>JAVIWC010000600.1:1283954-1925932 GCA_031894815.1 Creontiades dilutus
ATTGTTCGATGATCCCAGATTGTGCCGTCGTTCCGCTAATACATAAGACAGAGACATAAGAGGTCGATGAATTGGAGTAGGGTGTGCGAATAGGCAGTGTAGACGTGAATTATCGTTCCATTTTGCGAATACCATGAATGGTGGTAATGTTTACAAACTTCATGGGAAACTTCCTCACTTCGAATGAAAAACAAAGTTTCTCTTGACCCTGGTCCTTTTCTTAAATGTAAGGTCTAATTTTTCCTGAAAAAAGAAGTTTTTAAAAAAAATACAATATTATCAGTCATTTATGAAATATGTATTGGTTTTTCGAGTAGACCGTTGGAAAGCGAAATTGAATTTTCTTGAATGAATATGTTTTTGGTAGGCGTTTCCCTTTTTCATTTTTTTCGAAAGCCATACAGTTATCTATCCTACAATTTTCTGAATTTAAAAAATTTGATCTGTATGGACAAAGTGTTTTTTGTCAGTCAGTAGCGAACAGTTCAGAAGTTCTGCATCACAGGGAAAATGTCGCATTCCTTCATGTAAACATACACGATACCTTGAAGCCAGTATGTGGGAGGAAGGGGGAATGCAAATTTCTCACAAAAGCTTCAGTTCTGATTTCGTTCAACTAGTTTGGTAGAAGGGAGTTAGACACACAAGTTGTACTCACTTACGTGTGGAAAAGGACCGATAGAAACTGAACTATCTCTTGAAATCCTACCGACTTGAACCCAACTACTCGCCCTTCAAAGAGCTGAACTTGCTCCACTTGAGATAAACTACTTTTAAGAGGTGATTTATGAGTTAATAGCCAGTCCGCTACCGTGAAGTAGGGATGAGTTAAACTGTTATTTATTTTGATCTCAATACACAAGAACGAGCTGTTAAAATAGGTTATAACATTCAATAGGACACGCATTAATAACTTGTAGTAAAGTGATAAAAGATAAAGATAAATAGAGGTGGAAGCATTTATTCTTACTTTAACTTTCCACCAGAGGAGGTCCACCAGTAAATTCCCTAATGGGCTGAATTTAAGAATTTATACACAGTTGGAGATTGAATTTAGGAATTTCAAATTGGAAGAGGATATAAAGGAGGTATAGTTGAGCCGGTACCGTCGAAATGCCCCTGCGTGGGAATGAAAGGAAGCCTAAGGGAGCTGCAGAAGCGCCCCTGTATTTAGACGTGAGGAAGGACAGGTTATGCTCAACCAGTACGACCTTAGTGCACCCAATTTTAAACAGGTAGATAAGGGAAGTACCGTCATTAGTGAAAGGCAAGCTTTGAAGAATAACAACGGATTAGTGGTTGTTCACACAAAGACGACGAATACCAAGCGTTGTATGACTCGAGGGCTAGAGAGCGCAGGCGGCGAAGAGGACGTTGGAAGGCGGCTTCGTATAGGACAAATTTATCATCCCCAGGAAGTCGCTCGATGGTCGCAGGTAGTTGAAATGAGCTCCTTTCGGAAAGGAGTTGAACCTGGAAGTGGGAGGCCTTGTGGCCGCGGAATTTCACTTCCTTTTGTGAGATCCAGCATTTCACCTTTTTGAGGCGGAGTCCTTGGCCAGCGAAACGCTGAAGCAGTTGTTGAATTTGAAAGTTGAACGAAATCGTTTCGGGCCTTATCTGTAGGAGAGTGAACCAACACATCGTCGAGGAATGGGAATACAAACGGAAGGCCATTCGAAATTAGGTCTCTGAACCGTTGCCAAGATTGCATGGATCTAAATAGCAATACACTTGTACTGAGACCGAAGGAGTGATTATTGCTATTTCCCCTAGTCGTTGCTGTGAATAAGGATGTGATGGAATGCCTTCTCTACGTCCAGGGTGCTGAATATCTATAACCCGCTGAGAAGCATAGAGAGGTTGCTGATGTTGGGGACAGTGTAGCTGTCGGGAATGGAGCGAAAGTTCAGCAGTCTGAACGCAAGGACGAATGGATCAGTCGGGTTTAGAAACCACGTGGAGCGAGGAGAGGTGAGGAAGATCTGCTGCTGAGACGACGGTCGCTAAGGGACGAGATCTGCGATTGAAGGTCGATGAGTTGCTGTTTAAGCGATGAGCGGGTGACGAAGTGGACTGAAGAGAACGATGTAGTCTCGTGAATGAGTCGTAAGGGGATTGCAACCTTGTTCAACCTGGTGGATTGAGCGGAAATTCAATCGGCGGCGAAAGCTGCCTCGACCTGGAGGAACCATAACCTCGGATCGCTGAATGAAAACTCCCCGAGTTTTGCAGCTGAAGCGGACATTTAACGGAATTCAACGTATTCCCTTATTCAAGGTATTAGGTATAATTCAAGATATTCCATACTCCATGGAGAGAATTCACGAGAGCCGAACGGGGGCAGCGTGAAACGAAAGAAAGGGGTCACCTGTTGTAAGAACTTATTCTTACGAACTTCAACTTTCCACCAGAAGAGATGTGCTAGGAATTTGCCTGATGAGCTGAATTCAAGTATTTAAAATCAGTTGGAGTTTGAATTTATGGATTTAAATTGGAAGAGGATATGAAGTCGGTGTAATTCAGCCGGTACCGTCGAAACGCCCTGAATTTAGGCGTGAGGAAAAATTTGGAAGAGGATTTATCACCTACTGGTACCGCCGCGGCGCGTCCCAGAATTTAACGGAAGGAAGGAGAAGATTTGCCCAACTGGTAGTACAGTAGTGCCCCTGAATTTGAACAAGTAGGTAAGGGAAGTACCGGGGTTAGCGGAAGGCAAGCTTTAAAGCTTTGAGTAACTGAAGAGCCCAGCTTATATTTGTAGCTCTAGCCCCCTTTCCTTTTGTCTCCAGGTAGCTGGCGTCTTGAATAAGGGGGGGGGGGGGATTGTAACGGTTTGGCATTCCTCAGCCATCTTTTTAACTTATTTATACTACTATAATTATTTATAAGGTATAGGTACGACGATTGCAAGTTAAGTTACAATATTAGGTTTCTTACGAGAGGGTTTCATCTCAAGGACGTCCTGGATTCCCCGAGTTATCACTCATTACACATCGTAAAATGATTAATACATTTTTGCTTGTTTACATTCTTAAAAACTACGCAGACGACTTAATGGACCAACAATGAAGAATTTTATCATTGGAGCTGAGTTTTTATAGTGTAAAGCAAGAGAGATAATAATGTGAAGTAAAAAAACCCAAAAACATCAATAGCAACTACGAAACTCATCCTAAGTTTATTATTATAGGCTGGCCTTTATTATTATTACATTTATGGTAACTTAATTACTAAGGGGCTTGGTATTAAGGTTCACGGAGATTGAGTGCGTTCAGACGGTCACAGGGACCCACCAAAATTTATTGCAGTAATGTAAATTGACCTAATTTATGGATTATTATGTTACCAGAGTTCTTTCCCAATATCCCCTCATATCCCATTCGTGCAACCGATTTGTAGGCGCTTAAATCTACCGTTTGAATTTATAGTGGAAGTAGGCCATTAACGGAGCGTAGCAGACCAGCAAATAAGTGACAATTGATGGAGAATGAAGAGATCGCATACGCAAATGAGAGTTGATGATTCCTTGTCCGATAGATTTTTTTTTAGAGAACAGCAGTAAAGATACTTATTGTTCAAGTAACCAATGGGTCTGCTTTAGTAGTTACAGTGAATTCAACTGTTATTATTATTATTATCATTTTTTTTAAATTTTATATTCGCTATTAGTTGCTGTCATTTGTTTGTTTCATCTGTCATTTCCGTATTGAATTGATCCAACCTCCCACAATATTCATGTAAAACTATGAATGCCAATTTCTATCTCTAACTATTCAGTATTCTGCCATAAATAGGCGGGATAAAGTTACCAGTGGCCTGAAGGTCTCGACGGCTGAGGGCGCCCTCCAGGCGGGCGGGTGCGTATCAATTTCCTCATGACCCGTTTTCTCCTTGTTCCGGTCGGGAATACCCCTAAAAAAGTTCTTTAAAAAAGGTCCTTGAAATTGTTCACTGCTGCTGTCAATTTCAAGAATAAAATTGAAAAAAATTTCAGCCATGCAGCATGATCATACACACACATTTAGGTATACATATTTTCCACAACATTTTGGTTAATTTAGGTTTTGCTTCAAAAATTGGAAAAATCCACATTGTCACATATAAAAAAAGTGATTGAACATCGAAAAAACACTTTTTTCTAAATAATAGTTCGCTTTCAATCTAATTTCAAGATTTTGATCAACTTTGAAAACATATTTTAATGAAACTGATGTAAATTTTTAGTAAACCTTTGCAAGTAATATTCCGTTGAATAAAATTGAAATGAACTCTTTTAAGCCTTTTTTCTAATTAATTTTTTAAGCATTTATCACCCACAAAAATGTGCCATTAAACAAACTCAAAAAAAACTAGACAGATTTGTTGTATGGCAGAATATTGTTCATAGTAAGCGGACTCCCATGAATATGACAGTTTACCATTTTCGGTCCATGGAATGTTCAAAAGAGACAAAATGTTCACACGCTTATAATTCGGGAAAGCAAAATGAATTAGTAAATAATAAACCAAAACGAAATATAAATAGGTATTGTAATAGAAGTACCTAATATAAATATTTAAAAAATACGTACAAATATTTTCTGTTCTTGGAAATTTTTGTCACAACCTGCGGCGATTCCAAAGATTTGATTGGTTAGATCTGACAAAAAAGGAAAAAAGTGAAGTTGATTATGGCACTCTTGTAGCCAACCATGGCCTAACTATAAGTTTTGGAATACTTATTTTCTTTGATAGTCTTGAAAAGATTTATACGCTTACCTAGAAATGTTTGTAAAGTGAAAATCCTTTCCTTTGATACGTTCGGTGTCCTACATTTATTCTTGCGTGGTCACGGGTGATTTGCATAATTTGCGTGCGACGTCCATGCTGTATTATTATCAATTATTTTCTTCTCACAAAAGCCAACTTTCGCTTATTTTATCTAATAATGTTCGTATTGTTATTTCGCCTAACGTAGATTCCAATTTTTTTTTCCACTGTGTTTTTGCTTTCCTAATGGCAAGCTTGATGCAAATAGAATTGTGATTCCGTCCTGTCGTATACGGAAGCTTTGAGCTGTTGCTTCACGAATCAGTTGCTCAAATTTGAAAGGTAATTGGGGAATAACGGTCTCATAGTCTCACATCAATGTCAACGCAATCATATCTTTAGTAGCTACTGCTCAAAGTAAACTTAAATTCTTGTAACATGCCTAATTTCATCGAAATCGGATGAAAACCTTTTCATCTGATTTTTATTACATTATGGGGAATGTCCGGGTCAGGCCGTAGATCATCATTCGTGATTTTCTTTGTTCGCGAACTAATACATCGCTCTGCTGGTGCGCAAACGGAAAGTCTATCAAGCTTCATTTACCATCGTCCGATCTTGCTCTAATTTGGAAGGTAGTTGAGGAATAACGGTTTAGTGACCTCTTAGAGATTTTGAAATTGGTGGTAACGTTACAGTAGACGCCATAGAATTTTGTGCCGGAGATCTGTACGCGCCCAGTTGAAGACGTTTATGTGCCGTGAAATTGTTATCCCGTTAATCATTTTAACAAGCTTGGTTTCAACATCTTTCAAAATATTCAAGATTATTTAAAACAGTTCAAAGATCTTTTTATTCCACTATTACGAAAAAGCTCTGTACTGGCAGATTTAGTTTTCTCCCACTCTCAGTTCTTCACACAATCCAAGTGATTCTTAATGAGGAGGCCGGAGAAATCTAATTTGATGAAAACATCAATAAACGGTTTCGCCTAATTCTTTATGATAAATCTGTGTTTGTGGAATCTCATGTCGGTTGTTCAACCCAATCGTTCACGAGGTAACCTCGTCGAGTAAGCTTCAAATCGAATACGATGACATTTACGGCGACTTTTTCGTTATCGTGGAGAAAGTAATACGTATATTTAATTATTCGTGGATTATTATCTTGGGGTGGAACCAGTCGAATTCTGTGCATCACAAGAATTTTCTCTCAGGTAGAGGAGGTGATAATCTTTTATAATAGAAATACCAAATTCTAAGATTCAAAAATCATGACTTAATGGAATGGTTGGCTCAAGTCGTTCTGATATTCTTCAAGTACAAGCGGTATCAATCCCAAATCATCAAAACCTGATTTATGACAAAGGAAAATGAGATTTCACCCCTTCACTTCCTCCAGTCATTCCCTCCAAGACGAGTTTTCTCAGTGAGAAGTTAGCCGATTGTTTGATATCAACTACACATTATTTAGCCCTGAGAAGGACCACGCCAAGCCAAATTACTACTACAGTCGGAGATTTAGTTTCCACTAGTCCCGAAACGAGAGAGTGTAAATCAATAATAAATATTCTGGGAATACACCTCATCTTGGGAAATTGTCTCGAAGTTGCGACCGTCATAGTATCAACTAAATGGGTCAGGGTTCCTACTACTTAAGGTCAGTTTTACAAAAACTCGTTAACCCTTACGTACGGTTGCCATCCCCGATACTACGTTAAGCTTAGAGATTTGATCTCCAAACCACTAGGTAATTTTTAACTGCCTGAATCTCAGCCAATTCTTATCGTTGTGGTTAGAGGAGTTTGGTAAAAGCGGCCCTTGGAATATAATCAAATCGTTCCGTTCTGAGAAACGGAAGATGATGGAATATTTTTCGGTAACGAAAGAGTTTCTGAATGTGCAGGCAATATCTTCGATTGATACCATACTTATCTCGATTTAGTTTGTAGGTTCTTTTTCATAGAAAGTAGAAAATAACAATCAAACTATCATTTCTGAACACGATTTTGCGTATACTGAATCACGATTACGTCCAATGTTTCAAGACCTAATTGCAACATCCTCCCGCCGAAATAGTTGTTAAAATTTGTAAATATAAAAACTAAACAAAAATAACAAATGATTAATGGATGATTGGGGTTGGGGTAAAGAAAATGAGTTTGGCTTCTTCAAAGTTATTCAATCATTATTTCCTCCTTTTTTTTATAACCACATCCTCAGAGAGTGACTAGAAGTGATGCCAAACCAATGTATAATATATACATCTCTCACTGTAATGTGGAAAATGATAAATGAGGAACTGGTTCCTTCCTACTATTGAAGACGTTAAAAAGAAAAAAAAAAGTCGAAATGTTAAACTTGATAGATATAAAGTTTATAAAACAATTTTCAACGGAAGACTCCATTTTCAATTTTAGGGTTGGAGTTATTTGTACCTAGCATGCAACACCTTTAGTGTGTGGGTAAAGTTGGGCGATTTGTTTATTAATTTGGATCCAAAAACAGTTGGGCTCATGACGTCCGAGATTGTCGAGTATAAATTCTGCCATTTATTACAAAAAATTCATGTTGTGAAAACTATTCATAGGGAATTTTAGTTTCCTGTTACATGCTTAGCAAACAGATGCTGTCATGTCATTCACTTTCATGATTATTTCATCCTCGACAGAATTGAAATAGGATCCTGCCGAACCGAAGTTCAGCGTATTCTTGCGATTCACTTTCTAGTTACATGATATTTCCCGTCGACTCTTAATGATCATTTTCACCAACCTACCGCAAAATAGGGTGGTTTCATTGGGTGCAAGAGATTGAATTCCATCACAATCAAACAAAACTACTGTCATTTTATTTTGAAACGTTTTGAGAATGTAACATCTGTGAGAATTTAACACGTGTGAGAATGTAACATTGAAACAAATTTAATGTAGCATCTTTATAATTCCTGCTTTCCCTTGAGAAATCAACGGAACTAAATTTTGCGGTTACTGCTCCAGGTGTTCAACCGATGACATTCTAGTGTTTTTTTTTCTTTTTGTCGCCTAATCTCGGAACCCGGAGAGCCCTCCTCCGATTGCTGGAGTATCTGCTCTGCTCTTAAAATTATTCTTTCCTAGATTTTTAACGTATAAACATTCGTGATTTGAACGTCAACACTGGTTCGCTACTGAAAGCCGAGTTGATCAGCGAAAACATAACAACGAAACATCAACTATTTGAAGACGACACGATGTGACAGGAACATCGCCAAGAATAACGAGAACGAAAACAAAAATCTGACCTCACCTGTTGAGTCCGTTCTCCTTCTTCCCCCAAATGTTTCATTGCTTAAACCAGTAAGCGGGAAGTCCTCTCCTGATGATGATACCGATTCGAGCCGCGGTTCGCTTTGCCAAACAGTGCAGATGAAAGAAAAATAAATTCTTCTACCCATTCAGTTTACATTTTTTACCGAGCGACCAAAAAGGAGGACAAACATTTGTAACTTACATATGCACACATTCCACTTGAAAAATCCGTTTTTGAGAAAACTATGAAATTTGGTATAATGTTTTACGAATCCTATCGTATTTGGTGTGACTTATAGCACTTATATACCGATGATAATTATCTAGTGAGAGGCTACTGTCTCTAAATGGTAACATTGCCAAATCCCGTTCCGAACTCACCTCTCCTGCCCTCGCAGCCGGCTCTGGTGTTACTGCTCTTGAACTTGTGTATAGGCCACTGTTTTCAGCTGCATAACTTTTTCGTTAAACCCTAAAATGAGGTGGCAAATGTTGGGGTCGAAGCTAACGTGGCATTTTCCCTTGTTGTATTCCGCTGCTTCGGGCGGTGTAGTTTCGTGATCAGCGGCCAAAAAATCAATTTATTTCATTCAGTTCAAGGTTAAACTTCCTAAGGGGAAAATAGTTTTGCACTTTCTTAGTCTTCATACTTTACACACATATTTACTGACATTCGGGTTGGACAGCAGATATGAATGAAACCTAGTTATGCGTTGCAGTAGATATGAATTCCACTGCAGTAGAATCGATAACAGTCACCATGTATGTCAAACATGAAATCTTTTAAGCGTACATGGAATGTCAACATATTGCTGTATGTCTACAGTACTGTTCTCGGGTTCGAGAGCTTCGTGGGGGTAGGCTTTATATCCCTAAAAGCCATTTGATAGAATCCTTTCATTGGTTCCGATTTCAGAATGACTCTATAATGTGTTTGACGATGTCGATTTCGATGCGAGTCATCCAGTAGAATTGACATTCGGGCTAACAATACACTCATCTTTTAATAAACCAGCCTTGAAGTTGATTGATTCATGGGAGCTACAGATACCTATCTATTTGTACGTCCCATAATTTCATTGTTACGCTTCGAGTGTTGGAAAAGTGAAAATTTATCTGTAAGAGCTTTCAATCTCTCACTTTGTTGCTAAATCTTTTTATTTTCTGTTGCAGCATCGAGCGGGACCGCCTGAGAGAACGGGAGAGGCAGGCGAGGGCGCAAATGTCCAGCGAGAGGGAGGATCCACCGGGTGGCGCCCCCCTCTTTGGAGCCCCTGTCAGGGTAAGTTCGTCTTAATTATTAATTAGGTGCCCATCTATCACTACTCCAGGTTACAGAAATCATATTTTCTCGTTTCTCAGTAAATGAGTTTTTTGAGAGAGGATGGAGAGAGATCAAGTTCCTTTCTGGTCCTACAATACAGTTCTAACAATAATTTGAGGAGGTCTGTGCAAGAAGGGCTTTTGTAGCAAAACCGTGTTTTCACATACCACTGAACCAAGTTTTCAAGCAGTCACAGTACAAACTGGTGTACGTATGTTATTTTGCCTTCAGCCGAATTTCATTTAGATCGGTCAACTCCCATCCTCCAAGGCGGGTTCATAAATGACTGCCGTAATCAATGTATCATTTTTCATTATTACAGTAACACTATATATATCCAAGGTATTTCAACATCTACACTCTTATGTGGAATAGGAATGGACCGCTTGTTTCAATTTTCAAGAATTCACTTCACTCTCTGCTGATCCCATTCATTCCATCTTGGCCGGGTTTATCATGGCAATACTAGTACACAAAAGTTTGATCAATCTTATCTGGAGAAGTAAATATCGCAAGATAATGCGGTTCCTTCAAAACTTAAGAATCAATTTTAAATTAAAAACCTATTACACCTTTATTTCGGATGAAACTAAACACATTGAGCAGAATGAAAGCTTTGGAAAAAGAATTTCAACTATAAACGTTCAAAATCCATCAATGATGGCACTCCATTATATCCCAAAAACAACGGTATTATTGCTTTGTTGATATTTAGCAAAATAATAAATAGTCAATATCGTCGCTTGAGCAAGATCATGACACAACTCAATTTTGTCGTTTTGGAGTTTTACATCATTCCTAACAGAACGCTTTGCGCTAAATTAATTGGTGTGGCTGGGTTGGCATAAAATCTCTTCTAAAACATATAACCCAGCTCATGATCGAGGTTCGTTATTAATCATTTTTCTTCAATGTTTGCAGATTTTAGTGGGATACGTCAATTTTTCTCATGTTACCAGTTGTTTCCCAATTTCGGTCATATGTTAGCGTGATAGTATTAATAGTTAGCGTGAGCCGAGTTAGCGTGATTATATTAATGTTGATGCATTGAGAATTGTTGATTCCTAACAACAGGGAATTCATATGATATTCTCACACTTATCTAATTATGTTCGAGTTCGGGAGCTCTGAATGATCATGGAGAACTTGTCCACTACGTAGTCAACCTCTTTACAGATATCTAGGTAGGCAAATACTATATAAAATCCTATCACATGTTATCTATCACCCAAAATCATAGCACCTACGCTAGCACATGAAAGAAAATTAAGGTTTGATTGCCAATCGTGATTCAAACGTGACTTCCAAGTGACTCCTTCCATCATTCCACTACTTAACAACTCGTATAGTTGAAGGAATAATACAATACGAACATATCTTCTTCAGTTACCGGCTTTTCAAAGTGATGTTAACCGAACGGTTCGAATTTATTTCGTTTTGGTATCGCATGTTTAATACTATCAAGGCGAAATGGGGAGAATCGTTAAGAGATTCCCATTCGGCGTGTACTTCACATGCTAGTAAATTTTGAAGTCACGGATTGATTCCAACCAAAACCAAATGTTTAAAATGTTACTATGGTGAATTTTTGACTCCGGAAAGTTTAGATTATTACACAATTACACAATTAGTGCTGTGGTTGCATTTAGGAGGTAGGATCAAAGAACTTCAAGATCAGAATTACCACTTGTATTTCTCGTTCATGACCGTAGTGATAAATTTCAGTTTTGTTGCTTGAGTTACCAAAAATGGTCAAAATAGTTTCCTATGACTTCATCGATCCAAGAATCATTCAGAACGAACGATCCGTCATACGATTTAACTTTCACGTGCGTCATAGATATTTCTCGGTCGATATTGTAGCAGGGCGCATTTGGACGGTCGGTGAGTTTGACCGAATTTCGTAAGTTTTCCTCTCAGATGAAACGGCCGCGTTTCTCTCGACCAATTCTGTTTTCAATTCTGTTATATATTTATCTAAATTCTGAAGAGGTGTTCCAATTCTAGGATGAGTAAATTTTTCAATCAACCTCAGTATATTCCGATTTGTGGGAGTTCCCCTTACCGGGTATAAATAGATTGTGTGTTAAAGATATATTCTATATATTTGGAACGGATTACACATCCCGTTTGTGCCGTTCAACGTGTAGTAGTTCTGGTTTTAGCTTCTTAGGTTGTTGGAAAACCCCGTTTACGTCCATTCTCTGAATCGTTATTTTCTTACTCGTAGATATGTGCTATTCAGTGTGACGTACGCGTTAGCGTGAAAGGTGTTCTTTAAAAAGGACCGACCTGTCCCTGGAACGAAGGGAGTTTCCTCGAATTGGTTAAGGGTTGGAGTCGGTGATGGGGGCGGCGATGGGACGAGAGCAGTTGAGGGTTGAAGGTAAATCTTCTCTATTTCAGGATTTTCTCGGCTCGACCCACGCCTGCGGTTCCTCGTTCCCGCTTTCTGGTTTATTCTGGTATTTCCTGGAGTACCTAATCATTTTGACGATCAATTTATTTCTAATCATCAGAAGAAAAAGTTTATAAGTATTGTTAATTGTTTCTGTATCAGAAAACCCTCTTACATTAAACACTGATCTACGGTTTTTTAGACGTACTCTTTGGCACGAGGGTTATCTATCAAATTAAATTCGTACACATAGAAAAACACTTTAAAATAACTATTTGCATTCAGTAACGTTCAAGTTCATCTCCGCTAGGTACCTATTTTCCTTTTTCCCTCAAACAGTTTTCATGATGATTTATGATTTTATCAATTCCGTCATGAAACCATTCTCCTAGTAATCCTGACAGCCAATTTTCCACTTGTGCATTCAGTGCATTTTCAATGGCGAAGAGTTTCTCTGCAGGATGATTGGTTTCGAGACTTACCGAAGGATTTCCAACTTTCCAGATGCTCTAGTTGTAGGAAGCAACTTAATTATAAACAAACAAAACAATACTTCAGTATGCTATTCAACCAAAGGTCCGTCTGTTGGAAAGAGTACGCTGAAAGGATGTCGTGGTCTATATAACTATTGAAAAATTTCTAGATTCATAATCAATCAATTTTTACTCCTTTTCCAATAACCAGTCAGATTTTCCCATAAGGCCATGCTATTTAGCGGAAACTTGCGAACCGGCCATCGCTATCCTCTTTCGAAAGCTGCAGAACGCGGTTCCCTACTGAGAACAAGCTAAACGATGAAAAGAATCCTGAATTCTCCCATCACCTCCATGTCTCCAACTGCAAATCTTTCAGTCTGTCGATTCGATAAGCCTGTTGGTTCAGTTATTCAGAAGATATTTTAACCTACAATTTCCGTAGAAACTATTCTTGAATACCATGACATACCGTACTGCTGGTGGTGGGCTCCCAATGGTCACGAACGCGATTGTTTATACTAAGACATCTCACTCAATTTTATGAAAGTCAGGGATTTTCCTGTATTTTAGTACGCTGAATCATTACCATCAGTCGTAAAAGCCATGCTGCTGATAATGGAGGATATGATGAAAAATGTGCAAATACCTAATAAATAAAAATCTGTAGAGAATCACTACAACTGAGTTTTGAAGCCGTGCAATCTCGACGTTAGACATTCCGGCGCGCAAAAACTTGTTAGTTTTCGGACTTAGCATGTGAATGATCACAATTTTTGTTGGGATACCATTGATGATGTGTGGCACTTAGAGGGATAGTAGACAAATATCTAATTTGTGGTGTAAAAGAGACATGCAACATTTTTATCGAAGTTAGTTCTCACAAGTAACAATTACAATTTTTTCCATGAATCCCACACTGTTTCAAACCCAGCCATGCTTCGGCTTGGTAGTTACCTGCCGCGTTTAGTGAGCTCCTCGAACTGATAGAGAAATTGGACAAGTTCACTAAAAGCGGTAGTCAAGTTTATCAGGTCAGAGTAACTTTTGTAGGTTGGGCTAAGGCAGCAGTTTGTCGAGTTAAGTGTACGTTCTTTTGCTAAACTGTTTCTCTTAAGCCTTCAATCCGGTTTCGATGGAGCTTCAAAGTTCTTCCTTCGGGAAAACAACGTTGGCTTGGATTTCAGCTCTTAGTTCCGTACATTTTCTCGATTTCTATACAGTCCGCACGTTGGAGCCAAAGTGCGGTTATGGTCATTGAAGGAAATGATAGTTCATTGACTTGATAACAGTAAAAGAATATTTCATTAAATGATTGTTCTCAAAAGCCATTGTGCAAATGCATAGCTTGTGAACAAAACATTATCTTCCATTAACTGATGAAAAACAGAGAATTTTAGCTAGTTAAACTACATATTTCTTTGTTCAACAATTATTTTTCAAATTCATATCTACGAAAGTTAGGTCGAGTAATATTATTTACCTTGTTTATTCGATGATTAATCAGTTCGACACAGAAATATATGATAAATAATTGATGAATGATTGGAGTAGATAAAAAAAATGCGAGTTAGGTTGTTCATAGGTCCTATGTTCCTTATCGGCCTTGAATACTATGTCGAGATGATTGTTTTTTCTGTAATTTTCCACACGGTGGAACCTTAGCGGATTGTGGAGGTTGGACCGTCAGGGTGTGCCTTCTGGTAGATCATGTGTATAACTCGCAACACAATGGTCGTGCCAGGGTAGGAAGTAGCTAGTTGTCGAGCGATTGTCCGTCAATGTTAGCCAACTATAGGTTCAATCTCTTTGAACCAATGCATTCGGATTCACCAGATAGCGTAATAGATTATGGCAGGGCCACCGTAATGTGTCTATCATCTTCCAAACATTGAAGTTAATGGAGTAACGTGCGGGATGGGCATAAAGGTCACTCTACGAGTTCAGCACAACTTGCCTTTACTACACTGGAGTCTCTGAATAAGATGAGCACATATTGTACGACATAGGAAGCTTACAAAACTCAGTAGCAGTCGTACTTAATCTGACTTATCCCCGCTACTCATATCCATGACTGATGTGGTGAAAAGTTATTTTTAGTTAGTAAGCTCCACCCATCATTAATGGCATCACCAGAGCCGTATTATCTTATTCGCTCAAAAACAATTCTAAAAAAATCCACAATCGACGGCAACCATCATTACTGTGAATAATGTGCCAGTCTCGAGTCAGAGAAGGCCACTATAAATTGTTATATCTATCCTCAACGAAACCTCACATGTCTTGCAGTTCCACGTAACCTTGATATTCAGTTATTGGTCGAGTCGATTGGTGAGAGTTGTGTAGTGCTCGGGGACAGTAGCATAATTTGCCGCCGCCAGGACGTGAAGCGTTTAGCGCTAACCCCCAAGACGGCGTTGACCTTGAATCCGAGCACCCAACCCACCTCGTAATCGATTGAAGTTCTCATCGAACCGTTTTCAACAAGCCTCTTTGGTATCGTTGCAATCGAACAACCAGTTCTTCGTTCTTGGCGATTAATTTTGGTTTATTATTTTCAATTTTGAACCTTCTTAGTCGACCAAGAAAAACAATTTCTCGACGCTCCACCCCCCCCCCCCCTCTCTCTCTTTCTTCAAATATGTTGATTTACGATCAACATCCAACTGACTTAACAACTACTAATTTACTTATTTGTTTTAAGTAATTGTTCTTAAATTTGAAATCGATCTGTCATCAGGGATGAAGTTGATAGCCCTATAGACTTATGGCTTATAATCATGAGGTAGGGACATTCCCATTCGGCTGTGTGATCCCTGTGGTTAATTTTTCCCAATTCACCAAACATACTGATATTTTTTGTCGGGTCCTGTATGTGTTTTAATGATGTTTTTTACTGTTCGCATTTATTGGGACAAGTGCCAAACTAAGAAAATATTAGAGGAAAGAAGAAGAAAATAATAACAGGGCGTTCAGCTGACCTCGGTTGCATGATAATGATCAGTGTGAACCCCTCAGCTATTTTATTACCCTAACCAGGGCAACGTCAGGTCAACCAGCTAGTGTGCAATAAATGTGCATTATATTTGAACCTGGCATTTTTAAAGCTCGTAATAAGTCCAATATATTCCAATAGCGAATTCAGTCAACTCTTACTCTTACTTCCCCGTGATGTGAAGTCAACCAAAACCAACGGTAGCGGCATTCTAACAATAATTAGTAATTAAAACGGTACGACGTCCTTAACTGTTTTCCACGGAGCCAACGCCACCTGCACTAAAGATATCTTCAAGAACTCAAAAATGAAATTGAACTTGAAATAGTTAACACTCTACGGTGAACATATCTTTAGAAACTCGATAATGAAGTTGACATTAGAATGGAGATGAACGAAAAAATGACAAGAACGTTGATTTCAGTGTCTGCAGCGAGCAGAACATCCATCTTGATCGGTTCGATGGTCTCTCACAAAATTTCATATATTCTGCTGTTTCGTAAGAGCAATAATATGTTTTGGAGAATTTTCTAGGAAAAACAATATTATTGACGAGATTATTTGAACAAATATGATTCTTTCATTTATGGATCAGAGGCTGAGGTGAGGCTACTGTCTGCGCAGTCTGGCGGCCCACGGTTTACTCAACTCGCGACGTCTCTGTAATCTCCTTGACACACTTTCCCCTCTTCCGCCCAGTGTCATCTTTCTAATCAGAGAATTTTCCTTCTGAGAACCCCTGCAGAGCCCTGTGAGGTTTTCTGCTGATGTCCCGCCCCGTGTAATGTCCTCTTTTCCGATATTCAGTGGTACCGTACAAATAACAACACACATACTTCACCTGTTATGTACAGAATAAATGATTTTATGGATATACTAAATCATTAATAAACTTGATTATTGAATAATTATTATTGCTGAATTTTTTTTTTTTTTCATAGCGCGTTTCTACATTTCCTGTATTTTTTTATTAAGAATTAATTGAACCGTGTTCTACGATTCAGAAAAAATCTCTAAATTTTCTCCGTGAAAATAATTTTGTTGGAAACTAACAATAATTCCGTACGTAACTCCTTCAATGAACGGTTAACAAATTTGTCCTTGTCATAGAAACAGAATCAGGATCCAAATAAAATATATGAAAAAATTACCGATCACACTCGTCAGTGCGCAAAAAAAAGGGAGCAATTAGTCGCAAGATAAACGAAGAAAACCTAATATCAAGTTCTTAAAGATATTTAGGTGATCCTTGCGACACTCAATTATTTCATATAACGACGCTCATTTGTTGAGTTGCTGAATACCGAGTTGGAATACAGAGATTGCAGTATGTTTAGTGCTTTCAGTTCAGAATGTGAAATTCTGTTCTTTCTCTGTGTATTGCCGCGTTGTTTTCCCAACTTCATACGGGGAGTGCCATGAAACAATCTCCTCTTCCTGAAATCGTGATTTCCGAAAAAAAAAAAAAAGAAGTTTTCCCCAAAGATCTCAAATATTTGCACATTGCGCCTCGCAAATTTGCGCAACGTTGAAAACTATGAAAATTGATGTGCCATTCTTTATTCATGTTCTTTTATGTTTGCATAATTTTGATAACATAACAGTTAACTGAGCGTATTGTGCACGGCCGGAAAAATCAAATCAGTAGTCAAATTTTCATGAAATTTGACCGTAGAATCCGGATCGGGAATAGAAAATAGTTTCTACATATGGGACAAAAAATAAGTTGGTTTGCATTGTGCGTATGTACGCAATGCTCAATTTGGTCATATTTGAACCACAATTAGTTACTTTGGTGAAAAAAATGCAGATTAAAAAATTATGTACTCCGGAAATTACGATTGTAATTACTCCGTTGTAATTACTGTTTGTTTCTTGGTTCGCCCTGTATATAAAGTTATATCTACAATAGACCTACCGGTCAATATAAACACTCCATATCAGTAGGTTACGACTCAAGCTGTATAAACTAATATAGCTTAGGCACCAATATCACTTTTCAACATCGGTAAAGAAGTTTCAGGAAGAAATATGTCGGATCTGTTCCCGTTTCATTTTAATCTAGTTATTTTGAAACGAAAATCGAATGTTATTGAGCAGAGTTGCGGGGAGGGGAAGGAGGTAAATATATTACTTTGTCGATTTCGAAGGTAGATGGTTGTTGAACTGATAGTATTTGTTTCTTGATATCGCTGAAAGAACAGGTAGAATTTGACCGCTTCTCAGTTTTTGCGCGAGGCGTGTGATTAGTATACAGTAAGCTGCGAATATTCACGTAGTGTTGATTAAAATTCTGTTTGTTATGCCAGACCTTTCCTGGACCATTATACAATTTGACGAATATTAGAATATAGGTCAACGTATTCATGTTCCTCAGACGGTTGATGTAAATTCCTTTCAACCGTTTTTCCGATCAATAACAAATCGTTTCTTGGAAATCGAACACACAACCTCTTTTGTTGTATTATTTTCATTATTAAATCTTTTTAATTGACGGAGTAACAATTATTTCGTTCTTGGAATCAATCGAAACTTGATGAAAGAAAGAAAAACTCTCTTAGAAGAGAAATCTTGGAAACGATTTGGGCAGCTGTTATATTGAGACGTGGACCAACAAATTCGAAGCGGAGTTGTTTGGTTGATTCGATCCAATATTGAATATAATAGAACAATAAGTTTATGAATTTCTGAGACTATATGAAGGTATCTGTATAAATTTTATTGGTTCAGGTCCTAAATTCACGTATGTTTTCGTTGCTCTTCGAGCCGAATTCGGGCTATTTTTTGCTAATTATAATGATAATGGCCACTCAATGGTCTTACTTTAAAATTTTCATCCCATCAGCCTCAGTACGAGAGGGACCGAAACCGTTGATCAGATTCTGAATGTTTCTATGTGAACATTCAATTTTTAGAGTCAATTGTAAGATTTTTCGACTCGCACCCCGCTTACCCCAAGATGTATTGAAAATGATTGGAATGATTTGGATGTGGTAACGATACCATTTGCCTCTCATGAGATTGCTCTAATTTAGTATAAGAATAGGTCTCGACTGTTTCACTTCATACATTCTTCAATGATCCCTTTATGTCAAATTTCTATTTCTTAATATTTCTCTCCCCACCCAAATTGATTCAAGTCCAGGAAATAAGTCCTTGATTTTGAAGTCAAGTAAGCCACCTCACACACTGAAAAATTGATTACTAATTTCAGAACCTAATTCTTTAGTACGTTCCTTTGAAGAAAATCTTCGTCAATACAGGGGCGCCTATTAAATTTGATCCAGTGGGGTTTAAATCCAAATATGAGAAAAAATAACTGAATACAGATCCGTTTCAGATCGTTCTTCGACCGAATGCGGGAAAAACAGTATGTGTATCTGTGTGACAATTTTTTTCGAGGGAACCCAGCCACGATTCTCAACTGACTTTCATGACTTTTTTGTTCGATCCCTATCTTATTGTGGTTGTGCAAAAACTGAAATTTCGAATTGTGTCGGGAAGATATAAATTGAAGGAATGGACGTGAATTTGTAGACGGGATTACTAAGGAGGGGCTAGTGCCGAATCCACTCTAACGCTGCCCATACCTAGAATTCCCAGCGGTTTTTGTTAGTTTTTAGTTCGATTACAAATTTGTTCAAGTTTTTAAAAAAATGTATGTGTTTACAATTTTATTTACTCAAGCACGAACGAACTGCTCCCTAACCAATTACAGAGAGAGGTCCTGACAGGCATCCATCAAATAATACACGATTTAGAGAAATTCGATCCTAATTTT
This sequence comes from Creontiades dilutus, assembly GCA_031894815.1. Taxonomy (NCBI): domain Eukaryota; kingdom Metazoa; phylum Arthropoda; class Insecta; order Hemiptera; family Miridae; genus Creontiades; species Creontiades dilutus. Next base: position 1,302,967 of record JAVIWC010000600.1, read on the forward strand.
AGTCTAGTTGTTCAACAAAGTTGGAAATTTAGCATTTGTTGACAGGAGGTGAAAGGGGTTACATCCTTTCCTTACAATCACGTTTTCTTTTTTTGTTTTTAAAAATATTTATAGGTTTATAATAATTTATAATTATGTCCATTAAGTATAGCATGATCTGTTCTTTGCTATTGAATCTCAAACCTGAAACTTGTTGCTCCGAGTTTGTTCCTCAGGCACCATTATGGTGACTGACAGACACACCTTTAGTTAGTCTCTAGTTTAAAGAAATTCTCGTTCCTATAAAATTTCTGAGAGTTCCAGTAAGCTTTTTCAAGCCATCGACACAAATCGTGTTGTTGAGGAAGTAAGATCAGTTCGCGCGATGCAGCAGTGTCGCGTGGATCGAGGGGCTACGTGACGAGCTCGCAATGAAATCCCATGGGAGCTGCTATCTGGTCCCTGTCCGCCCGACATGCCGCGCCATTACGCCAGATAGACAGACGGATATAAATAAAAATAAATTTGTGGTCTGCAATTAACGTCAATTCCATGTTTGGTGTCGACTGTTTCAGATGAGTTCCGTGACAGTGGGGTATATTAGCGATTTTTTAATACTTTTTAATAGCAAGCTATAAGCTAGAATTGCGTCATCATTTCCCGGAAAAAGTCCCATTTTATCTTTCAGGAGCTCAACTAAATGCGGAGATTTGAATCGGCACCTACGGCTTTAGACGTCCTTAGCTGCAAACTGGACGACCCTACGAGTATCACGTGGATTACCACAAATTCTAATCGAACAAAAAAAGCCCGAAAACTGGCTGGGAATTTTAGTAGGTCGAGGATCGCTTGAATAAATCGGCCATCACAACCTCCAGTCCTCCACCACCCCTCGACTTCAAATTCAATATTTCTGATTTTTATTGGCCAAGAGAGAAAAAAACAAAACAAACCATGAAAATAGTGAAGATAAGAGTACATCAGTATTACTCCCTCAATTCACATAATTTTATAATCAAATTGAAATAATCTAGAACTATTTCAAAACAGGACTAAAGTTATAAATCGAACAAAAAATAATCAGGAAAATTAGCAGCTTAAGCTGCATGAGCAGTGCTTGAATGGATCGTCCATTTTCGCACCTCTTCTGCCAAAAATAGCTAAATTCCCAAAATTTTTTGCACAACTTGACAAGAATTAGAGTGGGGTGAAAAATGATGTTTTTAAATCAATCAAGTTTGATGAATATAGTGAAGAAATAACGGTTTATCACTATTACCCCTTCCATTCACCCCCTTCCATTATGAGATTGAAAGTTCTAAAATATGATGAAATACTGAGCCAAGATCTCAAATGACCTAACAGAGTCATGAAGGTACATGAATAGGTCAAGAATTCTAGCTTGAGCACTGGTTTGAAGAATTGGCTGTTATCCTCTCCATTCCCCCTTCAGTCGCCAAAAACAAAATTTTCGAGGTTCGTTGCACAACTGGACTAAAATTGAGATCGAACGAAACAGAATCATGAAAATCGATGGAGAATTATAGCCCGAATAGCTTCGAAAAAAGTGTTCAGCGAAAATTTTTGCATAATCCCCTCCAATTCCTCTCTCCGCTCATGAAATTCGAAACATCTAGAGTTTGTAGCACAACGAGAGTAAAATTGAAGTCGAACTAATAGGCTTTCTTCTACAGACGAAGCGCTGCTTCAAACGGAATTCCTGAAAAGTATGCAAATCGCCCATTCCAACTCCGAAAATCCTTGGGTACATAGATGGGTGCGATCCTCAGTGCTACTGTTTGAAGTTCAGGCTTAATCGTTTTGTATTCAAAAGTTGATTAAGTTCAATCCCCTCCTCTGCTATGTATAAGAAACAACAATTTTAAACTGTTTAAACACTACTATTTCATGCTTCCGAAAGAGATTTCACAGGAAAAACTTAGATTTTCCTCCACATTTACGTGCCCTATTATTTTTTGGCAGACTACAGTTAGGAGTTCTTGGGAAAAAAGTTATCGTATCGCGTCGGTGTCGCATCGGTCGTAAAACAACGTGACGAAGCTCGCGTTCAGATTCTATCGCTGCTGCCGTCCCCTGTCCACCCGCCGCGCCGCTCGCCGTAACGTGAGTTGTTGGAGCTGCCCTCCTTAGGATCTGGGTCAGGGATCCCCCAAGAACTTCAGATAATCTCTTCCTCTCTCTCCCGCTCTCTTTCCCTCGGTCCATAAAATCGGTGATTCATTTTGTTCATATTTCGCCAGTTTTCTGTTGATATACTTACGTGAAAAGTTTAGGTGAACGGTCCACTTGATATCGTTCGCCTCATTTGATTGTGGGACAACCCAGCTCTTCAAAGGAGTACTAAGCTAGCATGGCAAAGTCATCAAATTATTACAGTGGCACAACAAATGGCTTCGCTATAAATACCCAATAACCGTACTTATTAACGAGACTACCAACTTTCATTTTCGATTTGAAAGTCAGAACGAATGGAATCACAATTTTCTGCCATGTGGATTCGTGGGTGAACTTGAGCTACATTCTTCTGTGGTATCAGTTGGTAACTCATGATTATACAGGGTGTCCCAGGAGTTATGCACATCCGACTCCTATACGTTCTACAACTCATTTCCGACTGCGATGAGTCGCATTCGTCTTCAAGACTTTTGGAAAAACCTCAATTTAAACAGAAAACACACGTTTTTCTGCATTCAAACTCCATTTCTTTAACTAAAAGTATTTTTAAAAACCAAAACGACTACACCGTTGGAAAGCTGACATTTTGGCGCACGTTTTAACAGGCTTGCACAGTTCTGCGTCAAGCATTCATGGGGTTTCTAGGCGAGATGAAAAACAGGCGATTTCAAGATTTTGACAAAACTGCCATTTCGCGCAGCAATCGCACATCTTCAATCTAATAAAAAAAGGTTTTCTGACATCAAATAGATAGAAACTTTAACGCTCTTTCCAACGGTGTCATGAAATTTGAGCTATCTTCAAAATTGAGGGAGTTATGACAGTTTTAATGACATAAGATCGAAAACACGAAAAAAATCTTAAATTGCGAATAGCTCGGAAACGAGACCTCTGGCAAAAAATTGCTATGAGGCATTTTTGTCGGAAATGAGTTGCAGAACACGTAGGAGTCGGATTGTGCTTAACTCCTGGGACACCCTGTGTATGTCATTCACCTTCATACTACATAAATCTCATTTAGGCTTCAAACTATATGTTTCAGATTTTATTGAATGGAATTTCAATGGAAACTAACCTACTGTAGTAGTTTAAAACTAAAACGCAAGGCTTTTTTTAGAATATTGGCGTTTGAAATTCCGTTAAGTACTTTGGAAAAAACAGAAAAACAGCAAAGGGAAAATGCCTTTTGTTGAATTGCGTGTGTTTGCGTGCTAAGTAAATTGGCTAAGTTCAAATTGTCCAGAAAATATAGACAGCATTTTGCGGGAAAACGGTGGCATGATACCAGGTCAACGTTTTCAATAAATGGAGGAATGATCAACGGGTCGAGTAGTTCTGCACCGACAGACTTTTTAAAATTGATTTCGCTTCTAAGTACAAATATCTCAAATCGTTACAATATTTATTTCGTGTGTGGCCGTAACACATTACATCTGCAAAGAAGACTCGAATCTCTCAAGTTTTTATGAAACCTTCAGATATTGTAAGGGTCAGGTGCATTCGATAATATGAGAGAGGGAGTTGCGGAGGGAGCGGGTGTCCCTCTAGATACTTAAACGGGAGATAGGAGTATATGGCCAGTAATAACATTGTTGAAGAATTTCGTAGTTCCTGTGAAATTGATGTTTCGACTCCTGAAATTACTTTGAATTTAACCAGGACAGAATTGCCTTACACCTTACTCTGGAGCGATCTTTTATAGAATGAGTTCACTGTACGTCCACGGTTCTTTCAAATTGGTAAGGATAGTCTCGCGGCGTCTGCATTCTAATTTGAAGGGAGCAGCTCGACTACCAGAGGGTGATTGGATAGATACTCAATGACTTCACAAGTCCACCCCCGATAGTGAGAGCGAAAATATTCTCAAACTGTTTGGATGGTTGGACAGACACTTAGTGGCGCATTTCTCCCTTACCTTCTAGAAGCGGGAAGCTAGAATTCACTCTGGAGACCAAAAAAACCGGCGCACTTCAAGATTTGTGTTGTTCTATCTGGTAGAGAAATAATGTTGGTCTGTCGCCCTTGGACGCCCTGATCCCGGCCTTCTGGTGTAGCTACCACTTTCACGGTACCTCTGAACTGCCAGTCGAACCGTAGTTTCAGGCAACCAAGGGCCCTGGACGCATGACGTTGGCTTCGGACGTCCTCTATCAATGACACAAGTCTTGCGACCACACACGCGTTTAAAACCATTTGAACGGCAGGTAAACTTTTTAAAAACTTAATTTAAAAGGATAAAGATCGAGAAAAATGTTTTAAAAGGCACAATGACAAAAACGGCTAACGCTGATCACACTGAAGGCAGACTGTTGAAAAGCCATCTTTCGTCCTTTAGGCTTCTATCGTGAATTCAAGAGAGCATTACAGGAAAAAACTGAATATTTAAAGAAAAACAGAGATGGACGATGGCACATAATCTCTGTTAATCTTGTTATTGACCTAACTATTGACTCAAACCCAACTGTTCAATGTACAAACAATTCAACTGCACCGGTTTTTTTGGTCTCCAGTGTAGTAAGTTACCAATTTGCGAGGCCGAATATCAGACAAGCTTTTGTACGTCACAATCAATTTGGATGGCCGTAATTATTTTGTCTTTGTTTTAATAAAATACTTTCTTATTTGAATTTTTATAAATTTCTATTTCACTTATAAATATACGAAACTGTGATTGAGATGGGCCGTTGTATACTACGGTGGCCAGGTATGTTTCCTTGAATGTCGTTTAAATATGTTCTATTGAATTTGGTTTTTGCGTTTGAAACGTTGAAGTGAGTGAAATAAGAGGAAATTCGTGGTGAGATGGGGCATTGTAGAAATTGAATAGGTAACGACCTAGAACAATTTCGACAGTTAAAAAGTTATAACTAACCAAACGATCAATGGAAAATTCGTCCCACCTCCTATCATTTTTGCATTCAACTCATTTGAGTTCTCTCAAGTAGTCGAGTCACCCAAATGTTGGACAGTATAAACACTTTTTTCACCTCCTATTCACCAATCAATTCAATTCATTTCGATGATTCAATCCAGTTCATCTCCTATTCGTAGGTATTGGTAAGATGAATTCAATTGCACTGGTAGTATCGAAATTCGAAAAGCTCTGATAGTTCGCTACAAAATACGTTTTTCTTCAGCAGTAGGGGTTCTCGAATTCCATTTGAGAGAGGCCCGACTGGATGTATGAAATTCCTTCCTGTTATTACCCGTATGGTGGTCGATAACCAGAAAACTTTTTCACCTTGGTAGCAAAATTCTCTTTTTACCCTTCGGAATGTTGTGTATTCAACCTGTTATTTTGATTATGGCTCACAAACGAGACATTAGATTTCTCAGAAAATCGAGGGATTGTTGATTTAGTGGTCCCGATGAATGGTATTGCGATTGATCTGATAGTTAGCCTCAGGGAATGTACCCAATATCATACTCGTACGAATCGTTTGATTTTACTGTAATCGCTTGTTTGCCAGTGGCCCTCTATGAACACTGCACAAACTCCAAATGTTGCAAACCGTAAAAAATCTCAATAAAAGAAAGTTTCCGTACATGTCAAGAAAAATTAAGAGAACGAATTGCAATCAACCTCAACAACAATCGTCGGATGGTCACATTTTGGCAGTGCATTAAGTTGGGTATGTGGAGTTTTACTTATAACTCTGGAGCTTCTCCTCTTCAGCCTCGCCATCATCTCCTTCTGAAATTCACCCAACTTGAATCGTTTCGAGAGAAAAAAATTAAGTAATTTAGGACAAAGAAAGGAAGTATATACCATATCTAAATGCTTCAACAACGTGTTGACTTTTGGAAATACGCATTTCAGTTTATTAATTGAATTAATTTGAATTATATTTTACCTTTCAATCGCGTGACCTGAATATTTATGGGGGTTACAGTTGGGTAATTAATAGTGAATTGGAAATGCTTTGAAAATTATGATTCATACATCACTTACACATTTTGTAGCTACTCATTCCTATTCAGAGTAAAACTGAGGTAGGTATCTTTACAATAGTTGCCAGAAAAATCTTGTGTCATAAGCGCTTGTATGACACAACATTTTTCTGGTGACTATCGTAATTAGAGGGTAAAAGGAATCATCCATTATGACTTTTGATTCGCGAATGGACCCATTTTCCAGTGGGTTTTAGCTCACAAATTCCTCTTATTTTCTCAAGAGTTGAGTCAACAAGGGGAAAAGAAGGGAAGGGCTGTATGTGTATATAATTAACATCCATTCTATAAACGAGCACATAATCAATTTTGACGGTCCGCTTGTTAATTAGAATTAAGAAACAGTACTTTCTTGAAATGATAAAGTTGACATCGTAGTTTTAAAGTCTTGCACCAGATGGATATCGTGTTAATAAAATCAGAGCTTAGCGAAAGCGTAACCAGATAGTTGAATTACAATTATGATTACAAATCAGTGAGAACTGGAAAATGCATGGTTAGCCTATATTGCAATCATAGCATTGGTATATTGTTGTCGTAGAATCATGCAATCACAATAAACTTATGTTTATAATTTTATTGATCGAAATTAATAAGATAAACCGATTATTGTAATATTACAATTATTTCAATGTTTTGTAAAACAGCTTAGCAGTAGAATCTCATCAAGTAGGTATTACAAAGCATCAAATACCACAAGTACAATTACGATTTTTGTTGTAGTATAATAATTTGTAATTATATTTTACACAATTCCTATTAAAACTGAAAGTGATGACACAATAGCGCTCTCCCACGCCATGACCTCTTGAATCTAGTTGGTGACAAAATGTAACCTAGTTTTCATCCTTCGCCTTCATTGCCCTCGACCATTAGCGTCGTGAATCCTCTCTTTTATTCGTTCCAAGTCATATCGTTAAGGATGTTACTGCACATCTTCCGTTGACAACGCCTCCTAAAATTAATCAGCTATAACAGCAAGAGGTAGTATGTCGACGTGAGAATCCCGCTAGAAAAACTTCATGGGAAATTTTTAGCCTTTGGGTCCATTAGAACTTTTCCAATCCAATAAGGTCCCCAAAGAACAATATTTTTAGATATTACAGGGTCTGAATCTATTCGATGTTCAAAATTTACAAATGAGTCCGATGAAATCACAAATCTTAGTTCTCGAAATCCCTCTAACATGGAAGTGGGCAGTGATCGCGTATTTCGGATGATGTTTACTCACCTAGTTTATAAGCAACTGAAGGTGTTAGTTGCTGATAATATTGATTGGTTTAGGATTTAATCTAAGTATTTACAGTATAGACATTTTTACAACCTCTGAAGCATCTCACCATTTTCCTTAGTTCTAATGAAAATACTCCAACGTTATCAAAGTAAAAATTCAATGTCCACCAATTCTTATGATAGATATCAGTTTAGGAGAATTCTGAAGAAAATGTCCAATTGTTTTTAGCGTTTCAGGGGTTTTTCGCTCGAGAATTTTGGTTTCGTGTGTGTCTGTCTCTCAAACTATGTGTTAAGACCTGAACAGATGCTTACGGAAGATTTGTTTTCACATTCGGATGATGAAAAATTGTTAGTCTCCCTAAAATCAAAATTTTCATTCATATTTTGCGTTTTAAACCATCCTGATGAACTTTCATTTGGTATTGTTTATCCTTGTGTCTGCAGATCCTCGTAACAACCGTAATTCCTACAGCTGCTTATATTCTTCATCGTTCGTGATTTTCTAAAGCGTCATTGGTCTATACATGGTCCTTACGCTACGTGCGACACTGAATTTGGCCGACGTGTAACACGTGTTGTCTATTTCCCTTCCCCTGTGGTGATCAAGAGACAACTTTTACAGGATGGTTGTTGTCTCTGCTGGATTTTTTGAATTGCAGTGTGGTAACCGAGTTATGTACTCGCATACTCCCAGGCGGACTCAAAATCCATCTGCACATCGACTGAGGCGACTAAACAGAGCAGTGTACGTAGGACTGGGGTTCGTCGCGCATTCTGTCTTCAACAAAACATCTCAGTCGAAAATCATGCCATCGATTGTCCCCTTCGCCGACGCCGCCGACCCTCGACAGCGGTCACCCAGCCAACAACAGCCGCCCGCCCCTTCGCCCTCGTCACCAGCGTCGTGTTCACCGCATCGCTCGGAAGGGCCGTCGCGGGCGGGGAAGGGTCGAGCCGCTGGGGGTCATTGACTTTCCTGACCTATCCCAACCGCGCCAGCGACCTTGAAGGTGCTTCTTACCCTTTCGAATAATTAGATGAGCGCACCCCTCTCCGCGGCCATCATCATCGCTACTTCATCACGCACACGCGTTTACACATATGCAGCGTGCGCACTCCGCGACAAATTGTGAATACGAAGTGTAATCGGTTCCTTTTAGTCCAGGAACCGACCTCGAAAATTGGTAGAAATCTCTGGAGGTGGTTTGGGAATAGATTTAGGCTAAAATGTAGTCCATTTTTGGGAAATTGTACAAATTCCAAGCGTCCCACTGTAACAAAAACGTTTTTTACCATACTAATACTACAAACATTAGATTGACCATTTCTACTATTATCAGAAGCGAAGTGGAAAATACAAAGCGGAGGGCTCGCGGACACTACTTTAAAAGGAAAACAAATCTCAACAAGTAACGGGTCTTTTTTGGAATGTCCCCGCATTTTTAAACAGTTTTCCATAGTGCGTTCCCACATAATGGCAGTGGTTGAGACACGACTGGTAGTCAAGTGGGAAGTTATTTTATCGTCATCATTATCAGTAAGAGGAACAGATATATGGGACAAGACCTATATGACCAAATATTTAAAGACATTGTTTCTTTTTGGCCCCCAGAGTAATAAAAACAGTGTGTTTTGTTTCATTCAGCTTTTGATTTCTATGTGTGTAATATTATGACTAAAAATTAAAAAACCAATGAAAACCCCGATAAAGGGTACCAAATTCGTTTGCAGCTTACAATTTTATCCTTCAGTACATTCTTTAGACATGTTGAAGGCAATGCGGGGACATTCCAAAAAAACCCCAAGTAACCACTAGTACCAATGTTGCATCATCCCGATCAATCACAACGGATTCATTGTCCATCGTTTTAATTAAATTTTTCAGTTTGTTAGTATAGTTGTTGAGTACAGTTTTGTTTTCGGGTGTTCTGTTATTTTTCCATCTTCTTCTGGCTTTACGTTTTGCATTCAGGAGATTTCTTGATGTCGAAAACGGGACTAGCTAGTTTTGTAGTTGAAAAGAGTTGGATTGTTTTGTTTGCGTATCACTTTTTCGCTGATAGTCATTATGAGGGGCGAATGGTCTGAAGGTAGGTCGTCGCTGTCCTCCCCGTTCGTATATCCACTTGAGATACCTCTGCTTATGAAGAAGTCTATTGGGTCTGGGACTTTATTATTGTCCGTGGGCCAGTATGTTGGTTTCCCGGATGAGAGGAACTCGCATTTTAATGAAGTAGCTGCTTCCTACAGTTCTTTACCTTTTGTTGTTAGACGGGAACCCCAGTATTTTTGGCATTTTAGTCTCTCTTCATATTAAGCCTAGGAGGACAGTAAATCGCTGCAATCTTTAAGTATTTGTTTTTGAGCTGTACATTAACAGTGGTTACTTGCACTTTTTCGTCTTCGTTTTCTTTATTCTTCGTGATGCGGAATTTTTTGTTTAATTATGGCTGCCGAGCCTCCCCTGAGTTTATTGCTTCGATGTATTGTATGGTAACAAACATACCCTCTAATTTTAACGTATGAAGCAGGAGTAAAATGGGTTTCAGAAACGAGTAAAATGTCAATTTTATTGGAATTAAGGAATCGTTCTACTTTTCTTATATTTTTATGTAATCCGTTCGCATTCCATGTCGCTATTCTTAGTTTCAGTTCCATTATACTAATCTGTAGTTTCATAAGTTTATTTCTATCTTGGCTATTCTTTCACATAAAGGCTTATTAGTTTGATTTTGTTCGTTTACCCTCTCCAGTATCTGTGCGAGTATTTTCTCAGTATTCGCCACATTTTCTTCTTTTTTCGCAAGTAACTCAGCGTATGACGGCTTGTGAGTAGCATCAGCTGCTTTTGTAACGGTGAGCAATTTACCACCAGATTTTTGGATTATGTAATTTAACTTCGGTATGCTCTCTTGTCGAAGAGTTAAGGGGAGTTTCTGTTTTATAGCCGATTTATTCCTATTACCACGAAGCCTTTGAAGTTCCTTCACCACCTCGCACTCTCGGTAGTTTGCAGGATGGCTGCCTTTGCTAATGCATTTGGGAGGGGATTCTCTGCATTTCTGGCATTTCACAACCAATTTCCAACAAAAAGTGCCATTAGCAATTTATTTTATCTTGCTCAGTTTTTGAGTTATTTCACTTCCAAGATTTTTTTCGTGTTTTCGATCTTGCCTCAGCAAAACGGGTATAACTCACTAATAGTATTATGTAAAGGAATAGTTGAGGATAGCGTTGGCAAGTGCGTTAAGCTTTCTATAATTTAAATGCCATATCAATTTTTTCTGCTCACATCAAATTGACGAAAAATCACTCTAAAAAGCAAACTTCAAGGAAATTTGAAAAAAAGAAGGTTTTTCAAACGTTCAGTACTCCACTCTAATCTGCATTTGACCAGATGCCTGTAGCTTTAAAAATGCGCCAAAAGGTCAGCTTTCGAATGATATATCAAAAGCAATTTTTAGTATTTTATTTGGTCGAGAAAATCTCGTTTGAATGCAAAAAACAGCGAAGCAAGTCGAGGTTTTTGACGATTGGTAATGGGATTCAAATAAGTAGGCATTTTCACAAACTACAAAACCGAAACTATGAAACATGAAACAAAGCCGACAAGAGCTTCGAAGTTCTGTTGATGCAATGCACAAAAGGACACATTTGTGCATTCAAAAAGATGGAGGCCATTTTGAAAATTGGCTGTAATTACGTATTGGAAAAGCTTAAACACAAATTTGAAACTGCACCTGAGAAGATGAAACAGATCAATTTTGTTCGTAAACGAAGTCGAAAACACGAAAAAAAGATGTGAAATAACTAAAAAACTAAGCGGGATAAAGACAAATTTATAGGAGGCACTTTTTGTTGGAAATTGGTTGCAAAATACGTGGGTGTAATACTGCGCACCTTATCTGATACACCTGCTGATTACCTGCTTACAAATCACATTCAGTTGAGCAGTCCTGAAGCAGGGACATATGTTCTCGGTGGTACCTTCGTCGTAACACAACATCCTCATTTGACAATTGCGAGAGATCGAAACGTTGTATGAGAGCTCGTGCGACGAAATATGCTTCAATAGTACGATCTACTTCATTCCATCCGCAGCACCATCACTGTGAAGTGCTATCATATTTTCAATGGTTTCCATTTCGTTTTTTTGACCGACAATTGAAGTTAAGTATATTCAACTACAAATCGCTCGAAATTAACTCCAAAACCTAATTGGCGTCACTTCAGCGATTGACGTGACTATGAACCTCAACGCAACTACGGGTTCCACCACCAAGAACGGTAGTGCCTCCTTTTGCTCGCTCTAGCTACCGTTCGCGGGCCCCGCTGAGTTCTCGTCACGTGTGGGCTGCTTTAACTCTCTATTGTCTCTTTTTCGTCTAACTTTGTCTGCGAACCCCTGCTATTGCGACCTGGCTCTATTATGGCCTAGTGAACTCGCGCAGAATGTCCTCCTCTTGAACCGAAAATATCACGTTGTTAGACGAATTTTTCAAACAGTCAAAATCAGTGCCCTATGCTCGTCTCTTGGTTCCAACCTACTGCTCCAAAAATGTTCAGTAAAATCGTTTCATCCCTTCTTGGGTTATTAATAGTGTGATGTTACCTTGATCATCTCGTAATCTGCCAACTGCCATGAACATAAACCCTCCAGCCTCTCAGTTATTACTAATCTTCACTACAAAGTATGTTTTTACAATTTTTCGTTGTATATACATATATAGTGTTGTTGATGGTCAATTCAAGTGAAATTATATTTGAACTGGACATCCGGCCGTTAAACTGTGATCAATAAATTCATTTGGATACTTTCAATAGACCTTCATCCTTTAAAAACGTATGATAATTACTTGGTAATATAATGTTTCAAATCCATTGATGTCGATATAGAGGGGGTTTCAAAAATTAATACTTGAAGAAATTTGGAAAAAACACGCTATGGAGGTCGTCCAACCATTTCAAGTTTCATAAAATAAGAGCGTGAGAATCCCATGACTTTTTATATTTTCCAAATTTTCTTTTTATTGAAAAGCGTTTTATCTCACGACTTCGAAATTATTTAATTTATCATGAAATGGGTACTATGTACTAGCGTCATACCGCAAGCAGTGCTATGTCCCGGAGTCTGATCTGATGAGTAATTGACTTCCCTTCATCTTGTACGTTAACTCGAAACATGTAGTCGCTCATCATTTACATAATAGAAACTGCAACCCTCCGACTAGTTTCAGACGCTTCTCTGTAGAATCTCTCGCTTGCGGATGTAAGATCAAAGAACGATAAATTTTTGATAGACTCGTCTCCAGTCAAAAGCGGTATGCGAGCGCTCTGAAGCGGTGAGTGCGAGTTAACATCTTCTCCTGTAATCGGTCCGACAAAATGTCAAACCTTCCTACACGTATTACAGTTGGATTCCTCCTGGCATTAGCACGGCAGTTCACGGGTCTTGAACTGACCTAAAATCACTTCCTTTCCAAGACCAAAAGTGGAGTGACATTTTTTCTCTAGCGAAATGTTTGTATAAAAAATTCTAAAGAGCTAGCCAATTTAGTGTGATAAATAAAATCTCAGTGTACCATTAAACAATTACAGTCTCGTAAAGATTCATGGAATCGCAAACTTTCAACTTTTTTTCTAATAATTCCTAAATCTTGAGTCGTCCATTCGCCCTAAAGCTGTGGAGGTTCAGATCGATGGTCGTTTTGACAAATCGATAGGTACCTTATTCCTGGTCATACTAATTTTTGCTGAAGCATAAAGTACATTCCATAATTGTATTAATTCCATAATTTTTGCACAGAAAACATCCCATTTCCCATTGATTTATAGCATAAACCGTCGTTTCGACTATTCTTATTACGTGATAAGACTATAAACCTGAGTTGTGCTGTGAGTCATTGGGAACGGGTTTGAGTAGAAACACGGACGATACGAACCTTGTAACTTAATATTCATTTAAACACTGTATTTTTAATATCGAATGGTGAGACTTTCGGTAAATATCAATCGATATTTATGTGTAAAAAATCTAACTGGGAAGGGAGAAGAAAATTTACCCTGAACTAGTTCAATTTTCACTTGTTGGTCACTCCCTTATTCTTTGAAAACGTTCCAAATTCGCCTTGCTAGCATATCATTACACCTTGTCCACTATATTTTGCTCCTTTCTTTCTATACCTCTCTGAATGAATTGGCATACGTACACTAGATGAATAATTCCTCCTGAAACTGAAAACTATTATTTTTAAAAATGTACCCTTCAATGTCCTGTAGTAGAATGCGTTTCCAGCCTGCACTATATGGTAATATACTTCTTTAATGGTGCCGAATCTTCGCTCTCGTGTAGATAAGACTTTTGGTTACTCTCAATCCGGATTAAAATATTCTCGTTTATAAGTGGAAGTTGTACGTCACTCTTTTTGGCGTAGTTATTAGTTGAGCTTTTACCTATGAGTGAACTCGTTTGTTTCAGGTGAACCCTTCACCCGAAGACAGGGTGAAGCAGAACATCCAGAGCAAGCTCGGGGAGTACGACAAAGTCAAGCATCTCCTAGATGAGCCGAAGCAGCTGCTCGGCTACGACGGGCTCCCGCCCGCCTCGCCTGCCCCCGCTCCGCCGCCTTCATCGAAGTCTTCGTCTTCGAGAGGCGAGTTCAAGAAGCCGCCCTCCTCCTCACACCCTTCTCAGTCCTCCAGGTCGCATCCTTCCAGCAGGTAACTCTCTCGCTTTTCAAACACCCCTTAAGATAAGTACATAGTGAAATAGGGCATTCGCAGGCTTTGGCCTTGTTGAAATCCTGGCGAAAATCAGTTCAAATATCTGCAACCCCGGTAGGTCAGTGGTCAAGTCGAATTTGCCCCAAAATGAGTTGACTGTGCAGAGGTAAGAGAAACCGTTTCATCTTCGTTGTGCATAAACGGTCAAGTCAGGCCTCAGCTTAAACCGGTGCGATGCGCATTTAATCCATTTCATTACATGAAAACTTAGTTAGTTAATTGACTACTCAATGATGTTTACATTTGAGAAATAGTGTAGTGACTAAGTAAAGGAAACCGGTAGCACTTCAAAAGTGAACGTGTTTTAATCTAGTTAACGACTCTTACAAGTAGGCTACTTATGGTCATGATATGATGTGTTAAACGTTTTTCGAAGCTTACCATCAGAATCATCTCTTAAAACCTGCGCATAATGTTTCTCTCCTGTTTCGTTTACTGGCATTTTCTCTTTGAGCCAAATTCCGAGAACACCTTGACGGTTCAGTCTTCCTAACGGCAACAGATTGATTCAATATTGGTTTTCCTTTTTCGTTCGTGGAGGGAACATAAAAATTTATTTTTCTGTGTAACATTTTTATTTTATTTTGTTCACTTCCAGTATTAAAAGGTGTAGTGATGTAAATGCCATTCAATTTTGTTCAGAGGAAGCGAATAATTGGAATAATAAAGCAGGACAAATTTGTCAGATATATGCTCGTTGAGGTCCTATCAGTAGCTTTTTGGTTCGTTGAAAATGGCGGGTTCAATGATGAAGATGTGCTTCTAGATAATTCTGCTTCTACTTAGATTTTACTGCTCTTAAATAGTTGAACAAGAGTGTCAGATTCATCCTGTAAACAATAATATAGATATTCGGTAACCCCATCGATGCGAGAAGTAAGAATTATACTGGATGATTCACCCGATGTTTACGAATGGTCATAACATCAGTTAGGTAGTGGTAAAAGAATGTTGGCGGCTCAAAAGCCCTGAAAGAGTAATTAATATTGTTTTCAAATGCACCTTTGTTCCTGATCGACTAGGAAAAATGTTTATTCCCCTCATAGTATGTTGGTTTACATCTCAAGATGAGTAGAATCCAGAAATCGAATGAAAAGAATCCGTCCGTCCGCTGTACGCCGTTCGGAGCTTTACTCAGAAACCACTGGATGAAACTTGGTGAAATTGTATCAAGAATCAGTATTGGGGCGAGGATGGTGCTGAATCACCGGCATCAATGTTGACCCAGCCTAAAGAGTGAAATCAAAGGACTGAAGATGGAAAACATTTAACATCAAAAACTTTCTAAATAACGCGAATATTTTCATATTCGTTATTGAAAGGCAGCCTTTTTATGTAACGTATGAGCCCACTCGGGCCGCTTTCCGTTCATCTTTTCTTTCTCCCTAAGGTCTAGAACTTTGACAGAAAAGATTAAGATAAATTGGAATGTGAATGTCAACATATCTAAACATAGCAATAATCGCCGAGTAAATTATGAAGATCGAATCAACTGATGTTGATTGGGTGATTTGAGTTCTGTTACCCATCCCATGTGAGGGCGAAAAACTTCTTGGAAGGAAAGACTTGGTTCAGTGTTTCTAAAGCCGCTGTGATTTTTATGAACTAAACTTGCGGTGGGTTCTTCACCGAATGAGTTTCATAAGTCTTGGAACAAAGATTTTTTGATACTCACATTGTAGGACGGTATCCTGTATCAAACATGATTATAATGATCTTTTATGGTGACTTCAATTCACTTGAAATTCACTTAATAGTCAATTGCCTCTCACCCAGGGTGCATACGTGATGTCATCATATATCCATACTAGCAATCCACTTGCTTGCAATTTGGAATTTGGTTCCCCTGAGAGCGCGCTTGGAAGGAACATGCTATCCCCATCATGGTCTCTCTGCCGACTCGAACGCGAGTAAGTCATGTCAGTTGATATGACGGGGCTATGTCGTAGAGGCGGTTTTCATTTTTACCTACCAATTACCGTAAGTAATTTTTTGTGCTCTTATAACTTTTCGAAAAATACCAATCGTAACGGCGATGCGGGAGTACTCTCATCACTTGAAGAATGTGTCGTGATGAAAATCAATCAATCAATAACACGTTTATTAGGAAATGAAATTACAAAAACTGAACAAATATACACGTGAACCGCTATGGTTCGGAAATCGTCAGCGGGAGTTCCACTATACAATTTTATTTGTTTATTAAATATTTTAGTTTAGGAAGAAAAAAAAAACATTGAAAACAAATATTGATAGAGTTAACAGTATCTAACAACAAATAGGCACTGAAGGGCACCGATGCACAAAAGGTAAGAGGGATCAGGACAACAAACAAAGCAAAGAAGAGATATAAATAACAATAACACGGATCTAGTTGGGAGTGCCTCTAATTATTATCATTCCGCAATCAAAAATTCTGTATAGAGCCAGGCTCTTCTGAAATAGCCACATAGCTGTGCCCAGTTTCGCCCATTCAAAATTTCGATCAGTTCGATCCTTGACAGCTCGGCTTTGCCAAAGAATGCTTTTCTATAACAGCTGAGAATATGACAGTGCGCCAGAAAATGTTCTGTGGACTCATTTACCCCCCAATTAAAAGAGCGCAAAGATGAGTTTTATCTCTCCATGGCTTCCGATTCAGATTCAACATTTCACCCCAAAACTTCATAATAGTCACTGCATCGCTCAAGCTGGAACCAGTCAGATACTTAATTCCATGGTTCAAGTGTTGATAGAGGAGGTGAAACTGAGCGGTGGCTGATCTACTTCTTAAAAACTTTTCGAAAGTAGATCGTTCTTCTAGCAAAACCAACTTGGTGTAACTCTCATACTGCAAAGGGTCAAAAGGATTAATATCAGTTCCGTTCACAATACTTCGTATTTTATTCCGCCAAATTCCAGCCCAGTAGGTATTACACCTGATCATTACCATGGCCGTTACTTTAGTGAACCTTTTCTCAGACTGGTTAAGTGCTTTTCGAATGAAATCACCATTCACTCTGAGTGTGAAGATGTGCACAGGTTCCTGCTTAGTCTCAGAATATACCATATACTTCGGAGCGTTCTGGGGCAGCCGGAAAAGTCTTTTCGAACAACGAGGTTGAATCTTTTCAATTTCCTCAATTTCGCTCCTGGGCTCCATAGCATGTGGTAGCGAGCAGTACAGAACGGAAAACTTCAAACTTGGCTCCAATTGGCACCTCATTGGCGGAAAACAATCTCGTCGAGATAGAGTTAACTCCAGCTTGCGCCAATTTATGCATCTCCATGAAGTCCCCCCCCCCCCAGCCCCAAGTTAAACGAGATATTGATGCCCAGATACTTGTAGGAGTTAGCTGCAGCGATGGTTTTCCATCTAAGGACCATTTTTCGGATGTCGACAGCCTTCCTTTACTTGTTCTGAAGACAACGATCTGAGATTTTGTAAAATTGATTTCGAGGCTCCGTAGACTTACGTAGTCCTTCAGTTGTCCGATCATTCTCTGCAACTCCACCGGAGTATCCACCACCAGGACTGTGTTGTCCGCAAAGAGCAGCATGTTAATCCGAACTCCTCCCACCAATACTCCACCACCAAGACAAGGGCTAAGATCATTCAGAAACAAAGTGAAGAGGATTGGGCTCATGTTACAACCCTGTTTTACAACGGAAGTAGTCGGAAAAGATTCGGATACATGTCCATTCGCCCAGACTCGACCCGAAGTGTCACTGTAAAGCTGGAGAACAGCCGCTACCATATTACTCGAGACTCCACTGGAATATAATTTATATAACAATGCGTGACGCTGGATGCTATCGAATGCCGCTCAAAAATCCACAAAGAAACAGTACGTCTTTCTTTGTTGGGAAAACCGTAACTGGATAATATTGGTCAGGGTGAACAGGTTATCGTTGTAGAATACCCACGTCGAAACCCTGCCTGTCCCTCGTAGATAAGGTCGTTTAATTCAGCTCAATTAGCCAATCTTGCTGCCAACATCCCCGAGTATACCTTAAGATCGGAATTCAAACATGATATGCCCCTGAAATTAGAGGGGTCCGAAGGATCACCTTTTTTTAAGGTAGGAAAGACAAGAGATCGACGAAAGCCATTGGGGAGACAACCAGAATCGAAGAAAATGTTGAAATTGGTCAAAAGCAGCTCCAAAAATCCATCCGGAGCGTGGATGTAAGACTCAAAAGGATCCTATCCTCTCCCGGCGTCTAATTTTTTTAACTGATCGTAGAAATTCCCTCAGCTCGATCAATGTGAAGTCAGCATCTAGAGCAGTGTCACGGATTTCTGGGCGCGCATTAGATACCACTGGCAGGATGGAGGGCGGGCTATAAAGTTCCCTAAAGTAAGCAGTCCATTGTGTCGTGATGAATATAAGTAGGTATGAACTGGAAGACTGTTCTGTTAGTAAAGCTTGCCAATCACATTATGTTTTTATTGGTTAACCCGAACGAATCGTGGTGGGAAACTAACCAGAAACTTGAAGGTATGCAACTGTACATAGTTTGCTGTACTTAGTTTTTGACGACATACAAGGGATTTATGAGTGGCTGTAAGGAAACTGTGAAGAGACCACCTTGGATATTATTTAGCCCGAGGTCGGCCCGAAATTGCGGTATAAACGCAAACGCCCATGTAGCGTGAAAGTTGATTGCAGGTGTGTTTTTGGGCCGCGCGAACACACTTTCGACTTAGTAGGTTTTCTACAATTTTCTCCATTTATTTATTCATAGCTACGTATAAATACAGATAAAAACAAGTGCTCGAAAAGGTTTCTGATTTGATCGCACTGATCATTCCGTAGCTCGGAACGTTGACAATAACGTCAACATAAATTTATATTATATCTATATTACGAGAGTTCTCGTTTTGACTCGTACTATTCCACAAGAATTCTCCGTCATATTTCCATACTTCATACAATCATTTGATGAATCATTGTTGTTCCTATCACCGATCCTATATTGAAAAAACTGTGTTTTATTTTATTTCATCTTTTAACTCTCTGAATCGAAATTAATTTCGATCGATAAATCAATCCCCTGTACCTCTTTGACCCATCAAACCTTATTTCTGGTGATTCAGCCCATTTCTTCTCCGACAGATCAAAGAAAGAAGAGGGAATTTAATGGATATTTTATTTATTTCTGCGAAATAAAAAGTTACAATGTTGGATCAATTTCAACTTTCTGCATCTCAACAACAACGATTATGGAAATATTCTACCTTTAGTTAATTCAATTCCAATTCGATTTTAACAACAAAAAGCCGTTTTAATAAACACCCTTTTCTTCAAATAAGTCAACCGAGGTTCGCAAAAGTCCCTTCGTTGCCTGTGTATTGTATGGACGACCTCTTGGAAACGGTTCAGTTTACAGTTGCGGGGTTGTTCAGTTGTTGTGTTTTGATTATGTAAGACACTCATGGTTTTATTAACTGTTACATTAACCGAGCGAGTCGATGTTTAGTTGAGGCGACAATTCATCGTATTTATCTACTATCGGTTTGTTTTCATGATGTGAACAGAGTCAAGTGATGTTTTATTGCATAGCTCCTGTCATGGCGTCCATATTGTTTGATCCCCTCCCACAATCCTTTAATTGTTCATCAGTATAACCAAGAATGTCGTAAACGAGTGATATCAGTATTGAACAATTAGGTAATATTGAAATGTAAATTATTGCTCATTGAGTGCCATCAACATTTTACGTTAGTTGTCCAAGTATTCACACATCTGGCTGTACATGGGAAGATGTTGTTACCAACGATAGGCATTCATGATATTGATATATATACATATAAACTGGTAGGTATAGCTGTCCACACTTGAAATCCGTTTTCAAACAAACAATGCCAAAAATATTTCATGAAATTGCTGGGGTTTGGGCAGTTGGTCAGACGATTCCTTGTACCCTCTATTGCCATACGGATAATAAAACCACTGATGTTTGACGTTTATATCCAAAAACAAATATTTATCTTCGTCGAAGTGCACAAATTAATCTAATTTGGTGGTGTTGAAAGGGAGCACCAAAATGGTTTCGTTTGGATGCCGTTACACTAGGCGGTGTGATTGGTCAAATTTGGTTTATTTTGGTCGGTTATCTCGACGAGTATTGGGCTCTATACAGCATCCCCAAAAGTATTGAAGTTACATGTATGTATATATAGTGTGGAGTGTGTAGGACCAAAATTGATGGTAGGTATATTAATATGCAAAGTGGTTGGCATTTATCCGCAAACTATAGAAAATACTGCTGTTTTCAATCGTGAAGGCGATTCATTTTGTATCTACACACGAATCTCATCAAAATCGCAATTGTTTCTTTTAGAAGATCTATACATAGATTCTTTTTTTCCGGGGTTTTATGGAGGTAACATTAACCTAAGAGCTCATTTATTCAGTTTTCCTTGATTTTAGAAACTTAATCTCGAAAATGTCATGTCATTGTATATAAATGCCTACTACTTCTAAAAATAATGTTCTTAGTTTGGGCCAGCCTCACATTCTGACAGTTCGAGAGACGATTTGTCTGGGCCAGTTCATAACATTTTGAAACGGACCTTGAGAAATTTTTACAGGTAGTTGCCGATTACAGTTATGAATTTAAAAGCAGGGCAGCTTTTTGCAGGATCCTTGGTGGCAACTTGTGCAAATGTGGGACGGGGTCACGGACGAACCTCGCGCGCATTAGCCACGTCACGGCTCCTTTTCGCCGAGCAATCAGATTCCCAATACCAAATCCAGCATCCCTGCTCTGTCATGATTGACTGCACTCTAAAATGTAGTTGGACGTTCTTGAGTCGGTCCGGAATTTTGATCCTACTGTTGAAAACTGAAAGGTGTTTTTGAAAACGAGCTTCTCGTTTAGCTTTTTAACAAAATGGAAAACAATAGATTCAGATAAATATGTTCGTAAATGCTTTCTCGGAGCCATGTCTATAACTTTAGATATATTATCTAATCCTTTAGTTAGAATGGGCCTCCGAGTCTACCTATGATTAGCCAGGCCTTGTTTTCACTCTCGGGTGATGAAAAATTGTTTCTCTTCTAAATCAAGATTTCCACTCATATTTCGCGTTTCAAACCATTCTGAAAAACTTTCGTTTAGTGTATGTGCATCCGCAGATCCATTTCACAAGTTTCATTTCTACAGTTTTCATCCAATTTTGATGGAGGGTTAGACTGAAGATGGTACCCTATGGGTTTTAATTGCTTACAAATCATACTTCAATCTCCCTCTGCACAAAGGTACAACCCACGCATCATTTTCTCTAGTCCCAATCCCTCGATCTCGCTTGAGATTAATCATTGGAAGGATACCGATATCAAGTCAATGATATCGTTATTGTACTTGCTGTACAATACCTTCAATACATACATACAAGACCTTCAAAATGTCGAACCGCCCACTTGAAAGCGTTTATGATTGCAGGAACCTGCTCCGCAACATTTTTCCACCATGAATCCAATTTTAATTTCTACTGCTGTGATCTATACATTTAGGTTAATGTATGCAAGAAATTTAATCGTCACACCATACAATTTATTTAATATACCGAGAGATTTCATTATCATGTTCGATGTGTTGTTCTTATTATTCGTTAGATTAGCGTTCGCGAGACACATTCTCAGGCCTAAATATTGTAGGTCGTTCCACTGTTGAGCGAATATAAAATTATACGTTTTCGAGTTATAATAACTTGTACTATTATTATATAGTTTTAATTAACGGGATTTATTCATTTTGATTCCATAGCGAGAACTTTGCTCGTCAATGTTTTAATATTAAAATGTATTAGTACGTGTGGAAACATAGACCGTGTCGTGAAAGTTTTACCACTCTTCAGAAAAGAGGTTGCGATTAATATCGCATGATGCACCTAACTAGATTCATAGTAACTGTGCATGTGGGCATAACAAGGTTCACTTGAGTTTTCATTATCTCTCTCTCCTCTCATCCCAATCACAACTTCGGGAAGCCACTGAATCTAATCATCAACTCAACGGGTATTGTCGAAGTGTATGCAAGTTTCGAGAGATAAAATGCAGCTTGTTGACGTTTCGAACAAATTAATAGTTCGTCTTTGCAACCTCCATTCAATTAACACGCAGTCACAATCGTTTCCCACTGCACAAACCCATTACTTCCAGACTTTAACTCTGTTGCGCACTGACCAATGATAAGGTCTGATTTTCTGTACCCTTAGATTTGAGAGTTTAATCGAATAACTAATTAGTAACTGATATTCGTAATAGTACGCACGATGATTATTATGATAATGATACCCAGCTATCATTTAGCCCAAACAAAAATGTTCCCTGCTTTCGGCAGTCAGGAAGGAAATCCAGAATCTATTTATAATAAGAATTTGTCATCAATATTAGGACAATTCTTTAAAAGCTAGATTTTTCTAAGAGGATTTGTTTGAATATGGTTAAATTACCTAAATTGCACGGATAACGCTAAACTTGACAAAAATGGTCCGAAGGTATTCCATTGAGATTGCGGTCTAAGAAAACCATACGTTTATAGGATTTGAGCGACATGAAGGAAGCTTGGATTCTCTCACACAATGGAACCCGCTTGAAGTCTTCTTAGTATGAACAATCGCAACAGCCGGGCCCAAGTTACTCAAGGGAACAGAATTTTGATTGACAAAACATGCTACCCCTGGCATTGCTACCCTTACAGTCCGTTTTCCAGCATATTTTCGAAGTAAATAGTGAGTGCAGTAAACAGGGGGGAGTGCCGCACTATGGTCCAAACGCGGCAAGCGGCAACCCCCCCCCCCCCCTTCCGAGGTGAATTTTGAATCAATTTAATCATATTTCTAATTTTGGCAAAGAATATTGAGTTCAGTAATAGGAGAAAAATAATCTAATGCACGCCCCCATAGGTGCATAACTCGAAAAGAGTGCGCTCTGCGTATAAAAATCGCTTATTAAGTTATAAATATTTTATGGACTTATGAAGTGAACTTATTCATATAAAAATGTATATATTAAGATACAAGTGTCTTGTTTACTTACCACCAGAATTTGTTTTTGTATAAACAGTTTCTCATAAGATTCCGATACCCTCAACGTTGACACTCATCTCGAAAAAGTGCAAATCTACTATTTCCTCCCACCTTTTTCACTTTTTATCCACTTTTCCACCTATTTGACAGTCTCTCAAAAGCTAAGCTCCAGCTCAAAAAAATAAAATTAAATAATAATAATAGTAATAATAATAATGCCAAAAATAGTGATGCCAAAAAATAATCGAAAACGACACCGTACATGTGTGTAACAAAAAACACTTGAAAACTTATTTTTACACCCTTTTTTTGGCCCATAGGATTGGAGTAATAGGGCTGGTAAATTTTTGGAGCAACGAAGGACCAGACCGAAAATTTGAGACTAGGTTCAGGGGTTTTCTACGCTTCTTCGTATTTAACGAGCGATTTTTTCTTACTGGTTTCCAAGCATTCTGGACAATAGTGAACTGTCCCAAACTATGGGAATTAATATATAGAAAATTATACTAAAAAAAGTCAATAAACAGAAAACAGTACTTTCAAGATCTAGTGTACTCCGTTTCACCTTTCATTATACGGATGAAATAAGGAATACATTCGGTGACTCGGCCCGGCCTCATGAATTCACACGGCGGTCCAAGGTTGTGCTTTGCCGTGAAATCCCCAAGACGTCAGCCCCTCATATATTTTTAAGGATCCCTACCGAGCTTCCTCTGAACCTACTCTGTAGAACGAAAAGACCTGGTGCTGTTGCAAAACAACATTCTATTCTTCGCTATTATGAACTGATTTCTCACCCTAAACAAGTAGTTATGATATATATGATATAGTTGAGCAGTTTCTGGTGATTGTCAAGTATGTTAACACGACGTGTGTTGACTCTAATCTGAAATGAGTGTTGCCTTTGCTCTTTCAGTGTTATCATCCAGTGCCACTGCATAACTATACATAGCTGTATGCAGAACTTCACACTCCTACACCATATCCACCAACGGTTTCTTAGTTTTATTTGATAGTGACACTTTTGGCACACATACTAACTAAAGAGCGTATCTTTAAAGCCCTCTAAGGCTGTCGGATTTTTCATGCATTACTTCAACAAACTGATGGACATATTATTTGGACCTCCTTGCTAACCAAGTCTCTGATCACAACTTATTCATAAATTACAATATTCGAAGTTCATGGCATAAGTATCTTTTTCATCAGCCTCGTTTTCAAGTGCCATTAGGTCTAATTGGTTGACGGAGATGCGTTCGGCGATAGTCCATAACTTTCACCTTTGATATCTCAAATATGCAAATTTAACCTAAACTCTAATGGCCGAGACTTTTTGCTGTTGAAACGACTTATATTTTATTTTCGAAATGTGTCTTCCTCGTGTAGGGTTCATATCTCCTACGATACTGAAAATCTAACTTGAGATTTTTCCTCCGATTTGTTCCAGGTTTGTTAAACCTGGAGAGTCTAAACCCAGTAGCTATGGAGGAGGGCGAAGTCTCCATTACAATCAGCAGTCTAAACCATCTGAAGTTCGGAACGGCCTCAGCAACAACCCTAAGCAGCCGGTCCACCGCCTCCCAGGCTCCCGGAACCCTTCCTCCCGACTAAACATCGAGATGGTGAGCCTCACTTCTTATACTCACATTATTATCTGACAGAATATAACTATCCTTCCTCAAGGCAACTTCCTAATCACCCGAGTGATTGGAAAACGCTGTAGGCTATCACAACTGTTTAATAATTTTCCATGTTATTAATCATCCTGTTTACAGCGAACTATGTTCTTCCCCAATAAATCAGAATTGTGTTGTCTCTCCTTTAGTTTTAGGTTGATTATTGTAAATAATAAACCTTCCTAATCTGCCATGAAAAGAAAAAATTTGTTTACCCATGCCACTTCAAAATTTGTTCATTCATTTTTCATTAACGTAAATTTCAAAACGGGATGGAAAAAATCCATCAGAACTACGCCGTCCGAAGCTCTACCCCGGAACTGCTGGGCCAAAGCTTACGAAATTTGGCACAAAATCCAACATTGATCCGGTATGTGCCAGTAATCTCGAAATCATGATAAACCAGCGCTAAGGGATAATGTTGAAAGATTAAACAAACAAACAAAAATCGAAATCTCAAAACGATGAAACAATATAGTTTTTTGTTTGACTCGGACAGAAATTAGAATAAGATCGCTGAATCGAATAAGATCACTAGAGTTACTGCAAGATCATCAGCTCGATCACCGTTTAAAAAATCAATCAGGTAGACGGTCGGGCTGCAGAGCGTTGAAGATCAACGGGAGGTCTGAGCTAGACGCGTGGTACCTCTCTGGTCAAAATCGTCAAGGCTTAGAGAACAAATATTTTTCAGTTCATGGTGATTCGTGTATATACTAAACGAACATTGCATGAAACTATATCAGAAGTGGAGCAAATCTCCGCCAACCGCATATTCTTATCTCATTCTATTCTCGAGATATCGTTTCTCTATTTACCTCAACTGATTTTAACTTTTGACTACATTTCCGTAATTAAAGTGAAATTTCCCCAGTGCATAGTATTATTTAGTAGTATTCACCTAAAGTCAGTTTAAAAATAGCTAATAGTCCAACACACTATTTCGAAAAAAAAGGTGTAAATGGGAATCTTTGGAACGTTCGTGAAAATGGAAACCAAATCTCATGAGAATCTGTTCAGCCTATAGCTTTCCTAACGGTACAATATCAGATTTCATCATATTATAAAGAACTTGGACGGGTGTTGAAAAAATATGTTAATTGTGAACTAGAACATTTAAAATTTTAAGCTCAAACTTTTTCTGAGAAATATATTTCAATTTGACGGAACTTTGCTTTAAAAAATCGTTATAAATGCCAAAAACCGATAAATAATTGAATCGAACCGCATGCATTTTCTAAGTGAGATAACATCTTTAGGTATCTGCTGAGGAGAATCAGCAGAAAAGATAAATCACAAAATATCCCAGACACTAGCATCTACAAAACGCGGATCACTGAACTGTACAGGCAGAAAGAATGCTTCTGCTAGTTCTCCTCGACCTGGTACTTTATTTTATTGAAGCTTAGTAAATATAGTTATGAGTAGTATATTTACCTAGTACTTATCATGTTCAGAGGGCTGTCGCCAGCCACTCGTCTCGCCAGTCCTCGTGTTAAGACAACCCTTTCAATTTTTCTTAAATGGGAAGCGGACGGATGATCTTACGCTTTGATCTCAATGAAACTAAAAAAAAACTAACCTCTCACGTCGAAAGTTTTTTAAATTTAGATTTTAAATATTTTAACCCTTTAATACTATTGCTTAGGTTTGGTCACGACGCCGAGATGACTGGCGAAACTCGGATCGAGGTATGATTTTTGTGTCCAATTCTTTAAACTTTGGTTCAGTAGTTTCGGAGAAAAGCTTCAAACGACAGGAAGGTGCCCCCCCCCCCCCCCCTATTCGACCTCTGAAATCCACGTATCTGGGTAAACAAACACACTTTGAGAGGAGCTAATTTTTTTTATTGGTCAATTACGAAGGTTTATTGGAAATATTCAACTTGAATTTAGAAAAAAAAATCATTAAAATAAACCAAATTTGCACAAAAATAAACAATTAAAATTACTTTGGTAATTAAAAGATTGTTTGCTGAACTTAATTTTATTAGTTGTGTGCCGAATCGTACAATAAAGGACAGAAAGAAGCCTCAATAAAACAAACACTGAAATGAATCGACTAACGCGCTAAGAATTACGATCACACAAAATACTTATAAATCAATTCCATTTCCGACAATCAAACCCAAGCGCTTTAGCAGTATTTCTCTTAAAAAAATCCGCTCTTCTTTTTGGAAGATAATTTGAGGAGCATGGTAGTTCGGTGTTCATCCCTATGAAAAAAAACTTGAACAGTAGATTGTAAAGTATAATTGGTTTTTTTCTTTAGCCTGTAAAGAATTTGATTCAATTGAGGCTCCTACATGTAAGAACCCATTGCATGTCAGAAGCAATTCAATAATCAACGAAACTATCGAATGGTGGAATTTTCGGAGCTACTGTGGACGATTTCCTCAACTGATCTCTATTATGTCAGAATTAATGTTCGTGGATTTCATTGAGAGTGAATCTGAAATGGCCACTTTATTGCCATAAACGAAACTCCAACGTTGCTTGGAAATTATTATGAACTGTTTCGCAGTTATTCGCGTTGGCTCTTAGAAGGTAATGTTCACCGTTCTCGAACCATTAAATTGTCCACGGCGAAGGAGCAGGCAGATACGTTTAATATGGGAGATATGTCCGTGTTACGAGATAACAAGTGAGGAAGCTCTACTGCCCACCCGATTCGGCGTTCGTTTTTGTTATGATCAGTCTCTCAAGGTACGTGGAAAAGTTTGGTTAAACTGAAGGAGAAATCAAACCGACGTGTTCTTGAATCCAACAACGAATAGCGGCAGCTGATCACGTTTTACATCAAGCAAGCCGGCCTCGTATTTTATCTCCGTGTAGAACACGATTACCAACTAATGATTATCAGATCGCCAAAGCAATTAGTAATACCAGTCGTAGTACTGCTACATTGTGGTAAAATTGTTACTGCAGAAATCGTAACAAACATTGTTAGAAAACACTTTCATTGACCAAATTTGAAAACAGAATAAAATTGTTATTACGACAAACCCAAAGTCTCTTGTCTTAGGATGAAGAAATAGTACGTACTACTCATCTTACGAAGTCGACATTTAGGTACGTGGGAGACGCTATATTTGAAGCAATGAATCGAACTTACTCGTTTATTATCGAAATAACTAGACTATGGTAAGGTAACGGTACCGGTAGTGGCCACAGTTAAGCATTTTTTTCTTTAGTTTTGACAATTGTGGGCCAACAGTAGTACTGACTTTCTTCAGGACTCATTTAGAATATAGCCCGACTCTTCCCTAACATATCCATTGCCTAAAACTGTCAAAAGAACAATTTTTTCTATTTTTTATTAATTTTTTCTCACACCTTTATTTTGATCTAGTAGTGGCCACATCAAATTACGAAATTTCCAGTAGTGGCCACGTGCATGTCTCAGTAGTGGCCACTTGACATTTTGCCCTCCTTACGTGTTAATATCATTAAATTCAATACCAGATGAACAAAATTGATTCTATCCAGTAGAAGCTCTAGGATACAGCCCAACAAACGAGGAAACTAGGGACGGTCATATTGAGAAGTTTACCACAATTTCCAACGATGCTCTGCGCACTCCTAGTTCAACCTCTGACTATAAGATGACATGAGCTGTACCTCCTGCAAGTTTGAAGCCACTAGGAGACCGGGAATCCTTATTTCTAAAATATAAACTTTAAAATGGCCACTACTGGAGCAGTGGCCACTACCGGTGCCGTTACCTTATGTATCGATTTTTTATTCTGCGTTTAATAACTTAGTTCTTCTTCGTTTCGTAATGTTTCACGACGTAAAACTCACCCTAATTTCTGTAAATTCCGATTGAAACAATGATTGGTGCACAAACTTGATGATATCCCCTGCTTGATGAATCTCGGAGCAATGAAATTGAGTAAGATATTGTAATGAATGAAATGCTCATATACAGACTTAGATTGTTTTCACTCAGTCTCGACTAAAGTTGTGTTTACGTCGAAACATGGCTGGCCAAACGTGAGGAAATTAATTTCCTCTCTTCTGCTGATATGAATCTGGACTCTACATTGCTTCTAACATTATGAGTAATCAGAACGTATATTCTTGCCGTGTTGAATATTTAAATGGGAAAGTGGAATAATAAAAATTTACGCTCAGTTTAAACCTATAAAAATATTTCATAAATTCTTGTTTGTAGGTGGTTTTATTGGATCGGATTGCAGTGCGCGAATTTGGAAGTTGAAGGTTAAACCCAGATATGGGATATCCTGAAGGACAGTGGAAAGTACAACAAGTTGTGTTAAAAAATTTAGTGAATATACGTTCATTATATATTCTTACATGCTTATTGGTGAACTTAATACTTTTAATATCCTCCAGCGTCGCAACGCGATTTTTCGATGCTAGACACATTGTACTGTGTACCCTGAAAGTTTCGTTACCGCCTGCAACCGCCCGTGATCACCGCAGCGTTTTGAATGTAAATAGTACCTACCAGATATCTTAAAACTGTCGGTGCCGGCCTGATGCCTCAAGGCGCGCTAATCACGAGACAATCGGCAAAAACGAGAAAAGGTTCAAATAATCATTTTCTTTGTTGACTCTCATACAACATGCATCAACTCATTCAGTCCGTTTCAAGATTCCCAACGTGTTCCCGGAGAAATGACATCGGAAATACGGTTTTTGTATAAAGAGTTGAGCGAATTTTTTTTTCAACGGTGGGGAAAACCAATCTAGGCTCGAGTGACAGAGGCAAAGGAAATGAGAGTCGATCCTCCCTCATTTGAAGGAAAGTTCCGAGCTTTTGGTCAAATCAGAAATTCATTAGAAAGTATGGTGACTGGCTTGAGTGAGTTCACGGTCAGTTTTTCGACTCTTCAGTAGGATAGTTCCTCCTCAAAAGATATGATAATAATTACAATAACCATTGTATTTTGGAGAAATCTACATTTAACATACGATTTTAATTGATGAATTTGAAAAACGCGATTAGAGTGAATTTTATTGCACGAGCACCCCTCCCAGGGTGTCTTCTTACTATTTACAATTTTATATAGCTTTGAAAATTCTACAATGAACTCACTCCAGGTTATATGTATTATATTTATGATGTTCTGTTCTAAATACGTAACGAAAATCGAGATGTGGCAGTCAAACAATAAAGAAACGATTGAAAACTTGCTTGGCAGGCTAGATCGATTCAGCAGTCAACAACCATGGGTTATGATCGTTTTTCTGAACATTTTTGAAGAAGTAGAGCGTGCCAGGATTTATTTCCGTTTTAAGGCCGTTTCCAACCACTGTGCGGCGCCCGGCGGACTGGCATTGCACATTTTGAATCTACGCATCAAGGAACATAAGGTTACTAAGTTTGAAGGGGGTTTTGGAAAATTGTTTACTACACGATTACAAAGGTAAAATTTACAATAAAAAACGAAAAATCAATAGAGAAAATAGGAATATTTTGAGCTGCCATTCTCGGATTTTATAGCTAAACCTGATTGGAAGATATCGAGCTTTCGTTACGAGAAGTTTCTTATTGAATTCAAGTAACCGCCTAATCAACAATTTAATCGAAATTTAGTCAGAATTCATATCATAGCATCAGGTTGGGTATCAGTACCCCTAAAGCCACTTGTAATCCATTGTCAAAAGCCCAATTTGAAGGGGCAATTTGGGCCTATTTCTGTGTTCATGAAAAACATGGTGATATGTTTTAAATGTCCTTGCAACTATTCACAAGATACATGCAGGTCACCAGAAACCACCAATTATCACATTGAAAGCGTATTGCTGGTAGATTGACTTCACGTGTACAAAGGTATTGAAAGAAAGACCTGTAAGTGATTAGAATGTGTAATGTTAGTCACCAAAAGAATTAAAAATTGGTGAGGAGAAATTGCAACACATCTGAAATTTCATGTTTGTCTGCTCATTGTTCAATAATTGGACTCGATAAAATTTGAAGAGAGTTTTGAGATCGCGCGTTTCATTTGTTCACGTGTATAGTTTGCTTTTTAAATGATCGAGTGATACGCCAAATGTCGGACGTTAATTGAAAACTATCACTGCGGTAGTTAAGTCTAAACTTTATTCATGTAATCCTTCTTTACTTACTGTCCTTGCCGCAATTTACATTAAAATATTGATCACACGTAAATTACGACACAGAATCGCTAGATACAGGAATTACGTCCAGAGACAACTCGACAACTTTAACGATAAATCAACAATTAGGTAGAGGAGGGCCTCTCGAATATACAAAGGCACTTTTGTTTGGTTCTCTTTGTCTTTCTTTGTGGAACCAATGGGACAAATTTCACGTTCGTATGATTAGAAATTACTGCCTGTACGTCATGTATGCGTACGTGAAGAATGTGGTATATATTTATTGTGAGTAACAAAATGGCGAAAGTTAACAGCGGCGATAATGATTTTCTTTTCTCTATTAGAAGGATGAGGAATTCATTTGTTTCTGCCCTTCAATAATCCTAGTACAGACCAAGATGTTTTTGAAAATTGCAGAAAAAAAATTCAATCCAACAGCAGAATATTATTTAGAAAAAGTTTATCTTTGTACATTGGGTACCTAATTTTCAGTTTCTATACGCATTAAGCGCTCAATTTTTTGAAAATAGTTATATAGGTATGCATAACTAAAATAACTGGATTTAGTGAGCTGCGATCAAAAAGTTTCAAAATTTCAAAATCCTTGTATGAGATGCTTTTGTATGTTTTTCTAAATCATTGCTTTGATTATTGGTTGTCGTAAGACTTTTTATCTCTTCGGGTTACCTGGATACTCTGATACCTATCCTATCGATACTCTGGCATGGTATAAGGTATACTGCTAGTTTACATTACAAAATATGTTTTTTCTTGTTGCAGGGGGCAAAGGATTCTTCTAGATCGATTCCTTCTCACCCTAATGACGTCGATTTCATCCTGAAGGTAACTGAACCTCCTTTTTGTATCTTTGATAAGTACTGACTTCGAATGACTCTCACTTAAACTTGAAAGGGGACCTTGCTAAGAAGTGGTTGTGATTTGAAAAATAGGTATAATCAAGTATCTGCATCATTAAATTAGAATCTTATTTATGAGATGTTTGAGAATGAGAATGGTTTTGAGCTCGAAACCGTTCACTAAACTGTAACTAACATCGGAAAAAGTCATATGAAACCGCGAAAGAGCATTATCCGGAGAAAAAATAAATAAATACCTGTCTAATTAAAACCACATTTTTGTTGTATCGGAAAGTTGGTGAAGAGAAAGAGAAAGGATACGGTAAGAAGGTTGACGACTCGACGGTGAAATAGATAGAAATGCAGCAAATCCGCTTGATAGTGACGTCATAGGAGAAAGTCATTCCTTCCCGTCCGCCTTTCGATCATAGGATTTTGTTAAGATTCGAGGAAGTTTTTCTTTTCCTCATCGACTTCATTGATTTTGATCAAATGTTCATTAGCTGAGCTGAATGCAAACGATATCCGATCCCTCCCATCAGATATCCAAATTGTGGAAACCTTGTTTTCATTAGAATTAGAATTATTTTTTCAAATGATACATGAATTTGGGAACATTGCCACTATTTATGGCAGTGATGAAAATTGATAACTCATAAGTGCATATGGCATGTTTTCAAGGGAATTTTTTCTCCGTTGTAATAAAGCTCGTGTTAGTGTACAGCTCACTTAATTTCAAGCGTTCTTATTCCATTAGCTATAGTACTACAATATTTTTGGCTTATGCAAAATAGAAAATCATTTTTCCGATGTAACATCTACTTGTTTTAAGAAGGAATCATTTGTCACTGAGATAAGAATGTACAAGTTTAATTTTTCTTTTTAAAAGTTAGTCCCACACATTTTTTGAACTCCTTTGTTCTTCTGTGTTATATCTATAGACTAGACTAGAGCTTCGTTTTCAATTTCGGATTATCAAAATGAATTAAAAAAATCTCAAGAATGTTAAATTGGATATTCCGCAGACCATTCTGAATAACTTTCTTTTCATCTGTCTGTGTGTGTAGACGGTGCCCCAGGAATTTCATTGCTCACAAATCAATGTGATGCGTTATCTACAACTTTTATAACTGTAATGCCCTATCATATTTATCGCTAGAAAACTATCTGACCGGCAGCCGGTCAAAGAGATATCTGAGCTAAAAGG
Source organism: Creontiades dilutus (assembly GCA_031894815.1). Lineage (NCBI taxonomy): Eukaryota > Metazoa > Arthropoda > Insecta > Hemiptera > Miridae > Creontiades > Creontiades dilutus. Next base: position 1,335,960 of record JAVIWC010000600.1, read on the forward strand.
AGTAGCACGTAATACCGTCGAGGTCAGGGCAGCGACCGTGTCATGGCGCAGAGTGTGATGTGGGAAAAGTGCCACGGATTTTCTCGAGTTGGAAGCACTCCTGGCTTCGTGGTACCACGTCCCGTATCTTTCGGGTCTCTTATCTCAACAGGTGGTCATTTTAAAGGTTCATTTCCTTTCATCCCTCTCTCAAATCTCCATCTTCCTCAACTTTCCAAATCTCTACAGCCGGTGTTCGTTAAACCCGGGCTTTCTCCCCACTTTTTCAAAATTTAGCTTTTCTATTTTTTATTTAATGGAATGCCCCTTGAGGGTGGTTTATTCTTAAAAAGCGTGAGTGTATATGACCAATTTTGTGGACGCTCCCCAGTCTACAATTCTCAACCAATTTTCATGGATCTTTTTCTGTACCATCCCACTTTACTCCACTTGTGCAACAAGCTTCGAAAATTTTACTTTTGCAGACGGGAGAGGAGGATGGAGGGGATAATAACCAATCCTTTCAATCGCTGCTCAATCGAGAATTTCTACCAATTTACGTCTTTTTTATGTTCAACGCAAAATGTATTTTTTTTTTTTAACTTTTTAACTGGTTTTCGTGATTTGGTATTTGCTTGATCCCACTTTTACTAATGACCGAGAAGAGAAACGGAGGAGAGGGAGTTACTGCCAAAAAACCGTGTTTTTCTCTTCAAATTTTATCGACGCTAGCTATCATTCTCGAACGATTTTCGTGGTTCTTGTTTTGTTCCATCCTACATTACTACCTATGTACTATGTACAAGCTTCGAAAATTTGGCTTTTTACTGTCTACCCCAATTTCAGTTTAGTTGTGCAACAAACCTCGGAAATTTTGAATTCTATGTCAGGAAGGAGAATGGAGGGGGTAATGACCGATCCATTCAAGCGGTGCTCATAGCCACTAGAATTCTCTTTTTTGGTCGATCATTTATTCGTTCTGGTTTAAAAAATAAATATTTATAATACTTCACATTTATTTTTATAAGTTTGATCGTATAAAAACCGTACATACGATCCTGTAGATATTACTTACCAAAAGGTTTTAGATTATGGCGACGTGACTTGAGAACCTCTCAAATAATTGATAATCTCCCTAACTAAATTAATATCAACTTCATCTATTGCTGAAAGAAATCTCGTGTCAATGATGAAACGTGGGTTTTGGGTACTAACGTTTATTTCGTTCTCTGCCGCTGGTGTTATAAAACCACGCAAATATTCCTTGTAGGTTCATAAAAATTATTTATGATGCCTATAAGCGAAAAGGAGACCCAATGCAGCCTCGGAACCAACATCTAGGAAACTGAAAATTATATATTCCAACACTCTTGAAATATACAATTGTTGGAAGTGATTATTGTTTACAGAAAATCTTTCTGAACACCGCATTGTTTGAGCGAGTTCATTTTTGGTAGATATGCTGTGCTTATTTACCGATCTCTTGTGATTCCAGTATTATCATATATTCCACCACTCACACAAACCTGCCTAACCGCCATGGAGCAAATCCATGCAGAACAAAAAAAAAATGAAAATGTCTGCCAAGTTGGATATGGCTCAAAGCTTCCTCGTATGAGCAACATTAACGCATTAATCAATGAACGTGTAGATCATTGAAATGTTTCAAACAATCAATTCATATAGCTTTCTGTAGTATAATCCAGTCGGAATCACAAGAAGTTCCTTATACACAGTGAAATCAGCAGATGATATTTCGGTTGCACTCGAATCATGTTTGACTTATATTGTTATTATTTATGACGTCATCGTCTCCAAGTGGGTGGATCGACGTCTGGCAGTCATGTCGCGGCGAAAATTCTATGACGACTACAAAAATTAATAAATCGGCATGAAACGTATCCAAGACGATTAAACCATCCTTCTCATAATGCCTATCCAAATTTGAGGAGGATCGGGCGATTAGAAAAGATAAAATGAATGTTTTTAGCTTATTTTAATTACATTTCAGCTAAATTTCACAATTCTTATAACGTTCGTTTCATACCTGACAAAGGTTTTCCAACGATATTCGTGTATAAAATATTTCTTGTAATAATTCACTTATTCTTACGTATAAAAAAAAGTAATTTCCAAATCTTAATTAGAACAAACACACTCCCAAGAACAGAAACACAAAAGGAAGAGTTGGCTAACTCTAACCGGTTAGATAGGCAGATTCGGATAAAGTATCTATAATTTTCTCAGCTTTCATGAGATGCTGACGTGATAAATTGACAATTACTGAATAATAGTTATTTACTTTAATTTTCTTTTTAACTCATTGTATTTAATCAACTGCCGTTCCAAGTTAATTGTTCCAGTGTTCCAAATAGAACATCAAATCTCTTTGACCTTTATCTTAAGTTGCATTCTCTCTCGTTTTCTAAACTTATGAGATTTTGGGAACCTTTCCGCCCAGGTTATCTTCCGATGAAATATAATAAAGATGAGATGTTTTTTATCTTTCTATTTCGCGCCTCGTATCCATTTTGGTTTCGAGAGGTTTTTAAAAGTTAGTTAAACAACATCTCATTATAGCTGTTCCTTGTTTTATTTTAATTCCAGCTAATTCACACACCTCCATAGAACAAACCTCTCACTCAATAAAATTAAAATCGTGCACCGTTATGTATTTGTTTCGAGTCCAAAAATTACACTCTTGAACACAAATTACATTTATTTTTGTAGATTCGGCATCTAGGAGGAATCCTACACCAATCTTACCTGAATAACTCTTCGAATGATATATGTTGTGAGTCAGCGAATGAGAACGTGGAGCGTTTAAAAAGCTAAAGGCGTAATACAAAGTGTATTGAACTTCATCAATCCTCACATAATTCAGAAACCCTCTGCAGTTTGGCGAACACGGAAGGTTTTATTTGTTCAGGTGGTTTCATCACCGGATTCGACGATTGCCGAATTTTTTTCACACACGAACATGAATGTCTTGTAGAGCCAAATTAGTTTTAACTAACTCCAATGAATGTTGGGTTATGTTTTAGCGACAGTTTTTAAACTTCTTGGGATCATTTGTTCATTTTTCAAGATTGTACAAAATCTCTGTTTATTACAGATATACCGTGCATTGTATATCGCGTGGTTGATAGAATCAAGAAAGCTATGGTGAATCCCAAATGAAACGGAGAACCTTTCCAAATATATTCCCCTTTCCTGCATATTCATGAAGATGTTGAAATCGCCTAACCGCTCTGAATAGTTGGAGTGTCCATTGAAATTGTTTTCAAGCAATCAAAACTACGAATCGCTTCATCGAAATAATAGGGGAACCTACCATCTGATACAAAAACGTTTTGAGTAAAGGGCAGTTAGAAGAATTTATTATCTTTTGAGATGTTCCTCCGATCGTAGTTTTATTTCCAGATATTGCAGTTAACTGAATAATCATGCGTCATACTTCCGTATTCATGTTTTATTATCGTAACATATTGAGCGAAGCTTCGTGTCAGATTTCGTTTCAGGAAGTATTTTAGGAGCGAAAAAAGTGTCTCGTACGTATCGCTGTTGTCATTATGAATGACCGATATGGATGTTTGCGACTATTTCCCACTGTTTCTCATTAAATTTCAGTTATTAAAAATACCCGAATATCTACCACACCATGTAATAAGTAACAGTTACTTTAAGAGGAATGTAAAACAATATATTGTGTTAAACTCGTTGACAGAAACCGCTAATTTGCTTATGAACAAACTCTTGTCATAAAATCGAGTTAACAGACTCTGACCTGATATTTTACCCATCTACCCAATTTTGTTATTTAACTAACTGCACCTATTTATAGATAGGTAATCGAGTGATACTGTCATCAATCAAATATAAAAACAGCGGTTATAAGCATTAGAAAACTAAATTAAATATCGGGGAAGACGCCCAGGTTTACCTGGCGTCGCCTGTAGGGATTGAAGAGTTTGAGAAAATTGAAGGAGGGAAATATGGATTTAACGAAGTGCCGCTATAGAAGGAACACTAGAAGGACACTGGTATGATACCACGGAGCACTACTACCGAAATTTCCAAGTTAAGTTAATTAGCGGTACTTTTACCACACACCACTCCGAGTCAAGACATCGTGGTGATGGTAATTTTGATGTTACTCGTAACTACTCTTTCTAGCTTGGATGTCTTTGAACAAAAACGCGTACGTGTTGCTGTATTTATTTATTTTTTTCCTTTTCACATTGAGTTTAAATGAACATTAGGATGATTTAACCTTGAAATCAGAACCAATAAAGGAAGGAGAATTAGTGCACAGCATGACAAGGGTACCTTTGCCGAGTTGGGGAATACACTAAAAATAATCTTGAAGAATCCGTTACGAGGGAGAAAATTTCCAACCGCTAATGAGGCACTACGAAGAAAGTCCGTTCGTAATCCGTCACATCACTTCCGTCTACTTAAGGGTTAAATGAAGGAGTTACTGGTATTCCCGAGTATTTATAATTGATTAGCACAATATTGCTTCCGAGTCTACCAAGGTAGCGGAAGCATTGTTCACTTTCGGAATGTGAAAATTTTTTTGTCTCCAAAATCGAAAATTCTCGCATTTTGCGTTTTAGACCTTTAAATGAACAATTTTGGTTCCGTGTCATGTCTGTGTGTCTGTCTGTCAGCCAGCAAATCCTTGTTAAGCGCATAACTCCAGTTCTTGACCAATTTCGATGAAATTTTCAGGGATTGTTCGGTTTGATGTGTAGATGGTCCCCTATGAGTTTCATGACCCCCGATCAATAGTAGCCTCTGCGCATCCGCAAACGTGAAATCCTTGTTACACGCATAACTCCGGGAGTTCATGACTGATTTCGATGAAATTTTCAGGGATTGTTCGGATTTGGTATATTTTATAGTTTGTTCAATTGTTGAACATGCTCTACCTTTATTTTCTCAAGTTATTTTCTTTCCGATCACGAGCCATAAGTTACAGCTCCGTGTCAAAATTTCAATTTTATGTCCTTCTTTCCATCTTGATAATTTTCCAGCAAATCTTCCACTATAGCAAGTTCCCGATGTTTCAAACTTTTTAGAATTCAAATTTTCAAAAAATGTTTACAATGATATCCTTTTGATGGCAATGTAAAAAGGATTTTTCAATGCTTTTGATGGTTTATGTATACATTTAAACGGGATTTGAATAATAATGAAGAATATCGTTACAAAACTAATTTGAATATATGATTTTGACTTTTTAACTATGATAACTTAGTGACAGTAAGCGGATACTAGTTTTTCATCGAACGTCCATTTTCAATCGATTGTTCCTATTTTCGGGTCGAATGAATAGTTTTTTCAAAGAAAAAGTATGCCAGATTTGTTTGTCGAGAGAAATAAATTAATTCAAACATACTCGTACACAGCAAACAACCAAACTAACAAAGCAAACATAAAATGTGTTCGGGGTTCACTATTCAAAGTAGTACCAGTACAGAAATGTGAAATGTTACCAGTACAATGTGAGTAGATCCTACAGTTGATTTCGCTGAGATTCAACTCCTCATCTGTTTTTGTGTGACGTGTCAGTTTGTTTGTCTGTTGTGAAAAAAATTAGATTCTTTTGTGCGGAAAATTTTAAAATATTCATGTCTGTTCGTATTCTCGGAAAAATACACTTCTCCATTTTTTCACTTTTTGCTCATACTCGTTGCAGGCCACCTAGGTACGTTCATAGGTATAACAGGAATGTGAGAATGACGGGCTACTTTTTCAATATTATAGGATGATTCTTAAGGAATGGGTAATGACAGCTTAACGAGTATCTAAAGACCAAGCGAGAAACTTGGGAAAGCTGGACCAGATATTGCACTCAAGAACTGTTACTTTGAACTGATTGAGACCACGTATCACGTGCCTGGCAGTTTTAATTTGTTCACGGGAGGGTCTAAATCTAGGATTGCCATTGTCCGGCAAGGACATGTATCTCTCCTTTAGGTCAGATGCGGAATGGAGTACCTACCGCTTAGCGTCCACTGGTGAGTCAAAACATTCGTTCATTTTCTTTGGCTCCTATTTTCTTCAAAACGTCAAATGCTGCGTTTAGGAGCATGTCAAGACGGCTCACAGTTAGGTGTCTGACTTTTGTTAGATATTTTATGACCTGAAGACAACTTCGAATAGGACCCTTTTAAATGGGTGCAGACCTTTTCAAGGAGCTGGTCCTTGTCTGTCTCATCGATTGTATGGCGGATGCGCACAAAACTCTTTTTTTCAGCGGATTCCTTTGAGAAATTTTACGTTAATTACAAATATACCCACATTTTAGGATCATCAACGAGCCTTGGAAATGCAAAAACGGAAGACCCAACAAAAGCTACTTTTTTCTTTGGTAATGTAAACAAATAAAATAAAAATTTGGTTGCTATGATAGATACAAACATTCAGGTATAATTCATGAAGGGGGTACCTAGTTTATTTCCCGTCATTCAATGCTTCGTGGGGAATATGCCTTGGCCATCTATAAAGCCAGGAGTACTAATTACTTTGTAAATAAACAATTCAATAACGATATAAAAAACGTATTTGATGCAAAGAGAATAATCACAAGCAATAAAAGTTTGGAAAGTATTTATGGTACCGCAACGAAAAAAAGTGATAGTATAGGTAGTGAAGTGCAGAAGGTACCTTGAGAGGGTTGTTTTGTGCAACTACTTAATCGAAATCGTCTGCGTGTGTCTCGAAAGTTATTTAATAATCATAATCAAAATTTTTTATTAACCACCGCACAATCGTCTAATTAATGATGGTTTTTTTTATGGGGAAAGGGAGAGATTAGGCAGATTGGCACAAGTCGAACATCTGTAACGTGGGAGGTAATGGAACGGAGTAGTAGCCCCTTCAAAGGGCTCTGAGGTGGTAGATGCCCGCAATACTCAGGGGATGACCTAGAAGGGGGAACTACACACAACCATCAAAACCAGCAGAAAAAAACTGACTGCGAAATCACTAGTAGGCTTGCTATAACTAATTCTGAAACGAGCTTTTAGATTATGTTCCATTAATTTATTTCTTTCAAGTAATACGTACTCCCCCTGAGGAAGACTGTTTACCGTCGGCGAGAGGATACGTTTTCCGACTACAGAAATGTTAATAATAACATATCTGTGGCCTTGAGCCGACTCTCCCAACTTGGGTACGTTCAGACGTGATAGGTTTCCTTTCGATCGAACCTATTATCGTTGTTTACTATCCTCTGGTTACCTCCTAATGACAAGGCATAGTCTGTCAAAACCAATTCAAAATCTAACTTTTATGAGTTTTGATACATACTCGATGCATTGCTCGCCAGCGTTTTATTGTTGAAGCTCTTTTGGAGGAATTTTCATCAACTCGTTCGTTATTGCTCTCCCCAAATTTTACACGGATCGATGAAAACGTTTGGTATTTGGCTCAAAAGTAGTTATTCCGATCTGCTTGCCGGAGTGGGCCAACCAGCGAAATTTTTTGGGACACAATTTTACATATTTATTACCACGCTACTATTTATTACCCAAGGGAGCTTCGATAATTCTTGAGGTATGAGATATTTTACGTTCTTGAACCTCTATTTTTGCCGTCCACCTCAAAAATCATTTAAAAAAAATTGGGTTGTGAAAAAGGTGAAGAATGTGAAAACTTGCTCAAATTGTCTCGTTGTACAGCTGGAATTTTTTGTTTTGACGTTTCTCTTTGAAATTGTGAACTAATGAAGTTCGGATTAGTTAGTGAATATGGATTTTAAAATATTTTGGATGCGCTCAATAACAGGCTCAACTTTAAGTAGTGAATTTTATTGCGCATACCTTGATAACACTGTCGCATTCCGTTGTGTTGTTCGTGTCGGGGTCGGAGAACAAAGTTACTGCGAAATATCGCTCTCGTCCAGCCTTATTGTCCCGTTATTTTTTCAATGCACATCATTTACGCTGGTATTAGGATCGGATAAACGAAGGAATCGTCAGGACACGTATTTGTATTCTTTTTATTTTCTTCACCATTATAAAATATATACTATATGTAATTGCAAGTAATGAAACAGTTAAACTGCTTTATTATGCCACGGAAATATCAAGTTGAAGGCATTGTTACAAATTCAAGTTATCAAAGCAACCTCATTGATAAGATAATGATTATCGAACATATGTTTGGATTCAGGGCGTTGGTAACTGGAAGGAAAACGCGGTATTATCATCATTTCGCGTTTGGATGTATGTTTAGCGCTAAATGACTCCGTTGAAAATAGTATCTAATCTCTTCCCACCTGTTGGTCGTAAGCTGCCGTTCTATCTTGTTCCACTGGAAAACTTTTTATGTTCGCCATCTTGCGAGACAAAAAAGAATCAAAGACGTCGATGCATTGTGACTTCAATAAATATAGCTCTTATTTTGTTAAATGTAATTGAAGGGACGTATAAATAGAGAGCGTGATGATCTTTTCCATTATTTCCCAATTTCTTCGTTGGCATCAGTAATTTATAATAAATGCCAAAATGATCGTTTAGTTATTCGATCGCTCAATCCCTATACTTGTTTCAGAAATACTCGAAAAAAGTCATTTACATTTCAAAGAAGATTCTAACGCAATTTTGGCAATATGCTTTTTAAAAATATGATCTTGCAATTATATGAAGATTTTCAAATACCGTTTAAGTCAACTGAAAAAATATAAGCATTGCCAATGGTAAATCTACGAATGTATGCTAGGTCTGGGAAACAATAAAACCATAACATGATAAATGACACTTACTCTCTTTGTATCCAAAGAACTTCCATTACTATTAAAAATGATATACTGTGCTGTGTGATTTGTCCATCGGTTAAAGATAACGTAGCCAACTTATATACATGCTCGTGGACGCCTCTAATTCAAACCTCTGCATATCACAGTGAATTAAATTGATATTTTATCTCATTCTTAATTACTTCTTCTTATTAGAGGTTGCTATCTTCACGTTTTGGCCGTTGACGTACTGCTGGGACTATCTGTGATTGTGGCTTGGTAGGAATTTTCAAAAATCTACTTTTAGGTTTGTTCCTGCATTGCATACGGTCTGAACAATTTAGCTTGATTCCAATGAATCAGTGATAGAATTCACTTTTTCGTGCGTTAAGATTGTTCATAAGAATTCGATGAAAACTGTAGAGGCTACGCGAGTTTCACAATGATACGTTTGCGCATGCGCAGCGACTACTCGTGGTCCTGTGGAAGTACTAGCGACTAACTCTGAAAATACAATCAAGAGCAGACTTTACCTATTTTCTATTTGTAAAAAAAGGTGTGAATCATAAAATGCGAATGGAAGTTTTTCTTTTTCTTTGTTTTGGCCGTGACTGTCGTTGATTTCTCACGGATTTGTATCTCAAGGACAGCGTTAATGATGTCTTCAACGCTTCCAATTCGTTAGCTCATTTTCCGAACGTGGAATCTATTGAATATCCGAAATATTTTCACTGATTATCGAGGTAGTGTGAGAATTCGAACTAACTAAAACCTTGCGGAACTTGCATCCTCCTTGATTGTGTGATTTCCTGGTCAAACTTGAAAATCCCCTGCCACCTTGAACGAATCGGCACTTGTTTAGAATTCTTAATTTTTTCTCTTCCATTTTCATTTTTGATAACCTACGGTTCCAGAACTTTATTCTTCTAGATTCGAGAAATTTGTTACTTGCGGTTCGCAATCATGAATTTCTCGACTGAATGTGGATCCTTTCCCATCATATGTGTTATGGGTTTCAGATTGACGTGGATATCATTTCAAACCATCTCATATTCTAATGTTCCCTCACTCACTTTTGCAAGAGCTAGTTCCCGTAGATACCGCTGCCCAATCATTTGTTCCATTTAATTGCAATTTGCAGGTCATGCGAATTGGAAATTACGAAACCTGCAAACGTATAATTAGAAGGCTCATGCGATGTTCCAAGATTCGAGTAATGAGAAATTTATTAGTCGCAACATCGAGGTAAATATTTATTTTCGGGTACAAACTAATGACACTCGTTAGTCTACTAGGTAGACCTAATAACGTATATAGGAACATTCGTATATTCAATAGTTCTCAACTAATGGTTCATTCGTACAGCGAATTGGGGACCAGTTCAAACTAAGTTCCTTATAGGGCCGAAAGGGAGGGGATGATAAGTCCTCGCAGTCCGTATGCGTTTCGAAACAATTCGGTACTGATAAACTCAACTCATAATTACCGTTCTTGTAACATTTAGCACGACATCACCTTCTAAAATGAGGTAAAACGATGAAATATTCCGGTAAAGTGGTTGGCATACCACTGAGCCGACGATTTATTTTATTGAAAGTTGGCAAAATTAATAGTCCAATTTTTCTAAAAAGAAGTTGACAGCATCTTTATGGAATCTTCGACCAGCACAATTCATGTTCAAAAACTAGTGGGTATCGAAATGAAATAGTAAAGAAATACCGTTGTAAAGCTATTATTTTTTACTAAGTAGTTATAGGAATATAAATGTTTTCTACTTTTATCGTCCGAACCCTCCCAGTCGGTCACTAGTCCGTTCCATTCTATTTCAGGAGAGATTAAAATTTCAGAAGATGTGGGACGCAGCAAACAGATTGATAACGATAACAACGAAAAGGACTCCACTCCCACTCCCACGTCATTTCCCACCACCTCTGGGAAACGAGTTGGGAACCGGGCACACATTTTTACTGCCAGCAAGACCAGAAGTTCCAAAAAATACCTAGAACTGATAGAACTAGTTCGATACAGTTCCAGAATGGCTCGCCAATCAGTGAACTGAAAATCCTGAACTCGTTGTGGATATAGCCAAAAAGGGGTATGGTCAGTTCAGAACCATTCCGGACTAGCTCTCCATACAGACCGTATGAATCAAATTCTGGACAGTAATACAGCCAGTTCTTTGCATGTCTCATTTGTTGAGCGTCGAAATTTCATTATGATTAACACTAATTTCAGAGTTTAAATTTGAAAATTAATGATTTTTCTTCTCTCACAGGAAATGACTGGCATCATGACCCCCCTCACGGCCATCGCGTCTACACCTCGCAAAGAACCGGATTCGAAGTTCAACTTTGAACTTCCATCCTACCAAGTAAGTCCTATTTCGGATACCAAATGTAGAACATTACATTTTTTTAGAAGGATTTGTATCACTATTGCTTAAACATTGTGTCTCCAGAATCGACTGCGTTTAGATTCAACGATTATTCAAGTAGGGCATTCGAAGAATCACGGTTCACCCTTCAAATATCTTGGTTAAATTTTCCTTAAATCAAATTGTGATTTTGTGGTCTCCACTATTCCTGAATACGGTGATGATGTCCGTTTGGCAATTCAGCATCGATAAAACATATTTTAAACCGAGAAATATTTACTTTTCGTGCAGTATATCATCAATTTGGTGTAGGATCATCCAACAATATTGCTTCCAATGGTAACTTTTATATTTCTCCACCACAAATTTAGTGTCAAATATCTCGAATTCACTGCCGTTTTCTAGGGACTTGTTACGCCTGAGATTTTAGTGAAGAAGAACGTTTAGCAGAATCGTCTTTTTGTGTTGGCAAATCTCTCGTACCAGCTCCAAGTAGTGAGATTCTCAAATTACATTTGGTGTAACGTGTGATTGCAGACGGTCGAGAGGGTGGAGCCGAAAGCGGTGATGATCCAGCCGGACATTCAGCCGCCCTCCCTGTTCGGGGGCGCCCTCTGCTCGCCGCCCAGACCCGAGTCCCCGCCCCCGCAGCCCCTGTCGCCCCCGCCAGCCACCCCCTGCCATAAAATATCAAGTAAGTGCATCTTATCAACCCCTTTCCCACCCTTATTCTCTTTATTTCCGGACAAGGGACAATGATTATTACCCAATAAACTTTCATTTTTTTATTCTGATGGCCACCATTGTAGAGTTGCTCCGGATGAAATGATAGACTGATGAAAATGAACTTTTGAATCGAATTGAAGCTACTTGGATTTTCAGCGGCCACCAGACGATCGATTTATAGCTCTTAATCGCCACACTACTATCTGCAGTGTTACTATTCAAGTTTTTTTCCGGTGGGGTCTTCTCAGAAACATGAGGTACTAGTTTTATCCAGTTTGAACGAGTTTTAATCCTCTACAGAAAATAGAAGCGATTTGAGAATAATCAAAGTTTGAATGTTGACGCTTGAATATAAATGTCAAATTGTAGTACAAGGGGTCGCCACCATGTTAGTGTCAAACTTGGGGGGTATTGTTGTCCAAGGTTGGCTAAGCTAAACTACATTCAATTACGAATGGCAGAGATTTGTTTACTCTCCCCAACCATAATCCTATAAGCACGTTATTATTTTGCTTGACTTGAACTAAACAGTAACTTTGAAATCGCTACCAACTATTCGTAGGATATCCGTAGGCTAGGAAGGATTCAAGTAGTCCGTGGACTGGTATAGTATAATTTTTGCAGTACAGGGGAATGTAAACGGGTAATATTTTGGCCAGGTATTATATTTCTATATTGGAGTCCACTATTGATGGCAGAAATTATTAGAAGCAAAAACCAAAAACGGGTGGAGCAGATGATTGCGGGACCTTGAAATGTAGATGAGTTTTGTTGGTGCTAATTCCAACAAATGGTAAAAATGTCCTTTCTCTTATGTTTTATCGCAGTGTGTTTAAAATAACCCCTGACTGATCGGCTGGTTCTCATATTGTCTGTCTCAATTTTGAATATCGACCAGTTTAAACAAGTGGAATCGATTAGAGATGCGTTGTTAGAGTTGGTTACTTCAAGGGATTCATAATCGCACCTTCCAAAATATGATACTGCGTTGATGTGTAGCTGAGCGATGCAAGATGTTCAAACATCAACCCAAAATGTGCTCTCTGATGTGGATTCCCTGTTCACCCGCTCAGCGTTACCACCCCCTGAAATCGTGGATATACCTACCTACCTACTGTGATATTTTCGTCTTTATATAGTTTGATTATGCTTTATAATGGACATCAATTGCATTAATCTTTGGTTTTAAAAGTCAATATATCAGCCCAAATTCGTAAAAATTAAAAATCGACCGTTGCATTACTGGCACTTTTAAAAAGCTTAATTTGATCCATTAGTTCACTAAACCTATATGAGCTGTATATTGTTTGGTGAAATTATGACAAATTGAATCCACTGTGACGGATCCCAGATAAATAAAGGTTGTTTGGAACCCAGGTTTGCAGTTACTGGGATCTCTTTTGTCAACTAATGCTAAGTGTTTGCTCACCAAATCTTTCATGCAAACCACCAAAACGTAGAGCATCTCCGGGGTGTACCTTTATTGATATGTAAAATTGCTAGATGAAATGTATTTGATTTTTCAGTTGCAATTAATAAATCACGAAAAAAAATGCAAACCACCCACCTTAAAGTAGGAGTTTTTTTTTTTTTTTTTTTTAGTAGGATATTTTGTGAGATCAGATTCTCTATACCCAACTCGTATTTTCTTTCCAGAACGCTACTGCCTCCACCTGTTGGTTCCCTCAGAGCTCATTATTGTCGTGTTTCAGAATTCCTTTATAACGAGCGGTTGGCGAAAACGCGATTCTTTCCTTTATCTGATTGGCCGTTCTTCTTTCTTGACCTAGAACTTCCACTTCAACTTATCGAAGGTTATCGATGCAACGTCTCCGATAAGGGAGAGCCTAAAAACATTCGTTTTCAACTATCCTAATTTTCAATTAATTCTCTGAGTGATCTTTTTGTTCGAATCGGACAGTAGCGTTGTATTGAACGCGGTGAGAACGGTTTGTGAAAATGTCACAAGCTTATGATACTCGTATTATAGACCATACATCAAAAGGTTGATAGTGTTCTCCCGATATGCCATTTTACTCTATCAGCTGAACGATGTTGCTGATTGCTTTCCAAAAAGGTGCAGTGTGACGGGTATCGGATTATTGGAAGTTGCTGAATTATCTGTGTAAGGAAAGCTTAATGAAGTCATAGGGGAACAAGCTCTATCACCTCGTCCGCCCGGCGATGGGGAATCTCAGCTTCGTCGCTGTATGACGTCAATCCAAATTTTCCCCTCTTCCTATTGTGTAAACTATTTGGAGTTTTGACCGTTTTTTAAGTCAGGAGTTTCCAAGGACGCTGAATCCCCTTCTTAGGTTAAAAATTATATTTTATAATTATAAACTCCAATGCATGGAAGGTGCCCAACTTCTTCTCACCCCTGGAAAAAAAAGTGGGTCACCTCCAGTTGGCAATAACTAGAAAATACGTCAAATGCTTGATCTTTGAGCTTAGTCGAGTTTGACACCTGTCAGTTGATGCATTTATTTTATCGTTTGAATCAGGTATACCTAACCCGACACTTCAAACTATTCGGCCCAACCTCGAAAACCACGTCAGATATTAGGTATGCGGACTTCGCGTCCTAAAAATTGCTGTTGAGCCTCAAGATCCGGTTGTATAAATGTTGGAAAATGTTGAGGGAAAAATGGGAAGCTTTCCTGTGAATGAACTCAATTTTCTATTGGACTGAAAACCTTTTTGATCGTCAACTTGCTCTCTCAAAACTTAATCAAAATCATTAAGAAAAAAAACTTTAAGGAAAATTAAAGAAAAGCCAAACACATCTTTGAGGGTTTCCAAGAAGAGAACCTTTCATATGAGTTCGTTTTTCCTCATTTTCGTCATTTGCTTCTAATACAGCTTCAAGTATGTCTTACAAATTCATTTCCGAGAAGGTGTAAATGAACACAACATTGAATAGAGTTCCACTAAATTCTATGAAATTGAACTATTCGGTTGAACATTGAATTTCGAAAGACTAATACTTTAATTGCTTCTGATGAAAATATTGTTCTTACTTTTGTATGCTATGGACATACTTATTACCCTGTTTCCGTTAGTTATTAATACCTATCACTTAAGTTGATCTGTTGCATATCAGTCTGATTGCTTTGTTTGCGGATCTTGATGAATATCAATGAAATGTATGTTACGTAGTAGATCAAACTATTTATCCCTGGTCGTTGAAAGATCACGATCCCTTGGCTGAGTTTGACCGGCGATCATCGGGCTCATTTGGTGATGGAGAGGTGAGGTACATTGCTCTTTCTGGTCACGTGTTGTGTGGTCGATCGGGTCGACGATGAAGCGGGCGGGAGGAGTTGGAAAGACAGAGCGAGTTCGAACGAGAAAGAGGGAAACACTAAGACAGATGGTCGAGGTCCTACAGGTGGCGCACCCTAATTCCAAGTATTGACACAGATATTCCGTCTCTTCCATGCTCTCTAGCGGTTCGTTTGGCGAACTAGGGACGAGCCTCCGTACCCGAACGCCGTCGGGTAGCGCTCATACCGGTACGTTCCCGAACTGCACTCCGTCCTACCCCCACGCCAATCCCCCCCTTGCTATACGGAAATTTTCGTTGTCGCCTAGAAATGTTTGAACAAGATCCCCTCTCCCACCGTGGCCTTGCCAAAAGTTCTCGCCCGTAACACGGGGAAAAATGCACTCAACCTAAACTTTTTCATTGTCTCGTTACCTCGAAATTTCCTGGTTAATGCAATAGCCTGCCAAATAAGGCGGATATCATCCTATAGGCCTCTCTACCTTATTATAACGTGAACGATATAGGCAGAATTAGTTTTTGATAAAATAGATGAAGGAAGTAAGGAGAAAATGGATGAAGATGTGGAATTTATAGATGTAGGAATACGTTTATACTACTTAAAGGAGTTGACTCTTGATTTCTTGAAAACTGCGACGTATAATTAGGGGGGACAGAAATGAACGTCCGTCCTGCATTGCGAGGTATAAAATATTGTTGACTGTTCTCATAAGCTCACAATGACGCTCCTAATTCCTCTAAATCTCACAAAATTCCTTCAAAACGGTCAATCCTCCAACAATCAATCAGTCAATCCTTTAACAACGGAATTGATTTCATTCTAAATAGCGATACCTGATCAAACCTCGTTCAAATTCATTAGGATTCGTTCTAGAGAAACGGAAACTGGCTTTGAAGTCATCCTTCGACTACCCTATAGTTTTGAGCGGATTCGAATCGGGGAATGAGCAAGTTCTTGAAAGGGAATCTTGAAAGAATTCACAGCTTCAATATCGCCCATACCTGGCGCAGTTATTTGTATTTAATGAACAAGTATCCCAAATTATTTAAATCAGTAATTAAATACGCTAAAGCGACTATCATAATCCAAAATCAATTACTCAACAACCTGAGTTTCATTTTTTCACTAATCATTATTATTTTCACCGTTTCAACAATTAATCAGTTGTTGATCATTTTTTCAACACGAAAACTTCAATTTAAGAAACGCGCAGGCGCGGAAAATGAAATTATGCAAGTTCGACTTGACATCATCTAAGCAGTTGTTGCAGCGAGTTCATTGTTCGGGCGGTTCAGACTGTCCAACTTTTTTTTTTATTTTTTAATTTAAACGTGGAGTTTAAACTCCGTTAGATTCCAAGGGGTGCGCTCATTATATTACTGAGACGCCGTTAACACAAACTATATTATGTGGTTGATATAATCAAGACAATCGGAATGAGCAAGAAGTATTCTGATGATGGTGACGTCTCACCATCCTTGAATCGTTTCTTAATGTTTCCCCTTGTCAATGACGTGTAGCAGCATCCACCTTCTATCAAGAGTTGTAAAACAAGTTACGATCGTTCCTCAATTTAATGAGGCCATTGTCGTATATTCCCCAGACCAGAAGGGGGAGGGACTAAAAGCTGAAAGACGCATGAGGGATAACTTTCACATAAGGTTTCTCAGTGTCATTTCTGACGAATACAGGAACTCTTTGGAACCCTAAACGTTCCGGAACTATTGAGACTACCTGCTGCAATACGAAAATCATGGAACTCTATAGGATGACGTTCTCGTTTTTCCGTTTTACAATACAAAAAAGAAAATTCGGGAACTGTCAGAACTGTTCAGAAATATGGTGGCGAACCACTGCGAACGTAACCGTGAATTCCAGAACTGCGGTTACAGTACTGCGAATGGCCAAACTTAGACTGCGCTTGGGTGAGATTGTTTGATAAAACTGAAGATATAGTCGGCTTACTCGCAAGATCTTTATCCTGATAATAGTAAGGTAAAGTGGTAAGGTATTCTGTTGACCCGTTTCCACTGCTACTTCTACTCTATTTCAACATTGAATCGCCTCCAAATTTCGCAACAAAACCATATTTTTGCAAACCATCCCTTATTCGCTTATATTATCCCAATTAATATACAAACCCCGTGTGAGAGATGACATTTTCCATCCCTCCTCGTGGAGCACCTTGATTTTGAACTTCATTCCGTGGTAGGGAGGCGTCGCCTCGGTTGCACCCCTTCAACGTCGCCATTTGTTCGGGTTTATCCCTCCGAATCTGGCACAATAGGTTCCACGTCCACCGAGCCAGAGGGGTCACAGGAGGAACATCCGAGGGTTTCTGTATTCAACATACGGGAATAAAAAAAAAAAAAAAATAAAAAACCTCCAACGAGGAGAGTTGAGTTCAACCTCTTACCCTCGATAAACCTTTTAAACGGTGCCCAACTGGTTAGCTAGATAAAATCTGTTTTTGGACACTTTTCGTGTAAGAATTCTGTAAGTTCACGTAATGTTCTTCATTTTTGAATCTTGAAGCTCATCATAAAAAATCCTATGGACATCTACATGTCGCGATTTGAAATTATCCACGATTCTTGGGGAGACAGCAGCGATACTTTCCCTCCGACAGGCTCTGTAAACCAATGTTCGCGCAGCTACTACTACCTGTTGGAGGTTAATTAAGTTCTTTAATATTTTTACCAAGGATGTTGAACTAAAATCTAATATCAGAACTAAAATCAACTAAATCACCCCTCAAATTAAAGTCAAAACTTGTTTTTAGATGTACTGTGTATAATAGATAAACACAACAAGTTAATCAACTTCGAAATCTTTTGCAAACCGATCACACCCTCGAACTCACACAAAACTGATGTACTTTCTGGTATTATACATTTTTTGGTCTGTTTGTCCACGCGTGATAAGTAAGCCGATGTTTACCGAAGTTGTACTTAAAAAATGTAGCAGGTGCACTGGAATGCATTATCATCAGTAAAACCCAAAAACAGTACCGCAGACCGAGAGGTACAGCATTTACTTTCCTCGATCGTTATAAATAAAAAATGTACAGAAATCTCAGTCATTCGGCGATCTGTTAACCGTAGGTATTTATTGTTGATAGGCCTTCAAAAGGTGTCAAGCCACAATCAAGGAACAGATCGAAAAATTAATTGTGTCCGGTGAGATATTTTTTTCACCTATCAAAATTTAAACCAGAACTTACATTTTTATGTCAGTACGGTCTGTTTTATTCCACTTGTCTTATGTCCCATTCTCATAGTAGTAATCCATATGAGGTATGCAAAGAAACTGAACTTTAGCCAAATGAATGGAATAGTATACTGTTCAAATACACGAGAACTTTCATTTATTTTATTTATTATTTCATGATCACATTGTGGCCAAGACCTACCGAAGATATGTACCTCTACATGAGCCAAAAGATCTACTGGCGAATTTTCATACGGCGGGTCGTATGATTTGATCAATCAAGCGCCAATTGTAAATCCAGTGTTTGGACGTAAAATGAGTTCGCGAAATGAACAAGGTGTGTGGTAAAACCGCTGACCTAATAGAGACAAAATCTCCAAATAAATCGTATTACCGCTCTGGAGCTGATTGAAGAGGAGATGTACCGTCACAATATCCCTTTTCATCGATCCCATGAACAAATTTACTCGTCTCACAACAAAGACCCTCGCTAGGAACTTACCGATCCGCGGAACTACGACCAGACTTCATTGTTGGTCTTTTCAAATATCCCAGAACCCACCTGGATAGAATGACAGGATTTCGGCGATATTGGCATTTTTCCTCGAGAGAGAAAAAAATCGTAATGTATCTCACGTTCTTGGCTTTATACATCAGCTCTCGTCCGGTCGATCACGTCTGCCCGCTTCACCAACCCCAATGTCTTTCTGGGGGTCCACCACTCATAAGATCCTCAATTGGATTTTTTCTGAGGAAATGTTTATTTATGCAAGTAGGTCACTTTGCAAAAATGATACTCATTTGCGGTGTCGACTTTGCATTTATTATAGTCAGATGATCTCAATCAATTGAAAAAGTTTACATCGTTTCAAAAATAAAATGCAAAATATAGGTTATTGCCAATGCTTTTGATGCTATCTGAATAAAATCTAATCCCTTTGGTTCTAGTTCTAACGATCAAGCTCATTGAACATAGTTTTTCGAATTTCACTTTAAAAGGGCCCGTATTTAATTGTTATCTTTTCAATTGACCTTCTTTAAAATCTTTAAAAAAAAAATCTTTAAAAAAAATAAATAAACCCGAGCTTTGTAAAACTGTGTGTTCAGAAAGGGTTTTCTATGCTAAGTCCTTGAAAAAAAAGAGAAAATAACACTCTGAATTGTTGAATTCATGTATTTACAGTTTTACACCATGTTATTTTCCATGAAATTGGGGAAATTATAGTAATTGTGCTATCAATGGAGCTCCAAGGACGAAGACAGATGGCTGATATTGAAGACACTTTTTCGATTTTTTGAAGTTTTAGAGGGCTATGAGTTTTTACGATTCTGAAGGTGAATCTTTGTTGTGCGATTTTTTGTCCATGGGCGAAACAGTGGATTGTTTTTTTAATGACATTTTTGCGACAATTCCAACAGTAGTAGGTATAGGGGTAATCATTGATATCCCCGAGAACGAAGAACAGTTGTGAAGCTGCTGTTTCAGTGAGAATGGCTAACTTAAGGTCATCTGTCCGATGGCAACGCATATCAGTTGCTGTGTTACCTGTATTATACTAATAATTGGGTCTTAGACTGATAGTTTCACTGCCTAGCTTTGGTAACTCCAGCCTTGCGCTTGAATCTCCAACATCGTTCAAGAGCCTTCCGCTTACGTCGTCAAATTCCTAAATACCAACTCGGGACGCAATAGAAGTCGTCGCTATTACTGTTAATTTGTTTTACAAGCGTCGTCGCATCGTCTAACGAGGTTTTTCCCTCCTCCATCAACGAAACCCGTCGTCGGGTCGCACCTATAAAATTAGATTGCGCGATTCAGCGGCGGGCTGAGACGGTTCGTTGAGGCAGATGTTCTAATTCTTATGCCCTTCCCGGCTTCCTCCAGCCGACTTGCACCTTTTGGTCTCCCAGCTGCTCTCCTCACTTCCTCTTCCCTTGGGCTTTTTTTCTTTCTTCGTGTTCATCCCATAATTTTTCTTCGGTCTCCCCTCTCCCCCACCCTCGCGTTTCCTTCCTTCCGTCTGACCCCATCGACTTCGAGAGTTAGCATATGAAGTCCGAACGCAAAACACGGCTCCACTTGATTATTTTTACATCCCAGTCCAGAAAAGAGGCGTTCCATTCTTCTCAACTTATCCACAAAACCTTTCCTTTTGACTGACGTGTAGTCTAAACTCAAAATCAATCTATCTATCAAACAATTATCAATATCATCAAAATAAATTTTCTTGTAATGTAATACACAATCATTGACTTCACCAACGAATCATTGGAACTAAGCAAGAAACAAATACTGGTTACTACTCAATAAGTTGAAGATAATAGGATAATGAAGGCTACTTTTCAAAACTCTTTACTATTTCTAAATACAAGTGGGATTTTATTCTGAGGATAATTAAGCGTTTCACATTGTATTTTGCCAAAAATACATTATTATCAGTGAATAACGTAATCAAAAGCACAGTCAAATATAGATTAACAATATATGGAAATCTTACCGTACTACTAAACGCCACAATTTTCCATTGTTCCAGCGACAGCCTATCATCCCAACTTCTAATACAACATTCTTCCAATATTTTTGAAGCCCCCGTAATAGCATTCTAAGAAAATACGCTAAAATCCACCTTTTACGTCTACAGTATTTGAAACTTTGAACTTTTAATATTTCTTCCCATATATTTCATTCTTTGCATCGATCGAAAGGGGTTTGTTGACCAACTAGGGCCCCAAACGTCATTTTTCATCCTAGTTTCTTACGTACAATTTGGTACTGTAAAAAGGTCGTGACGGTTGACAGATAGTTTACATGTATTCATTTTACGCTACTTGAAACATAAAACTAATAAATTTTTAGAGGGTGAAAGTGATTATTTTTGTTCTTATTGTTATTTTCATTCATTCTATTTTCAATTGGTTGATTAAAAAGGGTTACCATCGAAAATTATAAACTAAAAGTATCGCTGTAGTTGGGAAAGAAAGCATTAGTGGCTCACGCTTGTCATGTCCATTTATTTCAGTATAATCCAACGTTTTGGGATCAGGAAGATGATCATATTTCAGGGTGGTTGTGTCTTGATTGTCTTCTCTCAATCTTGGTTTCCCATTTCCTATGAGCACGAAAACTATAATCGTAACCCATTTTTTGTTTCGTATTCATTGGCTTCCGCACTATCATATTTCCTCCAACTGTCGGATACGAACTTCGTATGATGAATCGGAACGTGGTGGAGTAAAACGAAGGAGCTCGTTGATTTCGGTCCTCGACATCGCAGCTCCTCTTTTCGGTTCTTCAGTTTTTCGGCTGTCTCGTTTGGTCTCCCGCCCCCATGCTCATCGAACCTGCAAGAGACCGATTAGGCTCAGTTGAGTCAATGCCCCTCTTCTGATGCTACTCCGAAACCTTCTGTCCTTCTAAGCGAAAAACCAAAAAGTTCCACCAAAAAGTTGGTCAGACGTCAAAACCACGTGGGCCAATTTTCGTGATCTTGTTTTAGGAAATATTATTGAAAAACTAGCCATACAATGACTCCTAATTTTCAACAATAAAAATATAAGGAAAATTTTCTTGGATAACGACTCTTTAAAACAATATATATACCGAGTGTTACAAGCTAAGATCTCATTCCCCCCCCCTTAAAATTCTTGAAAATCATTAATGAACAAAAACTCCACAGGGATCCCCCACAATTTTCTTTTAAATTGCAAATTTTGATACAGCTCTCGATTCTACGAAAATTTGATCCGTCAACCTATTTTTTAGATCACGTTTTAGGTACCACATTTCAGAAGGTACTGGCTTCTTGCCTCCATATGGTTGGTGTCTTGGCTGTAAAAAAAGGCCCTCCAGGGAGATTATTGCCAGTCTTCTTTAATTCGATCGTGGATACGGCCTTAAGTAAGCGTTTTGATTGTTTGGCGGAATCTTGTTTGCAGAATGTTTCATCTTTCGCAGTCATAACTTGTTCAAGTGTTGATTAATTGTTGCTCGGTTTTTGAACGAATGACTGGTTTTTCCCAGCTTCTATTGCCAAATATCGCGCGTGACGATTTACATATATATAGCCCTTCAACCCTTATAGTTCACATGCCCCTTCATGGCTCTTCCCTAATGAACTGTATTGAACTGGCATAAAGATATGACCATCATTTTGACTCAACATTACTAAAGGCTAGGAAAAAGTTAAGATATAACAATTCATCACAATTTCCTCTACTCAGCCCTTTACATGTGTATATGTTTCAAAACTAGACCCAAATTGTTAATCGAACTCAATAAGAAGCAAGAAAATTGGCGGTATAAGCTGTGGGAGCAGCTCTTCAATGGGTTGATTATTACCCCATCCATACATCCCCCTTGCGTAATGAAAATTGAATGTCCTATTAAATATTTAACTGCTAAACCAAAATGTTGATTTAGAAAAAATAAAATAAAATAAATGGCATGAATCGGTTGAGAATTCTTGCTTGAGCAACAATCGGAAGGATTGGCTAATCACTCCGGCATTCCCCCTCGTTCCAGCAAAAGCAACATTTCTGCGGATTTTAGAGCTACTAACACTGGGATAGAACAAAAAATAATCACAGAAATCGGTTGAGGCAGCGTCCAAGAAAATTTCCACACACTCACTTGCGCACACCTATTTTTCTTCAGTCATTTCTTTCTCTCATGTTTTAGTTTTATGTATTACCGTAGGCTTTTCTCTTGTGACGGAGCCAGTAGAAGGTCTTTAACAAAATACTTCATACTCCTCTGAGACCCAGTTTGTTCGCGGTCTCACAATCCCATCAGCTTCCTCTTCAGATGAAATGAGCGAAAATGTTTGAATAATGAGCGTAATTAAATCCATTCGTTCGCAAGGCAATACGCAGAAAGTCCTTGGACCACCTTTGGTAAGGCTCAGTGGATCTTCCTAGCGGGTTTCTCTTCTCAGCGGCCCTTTTGATGCAGTCGCTCTTCTGTTCCCGGCGAAGAGACACGGATGAGGGGAATTTGTATTGTAAGCGATAATGACAACGGATGAGAGAAAAAATTCGATCATGGAACATGTGGCAAAGACGGTACCCACCTGCCGCAAAGTCTTCGCGCCAGCTGCAGACTCTCTGCCATAGACCTCCAAGGAACAGAAGTCAACCGTAACTGGGTCGTTCAGATCTTCTCAAAAGGAAACGAATTCGGATATATTTCACTATAAGGTTCTTTGATCACAAATATCCCTAATTAGTAGGTTGTAGCGCTAAATCCCGTCTGAAACAGTACCTAGGTGAAATATGTTTTCATTATACGAAGTATCGAAGGTTTTTTTTTTTTTTTTTTTTTTTTTTTTTTTTTTTTTTTTTTTTGCAACATTCACCATATATCTGTTCGAATGACCTCTTTGACCTAATTGATTACTGATGGAAATGAGCTAATCATATGGAAGAGAATTATGTAGAATTCTGAACGAAATTTTGGGGTCCATTCATTCATTATGGCTAGGAATACCATAGGATTGTGCTCATTCATTCGATCTCAATCACTTAAAACTGCAATGTGGAGATTTCAATGAAGTCTAAGATGGGTAATTCAAATATATTGTTTGTTCGCATGTTACAAGTTCACTTAAAAACTACCCGATTGCTTTAAATTCGTTCACCATTACAAAGTTACATTTTAAACGAGTGACATAAAAAAAAAACAAATAGATAAATAAATTTAAAAGATTGTGATTCCGAACTAAAAAGGAACTATGTAACTCAAGGTATCAATAAAAGTCTTCATTTTGTGTGCACTGCGAAAACTATTGACGATCTATAAAATAGTGTTCTGTGTATCAAAAGTTCGTATGATTGCTCACAAAAAAAATCCGGGATGGTACATGCGTAGTAGTTAAAGCACAATAACGGATTAAGTTTGAATTATCAAGTTCGAATGAGTGTGGAATCAAATAGTGGTGATATTGTTATCGCGATATCAACCTTTATCAATTTGAATGGTTTGTTAGTTGAGGCTGATTATGTACGTGTAAATCCTATGAAAAGTAAAAAAACTCCGTCAGTATGGGAAAAATTGTGATTCGAACAAACTGCCTACGTTCTGTCTGTTCACTAACACTCGTCGTAATACACGTAGTTATGTAAGTTAAACTATAGTTGTTAAATTTGAAAATTGCGAGTTGATGGAATGGTATAGTTGCCCCTTCCAATGAGCTGGATGCGGTAATAATGCTAATAATGTAATAATAATAATATAATAATGGGGCATCCACGCTCTGAGGATGCCCCAGACGCTTGAAAACGTCTGATTCATCTCCCATGGCGACGGATTCTAAATTCGGGAAGAGTCAACTAACCATATCCATCTCAAAATCAATTTTGAAAAAAAAAAAAAAAAAACAGTGGTACAGAAGCTATCATACACAGAACAACTTGTTCAATCCTTTTAAGTTTATCAAAATCAGTGGAAGTCAAACTCGATAAAAGAATTAGGGTTCGCTCACGTGCAGTGATGAAATTGATAGCCGTACAGTAATAATCATGAACCTTGAGAATCCCAATCAATTATGTGAGCCCAGTGTCATTTCATTTTCTTCAAAGTTGGTAACATTTTATGTGGAGGCTTTTTTTTGTCGCTGTTCGCATTTACTCAGTCAAGTACCAAGTAATAGGATTTTCTGCTAAAATAATGAAAATGAACCCGCATCTGTATACACTTACTATGTAAAAGGAGTGTTGAAGAAAGATTCGAAGTAATTGGAAGACATTTATTGAAACGATTGATTCAAAGATATAGATCAATACTTAGTTAATAGTACTTCTAAAATGGGACAAAAATATTAATGTAATAATATAATACCTTCCTCCAGTCTTGTTTCTGATCCGTTTATGTTAGGAATAAAATAACAAAAAAGTTATGTTTGATGCTTAGGTTATCGTAAATTTTCCGATTGAAAGAAGATGGGGAAATTATACTAGGTATATCTTCTACAGTTTAAAATTTCGTTTTGCAGAAGTTCCTTCTCGTTTTTCCCCCAGTTCGTTCGCTCGTCCCTCGTGGTGTTTAAGTTGACTCACTGAGATATCAAGGTATCTTCACCATAGTCATCACTTTTTTTCTTTAATGTCGTGCTTCTTGTAGCAATAGTTTTACCAAGAACAACCGTGTCCTGGGCAGAGAAATTCCTTTCAACTCCGGTGTCATATAACTTGTGAACGCCGAAGAGCAGGTACCTACTACTAAATCATGCGCCTCAACTTTCCGAACCAACTCGATGAAAGTTATAACATCATGTTTCAAGTCTAATTAAATGATCTTGATATCTCCCAAGGAAATGTATGTCCACTCGAATTATTTATCGATATTATCTGTACGCAAGGATATATCGGTCCTTTTAATAGTAGATGTTATTCATCGCAAGAGAAATTATTTGAACTCAATCCTTTGGCCAATATTGAGTTGGAACTTGAGGTAAAATTGAAGGGTTTTGAAGAATCGACTTATGCTGGAAACCCTTGGATTTTTACACGTTTGGATCATAATGTTCTTTAGTCCCGTAGTGTGGCCAGAAAACTTCTACAGGAATATGTTTCTTTACATGGTCGATTTTAAACGTTTCCAGCCAAAATGTGGTTCAAAACTGGTCGCATGCGAATCAGGGTGAACTATTTCTTTGGCACATGGTTGTTCTCATTTACCTACCACAGCTTCCTGCTGCTGCAGCAGTCTGTATACATGACTATTGACGGACCAATGCCTATTGCTGTAGTCTTCCGTTTCATTTATTGTTCCTGTACTTTCCTTTCCATTCAGAGAGTTCAAAACGTAGCTGGAAAAAGATATTTAGACCAAGGATCGTGTTGGTGCGACACTAAATTGATATCTATTTATCCTTACCCACAATCCACCCTGCCATATTCCTGCAATTATTGGGAGTATCATGGGCCCCGTCAATATTGTTCGGAGAATCTCTCCTACATTTGAAAGCCGCCAATCTCATGGAATATTCGTGAACCTCAACTGACGGTGCTCAGCGTGGTGAGTAAGATTTTCATTAGTTTCCAAAGCTCGAAGAAAATCTCGCTGGGAAACGATTTGTCAATGAAAATGAACTAAAGGCAGAAGTGGAAAATAGGCTGTCTGGGGTTGGCTCCATGACAGAACGAAAAAACTGTGTGCTGTGTGGTTTGGAACAAGATGCACCACGTTCAATTTCGATTGCAAATTACATATCAATTATAGATATCAAATACACGAATGTTGATGTTAATAAACTCTACTGTAGAGTTTGTTAACATTTATTCACATGTAAACTTGATGAATAGAGATGTAATTGGAAGTTTGTTTTGGTCGAGATGTATACATGTTAATGTATTGAAGAAGGAAAAGTCTTGAATCGAGTATTGACATAGGCACGACTCGGGAACTCGTGTGATGAATGATTTTGAAGGTCGCCTAGTGGATCTACAATAATTAGTTACTCGAGCACTTAATTGTGTGTGCTTATAATTACCCTTGATGGGAATGTATGAATAAATCCCAGCCCAATTGCGGTGTAGTTACTCATTAACATTCATAAACTTCCATCCCGTGTACAGTATGTATCAGTGTACGTCTGCGTATTGTTGTCCACTTTAGTGATGCCATAAATGAGAGTACCGTGGCCCGAAATGTCTCGAGTCAGCACCATCCCTTTTGCCCAGACATTTTGGTTTATTGCTTTCAATAGTCAACCTTTGTAATAGACCAATCAGATTGCAACGGAGATGATATTTGGAGTTCGAATCTGACACAATATGCTTAACGTACATAATCCGTTCCAGAAGAAAGTCCATACAGCGAAATGTCCGTACTGCGGACCTAATAATCCCATAAGAAATAATGGAAATAGCGATTAACCCGTTCTTTCGTCCCCATGCCCATCCATTTCACTGTTTGTTTGTACAATATTAGTGCTAAATAATGGCAACTAAAGGGTAAATACATCATTATTAGAAGAAATGGGTTCACTAGAACCGAGACAAAGGCGTTGGTTTGCGGCAGTGTTGATACGCATGCGCCGAAATCTGCCCAAGAACCATTTTCTTCCACGCGCCAAAAATGTGTTCGCCCTAATTTTTTACTTTCTTCGGAAAAATTTTCATTATGCGGACAACATTTTGAAGATCAAGACGTTAAGGTGAAGTAAGTTAACCGAAATGTACGTAGTCCGAATGTCCGTTAAGCGGGGTATTACTGTACATGGTTCAGAGCACCTACAGCTGACCGATACTCGTGTGATATAAATCGTATATAGCGTCAAACGGAGTTTTTAGTCTACGGATAAACATGGGAACCGATCAGCTCGGTAATGTGAGCCAATCGGTAAATGTCCTATACCCACAACGACCCATTTTGAAGCATGCCAACATACTGAACTGTTTACACTTTATAGTCTCTGAGGGAACTGAAAGAAAAACGGAAAACTATTGAGTTTTAAATCAAGGCCACGATAATTAAGTTGGAAACAGGTAAAAACAATAAATTCATTGGAGAGAAATAAAAAGATGAATGTATAAATTGAAAAATGAAACAAGTAGAAATAACCTTTGTAAGTAAACCACTAATTTCTGTACATGAGACGTAGTCATTGGTACGCTATCTAAACTCGCCGCCTCGGGCCTCCGTATCTTGTCGGTCCACTTGAGATGCAACAAAGAGAGTCCCACTTACATTTCAAGGACCATCAGCTGATCACTGATCTCCCTACCTTGTAATTGACTCCTAAATGTCCGAAGACAGATGCTGGTCAGGAGCGTCTTTATCATATTTCAGACGCCCAACAGAAGGTGCCATACAAATTTCACCTTTTTAGGTTGATTAGGATAGAGAATATCCATGTTTAAGGACGTGGAAATATCAATACCTACAATGGTGGAATGTACTATATAAAGACGCAACTTGGAAACCCAGGAGCAGAACAGCTAAAATCAAATGAGGTATAATCAAATTCCAACCTACGCTTCACTTGTATACAATCATATAACACAAAACTTGAAAAACTCGATTTCAAAAGGAAGTTTAGAAAACAAATGTCCACCGCAATTATATCAGCTGATAAGTGCAAAAGCAAAATGCTCCATCCACCTTCGTGGACGTCGTATAACAATGTTTTTCAGTTTAGTTGGTCTGGGTTGAAGTAAATAGGTACGTTGTGGAGGCTTTTGCAAAAAAAAACCCGAATTATTCATTAGGAAATAGGGAATTTAGTTTAGAGTTGGAGAACATCCAGGTTTTGTGGATTTGGAGCATTCTGGAACAACAGCAAGTCAGGCCAGACTGATGAACAAGGCTCAATTTGAAGAATTATTAGGTTTAAGCATCAAAAAACCAATTTGTTTCATAAAATTCCTGATGGAAGCTTCGGGATGGTCAAGCTATTGACCCTCTAGATGGCTACAGTTCGGGAGCGCAGGAAACCCCTTGGCTGAGTGTCAGTAACAACGAAAATTACAATTGATAAACGATTGATTTGAAAATCAATTCGACGCACACTGACTTTAACTCGAAAGAGTTATTGGATCACATGTCGTTAAAAAGAAACGAAATTTAATCGTGTCAATATCACCTAAAATCGGCCGAGTAGATCTTAATGTCGGTTGACGCTTTCGCAAAAATGGTATAATGCAATTGCAGCACTAAATCAAAACTGAGGAACGTAAACCACATCAAACCGTAACACCCATGTCGAATTGACAAGTATCAAAAGAAACTTCATGGGGCGTCGGGTTTTAAAAACTAAACTTCATGCATTGACAACTGCAGACACTTCGGAACGTCGCATCGAACCTACATTTGCTTCAGCTGCTTTTCTGGTCGGACCTCTCCTCATTTTCCCCCCTGGTTGTATTTCAGGAAAAACCGACGAAACACGACAAGTGTCGGGTCATTCAGCAATCACTTTTGGAACGACCGACCATAAATACGCCCCTAGACCCTTCAACAAAATCGTAAATTAGGGGTCCTCAGTTAAGATTGTTATGGTTTAATATGGGTTTTATGGGTGGATGGCAGGTAAGGGAGGTTGTCGTTGTTGGCCATTGGAGTTGAGTGAGTGCTTGTACACATTCGTATTTACGTAGCGTGTATATGTATATATAGATCAAATGAAACAAAATCGATGCTTCGAAGTGCTGTTGGTGCAATGCACAAAAGGACACACTTGTGCATTAAAAAAAATTGAGGCCATTTTGAAAATTCACTGTAACAACGTATTAGAAAATGCTTGCACAAATTTAAAACTGCACGTTAAAAGATAACACAGATTAATTTTGTTAGTAAAAATGCCTGTTTTTTGCATTCAAACAAGGTCTTCTTGACCAAATAAAATAGAAACATTTAAAAAAAATATATATATCTACCATTTGAAAGCTGACCTTTTGGCGCATTTTTTAAGGTACTAGCACCGGATCAAGTGCAGATTATAGTGGAATACTGAACGTTTGAAAAATATTTTTTCAAATTTTCTTGGAGTTTGCTTTGTAGAGTGGTTTTCTGCCACCTTGATGTGAGCAAAAAAAATGGTTTGGCGCTTGAAAGATAGGAAATTTAACGCACTTTTCAACGGTATCCTCAACTTTTACTTTACGTAATACTGTATGTGAGTTATAGCCGTTTTTCTGAGACAAGGTCGAAAATACGAAAAAAATCTTAGATATGCTGAGTATCGCGAGAAAATCACATTGAAATTAGATCCTTAAGGTACCGATCAGCTCACAACTCCAACTACTTTTGTCCTTTGGCTCGAAACAGTAATAACCGTAGATGTCTGCTGTAGCTGTCATTTCAAGCTACTGCAGGTTCTTGCAGGTACCTAGCTAGCAAGACTTGAATCTACTTGTTGTAACTGTGGTTGAAACAAGGTCCCAGAGATTTTCACAGTAGCTTCGTGGCTGGAGATGAAGCTACATTTTGCCCAATACTGGTTTGGCGGTGATGTACACCTATCGTAGTGTTAAATTCGAGGGGAGAAAGAGGTGGTGTGAGTGAGCAGTACCTATAGCCCTCATCATGCACCCCGCTCCTCCGGAGTTCCTTTTTTTCTTTTCTCTTTTTTTTTTACTGTTTTTGTGTCGGAGGATGGGTGGGGGGGGGGCTGGAGACCCCCCTCTCTCCTTCTCATCACTTCTTCCCTTTTCTACATAACGCAGCTCGAAAGAACAGAAAACGGTCGTCATTTCCCCCCCCCTCGCCCTTCCAATCCCCTCTACACCCTCGAGGTCCCCTCCCCTCCGAGGGTCCCCTCCCCTCCGCCGCCGCCGCGGATCACGCACCCTCCTCCCCTCCGAGGGCCCCCGCGCTCCTGGACAAAGGAAGACAGCACCAGAACCGAGAGCTTACAGTCTACCACGACGCGGACCTATCGACGCAACCTATCGACACGGCCTCGTTGGCTCGATCCCTCGCGCGGTTTGATGATCCAGCGTCTCCGATCCGCCGCACCCCCGCGGAGTGCCGGTACATCCCTTCCCCCGCTCCCCTCCGTCCCACCCTGATAATGACGAGGTTTTCTTTTTTTCATCGTCATTTCCTTTCGATCCACAAAAAACAATATTGTTCCGAGTGTAAACAAAACAACGTGTGTGAAAACTAAATTGTTGACAATCTAATCAACAGCACCTTTTAACTTGGCTGGGTTTCAAAACAAGTTCTTAAAAGTCGTGACATCTTATGATGAGTGTTCTATGCGCGAGTTTCCTCGTCGGCAAAGAGCAGGTGAACTTCTTAGACGTCGCCCTCCTGGGACACTCGCCTCCGCGCCATCAGGATGATGTTGAGGATCGACGACTCGAAGCTCCTGTGTATTCGGCACCAGTTTTCTCGTCACCTTTGCCGCCTCCAGCGCGGGGGGTGGACGACGACTACGGTTCCTTCCTCTCCCCTAGTGAGCCACCAAAAACCGCCTTCCCTGAATGCTGCCAGCTGTGTTGCAACTCTCCTTATGGATCCCTACTTGAGTCATACGATATCCTGAAAGGTAAAATATTTGTGAACGATGTAGTTGCGGAGATCACCTACCACTAGTTGTCACGTTACTTTCAATAGGGTTACCGGATTTACGGACTGGTTAAATAACTGTGAAGCCTGTAATGTAGGGATTTTTTCGGTTACAACACACAAAAACGTCTATTTCATGTCAGAAAACAAATATGACTGCACCAGAACCTACAGGTAACAACAACTACCTACATCAGTTCCCTATAGTTCGGAATCAGGAAAACTATTAGGAACTCCCATCACCAATTTCGAAAACTAGGATGGTACAGAACATAAGACATGTATCAACATGAAAATCTAAGAACATCAACACTTCAAGTACATATACTCGTATGGAAGCATCATCCGGTTATTTATTGACAGTTGCGAATATTAACCAAGTTAGCTAAAATGAATTCAATTCGTTCCTCAGCAGAGACCAAATCTTTGCCAACTTACGTGGTATACACTAACACGCCGAGCTGTTTCCCGATTCTCCCATCAAGTCTACCTTTAATAAAAAGTAGTAAATTTAGGGTTGCAGAGCTTGTTTTAGCTATTCACGTTTCATCAATCCAGATTTATCCATCAAGTTGTTTTCATCACTCGTACTGTACTATCATCGTGGCACGAGATGATGATTAATTAAACCTAATTAATTAATTTAATTTAATTCTTATCCTTTATCTGCGTCCTAGTGATCGAATTTCATATACTCTCAATTGGCATACCTTCCCACTCAGATATCGTGGATTTGCGAAATTATTTCTAAATTTTGATCAGCATAAATGTATTTGTGCTGTTGAGTCTTAATACGTGCTTTTTCTCTAATTGCTTTAACCAAATTACTCTGCTAATTCTCGTATTTCTATTTTTTCTGTGTTTATGTCGTTTTATGCCCGTGCTCTGTTGAAGATGAGATTGTTTATCAAGATTTCTCTGCCTTGACCTGTCCTGACTATGAGCACTAGAGGTGACACTACTTCACGTGCACCTTCTCCCCGCCAAAATTATTTTATTGTATTCGTGTTTCTTCTTCGAGTACCTGTGAAGAGTCAATCTCGCGCTCTTGTCGCATCCCCATGAACAATTTTTCAACATCGATTCCTTAACACACTTTCCAAGCATGGATTTACTTCAAAATTATATGACATTAGTTTGAACTAATATTGATGATATCATGGTTACCACTAAGTTCCTTCATCGAAGTGGAGCAATATCAGTCCATTGAAACTGTAGGTATTTAGTTGTAAGAGGGAAACGAAGAAGAGCATTGAGTTTTTTCGTATCACTGAAAGAATTGACTATTGGTTTAAAATTAAATGTGGCCTAGAATACGGCGAAAAAGAATTTAAAAAATATATTAATCAAGTCCTAACCTAAATTGATTTTTCAGAGTAAAGTAGACCCTCTCGACTTATGATCAAAAGACAACTTGTTGGGTGTGTTGTTTTGATTTTGCCAAGAAATTATGCGGTAGGAATCTTTCCCATTATAAGTTCATGCCTGTCATTAGTTGGAAGTTCATCCCTTCATTTTTTTCGTCGCTATCATGATATGAGTTTGATTGAGTCAAAAAGTAGGTTTCACGGTATTTTCCTTTGGAATTTTTGACAATTTCCACCCACCTTCGCTTCTTCTGGTTGTTAGTATTTGAGTTCTCGTTTTCGTATGTACGCTGAACATATTCTGTTGTACCTTCGGTTATTGTTCGTTTGGGATCGCAGCTTAACCGGCGACATCGATTTAACGTTGCAACTCTTTTTCTTCTCGGAAATCCGTTTACTTTAATTGATATCGGATGTCCCATAGAAAAGACGACGGAATGAGCCGGCGCGGCTAGTTATTGATGTCCCGCGATAACGTCGCAGATATCTCGTAGGTGGAAGGACGATTTGATAAGAAGGTTGTCGGAGAAGTAGACCAGAACGGCTTTGATAACCTCCGTCAACCTCTTGGTACTCATCGGACAACACTTCCCATCAAGCCCGAACGTAACCTTTTGGCACTGCCATCCTAATGAGGGAAATGCCGGAGTTTATCGAATGAGGACATTCAGGTCCTATAAAAAGAGGACGACCCCCGGGGAAGCGAGGAGCGAGTTGGAGATGGCGTCTGTTTGTTATTGTTTACATTCGCCGTGACTAAAACTCCCGGCAGCTGGTTCTCCCGCACTCTCCTCCGTACCACATTCTCTAGGCCTCTTCCTTTTTCATCCATTTTATTATTATGTCTTTATCATTTTTTCAAGTTTCATTTATGGATAAACTTTTCAACTCTGTTCCATATTTATAAAACCATCAATTGGTATTTATTTAAAGTACATTTTAATAATACCAAAGTGCGTTCTTACTTCAAACTATGAAAACCATCCATAGATCGTTGCATCGCTTCTCACCATTTCGAGTACCTACCGCTTATCAATTAAAACTGTTGCTAACGTCGAAAATGTGATTGTGGCTTATCATGTTACCTACTTATTATTCTTATTAATAATTACTAATAATTATCACTGACATTCCGCTCGGCCTGTGCTCGTTATCTATTCGGACGTGCAGTGCTTCGGCTTGTTGATTATTTCGGTTTGCGAGCGTGGGAATGTTGAAAAAGCCCTCCTGGCACTATTGGGGTGAGGACCCCTCCCATGACTAACTGCTCTCCCTCATTCGGTCAGAAATTTACATACACATCTAAAGCATCGGGTTCCGTGGCGTTTCTACAAATTTCACTTGCTTCATGACCTAATGAGCCGATTCGTGTACGCGTCAAATGTTGATGATTTGTCAACACTGACTCAATTTTCTCATAATCAATAATGAAATATTCCAACCGAACAAGAAAGTCATATTGATGAGTAGTTACTGCGCTACAGAGACACCCCCCCCCCCCCATATGGCTGGTTTCGATAGCTTGGATGGTTCCGATTATTTCATGACTTCCACGATGTATC
Source organism: Creontiades dilutus (assembly GCA_031894815.1). NCBI lineage: Eukaryota > Metazoa > Arthropoda > Insecta > Hemiptera > Miridae > Creontiades > Creontiades dilutus. The sequence continues at coordinate 1,370,226 of JAVIWC010000600.1, forward strand.
CTTCATTATAACGTACAAGAATATGGTCACCGTGACTAGCTCCTTCCTCCCACCTTCATAGAGTTCACGATGTATGCTTTTACATTGTGAAATCGAACAAAGAACAACAACCCATTCTCCATATTTGTTTATTTACGTACCAATATATGTTGCTCCCAATCCTTCTGTTCACCGCAATTATTTTAAGTGCATCCCATGTATGCTGTTCTCTCTATTCTCTTAAACTACGGGATCGAACTTCAAAATCGTTCCAAAACCCACGTATCAATGGATGATTTGCATCAATCTTCGGTATCACTTTCGATCAACCTTAGAGAGTTGATGATATGATATCTATGGGTTGAATTTTTCAAAAATCTCAACGACATTTGGACTTACCTTTTTCAGAACTCCATACCTCCGTACGGTCTCATATCTTTATTTGGCGTATTACGGACGTGATTTGAATTCGTTTCTTTATAAATCGCTGTACATATTCCTTCTTTTTTTTCAATTGTTGCCTTTATATATCGTAGATAGGATTTGATGAAGTGCCGCAGTTGCGAATGGAAATGTAATGAGACAGTTGTATTTTTCCATTGTTTAATCTCGGTCAGTGAACAGCCTTCAGTCAAAATATTCATAGAATTCATCTGCGGAGTGATACCTATTGAGATGTGTCTGCTTACTTATAGTTCTCCCTTCTCGATATAAATATATTCCTGAGTGTTTATTTATCTTTTTAAATTTAGATGTCAATCTCAAAACTAAAAGGAATCTGAGATAGAGGTTCTCTGAATTTTCGGTGGTGTTTATTCAAAACCGTGGATTATATCAACAGGATGTTCGGCCTTGAAGACGTGTAGATGTGACCTTGAAATCTGATAGCAACTACTTTAATTTGACTTGATACCGGATTTTCATTTCGAGAGCAGCCACAAGCCTTGGTTGCCCCATTTTCTTTGGAACTTCATCCTTATTACGAAGGAGTTGCAACAAGCGGCTCTCACGTCAACAGGTGTCTTCATTCACTCCTTGAATCTATTCTGCTGGGTCTACCGACGGTGTTTATCCGGAGTAAATCATTTTATGAAGGAAATGTCAGGTGAACAAATTTCCGAGTTTATATCCCTACACATAAGGGATGGAATGTCTGTGCCTTGATTCCAACTGAATCCACTATCCTCAATAGTCCACATCAGGTTCGATGAATTTTCCACAAAAACTTTGTATACATATAATTTTTTTGTTAATCCCCCGTCAAAGTTGGTTATTTCATTACGGTTTCAAAAGGCCTTACAATGTATGTAAAAAAATCCGTTCTTCCGCACCAGGTGGCTCTATGGGCCACACTGGTCAAACACGCGCCTAAAATGTTAAAAATGGCACCGTATTTTTTTCGTGTGTTGAATGGGTTAACCATAGATAGTAGAAGGAAGTGAGCGGTCTGAAAGCGACAAGAGGGGGTTCCGGCGGATCAACTTAGCGTAGAAAGGCAATATATTTTAATAAAAAATAAATTTTATCAAAATTCTTCTTCCAACTCAATGCGAAACTTATTATGTTGAGATAGTACTTAATGAACAGCCTTATTTCTACATTGATACATGCATTCGCTATTTGCTGATTGGGAAGCAGAGTTAAAATCTCTTTTAATTCAAGTTCAGAATCCCTACGCTCCGAGAAATAAAGTTCTTTCTCATTTCTCTCTCTCCCCCTCCGCGTACAATTCACAACCTTCCATGTCGCTATCTGATATTTTTAGGCGTTCTTTTGTTGAGTTGCCTCTAATAGGACGTGTGCAGGTTCATCCTTGGAACTCGTAAAAACGGCGCGGTCTGGTTTGGAGAAGTCCTTTTTGTGCGCCCTTACGACGACTCACCTTGCGATTTTTTTGCTCCTGCCGGGGGTGTTCTCCGTGCAGTGGTCCTAAACCGTCTGGTTCTATCGCTCCTGAATCCAGGCAATTCACAGGGTTCCCTGCTCCTTTCTTGTTGGACTCCAAAATATTGCGGTTTGCATTGGAACGCATCCAGTTCCTGTAAGTATCAATGATTGGCATCAATATAGACAATGAAATTGAGTGATCGATAAAAATAAATTTATATTCAGCGGTTTTGGCTGATAGATATTGAAGAATGAATAGGTGACGCTTGAATTGTAGTGCATTTTTTCACATTTGTAAAGTTTCGGTATTTAGAGGTGGCGAAACAAACTGCACCTCTTATTCCAGGTCCAATCGAAGAAAACCACAAATACGTGGCTTCCGTTGGCGTCACCATTCAGTGACTCCCAAGGGCGTAGGGGCCGCTCGTACCTCTCGGTCTAGACTCAACCCGAGGAGGGATTCAGTCTGAAGGTGTTAGAGGTGGGAATTCTGTGGTTATGATTCCCTCGAGAATCTAACTGTTCGTTAAGCAGTGAAGCAGAGCCAAGCGCCCCATTTAGCGACCATGTATTCCATTTTAAATATTACTTTCCCCGTACTCTAAAAGTTCATAGAACAGTAATGTTTAGCGAAAAAATAAATTTAGCAACTCCTAGGACACATTGGTATAAACACAAAATGAAAATATTTACTTGTGAACCAGAAAATAGTTGAAACAGTCAAAGCGTTTGATTTTAACCTTTGCCTGATCCTCGGTTGAGGGTTTGAATTATGGAACGTCATTGAAAATCTGGAATTTCAGAGTTCGGTGGACGCACTCAAGAGAAACACCACAAAACACGTATTAACACACACAAAACAACACACAAACATTGCACAAAATACGTATTATTATATATTATAAAACATTGTTCCGGACCGAATGGTCTCTGAACAAAAACTGTTCAAAAGATGGATTTGAATTTTCCAAAAATCAAAGATGAATAATATGAAACAAAGGTCTACTGTTCTTACGCCTGTTTTGGAGCTCGAATTAGGAATCTTGTTATTTTCCCGGTTGTTTGATTCTCATTGAAACTCTACCCTGAATTCTGAACAAATGATCCTCAACTGGTAGATCTAGACGTGATACATCTAGATTATATTATAATGTTGTAAACGTGCATATGCAAATTCGTGGGTTCTCACAATTGGGTTTAACCCATCACTATTGAACTTGAGTTCAAGAAAACTTTAAACCACACGATACTTTCCTATTTTAATTTTTGAGCCGCTGAAAAGTAGTAAATATTCGCTTTCAAGAACCCCGGTAACATTTGCATTGTAGATTTGCAAATGAAAGATTATATACCCTTATTTATTTATTAGTTATAAAACATTCATTTGCAGCCATTTAAATCTATCCATCTATCCAATCTATTTTGGCCTTTTATGAAAACATCTCATCAAAATAACGTTTGGATCGTTCTAGGCGGGTATGGTATAACGGCGCCTATCGTGATCGGTACCTATAACGCGAGGTCAGAGCTCAAGCCGTAAAATTTATTGAATTTTATCACCGCTACGGTAGAAAAGAAGAAAATATCTAATGAAATGCCTGTGTAACTACTGCCGTTTGTTATTTAATTATTAGTGGACCTATAAAACCAGTAGGTATTATTTGAAATTTATTTTCCTATTAGTCATTATTTGCATGATTATAGAAAAACTAATCCTCATCAAATGGTCGGTTTCGCTAAATTTCGTACTGCTAGCGTGTTTTTGTTAGGAAATATTGATTTTGGAAGGATGATCCGCGTCTTTTACTGTCACAGTCGATCTTCTGTAAGTTATCGGTTTAGAAAAAAATGAAAATAAAAAACCTGCCTTTCCCGCCATACTATTGATTGAAACCTATTCGCTGTCGTTTTCCTGCTCCTATTTGTTTGTTTTTTGCTAGGAGTAAGATGTATATTACTCCCAAAGTTTTAGTTCACTGCATATAGCCGTAGTTATCAAACGGGCCAAAAACAACCTCTGCGCTTATATTAAATTAGTTATTGTTACCCAACATAACGACCAATAAAATGAAACGCCACATAAAGTACTAAAAAAGGAAGTATTAGGTTTATTTCTTTGTGATAAAAATAAAGAAAAAAAAAACGGCGAAAAATCGAATTGAAACAAAAATTTGAAATTTTTTGAATGCTTATACGGGTTAACATGAACAACATAAATTGTTACAATCAAATTAAATTTTATCAAAAATAATTTTAAACGTTACGGGAAATTGTTAAAATAAAATATAAATTATTGGCGTACAAGTTTTGAATTAAACGATTTTGAATGGATGAAATGTGTCAATTATTTTTCTGTTTCTTACTCTTACAAGCTTATGATGAGCATGAGTATATACACACTTGTACACTCTTATACACACCTGTTGATGAGTATGTGTATAAATGCACTGATTAGTTATTGTTCTATTGAACTATGTACTTGATAAACTTAATTTGAGAGAAATTTCACAGATAAAAGAGGAAAGAAGAATTTGATATTTATAATTAAATCTTTGTCAAAAAATTGAAGAGAAATCGGGTTTTCTGAATAGTGGGCTAATAGGAACCGTGGATGCTGGTCACCATGTAAACATAACATTGCCGTGAATCGGTCAATCGATATTCTCACTCTACCGATTGATGTATAATTATCTGTCAACATCTCTCTTTACCAGTTTTTGTTCTCCATAGGAATCCAAAATTTAACATTATCAAAACAGAAGAGCGAGCAATGGTTGTGTTTCTAGAGACTTGAAAGTCGCGTCTATATTATTTCCAACTCGATAAAACACAGAGGCCGAATGAAACTAGCCATTTCGAGCCCCACCGGAATTACCCATTATCATTTCAAGGGCCCACCTGTCGTTGGAACGCTTTATCGACAATATCGACACAGAAACCGTCTTGAACCGTCATCGCTGCAAGTTTCCCGATCGATCGGTCGTAATAACATAAAAAGCAAAAACAGAAAGAAAAAAAAAAAGAGTCAGATCCGTTCCGCTATCGAATCCTACGCATTGGCCTGAGGGGAAAGGAGGTTCTGTTACTCGTAACATGACGCCGTGAATCGGTCAATCGATATTCCGCATGACACGTGTTCATCTCGATCGATAAACTTCCCCTCCCGCAGCGTCAACTAACTCACAACTAACACTAATATGAAACTGAAGTAACGCTAGTTGGAGCTACTGCGACCCTTCCTTCCTCGCAAAAGCGTCACCATTCAAATCGGGCCTTGATCTCATGTAAAATGCATCGGGCTACTCACAAAATTACGTTGCTTCTGCGTTCTATACCACCGTCAATGCCACATGTCATCAAAGTTCTTGTTCCTGTACTTTTCTTCAGGAACTATTTCAATTCAGTAACAAATTACAACATGGATGTACGACAAATACTATAGGTGCCATGGAGTTTTTGTGGACTGCATTCAAAAAAAGAATGTTTTTAATCGACCGAAAATGTTTTCCTGTGAATGCAGCATAGATGGATGTCGCTATTTGAAGGGAGTTCTCCAGTCAAACGATCCAGGAACGAATGCTACTTCACTAGGAACCTGTCTTTGTTTAGTCTAATCTGGCCATGTAGTGTCTATTGCCCAAGTAAGAAGACGGTGGGAAAATAAGATCGCTTAGTTTTTAACAGGGGCGACAGCAGTGAAGAAGGTCTAGTTTATAGCTAATAAAACTACCGATGAAGTCTCGGGACCTCGAACGTCGTATATACACAGCTCCTCTTCTGTCTCAGCCGCTCCTCCTGTCTCAGTCCACGGAACGCTGACTTCCAGGTGGTGGGATAGGAGCGGCGAGGCTGGTTGTTCTACTAACCACAGATTGATTATTTCCAGTGTTTCTTCTCTGGAGCCTGAATAACAAAATGGACCCTGATTTGGTTGGTGCCTGGGTAATGCGTCATTATAAAGCAAAAACTCAGGTAGCCCCTAATGTCACGAGTTATTCTCGTTAATATTCGAACATACATTGAATTGAATATGGATGCCCAGAACTATTCCTAGAAGCATTAAAACTGATGTTTTCTATTATCACTGCTGGATCTAGTCCTTCAAATATCCCTCAAAGGGGCATTGTACATAGGTAAATATTTTTTGTTCCCACCTCTAATGCATATATTCTGTAATAATTCCTTACAATAAATGATTCAATGAAAACCGTTTCAATTTGGAAAAACCAAATCACTCATCAAACCGAATTCACAAAAACAAACACTAAAATCATCTAGTTTCAAATATTTTACCGCTTAATTTTATTTTAAGTCATGAAGTAGTAGTTTTCCGCTTCATTCTTGAGGATAGGTACAACAATAATATAAACAGCTACATAACAGAACGACTTTTATTTATTTCTCTCTTTCGCCGATTAATTCATGTGTTCGAATCGGTTTAAGAAAACCAGTTCTATTGAGGAAGTTCCACAGAATTACCCACAATATCGAATTTCCGACCCTTGAAGTAGCTAAGAAAGTGAAGATTTATTCGGAAATACCTGGTACCTCAAATACACTAATATTCACCCGTGATTTGTTGATGACGGTAGTAATTTAACCTTGACTATACGTGCGGCGCTTTCAGCCGAGCTACAGAAGAAAATACTAACATTTCGTTCCTTCAATTGTAAATGAATATTCTTCAGATGCATAACAGCCCAAGTAAATATATGCTATTTCATTTATTTCTGTTAGGTAAGTTTTATTAAATAGGCAGTATCTGATATCTTCCTGCCTACTATATTAGAATTTTTAGTTTTTGTAGAAGACAGGCTGTAGAATATTCTCGTTGGAGACTGTATGGGGGGGGGGGGGGGCAGATAACGCGTATATTAGTTTTGGGCAAAACTGAGTAGGACCGTTCTAGGTGTGAGAATTAAAATGAATTGACGACTCCGATAAATTGGTTAATGCTAACAACTATGCATCTTACCATTTTTAGTGTAATCGCCTTTGTAGGGGGATATTGGTGGTCTCTCACCGATGGATGATACTGATTGGAATATACCATAAAATAAATAAATTAAATACATTTTAATTAGATATAAAACCCACTATGGAACTTTGTCTTACTTCTTTCCGGTTTAATCTGGTGATATCCGCAGAGATTAATCGCACTCTCGAGCAAGACTCCCAAGTTACAATGATGAAAGTTACTCTTTTTGAAAAAAATTCTGTTTCAAACTGCTATTCCAAAATGTGCATTCAACGCATGGATAGTATTCATTGGGAGGTATAACGATTATTATAAATTATTTCAAGGCCGAGAAGGCTTTTCTGTGTCCCAAAGTAAACATTCTCATTTGGGTCTTCTTTGTTGAGTCGGTTATATATTGTTTTTCATGACGTTAAATAAGGTAGTAGGTCGCACTGATATTCACTTCTGACATTCCCTGAGTAGACAAGTCGTTCGTTTAGTTCCCCTGTCAACCGGGAGAGACTATTTCGCGACCCCTCCCGATGCTTTAATTTGCGGTAATTGGGGGGTATCCGTACCTTGAATATCTTCTGAACATCTGCATATTTTGCTGTATATTAAAGTGTTGAAGGAGATGTCACACACTACTGCCTTTATCGATGTAGAAGTCTATGTTCCAGATTCGTTGTCGCTATAACTTGACCACAGATTAGCAAGGTGAATCAAGATATGGTCTATTGCATTTTTCGTTCTCTGAAAACAACATTCATTATTATGTTTGGACGATTCATGCATATTCATGACGATTCATCCATCACAGTCGAAAAATGAGTACTTACCTCTTGAATGCCCTAGTAGTGACAGCTCGAACCAGTCAACCTATTCGACGCCTTGTCACATCCAAAAAATAAGCTTATTTGTCTACTGAATTCTCAAACCTTGAGCATACGAACATGAAAGGAAGCCGTAGTATCGAGGACTGAGGAAGTAGGTCAATGAATTGCGAAATTAGGCAAGAGGTTTGCATATATTCGACTTTTTGTTTCGTTTCTCTCGCTCATACTCGTTGCAATTTCTGTTTACTATGCTCTACAGTCCGACAGGAATGACATTTGGTGAAGTTATTTTGGCTGCACCACTGGTTTTGGTTATGGGACGGTGGTATTTCTGTCATATCTTTCGTACATTCATTCTTAATAACAGATTTACTAGCTCAATGTAACCCCCGTACGAATGACTTCTAATTGCGTCCCTTCGCTACGATTTATTCTTTTCTTTTCTATATCATACTTTTGATATTGAATTCTATTTGTTATTTCTTCCAATTCGAATATTGGGTTTCACGAATTGTTACTCCGATGTTAAACAGTTGGCCAACTTGCTATTTCATTGAATTGTTTAAAATTGATGGGATAGCTGAATTTATTTCCACGAATTTATCCATTAGACAACAATGGCACTCTTGTCAAGAAACTCGCTGCCATAGATGCGATTGGATGAGTACAAAGTAATCAATGAAAAATTGTATAAACTGTACTGATCTTCAAGCAATTCTACAGTGGACCCTCTTGCAAATTGATCGTGGAATAAGTATTCAATATTAATTCGAAATGTGGGAAACTTTTTTCTTTTTGTATTTCTGTAAATTTTTTTACCCTATTCAAATATATGTGTTTTACACACCATAATTAAGAGTATAGACAACTCTCACAAACTGTGTTAATGTTAAAGGTAAATGACAAACCTTGAAAGCAATAATCGATGTATGTTTTGCTGGAACACTTCTTTCGGTACCGTGAAAGATGATTGGCGTGTATATCATAGTTCATCATATTCTATAGCGCTTCAACAAAGTTTCTTTGGTTTCCATTGACAAAAGTTTCAGTGAACGGAGAGTCCAGAAACTTGTGCGATCATTCATCGTAGTTCAGTGGTAGACGTTCCTTACGCATATTTGAGAAGTTGCAATCACGGTGACAAGACGGTCCCATTTTTTTATGCGCGTTCGTTGGGTTTCCACTGGGTTGTGATGCTTGGCCATCTCCTCATCAAGTCACCCATTTACTTTCGACACTACTTGAGGCACTCAAGACCTCTTACTCAAGGGTCGGTCAACCTCCCGCCCCGATTTCGCTCTACCCTCTCGGATTCATCCTAGCAAGAAACTGGGGTAAAAAGAGGTCAAGTCTGAAATTGACAATTTGTTTTCTCGCCATCCGCAATACTACAGTTCACATAGTCGGAAAAGTTTAAGATTCTTGAACCTGAATGCGGGACTGGTACCGTAATTTGATAATTTATAAAGTTGGTCTAAAACCCGAAGAGCAAAAGAATAGTGTTCAAATTCTAAAACTGCATGAAGGGTAAACATGTATTTAGAAAATACCCAAGTTCTATAAAAACACTTCGAGTACATATACGTATGTTAGTGCCGTGTTGCATCCCCTCGAAGCGGATTTCAGCTGTTCCGACTCTAACTTGTTGTCACAAGCTTTCAACGGTTTGGACTGGAGTGGAAGTAGAACCATACATCTATGTCTTGGCTGAGAGATGTTATCCGGAGCTACCATCGACCCAGGATGACAGGGTTCTTCCAAGTTCGCCCAGGTGCTGTTATGGAAGTTGGAAGGCCGTTACCGATGCGTCAGTCGGTGCACGAGTTGTGACGTCACGCAGGAGTCCACGTCCTCGCGATCACGTCGTCTCATCATAATCTCACGTGCTCCCCTCCATCCACCTTCTTTGCTTCCCACAACGCGTCGTATCTTTCCCTTCCGGTCAGTCTTAGGATACCAAAATCCCTGGCTCTTAGGATACCAAAATCCTCCTAGCTCTCCTGCATTTGTCCTACTTACCGGCTCCTCCCTCGTCTGACAAATATCACAATTCAAATTGTTCTCCATACTAAAAACACCTCGTTAAACATCCAATTTTGGCTCAAAATTGAGTCAACCTGAAATATCTAGTACAGTAGGTTCATGATATTATACTCTCCTCATTGGCATAATACGTAATTTTGCTGTCAATCTTCATTACTGTAATGAATGGACTTCTGGGAACACTACGAGCAACATGCTTGTCCCATGGTTTTATAGTTTACAGATTATTTAGCTTAAAAAATAGGTTGTGGCAATATGCCGGTACAGTACCGACCTCTAAAAGGCTATATGCCGGTATAGTACCGACCTCTAAAAGGCTATATGCCGGTACAGGGTGAACAGCTAACGTCCTAACGTCTTGAATAACTTTGAACTTGTATCGATGGAGAAAACGGAACATTATCTCGCACTATATTCCTCACCTATCATTCAACAGATACACAGCACGCGATCTCATTATCTTCCTATTGATTCAAGAAAAATTATATGATCTTCGCCTATTCCACAAGAAACAGCACGCGATTTCATTATCTTCCTATCTCCAATCTGACTCAAGAAAAAGGAAATGAGCTGAAAGGTTAGAAAAATTGAATTTTCTCGTGTACTGGCAGACAGCCTTTTAGAGGTCGGTACTATACCGGCATATAGCCTTTTAGAGGTCGGTGCTGTAGTCGGAAATAGCCTTTTAGAGGACGCTACTGTGCCGGCATATAGTCACAACCACAACCAAAAAAACGTGTTGTTAGAGATATTACGTATTATCACTTGCAGCGACTGTGTTTCGCGTTGGGTGTAGAGTCATTATCAATTATTCGCAAATTTATTTGTCATGTGAATTTCTGAATATTCTGTGACTGTTTGAATTATCGATACCAAGCAAGTAAGGATTCCAGCCGAAATCAACCTGGCTGTTCCGCTGATGATGTAGTGTGTTTACATCAGGTTAATTGGTTGGACCACCTGAGTATATGATCGTCATATGACGTATTTCGTAGATAGTGTACAGTGGAATTTTAATCATAATCAACAGCAATCATCATCAACAATGTTCTTTCTGATAGTTTCCGGTAGAATGGTATCTTTCTTCATACTGCAACGTTCAACATTTGTAACACGTATTGATCGATGAGGAAAAGGAAAAAAATCTACTCCCGTGGAACATTTTCTCTCTTAAATCCTCTAAACCTAAACCAAAAGGTGCGAAATATGCAATATTGGACTCAGAATAAATAGATAATGCGGATATGATTGGTAATGAATAAGCGTATGTTTTGGTGTAAAGAGATGGTAATGAATAGGCGTATGGTAATTATAGAGTTATGCATATGTGTTGCGAAAACTTGTTTGGTGTGATCACCACGTACTATTATGTAACTAAACGTTAATCTCTGAATTCATAAAGTCTCTTGTCGTTACTGACGAATGATAATTACCGACACCTCCAGGTAGTCGGACGGATATCCAAGGTGAAATTCCTTGTTTACTTTACTTTACTTTGTACGTTAATCTCTGTTTCGATACCCACGTTAATAGACGTGGTTTTGGTCGTTCTTTCCCCATCGCAAGTGTGGGCGTAGGTTCCAGTGCTTTGGTGGAAATGCCAGACTGGAGGCGGTCGCTCTCTATTTTTAGTCTGAACTCGCTTCCTCCTTGTCGGTGATACATACATCGGCCCATAATTGAGCGTCGTAAATCTCTTGGAATCACCTTTCAGGCCACATTGCCCTCAATGGGGAGAGCCACCCGTGTTTCCGAAGCCCCGAATTTCGTCTTGAAATCCCTTAATGTCCTTCTGGTCTTGGCAATTAGGAAATGGGATGTTTCAAACTCAGATACGATGCATGCGGTTATCCTATCATTTCATTCAACGGAATCAGGTCATCAGAATTTTTCGATATTTTTTTACATCATAGACCAGCCCAGATATTCTTATCAATTAGAAGTAATCTGTTTGAGTGCGTTTTCGCTATGGACCCAAAGAAACCCAAAGCTATTCCCAATGATAGAATAATTGGGTCATTCGTGATGCGGTTGCTAGAATTATCCATAATTTGGCTAGGTATATTGGACTAAGAAAAAGAGTAATGTTTTTATTAATTATTGTATAGGTATTGTATTTTATAACGTTGAGGATCTCGTCGTTTTGCGAAATTCGTGCTGATGATATAAACCATTATTCCCTCAAACCGTTCGATGTCATTATCTTATCATATGGGCTTATCGCTTAATCATAGATGTACTGCGTTGTTGTGGAATGGGTGTCCTACCTACATCAGCTGTGATTGATGCTTAGCGATCAGTCATGCACATACCACTGTTAACATTCAATGGCAAATGGGATTTTCTTACGTGACATTTAATACTCCTGGCTACATATCGCGATTAAGGGTACATGTTGTGATCAATTGGTTAAAAAATTATGGCACACGTGCACAACCCCCTCGCCAACCAGCAATCAAAATGGTGTGAATATTAATTAATAGATACTGATATTTCCAAATATTCCCTGCAATTCCGGCTCCTGTGAAACAAATGATCAACAATACAAGTTAAGTCCCGTTCTGTTTTGAATTTCGAATATCGAAATGGTTCGTATTGTATTGATATCATTGAAATATGGACGAGATTATTGTTATACCTGAATTATGATAGTATTAATCGATGATGATGATAATATTATTGCAATTTTTGCGCTTTATTGTTGCACTAGTCATTATTGCTGTTTTGTTCATTGTGTTGATTAAAATTACAATTTTTAAAACATCCATTAAAAAAATGCAAACGAAAATGGGGGATCAAATTCAGTAGGATATACCTTCCCGTATTGTTGGAACATTAAAAACGTTTATTTTTCAATTTTATTAGTGTATCGATTCAAAGTTCTACTTTTGCTTAGCTCTGTTTCTTCTTTCTTTCCTCCTTCACCATCTGTCTGACCAACATTTTCGTGTTAGGCCTTAGAGAGCGCTGCACTCTTACGCCGTCGATACCTTGTGGATTTGGTTTGGGCCATTCATACAATAGTACTTGAACTTGAATGAAACCCCACCCCTCCCGTCCACCCTTTCATTACTGTTTGCCGCTCCTGTGAAAACTGCTCCCAGTTGTGTTTCTCACGAGCGATCGGAGAAGAGACTTGGAGAACAATACAGAGGCCAGAGCTCCCCCTCGCAAGTCGTCTTCGCCTGGGCTTATTCATTCAAGCGCCCTCCTTATTTCAATAACAAAAATAAAGCACATCTCCACCACCGTCCCGCTCCTTTTTTTACGTTGAGAACTAAAATTGTTTCGTGGCTTGAACAAGATGGGGGAAGGGACGTTAATGTCGAACTGAAATCAGGATTTCGAAATGTCTTTTCATTTCGACCTAACATTAAATTTGAGTTTGAATAGCAGACTGTATTATGAAATAGAGTTAATGGGCGCTGAGCGTTTGGTAGATGTGAATTCCACACCTTACATTACATTTCCGCTTCACAATAAGTTTATATATTTACGTGTACCCTTACTTGCCATAGTGGACTAATATCATATAACGTTTGAATGCACCGCTTCAATTCCATTCAAATTTAAGATTATTTTGACTTTCAGTAATTTAAATTATTGGCTCTTCTATGATGCGCAATCGCTTACGACGCAAGTAGCATTGTCAAGCGATCAGTCAAACGGCGATGGGCTCATTGTTCCAGTAGGTTGTTACAACAGCGTCCTCATCCCATTTATGGATACTGCGGTCGATTGTACGTATACACACGACCTTGAACCTGACGTCCCATCACAAGGCTCAAGGACCACCCGTGACGGACGAAACTCATAAGAGAACAGACGGGACGTAACGCGGCTGATTATGTCATCATCTTGGATTAGCAATCGCTCCTAGAATAAACATTGCTCCTCTGGTTTCCACCATAAGGTGTCCATTCATTGTTATTACTAAAAGACGCTTTGCAACTAGTTTTCACTGCTGAATTACTGAAAAACGTCTTACCTTGCAGCATTCCAGGTTCACACCAACCTATACATTAATTTTCAACCCTGACTTCATATTCACACATCATTAGATCGTATTGAATGGTGACATTCAGCAATCTGCATTATGTTACAGAAAGTTGTGGAGGTACTCAACTTCCGTTACAAGGGAAACGTTGGTTGCCGAGGGAAGGACTTGTAATGCAGGCACACGTATTCCCCGACCCGGGTGTCCTCTTCTTTGTTCTCTTATCAGCTTCCCTTATCGGCTTTCTCTTATCCTCTTATGCCATCACGATCATAGATCCATCAACAAGTTATCATGAGTCATCTCTCCTCTCGATCTCCCTCTTCCTCTAAACATCCTAACGTCTCCATCTTTATGCTTTTCAAGACTCTGCTCTCTCTCTATGCTTATTATTGGTACATGAACCAATTTATTTTGTGAACAACTTTTCATTCTGATTGAAAAATTGAACTAATATTATCCAACTAGTTCTATGATGAGAGTAGCCTTGTGATTGGTAAGTGTAAATTCGACTGAATCTGTGGAGTTACAGAAGCCTAATAATATTATTGAAACGACCATTTCCATGGTTTTCCACAGTAAAACATTAGTATCAGATCAAACGGGATAGTGATATCTATCTACCTCTCTGAAGGAAAGCTGAACATCTATACATCATTGCTGGGAGTCTTCATCTATTTATTACCTTCTGTAAAAAAATAACAGTTGAGCTTGAAGTAGTGAGGAACCGTTGGTATTCCGAAGCACCCTTGCCGTCCACTTTTGAATTTTTAAACCTTAGTGGAACCTATTTTCCTATGACTTTTCTGTATAACACTATGAAAGCTTAGAAGTGGGAGAAGTTTTTATCAAATTTGACAATTTTTAAAATGATTTTCCTATGACTTTTCTGTATAACACTATGAATGAAACTCTTGATTGATGATTCATTGACAATAGTGCCAGATGAACGAGTCTTAGTCGTATGTATTACAAGACCATTTAGACTTAGTGCCTGCATTAGTGGCATGTTTTTTTCTTCTTTTTTTGGACTGTTTGACCCTTATTGGCAGTTTTAGAAACCTGTTACTATATGTAACCTTGTGGGACTAAACTGCAGCCCTTCAGAGATGAGCTATTGATCATTTGGAAGATGACAACAAACAGCCATCGTTTTTTGTGCTGTCTTGTACGGACGGTATTGTCTTCAAAATGAATGGACATGAGCTCGTATGAACGGCACACATTTTAGAGTAGAGGCCATCTTATGTATGAAAATCCATGGTAATTCACGGAAGCTTAATTCCGTCAAGAGATCGAACTCACAGAGCCGTTGGGTATTATAGCTTTGATTGCTGCAGAGAAACTATTAATTTCACATCTAGGATGGGGATTTTGCAACGATTGTCAACAAAATGTACTGTGCTTTGTCACCTGGGTTATATATCTAAATCAACACGTCTCTAGTATGTCCTACTTTCATTTAAAATATTTGAAAATCAGAGCTCTTGAACGATGGCAGAGCTATTTCTGCGTTTTGCCACTAAATAGGTACATTGTTAGATATCATATTCCTAAGTTTTTCCCTCTGCTAGTTCGGTGGTTGTTGTGTTGGCTCGTATTTTTCTCTTATATCTCGATTTACGGCCGTTTGCGTCATTGGGGTCACATTTCCACCAGTGTCGTTGCGTTCCTATCGAACTTCACCATTTCACTCAATCTTTAAAATCAGCCAATTCATAACGATACATTGTTGTGGAAACATTATAAGTACCTTCATATTTACTACACTAGTATCAAAATTATTGTGACAAGTTTATGGGGAGTCGTTTGACCCAGATCATTCAGATATCACATCTGCGTCCCAGGTGTAGAACAAACGTATTTGAAGGAACTCAAGATATTTGATACACATTTGACGAATTTGCAATTATGTATCGAACGCTTGAGATGTCGTAGGTGTTGATACACTCCCCAGGCTCTCCTGTGCTCTTGCCTGGCCTGGTTTTCGGAGTCAAGGCGTCCAGGGATTGTTGAAACGGAGTTGGGAACCCTTGATGTTTCACTGGTTCGGTCGATGTGGCGTTTTGGAGCCGAAAAACGAAGGAAGAAGGTCACAATGGAGGGCACTTCGCTACGGGCTGTCGGCAGCAAATGACAGTAGCCCCCGACTCGACTCGACTTCCACGTGTTTCTTCGGCGTAACGGAAACAGCGGCGGTGAAGGTGCGCGACGTGACTGGGGAAGACGAACAGCGTCCTCACGACGGTGGGTTCAACGTTCACAAAGAACGTGTGCTGTTCAACCCAACCAAAAACTCCACCGCTTGGCCCTCCAAAGCCAGGCAAACTCCTGTGAAATCCCGCTTTTTTTAAGGAAATTGCTCAAAATGAGCGTAAGCTCCACGAACCTCACCACTTTGAGAAATTTAAGGAGTTCTGGAGTTGTCTTTCAAAAAATGTCTGTCTGAACTCTAATGATGTGGAGTAACTGTGTAAAAGATGAAACGTTTTCTCATCGATTATAGTGACCTGTAATACTAACTAGTATAAGCGACGCACATCGGTGACGAATCCGTAATAAAGTGGAAAAAACAGGAAAATCCGTTTTGAATGGTTCTGTGTCCGCTTTCATGTAAAATTCACAACTTCCTGTCTACCTGATTCCCTGGTTTTCATTACTCAGTCATGTTCTACTCAGTTATTAGTATGGTCTATCAAAATCATGGGATTTTTTCTTATCAACTCATTCTTTTTGTTCTGATGACTTCCATAATGTCCGCCCTGAAATGGTTTCGTGAGGCTACTGCTGCAAAAATATGTTGAACAAAATTTTTTTAAAGAACAGTGCCCCAATATCTTGCTTGCTGTGTGGTACGTCGCATATGAAGGGTCGACAATGTTACCTGTGCCCTACCCACCTAACTTCAGTAACACCAATGAGGTTCTGTTTATGTGTTGTGCACTGGATCTGTGCTTTTTTAACGTACAATATATCGTGAAACTTTTCACTGAGAGACGTGAAGACCTGATTGTCAGCGTTCGAGGTGATGAAAGGGCTTCAGAATTCTGATTTCCTCTTACTTAACTTTATCACTTATGCTCTGATTTCTTTTCGTCTTTTGTCTCCAAAAATTGTTTATAAACACTACAGGGTGGGAAACGTCGGAGCTCTCAGTTCATTTATTGCTTTTGTAAATCCTTCGATTTTCCCTCTTTGAGCACTTCATTCATAATGCTTCCGGTGCACAGATCAGTATTTACTCAATCAGCAAATTATGCCCTCTTTTTCATAAATAACAGATTAATCAAAATGCAGGCATGCCCACAATATTTTCACACTATCCGAATGGCAATTATCGAAGTCACTCAATTTAAAACCACTTGCTCCAATTATGCTAGATTTTGATTGTTCAGAATTTATCGTAAAATTAACTAATCCACTATAAGTTTCAAACAGTGTACACATGGAATTCCTTTTATTCTTGTAGCCAGAAGATTCTTCAATACTTGTTGTGCATTTTTAACTGAATCTGTACACATAAATATACATTACATTTATATGGTGATGGCTAGTGTTGGTATACAATTTGTACCGTTAGTCAATACATGTATCCTAAGGAGAAAATCTCCCCCTAAAGTGACAACTATGCTACACCATGGTGTATTTGGAAGCAAAATTGATTCCATTTTCCGTTAAGTGAAAATTATTGTGTTAATTTGCGGGGGGTGCTTGAATTTCCGGCAGATCAGATGAACCCTATCGAGAGCCCTCGCCCTTCTCAAGGTACACTCTGGCACTCGTGACGGTCGCACTGGAAGAGTTTCGTCACTTCCCCGGAGAAGGGTTCAGAGGTCGGCGACCGACTTGGTGGGCTAAGGGGGGCGGCGAAGGGCTGATGGCGATTATGACAAGACGAGGGGCGGTGGAGAGGCGCGGGAACGACGAGGTGAGGGACTGACAGGGAGGGGATTCCAAACTTGGAAACAAACCCTCCATCGCCAGAACCTCTGCCCCTTCCACGCACCACAAGTCGCTGAGTGACACGTGACCTTGAAATAGCCGCAGCCCGGTAGCAGCGACCGGAAGAAGGGAGTGGGCATCATCTTCATCATCTGGCGCGGGATTTGAGAGAGCGTGAAGGAACCACGTGAGGAGATGTAGGAGTGGGTGGCATGGATGAGAAGGGGGGAGGGCTGGGAAGGCAATAACGATCAAGAGCCCGCGGGTTGGCGTGGAGAGCCCTGACAATGGGGATAAAGCTGAGGATAGAGATGTGACGTTCCACGAAAAATTTGGAACGGACCCGGTACGTTATGCTCGGCTCGTGGAGCGGTTCCTGTCAGCCGTTCCAACATGTTCCAGATGTTTTTGGTAACTCTTCCTATTTTAGATACATAGTGATACTAGTCAAGCCTCCAGTTGAAAACGTCTGCTCTCTAAAACTGAAAAATACCAAAAACCAATGCGCTTTACTCATTTCAAGCCGTTCTTTGCTGTAACTGTGAAAATTCAGATTAAAACGCGTCGTATCAAGTCAGCTAGTTCGACAAGACGATTCCGCTTCCCGCAGAAGTAGCGTCTATCATGTTAAAACATTCCAGAACGTTCAACATCAAGATTTTTCTTCTATTGGCAATAAGTTCTCATTCGTATTCGTGCAAGCAATCGCCATTCCACCCTTACTTCCAATGACTGAGCCTGCTCCCCAAGGGACCTGTAGCGAAGAAAGACGGATCTTGTCCGTTGCAGGTAAAACTGATATCCAGGAAAAGTTGTATTCGTTTGAACCTGTTCCACTTCCGTCACGTAGTACACGGATAGTGTAAGGGTGTGTCACTGTCGCTCGTCGGATCAGCAAAGCCCATCAGACGCCATCAGCATCGACGTCAACTCAATCCGTTCTTCAGTTGAAAAGATCTGTTGTGTTCCTTCGCACTACTTCACCAATATACTTGAACAATGTATAAAAATAAATACTGTTTCGTGTGTCCCGATCAATTTGTGGGACTCATAGAATATCAGTGTAGGTGATCACTATAGTTCGTAAAAGCACTTGAGTGCATGGTTCTGTGTATTTCCTTGACACAGAACAATAGGTCCAGTTCTACCAGCAGAGGTAAATACCATCACTTGTCATGTACCAAGAAGAGCAAGTGAATGTTTTGTCTGTTCCACCATGAATTTCCACTCAATGATTGTCCTATCAGCGATTAAATACAAAGTTACTGTACGTTCTAGAGACTGTACTCAGAACCCAATTTATTGAATAATAACTTATGAAAGTGGAGCTACAGTATTTTTATTTGCTGTGTATGGTTTTGGCTCCATTATTCAGACCGGCCAATTGGATCTAGTCTGTGTTGTTTTTGAAGTTGGTGCCTTCATTTACATGCTGCATAAGGTAACAATAATTAGAAGATCTCTATTCAAACGTTGGAAGAACATTGATTTCGTTGATTTGATGGAAAACCCTATTCCTGGGTCAATCCCAGGAAAAGTCCTGTGGCCCTAGGGGTAAAGGAAAATATCTGAAGTTTTTAATCCATTTTGGATAATAGGGTTTTTTCATCTCTTTTATTACCCCAGTGTGCTTTTATATTGATGTAGAAACTCGTCCCATAAACTGGAATTATGAAGTTAAAGGAACTCACGATTCAGTGACTAAGCGAAAAGAAACATACATTGCTTCTGCTTGGGTACAAATCTTTGTATTTTGGGAGTACAAAGTGAGGACCCTTGTGAATGGAATACTTTTTGAAATAGTTATGTGACCTCACATCAAAAAATTACATAATATATACCTACTCGTATTATAATATTATTGGTATTGCCCGTTTATGGATTCCGATTTTCAAAATTCAAGCTAAAGTTGTAATGGGCTTATATCTCCTGCCTACTTTGGTAGGTTTCGGTCTTCTATAGCGCTCAATTGATTAATTGAAGCTCTAGTAAAATAGATTTCCCTGTACTCCCCTGTAATCCACTCATAGTTTTATGTGGGGGATCCCACTTCCAACTTTATAATTGGACTTGACAGTTGAAAGTGTCGAAGCCCTTTTACCCTGTTGCGGCCTAAATCGTTTTGGTTTATATTCAGTAATGACCCTTTTTTATCGAGCAAGAGAATGAACTGTCCGACTTTCCTGAAAATGTGTTGGAATTACTGTCAAGGCAGGTATTCCAAAAATAAGCTATAAATTTTAAGTTCTAATAATAATTTTTCGATCATTCATGCTCCCCGCCATTCGTAGCTGTTCTTCGTAACTACTGACCCACCTGGCCAACGTTGGCTACTTGGGCATTCAGAGAAAGAGAGAGAGAGAGAGATTATAGCTTTAGTCCCACAGTACCGCTTTTCCACTTAACCAATATTAAACCTGATTAAAGAATCAATTTATAGGTATTTATAGGTACATGCTATTAATAAAAGAAATGAACAATTTTGACTGGGAAGAAAAAATAAATATTGCATACAATTTGCGCTAGTTATGAAAAAGGCAAAAGCAATTCTATAAACGATTGCGCTATAGCAAAAAATATATATATTGTCATAATGAGTGTCTAATGAAAAAATATCAAATCTTTCTCTAATAATTTGCAGTGTTTTCTTCCTCCTCTGAGACGAGATGAAAGGTGGGTGATCCCTTTTCAGATCACTGAATCGAAAATAACTCCATTCAGCTTGCGTTACTGGGTGAGGTCAGATGAGTCAATCAATCTATTATGTGAACTGGAAGATTATTGACTGGAAGAATGTGTGAAATAATGAGATTCTAACCTGGAACTTTTCCTCAGTATTAAATCACCCTTCCCAATGAGCTCAAATGTAGTGGAGACCAAAATCTCGGGAACATTCGTAGTCGCCTATAATCACAAAAATGCTCATACCGTCTGTGCTGGATAAAGCGTATTGACGTAGCCTGCTTGCATATTAGCGAGCTTCAAGGCTTTCCAATAAATATCATGACCAAATAAATTATCTGGAATACACCAGAGAAATTACTTTGTGAAAACTAGGTTTTCTTTCAATTGTTGCAATAATCGGTGGTACCCCTGGGGTTGAGAAACTTTTGCTCAGATAGCTGGAAGGAAGAGTTTGGCTGTGGGCGTAATCCAACATTCAACAACAAAAAAGGTGGTCGAATTGAAATGGAATTACTTAATTTGTGGGAAATTTCGTGAATTTGAATATATCGAAAATCTCGTTTTATCCCAGGTTATTTAAGCAAGAGAAACGGGAAAGTGTAAAGTTGACTTTCCGCCCCTAGTTCCATGGCCGATCCACGGAATCTTTGAAAATCGTCCTCGAAAATGTGGGTAGTGATGTCTTAGAGCGTAAATACCCAACCAAGTAATATGACATGTTTTGTGGCATTTCAAAAGGTCAGGTAGATAGACTAATGTGCACATTAAACATTACTGTGATTCGTAAAGAAGATCCTATTTTGAAAAGGTTCCACAGTAACATCATTTGCCAAGCCATCATCCAAAGAAGCTGAAATAAACTGGATCAACCTAAACCTGATTAGGGGATTTCAAAAATAAGTAGGTAGAAGGATGAACCTTAAATTTATTTATCTATTTCATATTTTCCACTCTTGCTTAGCCGTCTTTTAAAAGCGACCCTGTTCAATGGAACAGCCGCGACCTTTTATTACTCCGGTGGGCAAGTTGGTGAGAATGAGACGATTATTCGCGTTCTCAGTTTATGTGGGTGAAGTTTGATTTAGTTTGCCGAACTCTCGATTGACGAAGGCGACATATATATCTAGGATACGCAGAACATCTATTGGATACGTCAGAAGAGAAGTTGAAAGTGAGGTATCTTCCTGTCCAAACGGTCCGAACTAAAAGTTGAAAGGTTTGGAGAGTCGTTGGAGTTCAAGCGTTTTTACGGAATCCAACCCTCAGGGACCTCAACTCTCTTGTCGGCTTTCACGGCGAAAAATAAGTTCCACTTCTTCTGCTTTTTAAAACAATTTTCTGCCATGTATTTACTGAAAGGTTTCGTAACTTGTGACGTAACAGTTATTTAATTGTTACGCTCATCCAAGATTTGAGGCGATTTGCATGCAACACAAAGTATTACGATTGCGATGTCCCTGACTAGGGATGAGCATCCGATTTTGGAGGAAATCAACCGGAACTAGCTACGTTTTTTTAAATAGGCGCAATTAAGGTATTTTATGATTTATTGGTTATCTATTGGTTCACTTGATCCAAAACGTTGAAACGTTTAACTTGAAGATGGGGTAGGGGTATGTGGGGCTTTACGCTAGCACGATGGTGAAATGCTTTACGTTTTGTTTACGAACAAGTAGTTTGCCCGAACATAAACTACGGAATCATCGAATCCTATCTCTGTATGTATAAATGAACTATCATAAATATACCATAACAATGACGTACCTAGTTTGCGGATTGAAAATGATCGTCCGAATCATTGCGAAACTCTGACCTTTCTTGAAACGCTTTAGAAATAAGAAAGGGAAAAGCATTTATTCACTGAGAGATCATTTAACGAATAACCTTATATCATGAGCTAATTCCATTGCTAAAAATGCTATGAAATGTAAACTTCACAGAATATTTTCATTGAAAATCCGTTTTAAAGCATTCCGAAATGATTCCTGTACCTTAACGCTTATATACAGGTATGTATCTATGTGTCATTCCTGGCGGTAAGGCCGACAGGATTGGGATGAAACTCCATTATTCACCAAAGAATCAAGCATTCCATCAGAAAGCAGCTCACCGAAAAACTCTACATTTTGAGCTCATTAAGTTGAAGTATAAATTAAGTTAAAATCCATCAAAACAATAAAATAAGATAAACAATTATTTGAAACCCACAAAAATGTACAAATATATTGTTTCACTGGAATCTTACTCATCAAAAATTAATTTGTTACAAAATGGACTTAAACACCATCTTGTCCCCAAAGCGCACAAATGTCAACAGAATTTGACATAAATGTAATGTGATAATTTAGGGAAATTCGCTTATACGATCACGCTGCGTGCTTCACGCTTCTTCAATATTAGCTTCATCGGTCTACCCTGATTTACCATAAACAACAGATAAGGTATTCGACTCCACCCAACCCTAATAGAAACTGTATTTTTCTGTTTCAGCCAATACCATTAGTGGACTTCAGAAAAATGGAGTCGCAAGGAAACCTTCCAGTCACTTATCTCAACATCAACCACTACCCTCAATACACACAATACTCCCCCAACCTTCTCAGTGAGTTCATCCGTATATTTGCAGAACATTCATACTTTGTATTCTTTATTATTAACGTTTATATTTATTCATTTATTTATTATTTACATCTGGTTTTAAAATCTGAAAAATAGCTAAGATTATTAAATACTAGATTACCTGTATGGTAAACTAAAGCTTGACCTGTGCTCCATATTTGAATATAAAGGAGTAACTGCGGGCTGAATAATCAGTGAATTTAAAGGATTTTATAAACAAAGAACCATTTTAATATTATAAAAACTTTCTTCTCTATTATTATTAATTATTATTAAACATTTTTTTATAAAATAGTTTAAACATTTAAACTTTTGAGAGGTCCTTTCTAAGTAGACACGGCGTCGGTTGTAAATTGGCCCATGATCACAAGAAATCCACCCCTAAGGAATCGTAATTATTTTTTGTGTGTCCTTCAATCTATCCGGTAGGTGAAACCTCATTAAACATGACTCAAGCCTGGGGCTCATATTACATTAACTATGTTTTATTCCAGGTTGGAATCAGACCTGAGCTTATCTGAAGACAGCGATGACGACACAAAGGTATGATCTGTCCCCTTAATATTTGGATTAGAATGTCGGTAGGTGCGAAAGTACTTACAACAAATAAATTGACTATCCACTAGCTTGCAGTCTACGTTATTCAAGTATTTACCGATCTGCACTGACACTTGCGAACAGAGCAACAACAGCAATAAGCTTAACAAAGCTTAACAATAAGCCATTATCGTACTAAATTGTATTTTCCAGATTCCAACGCAAATTCCTATGATCAAACCTTGTGATCTTCCTTCTCAGAGGACTCGGTCTCCCTCTCCTTTGCTGGAAAAAGCTATGTAAGAGAATTCTGAACTACTTTTTCTCCTAATAAGTTTCGTTGTCAAACTCTAACTAAACCAATTTTAATTTTTTCGTTAAGCTGGTTAAGTATACTGTTACATTGAAAATACCAGTTGTTTGAGTCTTAGTGCCTCTATATGTTGTCCTTCAGATTGAAGGGCAAATGAATTGATTGATGAATTGATAGTACCTACTTTTTTTAATACTATTTTTACACCAGTATTGGCTCCGTAATTGAAAATATTTTATTGATCGATTCAAAGAAAAAACCGCTTATCGTCAGTGTGTCGTTCACATTCTTCAGGTTGGTACGTAACTCTTGTCAAGAAGAATCTGATCGTAAGAGTGAAGAGTGGTTGGTCGCTCAATCTTCCATAGCACATTGTTAGCAACTATAAACATCTCCCACCACTTTTATTAGAGTTCTTTGCCGATAAACTCTCAATCTAATGGGTTTCCCCTTTATACTGTGATATATTAGCCATGCTACAACAATCAATTTATTTTCAAGTCATGGAAAAACACTGCATTTCTCAAAATCTGAAATGTGAAACATTTTCTCATATAACTCCAATTGATATAGTTAATTGATGGATATAGTTAGTTGGTCCTTCCCGATTTTGGAATCCGTCGCCTTGAGAGATGAATCAGACGTTTTCAAGCGTTTGGGTCATCCTCTTAGCATGGCGGAGGATTATATCCGCATTCAGCTAATCGGAAGGGGCAACTATACCATTCCATCACCTCACAGACTTTGATGATATTCAGGGTTTTTTGCATGGGGTAATCTACCTGAACGATATGTAACAAGTATTTTACTACTATTAAATTTCACAATTTTTTTGTCTGCCACTGACTAATACCTGAAATATTTTCTTCAGGCTTTCCCCAGCTGTTAGCGTGGTTCCTGAACCTCTTCGACCAATGTCAGTTTCACCTCCTGGTGCCAGCTCCTCCAGTGATGATTCTGGTTCCGAATCCTCTGAATCTGACTCCAGTAATTCTATCCCTCCTGCACAAGAGCTTCCTCCACCTGTTCAAGAGCCTCAAAGACCTCGATCTTGGGGTCTCCAGCAGTTTCTTCCTCCTCAGCCAGAACGTCGAATTTCACCAGTATGTTCACAAAATCCTCTTATTGATAAATCCTTCAATACTGCATGGAAATAGTAATTTACTCTTGATTTATTTCAGCATAATCATGTGATGTCGTATTGAATAGTGTACAAAATTAGTACTTAAATCCTACTAGAGAGATAGTGTGTAGTTTAGTTAGCGTTTTAATTAATTTCGCTCAACAGCACTCTTTTCTGTTTATCTTTCAGGACCCTTCTCTGTGTAAGACGAAAAATGGGGAGGAAAGTGACATTGACCTAGTGAGAGGTGTTAAAACGACGCAACCATTGATCTCTAGTTTTTCTGATAGTGATTCAGAGAAGAGACCAGTGCCAGAGATGTATTTGAGTAATTCAAGAAATAAGAAACGTGTGACTAAACCAGTTCATGACTCAGATAGTGAAAATGAAGTTATAGAGATTCCAGATAGTTCTCCTGAACCTTCTGAGCCTCCTCCTGAACCAGTGGTCATTCCTGAACCAGAACCTATTCAGAGCAAACCACCAAGAACACCATCAGGGAATGAAGTGGAACCAAAAGTTCCTCTCAAAAGGAAATGTAAACCAACCACTCCATCAAACCCTACTCCTGAAAAGGCTAAGAAACAAGCAGCCCCAAGAAGTACTGAAAAAGAGTCTCCATCAGCAAAAAGGTCGAGGAAAAGAGTAGTAAAACCTCCCATTACTCCATCAGACGCTGAAGAGGAAGGAGGGAAACGTAAGCGTGTGGTCAGTGCAAGTGACAGTGCCGATGAGAATTGGAGTGCTGCTACTGTTCCTCCACTCACTCGGCCCCGCAGTTCCAGGCGATCTGTTAAAGAAAGTTCAAGTGAACGGACTAATAAAATTGATTCCAGTAGTGAAGATGAGGCGCTTGTGGTCGCACAGTCACCAATTAAGCCAGTATCAAGAGTTGTTCCAGCACCTGGGAAAAGACCACCACTTGGTTCAAGTGAAAGCGATGCTGAGAAGGAGGAAAGTCCTCCAAAACTTGATTCTGAAGGGCAGTCAATACAAGACAAAAAGAAAAACGATACCCTGAGGAAACTGTTCTCCAAACGAGACAATGAAGGAGGTCTTGGTAAAGGAGGAAAAGGGAAAGGTGGCAAGGGAAAAGGCATGGTGGCAGTAGTTATGGAGTCTGACTCACAGCCGCATCATTCACCAAAAGTTGAATTACCTCCAAGAGTACCTTCACCTAACTCAAGTCAAGAGGAAAAAGTTCCAGAAATTAAGGTTTTGGATAAGCCTCCTCCTGTGCCTCTGCCAAAACTAGTTTACATTGATGGAAAGCCTTCCCTGACCTGCAAAATTGAAATATGTAGATTGTCTCATGTACCTAGCAAAAAGCGTTCTGAGGAAGTCAGAACACATACCGAAATCCCTGACACGAGGCAAGTGGTCGATAAAAGTAAGAAACCATCCAGAGACCCCAAAAGTGACAAAAGGGATCGAAAACATACTGAAAAACATCGATCCAGGGATGATAAAAACAAAAAGAAGAAATCTACTGAACCTCCTGAGGTCAAAGACGATGAGCAAAAACAATTACAAGCTGAAGTAATCAAGCGACTTACTCCTGATATTCGAACAGAAAGTGGTCAGCATAGTGCAAGGTACTTATACATGAATATAACTGGCATTATTTTCACTGAAGTAGATGCATGTACTTGTGTTGTTATCTGATTTTCAATCCGATCATTAGTTCCTTGTGTTCCATTGCTTCTAGCTAAAGGGAGTGAAGCCCCATGTATGTTACGTTTTATGTTGAATTTATAAACATATCAATTTCTTTTTTTTCTCACAGCAATTCCGGCGCAAAAAGAGAAAGAAGAAATAGCGCCAGTTCCTCTGCAAGTCATGCTGGAGCGATGAGACAACCTTCCAAGCCCAGTTCTAAGAGAAAGAAACATGGGGAACGACCTTCAGCAGTAGTGAGTTTTCTCAACTAAATTCATAATTTTTGGTGAACATTGACGTTGCTTTATCGCCGTAACCATTTACTGAGGGCTTCCCGTATTATAGCACTCTCTTAATCATGATAAAACTCTACAGTATTATGTATTATATTAAAATAACTATCATCTATGTCCTCATCTTGTCGATTACTTACCATCAAATCTGTTGAATTCCAGAGTGAAAGTTCAATGGTAGATGCACCTCCCACCAACCATGAGCGGGAGAAAGATAATGACCATAGCTCCCGAACCTTGGATGTTGAAGAAAAGCGTGATAGAAATAATAAAGAAGTTTCGAAAAACCATACATATTTTTCTTATTTTGAGCAGGCTGATGATGCCGATTTATCTGACAACGATGATAAGTGAGTGTTTTTTCTTTAAATTATTATAGCTACATGTATAATATTATTGTTTACTTCTTCATTCATTATTATTAATATCTCATTTTATTTATTCATTTTTTTGCTGCATTACAATAGGGTGGTTGGGGGTGAAACAATTGAGTTGGCTGTCTCCTTCTCGTTTATTGTTGTCATGCGTTCCGACTAGTTTTGCCTTTCTTATTACGAGGCATCATCACCTTGAGAAATAGCTACTACCTTCTTTCTTATTTTTTATTTTGGACATCGTTATGAGGATTGTTCTAAGTATGGCTGCCCCATAAACGTTTCAGACCTTGCCTTAGGTGATCTTAGATTATAGTTAGCAAAAATGAGACCGACTAAT
Organism: Creontiades dilutus; assembly: GCA_031894815.1. Classification (NCBI taxonomy): domain Eukaryota; kingdom Metazoa; phylum Arthropoda; class Insecta; order Hemiptera; family Miridae; genus Creontiades; species Creontiades dilutus. The sequence goes on from JAVIWC010000600.1 coordinate 1,397,813, forward strand.
AAATTGTCACTAGATGACAATCATTTGTATGTGGTTCATTTTCCCAGAAAGGGTCAATCTTTGTCCAGAGAGGATTCAGGCTTCCCATTAATGATTTGGGGATCAAAATAAATTTTTCGATACACTATCAAAAAACGCCACGATATGCAATCCACACGTAATGGCCAAGCTGTTCCGGGCCTTTTTGAATTGATCTACAAAATCTGAAATTTTTGTTTAACATTTCCTAACCCTAACCCTAATCTTTTACCATAATCCTAACATATCGGTCCATTCCCCTCCCATAGAATAATAAACCATTGTGAAATAATTTTTTTTTTCTTTTTTTAAGGTAATTTTTGTTAATTTCAGGGCCTCATAGCGCAACCTACCTTTGAAATACAATCCACATAATGTAAAGATGACCCCTTATTTTTGGCAGAACTCAATTTCAAGTTTAGGCTTTCTGAAAACGAGAGGTCCTGATTCGCCCTATCTGGGAAAATGACCCATGTATACTTTTTTGTATGAGTTATTGGTGGATAAGAAAGGCGAAACTAGTAGGATCGCATGACAACAATGAATGTTAAGAAGACAGCCTACTCAACTCATTTTTTTCATTCTATTTAATCATGTTGTGTTGAAGTATGGGATTATAAAATTATCGAAATAACTGTTATCGAATCAATTTTTTTGTAACAGCTTCTTGTTGCACTTACAAAATGTCAGGCCTCTCCTACCATTTGAATTGTAGACCTTTCATACTGCTTCAGACAGAACCTAAATTGTTCGTCTCTGAGCAATATCTACCAATACTGTGTGCTCTTGCATTTGGTAAAGTCCAATTGTAATGTTTCATCATGTTACATTTCCAGGGATACTTATCTGTCAGAAGCAAAACGACTTAAGCACGCTGCTGATAAGGAAGATGATGATACTGCCCAAGGTATGCAATACTTGGAGGCAGTAATGTACTTTTTGCTTACGGGCAATACCATGGAACATGAGACTGTCACTGAAAAGGCTGCCCAGACAATGTATAAAGATACACTTCATCTAATCAAGTAAGAACTATCTTAAACATTAATAACCACCAGCAATGATCATGTTTTGTTCATGTAGCCCAATTTTATGTGTATATGAATATATTGATGGTTCAATTTTTTGTTTAACTTTTAGGTACATATCATCCAAGTTTCGTAGTAAGCAGAACAGTAGTGCTCCACAAGCACTTATTCATAACAAATTAGAAGTTTTGAGGTAAGTTTTTAATATTTTCCACTGCAGATGTATGATGGATGCTCATTTCAAAACCTAAAAACGTTTCATTAGTACCTAATGTATATAATATATACATTTATATTGTAAACAAAAAGTCGTTTTTTGGCAAGGCCGAGTATGTTCATTAAAAGAAAATATGATTCTTAAGTAAATTTAATATTTCTTCTAGTTTCATACACTATCACAAAATGTTAATAATGCTGAAATGATTGTTGAATGGAAATTGAAAAGCTTTTCCAATTTTATTGTTGAGTAGTAGTTTCTATTGTAATTTGGAAGTATTAGCAGAAGGAAATCAGTAGAATTTGTAGGTCTATCAGTTTTTGTATATATTTTCTTTTTTTTACGTTCATTTCGTGGAAATAGTCAACATTCTTCATTTGAGTATCGTTTTCTTGTTTGAAGTGGGTTTTCACAACTTTGTTTATAAAAACCTAGCAGTACTGTACAAAATTCAAATGGAATAGAATAGAATTAAAATAAAATGGAGTTATTGATTCTACTGAGTATTTTTTCCAGTTTGCGATGTCAATCTCTCTTACATCTGAAGCTATTCAAGATGCGGAAGGCTGAAGTAAAGGAATGCCAAAGGGTTATAAATGACTACATGCAAAAGGTATGTCTATCCTGATGATCGGATTTCATTATGAAGGCACTCGAGTATCTATTTACAGATATATTATATGTTGTTAAAGCAATGTGATTATATCTTTCAGGCAAATCCACCAACAACGATGGAACAGTGTGGATCTGTAGTTCAGGGTCAAGGTACCCCGTCACCTTGTTCTCCTACGCCTTCCCCTGCCAGTAGTGTTGGATCTGTGGGATCACAATCCTCAGGCTATAGCAGTGGTGAACTTAGGGGCGGCCCTCAAGCACAAGGTCAACCTCATCCTCCTGTAGCACCCTGTGGGCCTTGTATAGCAGTTCCACTTCCAATTCACCTGTCGCTACAAAAGCAGACTGCCAACTTCAACCAACTAATAAATGCACATGATCTTTGGGATCAGGCTGATATTTTGGTGCATAAGGGTAAACACAAAGGTAAGATGATTGGAATTACAAAACTATTAGTTTAATATTAACTTAACTAATAATTAACTACCATGAATCCATGGACTTATTATGTGTGTCACTTATCCATTGTGAATGTGTAGCCACTAAAACGTACATGCCAAGATTGTGGCCCACGCTGGTGCCCTTTGACTTTTCGTGAGAAACTAGAAGGGGCTGTTGTTCGTCAGCCTCCACAAGCACAGACCATCTCTGGTCTGTCTCTCTCAATCTCAATGCCTGCTTTTTCAAAGTCATTTCACTTCCACTCATAATGGCAGTGGGGCGTGGACCATTGTGAATAGTGTTCTTAATGTGAGAATGGATACATTCATGGCCTGCAGCATCATGGAAGTGGTTTGATGACATCTCATGTGAAAACATTTGGGTTGAAACCCTGGCTTGTAGAGGTTTCCTAAGCTGATTCTGTTGTTGGAAGCTTTACAGTTTCAAGAAAACGAAGGCACAGAACTCAGTCACTCAATGCGTCAATTGCCTGGCTTCACTCCCTGCAAAAACTGCCCATCAAGGAATGAATCTATGCAGTGAAAAGCGTCATCCCACGCTACTACTCGGTAGTGATTACTGTGAGATAACAGCAGATACAGAGGAAGTGACAATGAAGTAGGAGAATGGAGTGATTGATGAATCTGAACCGTGGACAATATATCTAGATGGATTAGTCAAGATCGAAGTGACCTTCATGGATACACTAATAGAGAAAACTACAATCGTGTCTTGAAGACAGGAGTTCACTGGTGGATGGGAAGGGTATGGAGTCTTAGTGTCCATACACTAATGATTCTGTACATTTATCAGAGCACAGCTATATTATATCAATAATAAAAACCATTCCATTAGTTCAGTTAATTGGCCAACAATCAACCAGGTCATGAACAATGTAAGAGCTCATCTTGTAAGTGAGTGGTCACTAAGTAAGTATGGAAAAATAAAATCAATGTATCCTGCATACCGAGTGATTCAAGAGCCGTAATTGTTATTGCTTATAGAAATATCAAAGCTTTACAGAAGATAGAAATGTTTTGTACAGTCAATGGTCATGTCTAAGCAGAAAATTTTCTGCGTACAGTGATGTCAAGGTTTAAAGGTGATACAAATAAAGTCGAAAAATTCCTGATAGGATCGAAAAAGCTTTTTTCGACAACCTATATTTTATTAAGAATGAGCAATAATTAATAATTGTTCAATCAATTCATTATCACTATTCCTATTCAATACTTGATCATGTGAGTTGTGAGTTCAATCAGTCAGTTAGTACAAAGCCTTTGAAACCATCTAACAATTACCTTCTCTAGTGTAGTTTCATTGTACTAATAGCGGTTTTTAATTTTCAGAGTTCTTCATTGAATTGGACCGAACGTGTGGACCTTTAACACTTCATAGTTCCTTGAAGGATCTTGTAAAGTATGTGAGAGTGGGTATAAATCGATTAAAAGAAATGAGAAGTGACTCAGTGTGATGATATTTATTGAACTATTAGTGTAATGGTTAATTATAAACACTCTTACTCAGGGGTCGATGAGAGTTTAAGTGTACTATACTGTTACTCCCCCCCAAAGTGCCCACATGTCATTATTCTATGACAATTACCGAAAATCATTGTCAATGTAATATATAATTTAGTATTAATTATTATTGAAGAGAAGTGCATTGCTTTCTACTCGAGAATGCAGCTGTTCATTTTTACCACATGGAAGTTACCTTTTTTAATCATATTGCACAAATGGTTGTTGGGGTACATATTAAGAGAGAATAGTGACATATTTAACTTGGTTTCTGTCTTCCCCTATTTATTTCTTACTTGTTTATTCTCGTGGTTGTTTGTATTATAAATTTTGTTGGTTTTAATTGATGTTATTACTGTGTAAATTGGTTGTATGAATTAATAATAAATCCAGCAGTTTTATTACTTTTGACCTGTTGTATCATCGTAATTCTGTCATTTGCCTATTTCAATGGATATCACTGGATCTTTTGTGCCTAATAAAACAGTGTGAACATACCATTCATACGTATAATTTAATTTACTATGAGCACATCTTCATGCTATAGTTTCATATTCTAAATTATAGAAATACGGTGAGACCTCAAGACATTTTACAAAATATATTTATATACTAATTTGTACTTTGGTCACATTTTAATATATAAATATATGCCGGGACCAAAAGTTCATGTTCACTGATATTTTTGTCCATATGCTGACCTAGTATTTTAATGATTTTTGAAATGTCGTTCCTTTTCTTGAGTAAATAGCATGCTCTAGTCTTTCAATGGTATAATATGGCCCCTTAGTGATTTGATTGAAGGTCTAAAGGCACGTTGGCCCTAAGCATTGTTTGTAATATTACCAAATTATGATTGGTACGATATATTCTTGTAGGTAAACTTATCTACATAGAGATGATGAATCACTCCAAACAATATTTTCCGCTAAGTAATTGTTAGAGATAGCTGCTTAGTGGTGGTGTTATCCATATTATTGAAGTTGTTTGAAAAGAAAATTAAAAGTGCCTCTCTTTATCTATGTTTGTAGAATTATGCAATTATAATCTAACTTATTTTTTCTTTATTGAGGATTTTTCTTTCCCACTGATTTGCCTGTACCTTCTTTTTTGTCTCACCCTTGATAAATTATGGAATGTTCTGTTTTTCCTCCCCAATCATAGAGACATTTTCTTTTGCCTACAACGTGGATGAAACTTGAAAATTCCGTTTGTTGAAGTGACCATTTTCTATGAAAAATCCAACTGACTGGATTGTAGATAAATGCACTATACAAATTCTGAAAAATTCTGTTGCTCGATAGGATATATTTATTCAAATGACTTTTTTTTCGTTTTTCTACGATTGTGCATATCATGACATAAAGTCCATTGAAACATATGTACTCAACCCTAGGCCTCTATTGCCTCAGTGTAAAAATATTTCCCATACACAGTTTCCATAGCTGTTGTCTCATGTGGAGCGGTATAAGTGTTGATTAACGTTCTTGAATACCACTCACTCATCACACTTTTGGATTAAAAATAAAATTTCAACTATTTTACCCACTTATGTATAATGGCTGATAATAATAACTGATTAGTGCCTAGAGTAATTTTGGTTCCTGATTTCTAAGAATAAATGAAATTATTGCTCTGAAAGTTCAATTGTTTTACCTAGCTGGAGATGTATTGAACCCTTCACGATTTCCATTACTGCTCTGAGGATAATTTTAAATTTTAATACATAACCTTTCTGTGCATAGTTAACGTTGAACGTCATCGTATTAGAACAGGAATGATACAAGTAGTTTCTCCTTATAAATTACACAGCGGACAAATCTTGCTGAACCATTGATTGGAATCTGGTCAGTAATCTACAGTTTAGTCTGCTGATACATTATTGGATCAATTTTTTACTTGCTCAAATAAATCACACAATTATCTTCTTTTGAATCTGAATATTTGGTTTGCATGAGTTTTAACAGCAAAATGTTAATTTCTACGAATACTTGATTTGCTCACTCATTGCAGGTGTGAAATAGAAAGTCTACATGCAGCAAACTTACTTTGAAAGAGAGTAGTTTGGGTAATGCTGAACAGCTGAATCATGCGATAATCATTGAGCCAATCAATTCAGAAAACTAGTTGTATCTAATTTTATATGATGAATGACCCATATTCACCCAGACTTATTCCATCTGGATGAAGAGCAAGTGCGTTGCCACATTTTTATGATTTAATCTTATCCAAAGTTTTTGTCGGTTTATCTGCTTTCACACAATAGTGCATGTTTACAATGGGGTAAAATATTTTTATCGAGTCATGTCACTTCAAGTGCAAGTCACATTAATTTGGGGCTGTACATATTAATTACCTGCGTCACTATTAGTACAATGTTCAATTATAAATTCATATTGACCCATATTAAAAAACGGAGGCTGAAAGAGATTCTGAGGCTTAAGGAGGGTTTGAGTGGTGTTCAGCCCACAAACTATATTCCACGCAGTGCGAAGTGTAGTAATATTATTGTAAAATGTGGAGTCAAAAAAAAAAAAAAAAAAAATCAAGGATTTATGAATGAGCCAGTTTAAAAAAAAAACTTATTAAACGCAAACTTGGGGGAAAATGTGATGAGTCTGGTTTACGCTCAAAATGTTCCATTGTTGAACGTATGACTCGTAAAATGAATACTCACGGTTCTACTGAACCCAAATGGCAAGAAACAGGAAATTTTGTTTTCAAACAAGAATATGAACCCCAATTAAACGGAATACCTACTTCATTATCACGTCCATGTCAACCTGGATGGTCCCAATTATTTGGTCCTTGAAGTAGCTAGTTTTATTGTTTCACTTAGACCATAGTCAACATCTTGAATAGTTCCATCCTGTACGATATTCACGACTTTTGGGGCTATTGGAAACTGCGGGACTCTGTACATCATTTCTCTATCTTCCTGACATGAATCTATCACCATAAGGTATTTTTACTTCAACTTGTCAACCCTGAATTGTTCCTACTATAATTGCAGGTAAACTAACCTCGTGCTTTCCAATAAATTATGAGCGGTAGAGAAACTAAACATCAGCACCTTCTGAGTGAGTACTTACCATCGGGAGAATGGTTCATGCAAATCAAACGAAATTAAAATGATATGACAGCCCACAGTAACATTTCGCTACTTGGCGACTAATTAAAGAGGAACAAATTACTTGTATAACCACCACCTTTGGATATTTCTAAGTACCTACTAACATTTCATCAGCTTATGTAATGGTATGGCACAATCGTTTTCCTAAATAACTTCCTCTTCCTGTAATATCTTCATTAAAACCGAAAAGGAGAACAATACCTCAAGTCCAAACCACCACATTTTCACCTATCACTACAGTTTCTAAATTATTGTTGACAGATTTCCTTTCACTCTCCCAATACCAAAATTAAAGTTCCCTTCTTCTTTTTTCTTCTTAGTCTTGGTTGAAATTATAAATGGTTGGTACATCCAAATCAGTTCTATCTTCACAATAGACCAATCTGTATACGTGTGGCTTATGTATTTCACGTAAAATATAGTACCTATTACGAGTACCTACTACATAAAATGTATTTTGTATTAGATTGTGAACACCCAAAACATCATTTATAGTCAAGTCATTCCATCGTCAACTTCTCTTGGGCTTACACAATATAATTTTTGGCCTCAAGATGGCCGCAAGTATCTACTCCAAACAAGTGGCTCCTGATTTGAAAACTGGAACAAATGAATCGAGTTATATCCACACTGTCATCAGTCATGAAAATGTTTGAATTTTAAAATTATGCCACTTCGTTGTTATATATGATGTTTGATTTAATGTTAGAAGATATAACTATAACCTTCCATGACCATTTTATACCCATGGTAGGTAGATCCCTAACTACTTTAAATGATAAAAAAATTGCCATTTCTGCAATATTCTAAAACGTATTGCAGCAAGAATCATTTGGTAATACTGAACAGATAACTTTTTACGTTAAACTACCAAGTAAACAGTCTGGAGTTTGTGTTTTATGTGGCATACATTTTGCTACCTCTTTAGTGTAATCAGAAACACTTTGCATTTGGCAAAGGGTCTTCTACCTCTACTACGGAAAAAATGGAATAAAATAACCCCTTTGTCACTCTGGTTTTATGATTGAAAGCTGCTTCCTGGGTGAGTGTGGTTTTGAGCCTACCACATGGCTATTCCTGCAACTTAGATAGAGCCTGTACGGAACTTAGAAGTGCAAAACCTCAGAAGGAGTGGCAAGATGGACATCCTCTCCCTTCCTCAATTAAATCACCATCCAATCTATGGGTACAGAGTGTAAACAAACAACAGCTTCAATTATTCAAGCATCAATTACATATGCAAGCATTTTCTTGCATATTATTACTTACTGCTAGCAGACTTCGTTTTGGTTTATTATTTTTTTCTGAACTGTGATTGCATCCTGAAGTGATAGCGAAATACCTCATTAAGTGGGGGTTTAGACATTGATGGATGGGAAGTGGCAGGACATGGCTGAATCAGTAAGGAAGTAGGATGGTGAATGGAAGGGTATGTGGGAGCTACATTGTGTCATACTGTACTTGCCAAACACTTGTACATCTTAGTTTCATCCAAACGCTACCGATGTTTTAATAATAAAGTTGGAGTTGGAATAGTCAGGTGGCAGGCTACAAACCTAAGTTGTCCAAGAAACAGCTCTATGTACCTATCAACATTCAGGCGTATTTTTTTTTTCAAATTCAATTATTTAAATAATTTGTTCATGATAGTCGTTTCATAGATGATTAAATCAAAATCAAAATCACTGGTAAATTATTTCCTGCGCACGAAACTAAGGTACCTTAAAACACAGCTTTCTGTTGCATTAAATTCAATTTGAAGGTATAATAGCGAAGTTGGTTCATTACATTTGTTTTTTATAACACTATCACTGATACCAACTTATTTTGAGGTTTTTGTTTGGAAATTTTAAGAATCTAATGGGGAAAGTCCGCAAATATTGAAGTTACGAAATGGGAGCCACACGGTTGTAGGAGAGTCCCTTTTCAAGTGGTGGGTGTTCACTTTTGTTGTATTTCTTAAATCAAAAACATTAAATATCCGTTACATAACAGCGAAGTAACCTTTCTCGATGGACTCAATCATTTCATTTTCTTTGAATGATACCCTGGAATATGCTATTCATTATATCAGAAAAATTGTTCAAACATTTTTTTAAACTAGTTACTGCTTTCAAATCAGTTCAATTCTATTTGTATAATATGTTTCTATATTCAATACTTGGGTATTTATAGATCATAATATATATAGAAAATAGGTGTTTCACGTTACTTCAACACTGGATTTTCTCGGTTATGTAGATGACACTCTCGTACTTGCTGGTGAAAATTGAAATCTTGTTTTATCCCTGGGAATTGAAATTCGTGTTGGTTTTCCATTCCTCGCCCATCACAATCATTCAAAATTCATCTATTTATTGTTATTTGGGCAGTCAATTTCTACAATTCAAGTACAAATGTTTGTATTTCAAACTTCAAAACAACACTGGTCAATGAGTCAAAGTATAGGTAAGTAGGGATACTCTCAAAATAGTGGATATATTACGTTTTTATTTGTCAAACATGTTGGAAATAATTCGTACCTACTTTTCTCCCAAATACTTTCTTGCTGATGCACAGATGGATTATTTATTTGTCTGGAGGCCCTGGCCTAATCCTGATTGTAATCATCCTTAGTTATGTGAAAGAACTACGCATTTGGGTTTTTCAACACTACTCCTCAGAAAATCATGGTAAATTGAGAATAAAATTCTTTCCTGATTTGTATACTAGTTCCTAAGGTGAGACAATTTAATTCTTCACAGTTTTATCCATACTTTATATTTGTTGAAGGTACACAAATGAAATCGTTTCTTAAAAGTTAACATCTTTAGATATGTATTCGAAGTAAAATCTGAATTCATTTTCGAATGCTGCCCTCTCATTGAAGACTTCAAGGAACTGCTAATCTGCTGTTCTGAAGTCCATGTTGCTAAATATTTGAGAAAATCCAGGGATAAGTATTACGTGGGTTACCTTAGAAATGTCTGCAATTTTTTTCCATACCAGTTCCTTGATGGAAGACGGGTAGATACCTACTCGAGGCTTGAGTTTATTGTGAGATCCTATATTATTATCGTTGGATATTTCTATTTAGGCACATTCATGTCTACTCCCATGCTGTATGTACTCGTATGAGCTACTTACATTCAACTGTCTTGAAAATATTGTTGACGTCCCTACCTATAGAAATTAATTGACATTTTGATGCTTGGGATTGCCTTATAATGTATGAAGCTTCATTCGCTGTTAGCCTTGACACATTTTGCAAGTAGAAGTGCCTGAGAATCAAATTCATTCACTTCCCTATTGTGCTGCATTTTGCATGTTATTTATATGGCTTTTGTAAATATTTATCGTAGCACCTAGCTAGTCTTTCATAACTTCTGATTGCCATATTTTTGGTCTGAGGAAGCAATCGTATACATAATAAAATGCACATCTGTCTGTCTTTGCCTGGTTCATTTTGAAATGTTAATCGTTAATAATTCTCCAAGGAAAAAATTAATGAGTATTAAATGGAGTCATGAAACATATATACCTACATCAAATATTAGTTTAATTAATAATATAGTTACTGTTTTTGATAGAACTTGAGGTCGAAAACATCTTGATTCTGTTTGACAGATAGTATATAATCATTATCCTGTTGAAGTTTGAATTAATTTTCTGTCTACGTGAGGTAAACAATACTGTTTTTTGTTTCCAATATTGATACTGTATTTTCCATTCAATGTTAAGAATCGATGTGAGCCAGCAAGAAGGAGGTACTTAGTAGTAATTCACACAGTCTCTGCCCACATAATCAATACATAAGATCGGGACACTCTAACTTTATCTTTTGAATGCTTCGAACTCGATGTTTTATTGGGAAGGAGGGATTTTTACTTGAATTATTTCTATTCCATTCTTCACTTATTTATCTTTAACCTCCAGTAAAAGCCTATTTGAAATAGGTATGCAGGGGTGGGTCAAGGATGCAATACACAATAAGAATCGGGCAACTGAGAGGACGTTATATAAAAGGGCAGTAAAGAGATGCTTGTTTGACAGATAAACTGCTAATGGTCCTGAAATTTCGAATTGCTATTATTGTACTCTAATTTTAAAGGAGTGTAATAATCATGTATGACAGGTTCCATAGCATCGTTGAACATGAGGTACGTCTTATCTTCAACAATCTTAGCTAACTGCATCATTGTCCATCCAAATTTCCTTCCTGGAAAGAATACTCTAATCAAGTCTGTATTGGGCAATTCAGTAACAAGGGACATAAGCCCACTGCTCTGTAAACTAGCTACACAAAAGACTTCAGCGGTGCTGTAGCTGTTTGATCCAAATATACATAAAAAGAGCCCCTTAGGCAAGAAAAAAGTCCTCCCCCCCCCTGGTTACTTGTGTAAGGTGTATATCACTTACAGTACTGCCAATCAATTGAATGTATTTGTTAACGCGTCAGCGGATTTTACTTTTGCAAGAGAGTTGAAAGTTATGTTCACATACAGAAATCCCTCTGATGCGAAGCATATACTTCTTTCCTTACTGTATGAAAATCCTAGTTGGTGAAGAAGGGTGGAGCCTTCTTTCCTATCAGTACAGAAATCTCAATTGTTGAAAAGCCTCGCAATGTAACATCACCTCTTAGTTGATGAAATCAAACATATTGCATTCCAGTCTTCGAATATTTTGAAGCGGATTCGTAATCGTTTTTTTTTTTCTAATGTTCGAGTTGATCCATACAAAAGGCGTCATCTGTTGACGAAGACTTGTTTCAGAAGGACGACCAGGCTCAATTCTAAAACTCAGACTGTTGGCCTTTTTTCGTACCCTTGGGGAATGTTTTCCAGGGACCTTTCTTCGTGTTATCGATTGCTCAAAGCAAGCTTGAAATGTTCAGTTAAATGTGTAAGAGTTATGAAGTTATTCTTGGTTTAGTCAAAGTTATATTCTAATATGTCCCATGAATGTAAAAATACTCTAGAGGGTCGATGGGTTCAACTAATGATTATAATGAATGTTTAGGTGAACACCTGTCCAATTCAACATTGTTCCAAATTGGAAAGGTGTTAAGAGAGTTAGGAATTCTCACTCCAGATATATTGACGGGTTTTCCTGACTACAAGATATGTAAAACATATATTTATTGCGATTTCCGTCTCTAAATTTTTAATCCTCCCCATTTTCCGCCAGGAGATAATAGGAATATTTAATATATTTCAGATGTTGTCCATGTACTTAATCCCTCCTTCCCAAAAACTATAATTTTCTTTTGATATTCATATTGAGTACATCACACTGAATCTTGTACAATCAAGTTGGGACTACCACTAAACATCTATCAAACTGCAATAAGTAGTTAACAAAAATCACCATTTTATAGTTAATGATAGAGATAATTAGTTAAGCTTGAAGATTTGGTGTTGGTAACTTCAGGATGGCGTCTTTATCTTCTTGTTGCTTCGCCTTTGCCGGTTTCAATGCCTGACGTAAGTACCCTGATACTTCTTTTCCTAACGCTATCACCCATGTGATCGTTGAAGTGTGTAAAGACAATTTGTCTGGAATAACGTTTGCATGCATTTAGCTCTTCCCTCTTTCGTTTAGGATGATATTCGAAAAAGTGCTGGCCTTAGGTATGAAGTTATGAGGTCGAAGTTTATCATAGATTAAAACTTGTCAACCAAGCTAATTTACTTAACTCTGCACTTCTTCATTCAGACTTCAAATTTATAAATTAAAATCTCCTTAACAAAGATCTCTGTGCTTTTTTCTTTGATTTAAAAAAAATCTTGATTGAAATCAATGTTCATCCAATTTCCTATTATGGCTTATGGACGTCATCAATCTGGACAATTACTGCTTGTACCTAATTCTTAGAAAAAGGCTGGTTACAGCATTTTATGTTGAGTATTATAAATAATAGCTAAATTCATCCAGATATGGAACTTTAATGTGCCCACATAATTCACGTTAAATAAGTAAGTAGGTAACTAGGTACTTATACCAAAAGACCATTCAGTGGATATACCCAGGCACGTCATTAGCTAGTTCATGTTTCCTTTTCTTCCAATACTTCATGGTTACCTATTATGTATTTTATTTGATGAATTTGAAGGATCTCCAATATCCCCATTAATGTTAAAATCAAATCGAATGCCAACTAAATTATAACTTGTATGTACAGTCTATTTTCAATTTGAAACCTCATCCAACATCCACAATAAATAGTTTATGTGTCGTGGGGAATTAATTTGTGACATGATTATTATTTATACTGATGCGTGCTGTAGGGGTGATGATGTAACTGAACGTATTTGGCGGTAGTTCCTTGGTTCTCTTAGTTGCCGTGTAATAAGTGTTTATTTGAATGTTACCTAGGTGCTCATTATCTAAGGTGCGGTTTTGGAATGAAATTACAATTCAATTCCATAGCAACACCTTTCCTCTCCTGCTTGTAATTTCATTTCAATAATTTCTCCAAAATTTCTTCAGCAAATTCTTGAAAAGTAGAAAAATGAAGAGTAAATTCCAATAATCAAGTACCTACCTGCTGTACTACCTACATACTGTAGTATCACCCTGTGTACACTCTTTTCTAAGAAGAAGAAAGTTCTGTGCTACTCCTTCATAGAAATCACTCTACCCTTACACTAAATCAATTTTTGTTATCATATCTGTCATATACCTTTGTTTTAATCACCTCTTTATTGGTTTAGGTGTTTGCAATAAATTGGGCACATTATTTAATTCTGAAATTGCAAAGGATAGTAAAATGAGTGCTGTCTTACAAACAGGCAGTTCCTTAATGTAAACCAATGCGTCATGAGAAAACCAGTAGACCCCAAGAAACCGTATATAGGTACGTTTTATGATTAACAATGCTGCATCAGGTCTTCTTCTTTCAACAATCTTTGTTCAAATTTGTGCTTGCACGAGTTTCAAAAAACCAGCAATTTTTGTTTCAAACATAACTTCTGCCTGACATTAAATATTTACCAAGATATTCGGCAATTATAATCTCCTAAATACAAGAGAGCCCTTGCAAGAGCCTTGATCCATCCATCTATCAACTCAAAGACTTCATTGGATGTGGTCAGGGCTTACCCATGTCCCAAATTTATTAAATTCAGTGGCAACATTCACTATACAGTTCAGTTCTTTTTCACTCATTTCCAAATGCACCTGCCTTCACTTTATAATGATCAAGTTACCTATCTTTTAACTTCACCCTCCATCCTCTATTTTCCTCAGTGTTTCTCCTAGGAATCAGTAATACATTGACTGTGGAAATTGAATTAACTGCTAAGGAGGATGGAACCACCCATATCTATGACAACAATATGGTAATGGTAATTTGTGCACCCATACAATGCTCACCACATATTTTCAAGAAAAAATTTCGATTATGCGCCCAACGTCTCCCCAAAAGATGGCTACAAAAACTTAGTCTCTATACAGGAGAATAAGAGACCTGATTTTTGCTGACTTCAAAAGCATAGAGTTGAATATTCATCTACATTGGTTCAGAAAATGAGTTGCTTCTGCAAAAAATAGTTGATACTACACTATCTGCACTTGTGGAGTGTAGTTAGCTAAATCTTAGGTTGTTACCCATTATCATGTATAGGTACTCCTACCCACTGTACCCAGATTTATTTTAAAAAATGAATTCGAAATCTTTTACCTAGCATGGCCTCGATCATCAAATGTTCATTTTATTTTATTTTTTTGTACAACGGTTCTTGATGTAAGATCTTAACCCCTTAAAACTCTTCAAAGGAAGATAATAATTGAATAATCTATGTTCACGCCCTCTAAGACTACCTCTTCTCCGCAAAGATGAGCGAAGATGTTTTAAATGGTTGTGAAATCAGTTCTGAAGTCTGAAAATTCGGTATTTTTCTAGGCTTTTCCTAATGAATCATCATTATTGTTCTGAAGGAATGTTGACTAAAAAATGTAATTTGAGAAGGAGTCCTGCAGGTTTTATCATACTTTTAAAGGGTTTCCAATTACTAGATCGATCTCTTCGTTGATATCTAACTTAAACTAATTTTAAAACTCTTCACATAGTTGATCCTACTATGGTAAAAATAATTAAGAAACCCTATGCTACAAATGTCAAAGTTATAACATCATTGTTGTATTAGCAGTTTTAGGCAGGTAGCACCTTCTTCAGTTTTTAATTTATAATGTCCTCATTAGCACAGTCTTTAGCACCAACCTACACAATCCTGGCACTTATATTTTATTGCACTTTATTTATATACAATTCAGATTAACAATCATCGCTCCCAAAAACACCTACCTCATGGAATCTCGTGCTCTCCCTTTGTACAGTTCTGTACATGTCAAATTGATTAAAATTATTATTATTATTTTTTTAAAATAATTTCTGATTCACTTTTGATATTGTACTGATCAATTCCTTGATTTCTAAAGTGACATTTTGCTGGATAGATAAAATCTAACGACACAGTGAGGATGGCCAGTCGCAACTTTGTTTCTCAATACGGTACATTAATATTGGTGACCTGTTCAAGATGTAGTTGAACACTTATCATATTTGTGGTCAATTAGTTTTACGGGAGAAAATAATACCTACCTATGTCATCAGATATAAATAGTATTATCGTGCATAAATTATGTTAATGATCAACATATCTTAATTTATTTTTCTCAAAATTGAATAGACATTTTATTTTATTTTCGAATACCTTCGTTTGAGGGAAATTTTGCAGACAGAATTGAAACATCTAGGCACACAGAGAAACTAGATTGATAATTTTATAGTCTATCCGCATAGTTGTAATGTGTGACGTAGTTTTCCACATTTACTACATAATTGTGAGTTTATAAAGTAATTTATTTTATGAGCTTAGTATGTTATTGTTTAATGATGGTAAGAATAATACCTATCTGTAATGCAGAGCAGTCTGCGGTATTTACCTATTTGGGGTTAGAATTTGCCATATGTTTATATTTTTGTACATACAGCAATGGGTTTAAAACTAATGTGAGTTTATTGTTGAACCTACATTATTGGGCAGTTGTTTGAAGAGAAAAAATATTTGAAACATATTTTCTGTATTGATATTAGATAGGACTTGATGAAAAGTGCATAATTTATGAGCTCAGAAAGATGAAACTGCAGGCCAAAGTACTTGTTATACTGTGTTATCTGTTATGGTATTTCTTTAAGCTGAAAAAATGTGTATATACTTTTCATACTATTCACATACATATATATATACATACATATACACCTATATATGTATATATATTTATATATTGCTTAAATTCATATAAATATATAAATATATATATATTTATTTTAAAATTTGTATGTAACATGACAAATTTGATTTTTGTCTGAACATTGTTTGAACGTTCATTATAGAATACCCAGATCAGTATAGGATTAAACTAAGTTGACTGAGAGATTTATAATGTATGTATTAGGTACCTAACTACCTATGTAATTATATTCAAATCATCGTTTCCTAAAGCATAGGTGATCATTTAAGTAACATAAGTTATGTACCTATTCACTATTGAGAGGATTGTAGAGCAAATAAAATGAAATGATTATTTATTCAAAGATGTTTGTTACATATACATGATATTATATTACGATTTCGTTTGCATATATCCATCCTTATTCCTATTGGAGTAAGCTCCTACCTCGCAATGATGATATTCTAGATCCACATGCTCGTAAAGATGATCAAGGAATATTTTACAGAAGCTTTGATTATGAACATACCAAATATTGAGTTACCTACCTATCAAATTTTCAGTTAGAATTTCCTGTTTTCCTCAACCTTTTTATCTCAACATTAGAAAATGTTTTCTACCTTCGAGCCAATGTAGAATTCTGATCGGAATTGCAGATCACTCACACCATAAAATGACGTTTGATCATTCAAATAATCTACATCAATAGTTATATTTCCCAAATAAATTGTCGCTTGTTGAAACGAGTCAGCCTTGCTTTTTAGCATTTGCAGAATTTTAAATTCAAATTTAATGTTTAAAGTAATTAAAACGTTGTTTGTAACAAATTAGTTGCGGTGTCCCATGACATAGCACTTTTTTGTACATATATCATTCATGAACATTTCAATTTGAGACCCAATTCATCTTTTAAAACATATTCTAGGACAATGTAAAAATTAAAAGAATTGAAAGGTCAAAAGATAAATTCTATCAACCAATACGTCGACAGAAACCTAGAACATTTTGAAAACACCAACTAAAGCTTGACTCGTTCACCCCAATTGTATTTTTTTGCGAAGGCGCCAGTGAAGAAAAATTTGAACAATACTGTCATAGATTAGCTAGTGTGAAAACCAAGATCCAGTTTTTTCTCGTTCGTGCAGTGACACAGCTACCTCCTCCGCTACGTAACGCGAGAAAGTTCTTAGTCTAGGGGTAGAAGGGCCCCGAATTGATGGACTGCAGAAAAACCGCTGAACTGGTAGTGTTCTGAAATGGCTCTTTTTTCGTTTCGATATTTCGTAGCTCATTTGGCCAACTTTAAGAGATAATAGAGCAATCATAGACATTTTCAACCCATTTAAAATTACGATCAATAAAATTTGCTGATATGTATTTAAGTAGTGCGTAAGTATCGTTTTTTCTTCATCACTACTGAGTTGAGGATTCTTCGTTGAGGAGGGAAAAAATCCTTGTCCAACAATGCCAAAATGTTCACCAGTATTTTGCTCTTTAGAGCAAAACCATACTACCATATCTGCCCGTGCTAATTCCTTGTCTTGCCCAAAATTATCCCAAGTTTTAGTTCGATTTTTGAGAAATTTTTGAGGTCCGCCAGTTAGACTCTAGTCGGTTCTCCACACATTTTCTTGATATCGGGTCAATACGGAAACGTGAATTTCCTTTTACGTCGATTTCATATGATCTATCGCTCCCATTTAGTTTCAACTAGAGGTGCATTAAATGAAGGTTTCAAAATGGCGCCCCCATAAATTTTACCGCGATTAGTCGAGTAAAAATCATTACGCATGCACATAACTGAAATTGGGTTACACTGGCGAAACACAGGACCAATCAATCAATTTTGATGAACTGTTCAGGCATTGTGAGACGATCCTCTATCAATACCATCGCTGTCAGATGAATAGTACCTACCCAGCTAGTTTGCAAGCGAAAACTTAAGTTTCCCGAAACATTGATTCCTACATTCATATTTTTGGAGTTCAAGTTTCAGTATAATATTACGATTGGTTGCAGTACCTACCGAATCATTGATTAAATTGGAATTATTAGGTAGTTAAGGAGACCGATTTTGATGAAATTGTGAGGTATTGTGCCAATAAAATAATTTTTTAGGGATTGTTGGTAAAGTGTACGGGTCCTCAAACATGAATTACATTGAACCCAATTTTTCGAGATTTATCAGTTCATGTCACTCAAAGCCAGTAGATAAGCAACGAAACGTTGAAAGCAGCTGAAGCTATAGAATCAGAGAGAATTACAAAATCAGGTATGAATATGGCTTAATGTAGATGGATTGATAGCTAAATCATTTTTTGGGCACACAAGGTACCTACTACCAGAAAAGGGAAAGTAAATAAGTCCTGAGCGTCATCTGGTAAGCGCAAGTAAACTGTCAGGGAGTTTCGAGACCAAGATCCGAATGGTTGGTGAGTAATTAAAAATAAAGAGCCTACGGTGCCGACAAGAAGGTGTGGTGTTTTTTCATTACAAAAGTGATTACTGATTCCAAAAAGTTCATCAAGTTATTCAAAAAATCCAAAAGAACCAGCTCAGTGAACACATTTTTTTAATTCCACCTCTTATAACTTCGAACTCTATGAGTCACCGATCTGATGGAAAAGCTGGTCGTTACTTCTGAAGCCCTCTTTCTCCCTTAAGAAGTCAAGGGTCATCCAAAAATAACATAGATGGAAATATAATAATAATTCACTTCATTCTTTACATTCTAGGACAACTTTCAATTACAATTGGGGCAATAACCCAACGGGTAACTTTGTCCTCTAGAACATTTATAAAGAATAGTTTATGATATTGGACATATTTAATACTTACCTACGTAGTAGTAGAAAAACGTTTTAGACTGCATATGCTGAAAAATATGTTTTAATATTCCTTTAGAAGAAAGTAACAGTTGATGAGCTGTTTTTAACAAAGGTGCACATAAAATATATTGGAAATCAACGGACAGTTTCTTATGAGAAACCATGAAATCCAAGTTTTTACACGGAAAATCCGACCTTAGGGAGATGTCAAATTGTGAAGTAGCGCAGGAAACGTGATGTTAACTTCGAAAACATTTCCCATTTCAGCATCAAGCCTTCCTTGAATACTTTTTCATCTTCTCTGTGGATTTGTAAACTGTGTAAAATCCCTTTCACTGTTGATTATTTTGAATCTTATTTCCCAAATCAGCATAAGGGTCATTTCACGGGAATGGGAAAACTTTTCCAATGTTTTTTAAAAGTGTTGGTTTTTAGGTTTGTTGGAATAGGAGCTCGGGGCCGAATTTTCAGATCCCTTCTTTACAACCATATATGTATATATGGTTGTAAATAACATTTAATGAGATGACTATATAACTAATTTTAACGCAAAAAAAAAAAATAATAATAATGATAATAAAATAATAAATAAATAAAATATTAAAAATATATTTAAAAAAAAAAATAAAATAAAAAATAAAAAAAGTAGTGACACCACCCAGATAAACCAGTTCACTAATATCAAATAGTGAGATCGAGGTTTGTTTATGAATTAATTTGCAAAATTATCATCGAAGTTGGAATTGATGTTTAATTTGCAGCTTGTTTATTATTATAACCATTATCATTGATTATGTATATAGATAATATGTTTTTGTAATAAAATCCTTCATGGCTGTTGCTTCCGGCTAATGCCAATTGAAGAAAAACAAAAAAAAAATTCTTTCTTCCTGGCTCCTCGCTTACAACGGTCCAAGGGCGGGGTGTGTGCCAAGCCCCAAGTTTTGTAATGATTGTCTGGCCGTTATTGTTACAAAGAAAATTATGAAAGGCAATTCTTATGCAAAATAATGTGCTCTTTCACGTGGTGATGTCAACATTTACCTATATAAAATGTAAGCTAACCCTTGAAAATCTAACTAAAAACTTCTTTTTCAATTTTCATCGGATCCGCATTTAACAAAGTTTATCTAAAGTAAAATACCAGGTTGAAGGGCCAAATGTAAATAAACGCTCCATTTTCCTGAAAATGCAACAAAAATTAGGATTTTTTCAGTATTTTTGCTCTTGTTTTTTCTATACGGTCACAAATGTAGGTCAAGAGGGCGTAATGGGTAGTTGGCTAAAAAATTCAACATTGATGCGCCAGTAATCTCGGCGTCCCGACCAGTCAAGCCTAAGGGATGATATTTAATGCTTAAACTTAAAAAAAAAATGGAAGTTCCGATTCAATTGAGGGGAACAGCGGAAACATTCTTTTAGCTTATATTTCCATTTTATTTCGTTAAATTTCAATTAGGATTCCTACGTGGGTTCCCGAGTGATTTATGCAAGGGTGACTCCCCCCCCAAGCTTCATGACGCAAACCCCCCAAACTTAGAACCAGCCCTCCCATGTAAGTTCCAGCACACAAAAATGTTAAACAATATTCAAGCACTGTCATTGTCATTTGTACATTTTCAGATAGAAAAATAAACCATACCTATTTAAATTAATTAATAGGTTCATTATTATTTACGTTCTATCAAGTGATGTAATGTATTTTTGAATGTTGTCACGTTAAAAACTGTTTAAATCAACTTAAGCCCCCCAAAAATGTTTTTGGAATTCCCCCTGTGGGCACCCCTGTTTTATGTCACCTTTAGTTTCATACAAAGGGACTAGTGACGACTGGTGTTCATCTAGAAGTCAATTACAAGGTATGGAGACACAGTGACCAGCTGAAAAACCCTTGCGGCTAATTTCATTCCTAGTCGATCTTCCGTGCTTACATGTAAATAGGGTTCTATTTATGATATGTAGAGTGTAATTACAAGGTACTGAGGTGCGAGGCGCCCTCCCCCATACTCACCTCGGGAAGATCTAAGTTTTTTACTCAGTGGGTTCATTTCTTGGTTCATTATTTTCTGGAATGTTTGCATTCAGATTAATACCTATTTCAAATTATTGGCAAATAGTGGAAACAACAGAATAAGATTCTACCACATAAACATACTAAAACGCTGCAAATTCTTTACTGGGGTTTATTATTCAATTGGTTTGCGGGAGTGTGCATGTTTCACAGGTGATAGAGCGATTATTGAATTTCATTTAATCTGTTCTCAACCAAAATACCTATTTGGATTGTTCAGTTGATCGTGCAATTTTGTGTTCTGAAATTTCACTCTATCACCTGTGAAACATGCACACAAAGCTTAGTGGAAATTCAAATCATGAACGCAAACCAATAATAAACCCCAGTTTTGCAGCGTTTTGCTTCTGCTACCTTATATCATTTACAATGCGCTCCATATTTGCAGTTCCCTTTATTAAACAGACCTACTCAAATTTCAAATTATTGGAACGGCCAAATAGATGGAAACGCATTAACATGAATGGTTTAACAGATGTCTCAAAACAACACATCTGTTTTTTCTTTAAGAGGCTAAAGAATTGGGGCGTTTCGGACCAACATGGATTTTTCCTGTTCAGATGTTTTGGTAGAAACTACGGCGTAACGGCGTACGGCGGACGGACGGACTGGATTCCAGACCCTTTGAAACGTAAACCATGAAAGAAATCGAGAGCGATTACTATGGTTTATTATTGAATAATAAACCAAAATCGAGTTAGTTTAAAGAGCTCGCACAATTAAATGCAGAAGAGCTTTTATCGTATAAATGAAAAGCTACACCAAGCTGACGTGTCATCAAATATCTGAATATACACGCTTTTCTTACTCTTCAATGTTCCGCGAGAAACTTTACGAGTTTTCTGGGAATTTTGTGATCGAACTGAATCCGGAGAGTAGGAGCTGGTAGGAGCTTCTTATAACGAATAGGAGATATTCTCGGGTACCTATCAACGCGACGAATTAACTTCCATTTTCCGCGTTCCATTTCACTTCTACGCAGTTGTTAGCAGTTTCGGGCGTAAAGTAGTAATACAATGTTGGTTTATTATTTGCTATAAAATAAACGTTGGTAATCGTATAGCCAACACTTTTCATGACCCCCTCAAGCTTTGTCATTTCACTTTTCAAGGTATGTAGATGCCAAATTTGCACTGTCCGTCCGCCGTTCTCTGTACGGGACATAAAAGGCCATGGAATTGATGTAAAGAATCCGTTCTTCTAGGGTTTAGCAGTCCTAACGTCTATTGCCTCTCATGCATAGATGCTATGAGCCAAGAACCAGTGAAAGTTTCACTGAAACCAGTATTTTTCCGAGGTTCTTACTGACATATACGCAACACCGGCAACGTGCTATCCCCATATCTCGGAAGTCCCCGCAACAGCTTCCCTCCAGTCAAGCCTCTTCAGTATTCTAACATATCTTGTTTGAATGAGAGGTGTTTCCCTACAGTAAAAAGCAGTGAGACAATCGACTTTGAAAACACGTGAAATAGACGGAGTTTGACATATGGAGACAGAACCAGATAATCTCCACTGCATAAAATTACACGATCCAAGGTTCTTTGACAAGTTTTCGACATTACTGGCCTAGGAATGTCGATTTTCAACCTCTAATCCGGGCAAAGTCACCGAATGAGGCAACCTTCGAAGGTTGAAGCCAGGGTAAAGCCTAAACGTAATACTAAGGTGAAGATTATAACATCGAGTTTCATTTGTGACGAAATCCTTCTTTATTTGTGAAAAAATTCTCAATACATTAATCGCGTGCCCTTCTTGCTGAGTTGCTGCTGAAAACTTCAAATTCAAAAACTAAATGAAAGGTATCCAAAGTTATTTATGTTTGTCTATCATCCATACATTCCATCATTGAATGATAGATAATCATTCTATACATTAGTAGCGTAAATGCTTGCCAATGATTCAAGAAATTGTGACGATATAGGTACTAATACAGGTAAAATGACATTGTATCAATCCTGAACTATATGGTAGTAGTCATAGTGCCATGTGGCGCATGATAATCAAATCTTATTTCACCGTAGAATAATAACTAAAAAAACAAACGGCAGTTAAAGTCGCAAAAATAGGGAAAATAATTGAGACACGGCGAACGGGGAGACATTGTAAGTCCTATTGTTACCACTATTACTTGTAACTCGTTGGAGCGACGTTTAGTGCTCAGTCCGTGATGTCAAATCACGCCAGACGTAATTTTTGAACTTTTAGATTTCATTTTCCATAGCAGCCTTAGGATTTTTCATTGCAATAGTTATTTCAGGAAGAGTGAATTCATCGGGAACAGCGCCGGGATGGAAGGCACAGGCACAGGCAGGATGATATGGAACTGATCCTGATTACTAATCTTTGGAAAGCAAGAAGAAATTGAAAATTGCATTTGAGGACAAAAAGCAAGAAGTCCACAACTTCCACCATTTATCTCCCATCGTTATGCAAGCAGATGATTTGAACAATGTGTAAACTATTTTTATGATTTATTAAGAATATTTTCTATAAGTCAGACGAAAACTGTAAAAGTTATGATAATTATTTATTATGAGAGACTTCAACGGTATTGCATAGGCAGAGGTTTTCATTTATTTACGCAGATTAAATTCGTCGATTGAAAATGGTTGCATTCTATCTCGTAATATTGACTGGTTTTTTCCCCATCACTTCACTCTGAAGCTGTTTCTCAGAAGGATCGTTACGATATACCCAATTCCGTCAACACCTTAATTAATAACATATACCGTGTACCATAATAAAGGGATAATTAAGTGATAATGATGGAAGTTCATTTAAATTTATTCCAACCTCAATGTGAAGCAGAAAACCTGCTAACGATTTACAGTCTTCAACGCAGTCTTTAAATCACAGAAACTCTGAACATTTGTCTGATTAGATACATGATACCTACCTATTCAAATGTTGAAGCTCACAGATTGTGTTTTTCACATTTATCGCAATCAACACTATAAGTACTTATTAAATTGAAAACAGAATGAGAACATTGAAAACATAACACTTGGAAAGACTGGTATTATCGAATCTTCGGAGTGTTGACTGGTTTCAATGTCGACCAATGACGTCGTTGTACCTGTCCAAAACGTATCTGTAATTCAATATTGGACGGTTGTTGAATTAAACAGCATTACATTACGCTCGATGTGACAGAAAAAACAAATGTTTACTTCATTTGAAGAACATGATCTCAATCAAATTTGGATTGTTTACGTTTTAGTATTGATCTACATATACTGAAGGTGCTGTACGAAAAAAAAGAACTAATCAAAGACCTAATATGTAATTTGGAGCAAAGTCACTCGTATCCTCTTCTTCCTTTATGGTTTTCACATGAAGGAATTAGTATCAATTGTTTTCATATAATATCCTTTTTAGTATCATGAGTTCATCCAATCTAAATTGGGCTACAATAAAGATCACTTGATCTATTATTTGTTTATAAACATTTATTCGGATGTAATACGTAGGCAACCCCAAAAAACATCTACAAAAGTAAATGGAAAACCGCCGAATGATGATGGGATATGAATAGTTTTAGTTTTAATTCCTTTCGCGAATTACTCGTGTGCAATTTATCAAAACTGAGTTTTCTAAAACACACTGATTCAATAAAATTGAGCTGGACTACACTCAAGAAAATAATGGTTTTCATGAAAATTAAGAAATAAATTAATAACGTGAGAAAAAGACACGAGCTGCACGAGCGCTTGAAGATCATCAAGAGCTACAGTGGACCACATTCCAGCATTTGATGTCCAGGAATAACTACAACAGTTTTCGTATTTAGCTGGGAGATCAAGTTATCATAGACACAGATTTCGGTAAATTTTAGGAAACGAATTAATTTTGGAAAATGAGCAAAAGAAATAATGCAGTAAATAGTGACAAAACGTCAAAATACAATGCCTACATAAAGATATTCCAGTGTAAGAGGCTGGCGCTAATAATTACCGACGTTTAGTTATACTAAGAAAATCAAATGTGACTTGAAAAAATGTATCAATAGATTAAGATAGATTGATAATTATACTTGTCATCACACAGAGTGCATAGCAATTGTTAGCATATTAACAAAATAGCAATTCAAAAATATATTCATACATCCCAGTATCTATAGTTACAATCACCTGAAAACAACTGATATGAGGCTGAGTAATTACAATAGCAATTTAACATTTATCCTGGCTGTTCGGAGGTATTTGGGGTCCCGGTCGAACCTGGGTCCGACCCACCTTGGCGGCCTCCCGAGAGTGCACAACCAGTATTGGATGAGCAATCCTGATCACTGTTAATCAACAGCTCTTACCAGGCCGTGGAAGACAGCCACTGATAATGGATTTATAAATGATAACCAATAAGAATTAGTGTCGAGCGGTTGAAAATCTTCGTCAACAACATCGGCTGTTGAAAATTCGTGCTCATTGTTTCAGACAAAAATTTGACAGAACGATCATACAGTTTGGCTGTTCCTCTACTCTCCATCATAAATGAATTCATTCACTTTCAAATTGTATAGTCCACCCTTAAAACTTGCTTGATTTGAGAAATTTCATAATCAACTTTGTTGGTTAAATCATATAAACCATGAAGCATTCAAATGAATACCACCACGATACTCACCTATCTGGAATACTGAATGCTGCATTTTGAATGGAATAGGTACAAAGATACGACGAGCAGTCTTCGGGGTCACCATTTGATATCTTGGCTGCCATAGCGTACTTCAGGTTCCCGGTAATGGGAGGCAATTTTATAGTGGCGTTTCCCAGCCACGTGCTGTTATCATTCATGAAGAAATTGACTTGTCCATCTATCGTTTCTAAGAGATTGTAAGGAGCCCAGTAAGTTGAAAGCTCGCTAGATCCTTTCCTAAAAAAGCAAAGGGACCATTGTCACACCATAAATATTGTTTCCATGAATATACTGGATGAAAATGGAAGGAAGTACTGATGATTACTAACTACTGAAGTACCTTTTTTCGGCTGTAGGTTTCCAACAGTCTTAATATGTATTAAATACGAATTTTGTGGAAAAGAACATATTTATCCCAGACATAAACTGTTCAGTGCTTTTAAAAAAGTACCTTTAATCGTTACTTTTTAAAAAGCATTAAACAATCCATATTTGGAATATTATCTTAGCCTTTGTACTATAGGCCGTGGATATGGATAGTGTGCAATGAATATGATTAAATTTGAATGCGATGACACTCATTACATTGTTGGGAATGACTCCTTCAATCAGTCAATATGGTATCGAAATCGATCAGTAAAAGAAATCATCATGTTTTTTGATAGTTTTGCTTAGATTGTTCTGATTGTAATTCATTAGCCTCCATTAAAATCCATTTTTCAGCACAATGCAGAGTAACCGTAATGAAATTGGTGGTGGAAACTTGTTGTTTAGTGAGTTCAGTATCAGGTCGGAATAAAATAGAAAATTTAATTATTAGTTTCTTCTCCAATATTTACGGTTTTCATCTGTTGTTTCCGTTTCAGAAATGATCCAACTTGATATCGATGATCTTGATTGTTTGGGGTATTCGAGTGTAGTTAGCTCAATGAGATGAGCCATTTCATTTATATTGATATTTTATTCGTATGAATTTATAATCAAATAGGCACAATAGCACGAAATGTAACCGACATTCCATGGGAATGTACTGTGTTATGGGTGCGGATAGAGAGATTGAGAAATTAATGCCCTTCAGAGAGTTCAGGAATTGAAAATGAAAGCTGACATTTTATTTATGCGGAGGACCGTAATTATATTGTTAATGGAAATACTAGTGATTAAACGACGATGGCCGTTTTGTTTTATACTCAGAATCGAATAAAATGTTTACCATTGTAAAAAATACGTACCTCTCCAACTTCACTTCAATGATGTATTCAGATGCATTCGCAAGCATTAAGTAAACAGCTGTAAAAGAAGAAGGTCTCGGTTAATTATTAACCGTGTATAATAAAAACGAGTTAGGCTAGTCGATTTTGACTTTTAATGATAGAATTAATCACAATGGTAGAAAGAGTTAGATTGTCTCTATCAGAATAGACCGATATGACTTTCTGAGTATTATTGATCCACCCTGCCTTTTGGCAAAAATTCTTCCTCCCGAATTAGAAACTTAATCTGGTAGCAGGTTCCTTCACTTTCGCTCACTATTTAGTCAGCTAGGCAATTGAGTTGCGCCATTGTCAAATCCCTAAGAACGGACATCCTTCATCAACAGCCTTCAACAATATTTAAAGAAGGTTACTGCAAATCCCAAAGGAAATTTATAAGTAATTGTATGAATACTTCCATTGGCATGGCCCAGGCGTTCTTTTTTTCACCTTTTTTGTGGGAGAACTATAAGTATAATGGGTCCCGGGTGCTCAAGTGCCAACCCATTCACATGTATACATTTTATGTGTAGTTTAACAAGCATTATATGGTAAACACTTTGTATTTAAATTTGAACCCTAAACATGTGAACATATGCTCTTTATGTGGACTAGTCATAAAATCAAAGTTATGCAGAAACATCGGGAAATATTTCCAATTTGAGATCAAAATCTTGAAATAAAATGTTCCTTCTTCATCTTGTGAAACTGGGCTCTTGGCTTGTAAGGAATGAAAAGAGAAGTGAAGGACCAAGAGAAATAAAAAGCTGCCCATTTCTTCGAAGTGAAGATTTACAAATATTGAATCAGCAATAAAGATTAGATCTATGTTACATTTTGACGTAATCTAACATTCGAAATCGATCTGACGCTGTATTCTTTATTTAGAATGCGAAGACGTTTTCATTGATATCTGTTTTATCACCAGGTAGCTGACAAGGTTTAGGCGAAACAACAGCGATTGAGTATTTTGGACCATTCGCTCTCTTTACTTTTGCGTTACACACGTAAATATGAAGTCCGGGATTCAGGCGGATTGCTACACTTCCTTCAAGTAAAATGTGTTTGATGAAAACAGACTTCATGGTTCCATTGTTCCCACTGTTTTCAAAAGGAGATGTATTCCATTACTCGAATTTTGATGCCAATTGTTAGTGTCATTCAACTACAATAAGTGCCTTAGCAGAACTGTCCTAAGATTTTTCGAAATTGGGCATCCAGAGACGTCACACTAACGAGCCGACTTAGGCGAGCTCTGACGTACTAAACTGTTGCCAACACTTACAGAAACCATGAAAAAACTGTCTGCAACTATTCAGGAGCGCTAATAATTTGAGTATTCTTTATTTTCCTATTTTAATTTCTAGGAAAAGATTTAAAAAAAAACGCAAGGGTATTCCTCATAGTTGACTTGGACACTGCAGTTCACAGTGACTTATTCGTTTTTGATATAAATCGGTGATGGTGAATGGCGTCAAGGGGATCCCTCCTGCCAAATTACGAACTGGTTGTTGAGAGTGTGGGACAATCGCCTTGAACAACTCCCGCCTCTAAAACATGAGTGTGAGTGGCGAAATCACTGCAACAACCCAAATTCTACTGCTAAATTCTTTTGACTACAGTGAAGGCTAGCATTGATAATTTACGTACACTCAGTTATGTTATACACAAAGATACCGTATCTATGAATTACTTAGGGACTCGCCTACAACTTTGATTTTCCCCAAATGTCAATCATGGTATTGGGTTCTTATATTGTTGATATAAGGCGAGGATTTTAATTTAATTTGTCTAAGATCTAATTTAAAGATTGTACCAACTGTCAAGTTGACTGCTGAGCTTGTCTCCTGCAAAAACAGCGACTGCCGTTCCGTTGTTAAGAGTCAGTGTTGTCGACAAAGTTGTTGGCGCGAACTGTCCGTCCATCGTTCTCACCAGATCGATTTCAACTCTGAGACAAACATAAAATTTAAAGAAGGACATAATGCACAGGATAATGCACAGTAACTAAGCTAAGTGAAAACCCTAGGATTAAGGTTCGTAGGAGTTACTAAATTGCCTTAGATACGCCTCAGGAGTAAAGGTATGTATACTTTTGTCGCGTGGACTTGCCGGAAGAGTGACCAGTGGTCTCATCTTGAGGGAAAACCATTTACCCTTCGTTTAAAGATATCGATCTACCCTCACACTCTTCAACTGAAAAACTGGGCAGTAGTTGGGCTGCCGAGAGAAGTGACAAATTCTTAGTTTCATACGGTTAATTTTATTCACTGGTTACAAACAACGTAAACACACTGACGGAAAGGTGTTCATAATGGCCTAAATCGCAAAACGAGAGTAGTAATTTTGATGTTGGAGAATAAAATGTTTCATCTCACTATACTGGCAACAATGCTATAGCTCTGGAATCAACCATTGGAGTTTGTTGAATCCAAATTGGGACACCCTAATAAATCTGGGACTTAATACTTTTTTCCTTTTTTTTTTTTTGCTTCAGATTCGAACGTTTTGTTATTTTAGGGCGATTCCTTGAAAGAAAATCAGCTACGAAGATACTCGACGACGATGAAACTCGGCACTACTGCAGCTACCAAATACATAGATATCACAGATGAATAATTCACGGTACATAGATGTATCAATCTATCACAGATGTAAATATTGCAGTACTGGGTAGAAATATGACGTGGATTTCATTATGGAGAGGAGACAGTGATAAATCGTGTTATTTATTATTTTTATCTGATTTTAATTATTGCGTCTTATATTTGAAACTAGTTGTACCTCAAACTTTGAAAATTGTGAACCACTGTCGTTAGGGGGGGAAGCAGTCGAATTATTGCTCCCGTTTATTCCTATTCCAATTATAATTTGCTTTGTCAAAGTGATAAGCTGCGTTTCCCATGTTCACTATAAAAGAATAAATGATTGGACGACAAATGACGTGTGCTTACCAATGCTGTATGACTATCCCCATTTTGAGGTAATATTGTCCAATATTGCCTATTGTGTTATCAAAAACCTATCGCAAACGTTAAAATGTGATTTATTTCAAATATTATTTTCGATAAATACTCGGCGGATTAAAAGAACACAGTAGGTTGAAGGTAAAGCAATTTACAAAGTTTAAAAACCTGGAGTAAATAACAGATTGATTGAAGCCAACTGTCAACATAAAAACTGTATTTTATTCGTTAAGTAAAAATCGAGTTTTTTGCCGATCTGGACCACTGTGTGGTGTTGAAGGCCTTCAATAATTTCGAATGCTTGAAGCACGAGTCAAAAATCTTTGGTTTGTAAGAACAAACTTTACAATAGACCTTGAAAAGTGTTCTATTGCACACACTTCGTTCATTTTTCAAGCAGATTGGTATTTGTTGTTGTGGTAGTAATTAGATTCCAAAACTCAATTGGTTTCAAGATTGTACAATTAATTGCTTTGGCCGCTTAATTATAACTAATAATTAATTATAACTAAATAAATGTCCATGACTTTAAGAAGCCAAACCTTTGAACTGATGACTGCTGACCAACAGCGAAACCCAGCAGCATCATACCAGCCAATGCTGTCTGGACTACTCTGAAACATAGGAAGAAAATGCATGTGAGAAAGGAAGTGATAAAGAAATATCTTATCAAATTTCAAGAAAGATGTTGTTAATTTTGATTCCTCCAACGGCATCAACGTGTCATTAAATGCAATAAATTGACGTTGAGCTGGTCCTGTGAAAATACAAACGAATGAAACAGGAAATTAGCTTAAAACTGTTGGCTCAACTACCAAGGGGGAATTCATTCATTGTTTCTCAGGAATAACTGTAATATAGGAAGTGAATATCATACACTTGCAATTGAGATTGTTCAGGATATTATGGAAATCTGAAACACATCAGTTTAACTATCAAAAGTGTGTTTTACCGATATGATATTTTCTTATGGTAATGGTGTCAACTGAGTAACGAAAATGAATTGTTACTTTTACAGTTACTTTACGTTGTTAATTCGGGCATCATGCTTCCTCGTTTAAAAAAAGTTTTCAAGTCTCATTAGTGGATCCGTCTCTAAAGTCATCTAAGTAGCAACGACGTAAACCTTTCACCAAAGGGAGCCTATGACCATAAAACATGGTTGCACTAAAGTGACCATAGGTAATGAAAGTGACCAGTGATAATCGTTGTGTTATTGCCACTATGTTATGGTAACTCACGTCATCCTCAGACGCGAAGGTATTCAACGTGGAACGGAACGAGCCGACACTATGCGGTGACATAGACACATGATATGGACTCAGGTGATCGAGGTATCTTATCTCAACGATAATTTTTAGGCCTCGCGATAAGCGAATAATATAATCAATTTATGATTAGAATTACTCACTGAAAAATTGACCAACGGATGAAGATGTCATCTTTATTCTAAATTTATTGATTTTTTTGGTTCCTAAGGCAGAAATAAATATTCAAGGAAGTTCAGTTTTTGTAGTAAAAGTATGGAAGTGGGGTACGGGATAAACTAACAAGGCCGTACTTTCATGTGCTCATTTGAGAGTGGTTTTCTCCTGAAAAGGTTCTTCCCAACCTCACTCATCCACGATTATTAGTATTATTATATAGCTTTTAGTCTACCTATAGTCTGTCTAGCGTGTCTGTCGTGTCGGTGCAGATCCTTATAGCAAGATTAGGTTCTACAGTTTTCGTTCGTTTCTGATGAATTTTGGAGGGTTTGGTTAAAATGTGGGAGGTCCTCAATTGAACTCACTGCTCCAAAGCCTCTCTTTGCGCATGCACTAACGTGAAATACGCCAAGCATATTCAGGTTCTAGTGATCTTCTTGCTAAAATTTGGAGGATAGGAGGGGGAAGCCTCTTTGAATGTCCCATGCCAATTTCAACTCGATTGTATCGTTATGGTTTTCGTTACAGAATCATATTGGCAGAATCGCAATACAAGTCGCCTCACACAATTGAAGGCGTTGAGATCAGCGGGAACATGTTGTGTGGCATCGGATTTAAGCCCTGAATCTTCTGTGCAACGGGAGAATTCTAGTTTTCTCAAATTCGATGGATTATGGCCGTACAATGGAGAAAATTTCATTTCTTCTGTTTGTTTCGTCAGACTACAAGAGCGATCTATTACAGCACAATGACGGGAGTGGGCAGGCAGAGCTGATCACTGAGGGGCCCTTGTGGCTATTTGAGTTCTATTATTTGTGCTTTGTACATTGTGAGAAATATATTATTTTTCAATCATTCATTCATTTCATACATAATCAATCCATGGGGCTGGAACATGAATGGAGTTCTTTTTAAATAGGTATAATTAGAACACAATTACAAGGTATGTGTACAAGGTAAGGTATCAAATTAAGAATTTAGATATTAATTAACTACGTCTAATGGAAATGAAACAGTGATTTAAGAAGAACGGTTATCTAATAAAGAAACAGTACACCATTGTGCTATAATTTGCAGCAAAATGAAGAAAAACATTTTTTTTCATCATTCGGAGTAGAGAAACTAAGGTGTAAAAATGGTTAAGTAAAACAAAAATAATTTATTGGCAGTTTTACTCGACAGCAAACAATTTTTAGGTCGTTGTTCATTCGCTTTATTTGAATCTACATTCTCGGTATCTTCGATTGAATAGACTAACCTTGGTGGACTCTGTTGTATCTCGTCGTTTCATAGTGTTACTACCAACTTTCTTCTCAAAGGAGTATAGATTGTAAGAAAAATTGGAGTGACACAAACTCTGAACAATCATCCTGAACCCTGTACAGAATAACTGTACAGAATAACTGTACAGAATAACTGCAGACTCGAGTGGGCAGTTAAGCTTTCTCATCTACCAGATGCAATACGCACAACTAGTACTAGTTGGCGACAAAATGAGACGGCAATTCTAATGGCTCAATGGTAATGGAAATTACAAGAGACTTTGCAACGACTGAAAACGACTTAAAAGTTGACCTTATACTGTCTGAATTTTATCTGACTTGGCTAAATAGTTTTGGCATTTTATCTCAGACACTAACTTCACGCAATTGCAATAGTTGAATTATAACGAAATTCAAGGAAAATTTGCCATCATATATCACTCAATTTTCAGCCGAATCTTTCAATTAGATCATTGGGAATAGGTTTTTCAGGGAACTCACATTTGTATATACGCAAATGCTCATGATCATGAAAGTTAAAAAAGATTATCTAGGGACTAATCCGAACAATGACTAAGAAATTCAATCAGGCTCAGAAAAACAGTGTCGAGCCAGGCAACTAATTCTACATTTATGCACACACAGTTACCACTGCGGAGCACTCGTAATGAAATTCATGGAAAATCACTTTCAATCTATGCTGCAAGTTCTTTCTGATTTTGCAGACCTTTCCATCTGACGGTGATGAAGTATACAGGGAACTGTCTACTGGCGTTAAATGACCCTTGTAAATCGGACTGTATAGCCGTACTATGCTATTATATTGCAAGCTAGGTATAACTATAGACCACGGACTAATCGACCTCGGAAATTGAGTGCAGTAAACCTTTAGTATTTTTCCAACCCAATTTCGCGGGTCACGAAAACGCGTCATCTCGCATTCCCACCGGTTCTGACTCTGGCTCAAGACCTTGGGCGTTCCGTCGGCTTTCGTCGCGATGTGTCGGCAACAATTTATTGCACTTGCAAAAACGTCGCTAGCTGCTGCTCGTGCATTCTGTTGGCATCAACGAGGAAACTGTCTAAACTATAGACTCCTACGTGTTTCTGATATCCAGATACCTCAGCCACTCCGAACCGCCGTAAAACCCTTGTGTAGTCATTTCCCAGGTCGTTACCGATTTGCACTGATGTCGATTGTTGTACTTGTTACTTGAGAACTAAATCGTGTAACAGTCAATGGAATAGACTAGGTGTTCATTACCTCTGGATTGAGGCTCCTATTTCATTTTACAGTCCTAATACGAGCACTTCCGAGCCACCAACTTCTCTCGACGCGCAAATAGTTCAACTAGTTTACCTAATTCCGAACAGAGTAAGATCTTGCAATGATCTTGCCCTGGATGAGTTGCTCCACCCAACGTTTGAAATATCATTTCTTGCAATCCTACAATACAGAATATCTATTGTTATTCTGGTTGGGTTTCCCGTGACTCACGAAAATACCGGTGTAAAGGATTTCCGGGGGTCTTCAGTTGTTTGAATAGTTCTCCGATACAGCGCTGAGTAGGTGGGAAAAATGCCACTGATCGAGCAAACGTTTTTTGGGTTTACTAATTTCAACAATAAACCCTTCTGATAGAAAGAGGGGGAAACATTAGCCCTTTGTCAAAAATGTTCGGTTTACGTTTCAAAATTTGTAGATTGCAAAACAATCGAATTGTTAGCAGTGGGAGGAAGGAGGCGAAACCCCCAATTCGAATATTCACACATTACTCAAAACCTAAATTGATCAATTTAATAGTTTCTAAACAAGTCGAGCCTAACTGGGTTCAAGTTTTAAAAACAATTGCAAAAATAACGTCTTTGTCTGTGACTAGTATGTTTAAGGAAAAATTAAGAAATGAAACGGCGAACCAGCATTGAAATAACCGTCTCATCACTTTGGCAGCATTTTGTTCAAGGTTTACCAAGCGTTACGGAGCGATTAGCTGTTGAATTATGTTCTGTGGTATTACATATTATGGCATCAATTACCAACATAAAATTTTACTCTTCAGTTTAATTATATTTGTCCACACCATTTAGTTCAGCATCTTGAACAATAAAATATTCATTTGATCCCAAAACTTTGTATAAGCAAATTATTAGAAACCCTAAAAATTAATTCCAATTCTACCAAGTCTAAAAAATATAAATTCACAAAATAAATCAACTCTCTTAATCTTCCATGTCATTCTAAATGAGACTAAATCTTAATTCTTTGGGGAATCGTGCCACCTAATTGCCGGAGCAACTTTTATTAAAGATGACGTCCTTCTCAATTGAATCCTTTCCGAAAGCACAACAAAGAAATAAAACTTTGTTCACCAATGAACATCCACCGCTTTTTGAATAATTGGTATGGTTACCTAATAAATCTTCGAACACGAACGACAGTCTTGACCAGGGTTCGTATGTAAATAATTTAAAATATGTATCCAAGTGGCCTATGCAAAAACCATGGAGATTTACGTAATATTTTGATCCTTTTCACTTAGTCTATCTTTTTACTGTTTTTACTATCAAAGACAAATTAAAATGGGTGAGAAAGCAGGGTTTAATTCTTAGCGCCCAAAAAGGATTTTCATAAGTTAAGCTATGGCCAAAATGAGATTTCTAACTTTTATCAACTTTTTCTTATTTTAAAGTGGCAAATAGACGAACAGTGAGAGGTGAATGTTGAATTTTTTTGAAGAACGAGAAAATATACGAATAATATAATACGTATAATAAATAATTACCAAACAAAATATTGTGGCTGTTGGAGAAGTGCCATTGTGAGGAATTTTCTCTCTGAAACAAGCTATCTCCGCTTTTTAGAGGCGGCTTAACCGTAAATTAAGGGACCAAGTTAGAAAATTATACCTCGTCTGTAATCGATGGAATCACCCCCAGCATAGCAGCTTGTTTGGGTAGGTCACTGCCGGCAGTGTACCTGCATCTTTTCTCTCGGCGCTGGAGTCTGATTTTTGTTTTATAGAACCAAGAGGTGGAGGTGGTGGTGTAGCGTGGATAGGAGGGATAATTTTGGAGGGAGTGTGATGGGCGGGCAGCAGGAGGCGGGCGAACACGTTCCCGCGCCAATTGTGCGGATCCCACCATGGGAACTATTAACTCAACTGCCACCCTACCTACGGGAGAGGATGTCATTTTGAAGGAAGCTTACTATTAGCGTGCAATTAGCATCAGTCCGAAATATTCTGTTCCCCCCTCTCCCAGAGTGAACGGGGCGATATAAAAAACTAGCCCTCCTACGAAGCCACCAAAACAATCTAGAGCTTTCGATGGTGGTTCAGCTACTTGTGAAATCTTTGGTTACTCACTCCTATTCTGAAGCTTTGGCTCAAAGAGGTTTTTCATTTTGCACGATGGAAAGAGGCAAAATCATTTAAGTCATTTTTATTTCAAAAATTAAGAAGGAAAGAAGAGTTTTCCCATCCACGACTCATTTGGAACTATTTGAGAGGAATGGGTGTAGAACTAATACCAACCATTATGTCCATCGTAAAAAGAGCAAGTAGCGACTCAAGAAATAAATTTGTTGGATTTAATCTAAATGAATTTAGATTTAGTAGTTGAGGAAAGTTCTCTCCAGGCCCAAACATCACGCCATTTATTGAGCCCATATTCATTGATTTCATTGATCCTGTAAGGAACAGAATGATGTACAAAGACATTTATAGTGCTAAATTTTTCCAGGCATCACACATTGTTTACAGTAATCTGAAAAAGGTGTCAACTTTCATTTTTTTTCTAGGACTAAAATAAACGTTTTGACAGTTGTTGGCTGTTTCAATCGTTGTGACAAGGATGAATGTTGGAAAAAGCGGAGAGGTTGTACAAAGGGGGTGTAAATTGGTGTAATGTCCTACCTGTAGGTCTTCTAATCAGGTACGAGAAATCACGATGAATGGATATGTAAGTAGTGCATTCAAATGGACAGTTCTTTCTGAGCAAGATGGCTACATGATGGCTTTTTAAGCCAACATAAGCAGATAAGTGGACTGCAGATAATTAGATTATGCTGAATCTTCAGAAATCCTCAGAAAATGGGTGAGTTGTCTAATTCGCTAAACTTTGGTCCGGTTGATTCGGAGAAAAGCTTCGAACGGCGGACAGATTTGTTGGGGGTGGGGTTAAAACGTTTCGTTTCGTAGTCGATTACAACAGTTCATCATCAAAAATGATCAGCCCAACATCAAAATCTCAAAAACTTTCGTTGTAAGAGGGTAGTTTTTTAGTTCGACTCAAATAGGGATTAGTTCCGCGAATTGAATAAGTTGCTGTATGATCATAATTTGAAAAACCTCACCTTCGGGTAATGATAATCGGTCGTCTACGGTCAGGTAGACGGTCGAACTGAAGAGCTGCGCTGCACAGGCCGTTAAACGGAAGATCAACGGAGGGCTTTACCGCTTGGCTCAAGACCCCTCAAGTATTTTCATCACGAATGCAATTACAAAGTATGGAGGAGCGATAAGGTGTCGAGTTTAGATGATATACCACAGACTAAGTCTTATGTGCTTAGATGAGCGATTTACACAGAAGGCTGTCAAATACGGAAATAATAAACCACTGCATAATCATTTGCAGCGTTAACTAGGGTGTGCTCCCCCCACAAAAATTGTCTGTTTCTGTGTGTGTATGTATGAAATGAGGAAGAGGACATTTTTATTGCTGATTAGAATACTACTAAACATTTTATTAATTATTGATGTTAAACCTCTATATTTCCAAGCATACTGTTAGCAAGTGAGCGCCAAAGATAAGATATCTATGAACCAGAGTCTATCACTTGATTTAGCTAGGTTATTATACTCTCAATCAAGTGATAGAAACTGTTAACAACTTTTTAATGATTAGTTCATTCGAAATTTCGAAGAAAATTAACCTAAGCTGTGGGCAGCAAAGGGGGTATAACGCGTGTGATAGCCTCTAGTACCCAGCTCCTACTCTCTACCTTCCCGTGGTGCTGCCTGCTAAACAGGGTGGCTTTGAAAAAAGCCTAAACCTGTGAACTGAAGAGAGAGGGGTATGGAGGCGTAAATTTGGCGGTAGTCTACTCCCTCTTTTTATTTTTTTCTCAGCCCCCAACTCAAGATGGAACAGCTGCGTCGAAGAGTGCATGGCGTCGAAGGGGGTGCCTAGTCTCTAGTAGCGGACTCAGGAGAGCTGGCCACTCCCAGTTTCAATACTTGCTGGTCCTGGGCAATCAGGGACCTATAGGTACAAGTGCTTTAAGGAAAATTTAATTACTGAAAACCCCAAAGCAAAAAGCGATATCGCGGTATCAGATGAAGAGAGACTGCTTCAGAGCAGTACAGGTACAGCAATTGAAAACTTGGAAGTCGCTGAGAGCAGTGCTACTGCTCTGCATCAGAGGCTTCTATGCGAGGGATCAATAGGTGAATACACCTGGGGTCACCAATCAAGAGGTGAATATACCTTCAAAGACAGAAGAGAGGATGAAGATTGGTTCGACCTCTACAGGAAACTTGGAGGAGCGGGGAAGAAAAGGTATGTTTACTACCTGAGGAACGGGAAAACCAGCATTGAAGCTGCTAAGCTGGCAAAATCTCCTATACAAACACACGGTGAGAAAAAGGGGAGACGAACTTCGGCTGACCTAACACCAAACAGCCAAAAAAGGAACCCTGAAGAAGAAGAGAGTTGCATTTCAAATACCTCCTTCTTCAGAAAGGTCCTACGAAGAAGCGCTGACAGGAATAAAAATAGGCATCCTTGATGTACAATTCCTTCAGAAGCTCCTCGGATTTAATGAATAGCAGATAGCGTCTCTGTAAATTTGTAAATAAATTTGTATTATGACGATAGCTGGAATTTCTAGACGTCGAATTATCCTGGATATTTTTATGTATAGTTAAAATGATAACAGTAATCAGGAAAATATTCCTATTCTTGTATCAATGATTGTAAGATACCTACAGTTGCAGGCGGACACAGTTTGTTAGTTACAATATTCCTGTAGTTATAAAAATTTTTCGACAGTTTTCTAAATTCTGACTCTCACAGAAATAGCTAGGTATTTATTTTTCCCACTAAGGGCCGCTTTCACCAACAATCTCCGAGGTTAAAGTAGATCATTCTTTTTTGGAACCAGAGATTTGAACGTTGATTTAAAACAAACTGGTTTTATCGATGTAGTCAATGGTTACACTGTTATCAGTAAACGTTGATTTACAGCGTTTCCATGAAAAGTTTATTCAAAGTTTATGATGGATTTGGTAAGTTAGCACTTTCCAATTCTTGAATGCGCTGCCTTGGGAGATATAAAAGACGTATACCAGCGTCTGGGACATGCTCTGAGCGTAGCGGGCTTTATCCGGCATTAAGCTACTATTTGGAAGGGGCTACTACAGCATTCCGTCACCTCCCCATGTTACGAGTTACTACGTTGATTTATACTCTATCAATGAGGCATTTGCTTGCGAAATGAGGGTGATAGCGAGATGACATTGACAACGTATACAAAAACCTTTCCACTTTCTCTTTATTCCTGTTTTCGTAAGTGCTAATTTTGCCGCTCTGGTCCTATATTTTATTCCTTGTTTTCTGTTGTTCTTAATGAAGTTGTCTGCGTTGATGGTCCTTTATTTAATATTATAGGTAATGATGTACAGGATACATCCCAGCCACAGAAAATAGAGTTTATTCTATTTTCTGTGATCCTAGCCTAGTCACGTACGGAGAAGCTGGAGCTTCGCGTAAGCGAAGACGAAGACCGATATTTCAAAGCTGCGAGAAAGAAACTCTACTGCGACTTGTGCGCGATTTCCTTGACATTTTTGAGTGTAAAACCGACAGTGTTTCTTCCCGTCAAAAACCTCAGAAGTGGAAAAAGATCGGCCTTCTATCAACAGTCAAACAACTATATACTCCCAAAACTGTGACACGCTGAAGACTCTGTATAACATGAATATGCTCAAGTTTAATCAGTTATTTTTGTGTTAGTACCCTCCATCACTTAGTAACACCAGCCTACGGCGCATTAGGAATCTAGAGAAATTATGCCATTCCACATTGCAATGTACCTTAAGGCCATTTTATCAATATTGTCGAGCTCAAAATTCGAAGTTTTCTCTCTGACCTATGGAGGACGGCGAATAATGAAATCAATATTATCCTCTTCAAACTCCGCTTTAAGTAACAAGGGTCTAATCAATCTTCTGTGTCTAATTTTCTTCAAATAACCAATTATAACCAAACTAACACGAATGGCAAGAACTAACAAAATATGTAACTAACGAAAAAAAGTTATACAAAAAAGCAGAA
Organism: Creontiades dilutus; assembly: GCA_031894815.1. NCBI lineage: Eukaryota > Metazoa > Arthropoda > Insecta > Hemiptera > Miridae > Creontiades > Creontiades dilutus. The sequence continues at coordinate 1,437,781 of JAVIWC010000600.1, forward strand.
ATAACACCATAAAGATAAACGCAGCGACACAGCGTTTAGGAATTGTTGTTTAGGTCACCAAATTCTTTCGGTCGATTTAGCGCTCTTGATCGCTAATTTATCTTAACTGGAGTAGGTGAAACCGAATATCGATAATTAACAGCTAAGCTTTCCGGTTTATATTACAAACGTTGATTAAAAACTAAGGTGAAACCGGCCCCAAGTAAGAAACATTAAGACTCCAAAATTACTGATGTAATACATTTTCGGCATAAAATCTGTTCCCAGAATTGAGTTCATTTTAACACTTTTTCAATCCAAAAAATGACCTTTTACAAGAGAAAACCACCAGTTTTTGGTAGAACCCTTCAAGGTTGTCAAAACGCCAGACCGGGGCTGTGATATTGGGAACGAGTAGCAATCTACCTGTTGTCCCGAGATAGGCTGAACAAGTAAACGGGTTTGCACTAACCATATGATACAGTATTAAAATGAACGAAATAAAACCGAGTAAAATAGAACGTTGTCTACATTTCCTCGAAAATAAGGAGTTACACAGTTAGATCGATTTCGACGGTTAGGTCATCAAACATGAACATGAAATATGGGACATGAATTCGAAATCGATTCTACTATGTAACTTATGTACTATGGAAATATAGACAACGTTCTATTTTACTCCGTTTTTATTGGAATGTGTCTCCACAACTTCGTCGCGACTGACTTAGTCCGTAATGAAAGTAATGTCAAATCGTATTTTAGCGCAAATCCTAACAAGGAAGATTGTGAAATTATGGCGAAGCAAATTGGGATGGAGATGGAAGATTCTGTCAGGAGGAAGGAAGACAGGTTGGGGGTTGATTTGTTTTGCGTTTGAGGGGGATGAATTTTCACTTCCTGAGCAAGTGACAAAAATAACACGTTATTTGTCAGTACCATCATGATTGTGGTCGCTTCCAAGCTCCGGCCTGCTCGTCGTTATTTTGATCCAGTGGCTTTACTTAATCTTGGTTTACTCTACTTGGATCTTGATTTGAGCCATTTCCCACCCAACTCACCTGTCAATGTTTTCACGAAAGCCTCGAAGTTCTTGAAAGAGTACTTCTTTTGTAGAGGAGCAAATAATCCTCAATTGTCCTCGGCAGCCATGTAATACATACTTCGATTTTTTCTAGCTCCTTCGTCTGAAACAGTGACCGAATCACGAGTGGGATAGGAAGGGGCGTCAGCGGTATCACGCAATCAAAGCCGCCCGCCCCCTATCCGACAATCCGTGTACCTTCATTTTCCATTCAAAAATAATTCTACCATATGTTCGTGAAATATAGGTATATAAGCCCCTTCACACTAGCCACATGTATTGCCGGAATTGAGAAAAGTGCTATGCAAAAGTCGCGGGTCAACTCTTGGCAATTCATCCCAACAATTCCATGTCGCTGGCAACATTCCTTGCTAAAATTATCAATAAATATTGCTCTATTAAAATTGTTCAATTTTTAAGTTTACTCTTGTGCGGAGAATTGGAACCAGTTGCTCTCGAAATATGTCAAGAAGGGGCCGTCATCGCTGCTGCTGCCGTGATCGTTGCTGTCAGTGAATAGAGAAAGAGAAAAAGGAAGAAATGGCTATGAGATTTCCTCTGCCAAAGAGACCTAACACGACCGAATACCTCACAGCTGATGTTGGGACTTCGCTCTCATGTCCACAGGTGATTTTGAATATAACTTTTGACAGCTGGCAACTCGTATGCGAGTTTGATGTACTTGTTTCCATTTCCATTCCATTTGTCCTCAGTAAATCTCATGGTGCCCGAAGTCCTCCAAGCTATAATTAAAGAATCTCTTTCCAACTTTTTATATTAAGTACATCCCTTTATATAACGACATGAAGTGAGCTCTTGTCTACATCCTATAATGGTTCCACTTCATATCTAGGGGAAAATGGTAGACACATATTGTGTGAAGATGGGTTCAAACAAAATTTTTGTTTGGGGATAATATTCAGAGGATGAATAAACCAAAACCGAATTTCTCCATTTACATTTTATGCTACACATACATAAATACAATGGATCCCCTTCCGAGCTTTGGGGTTCAATTACACAACTAATTTCCAACGGAAAGTGCCCCCTAGACATCGGTTTTTGAGGCTTCGTTTTATTTCACTTGCAAGATTGTTCGTGTTTTGTTCGTCTTTTTCGACGTTATCACACTGAACTCAAATTACTTGATAAATAAAAATTTCAGTACACCGTTGGAAAGAACGCTAAATTTTCTATCTTTACAGTGCCTGTAAAATTTTTTTCTGAGCTCCATATGGTTGAAAAATCATTTTGGAATATAATTTTTGTCATATTGAAAAAAATCGCATAATTATCATTTGGGTGGTAGGGGATCATTTCCTCATGGTTTTTCACGTACCTTAACACCAAAAAACTGCGCCAAAATCTCAGCCTTCCAAAGATATAATGAATTTTAATTTTACTGTGACAAACTGAGGCGAAAAATAAGGTTTAATGCAAACAAAAAAACCGTTAGTTCTCTCATGAAAGCCGAGGTGTTTTGATCCTTTGGGATTCAAGCAGTGAGGCTGGAATCATACGTTGGAATCTAACTTTCAACGTCGATTTGAATAGTCCCATTGCCATTGAAATGCAGTTTATATCTTTAGGCCTATGCCACGCTCTACACTTTTGAACGAAGCGTTTCCCGAGAGTAAAACCGAATCAATGGTTCGTCCGAGTATGAGGAACGAAACAAGTCACAAGCGGCGCACCAAAACGCCAGACGGTTTTGAAACCGAGGCGTTCGGTAGACTGAACGAACGACCCAACGCTTCGGTTTCAAACCTGCCTGTCGGTTCATACTTCATTGTCGCCGTCATATGCAGCGCTTTTTATTGCGTTTTGACTACATACTTCGTAGTGCTCGTCGGTAGGTCCTCGTCGTATTCTCGTGTTACATCCTCGATTTCCAATGGAAACAAATATTGAAAAATTAATCGACGAGGTACAGAAACGACCAGCCCATTGAAAGTGAAAGACATGCAATTGAAACAGTACAGTGATCTCACTCCTCTACCAGTAGTACAGAAGTGACAGGAGCAGAACTTCTTCTTCATCCACAGACATTTTACAATTATTACCACTTAAAACTGATAAAAACTCCGAAGGGAGAGCTGAGGAGAACTAAAAAACGGCGAAGCGGCTGAAAACCGGTGTGAAAAAACGCGAAGCGTGTGGTATAGGCCTTAGATTGGGATGAAATCGCCTTCAGATCATGCTGGTATTACCGAACGGTCCCAAGGGCGTGCAGGTCTAAATAAGTACCTAATTGTTCATAACCGTTGATTCAATTTTTGGGATTCTTCAATTTTTTTCCACTTCCACTGAGCCTACATTGTGTTTGCAGGGAGTTGCATTGTCGATAAACGAGCCCACTCAATACGAAGCGGAGGAGCTTGTCAAATTTATTTTTAGGCTTTCAGAAAATGATTTTCCAAATGGGGAAAATCATTTTTTTTTTAAACTAATTTAAACAATTAGAAAAGTCACAACTCTCGTTATTTCCGGTAAACGCATCACATTTTCTCGCAAATTATCTGTCGAAAATCGTGGAGGATTTGAAATTAAGAAGCACATTTTAATCCATTTGAGATGCGAACATGTCGCTCAGATGTAACTTTTCAGCAGAGCGTAAAAACACTTTTAACATGATCTAAAAACGATAACTGCACGCGCGAGGGTTTTTAAAAATCCTTTCTGGCTACTTAGGTCACCAAATTAGGTCATTCAAATCAAAAACCCCCGGCCGGTTTCCCGGCAGTATGGAGTAAGATATATTGCCGACAGAAATGGCCAGTGCGAAGAGTTTGCAGAGAAATGGCATAAATAGATGGTGTGCAGTCTAAATAATATTATTTCGATAGATTAGTACACATACTTGTCAATGAATGTACTTGCTAATCATTAGAATATGTATTACGAATTTCTCCCTGGAGAGTAGCTACTGTTTGCTTGTTACTAAAGTGCATCGGACATACGTATCTTATGGGGTTCACACTAAAATGTTTCGAAAGCAATTGAATTTGTTTGAAGAGCTTTGAAACTAAGAACAGTTGGATTTCGGAAAACAAATTTTTATATCCAAAAAGTTATCAGAAGGCAAATAACATCTGCCAGTTAAGGACGAATAGATAATAACGTCAACTTTACTAGATTCAAATAAATTACAAATGAGGTACAGGACTCCAAAATGTTTACTTGGATTTTCGATAATTTAGGAATGGAATTCCCCAAGCTGATTAAAGTTAAGTACCTTGAGTCTTCTCGAGTCAATTAGAAGAAGCCATAAAACCTGCCGGAGTGAAGTAAGGATACGGATACGGAAAAACTTCAATATACCTCTACTCGGCGTTTCAAGTTATAGGCTAAGCTCGTTCATTCCATTATCAGCGTAAAAAATAAACGCATGCGCAAACAACGAGCCATGGTAAACTACATTCGCTTCATGAGCTCACCCCATTCTACAACACATATATCTTCATTTAATGATTGCCATCCACCTGATGGGCCCTAAGTAGGAGGATGTCCGCTCCATCTTCGCGCGCTGTACCGTCCCTCTCGTCATGGCGTTCCGGCCTCTAGTTCACCCATTTAACAAGCCTATTGCGAATCGTGTTACACACTAAACAATGGGGGGAGTTTCATTGAGAGCTTCATTTGAACATCCTAGGACGGTTTCGTGACGTATGTTGTATTGAATTTCCTTGATTTGAATTGTCAAAACGTTCAATTTCCAACTAAGAGTCCCAGGCATCATTCTAAATTACCAAATATACTTGATAATATTTTTCTCCTCGACATCCTAATCATCTTATAATTTCATTTAAAAAGCAACTCCTATTTTATGATTTGTAAAGGTCGATCAATATTGTTGCTATACCTTTTTTTAGTATTTAATGGATACGCTCTTGGTTTGTTTTCCATGACTGTCTTTGTTTTTGGGTCTGCCAAAGCTGGTCGAATCATTTTGATTCGATTCTATTTATTCCAGCAAGTTTAAGCGAGAATATTGATTGAAATTTGGTATTAGAAAGCGTAAAGATTCAAGCTGACGCATCATGCCAAACCTATGAAAAATGTGGTGCTTTTCCACAATGGACAGCTGATCATCAAATCCTTCAACAAGGCCAAGACTGTTTGGAGGATTATTCAAAAGACCATGAGGAATCTCGCTACTATCAGATATGACGAAGAGGATACATTTGCATTATTGTTATCCTTGCAGATTTGACTCACATTTTCTCTGACTGCATTCACTTGTGAGTGAACCCTATTGTTCCTGGTTTTTTGGTTCTGCATTCGTTTCATCAACAAGTATGGTGGATGACAATAGTCGAAGACGCAGGGAGAAACCCTCCGGATTTGAAATGGTATTCCAGCCTAGGTTTTTAAAGGCTGTAAAACTACAATACTGACCCCTAAGTCAGTACTTTCTTCCAGGTTTGTGCGATGATCCTGTTCTCAGCTTTCTGAAACTTACAAACTTCAGTGATCACAGGCTCGGTATTGTAAAAAAGAGGTTCATTACCGATGCTGTTTATGATTTGAATACCTCCATTGCTATGGTTACACGGTAGTTGAGAGTGGTGTGACATAGCATAAGCCTTTGTTTTATTCTCCCTTTCAGTTTGGAAAATTGACTTCCAAATAAATTGATACAACAGTATTAGTCGGAACCACATCAACATTGACGGAAATTGAGTAAAGTGAACTTGAGATTGATCGCACCGAATAGATGTAAACAATCTGGTTACTTTCTGCGATTCTCTCCTGGACAGTGTCTATTAGTTTCTCATACCATATCACATCATCCATATCGGTGCCTCTCTCCATTTACACCGCGACCCTTTGTGTTACGACGTGTTTTGCATCAGGTAAATGATTGCCTATGAAGCTAGCACGAACTAATACACCAAGGTATAATTTGAAACGGAATGAAATAGGCGACAAACGGTACTTCAATTGGAGCGATTAAAATTCCCAGTTTGGAGCCCAATCGGATCGTAAACAACTTATTAACGTTGTAACCAATCAAATACAATCAAGTACTCCTCATGATCCAACATTAAATGTTAAAAGACGAAGGCGGTGAGATGAGACCAGTATTACGATTACAAAGGCTTTATCAATTTGGTTTCCATGGCAAATGAAGTTTCGTCATTTTAGTGATGCATCCTGAATATCAAGTTTAAGTGAATCGAATGTGGTCGAAAACTGTACAATGGAAACGAGGATGGAGAGAAGGATAAAGTTTTACTGTTTTTTGTGTTAGCTACCCCTCCTAAGATCACCGAACTAACGACACTCACTTTACAGCCAAAAACAATACTTACTAGGTACAAGCGGAAAAGAAACCTACGAATAGAACAGCTAAAATAATTTCAATTAAACTACTGAAATAAATTATTTAACGAGATAAAATATATTTATTATTTCCAGTAAAGAACTTTTGTAAACGACCAAGAAAAAAAATTTAAAAGTTTAATTCAATCTAGTGTTATTTATTGCACTCAGTAGTAGCTTTATAACCATAGTAGCTACCGAAAGTGCTATGGTCACCTAACTGCTTTTGGCCCAAATGCTAAAAACATCTTAGTTGATAAGAATTATAATATCGTCTACTCTACCAATATAGTACATACTTATTACGACAAGGAAACTTAGAATATCTGCAACATCCCAAAATGAAATAACCGATCTTAACTTCAGTCCTTTAACGTTGAATCTAAATCATTATTTCTACTCCCCACCAATTTTTGAACATTGGACATGCCTGAGACTAAATAAAAACACAGCGAAATGGGGCTGATAGCCTAGCTGGTCGCTTTTTACCTCCTTCTAGAACTAATGAATTGAATCCTTACCTTCACGTACCTTCATACTAGCCAATAGTAGGTTTGCAGGATGAACAGTAAGCCATACTTTGAACGGGAGAAATGCCAATTCGATTGCTTGGGTAGCAACGAGCGATGATGGCCCTACTTGAGCATGGGTGTTATGTTTTCCTGCTCTTCTATGGTTCCAATGTGCAGGTTCCTTCACTCCGCGTTATAAATGAGCCGACAAGTGCCAGACTGAGCATTGTGTGCTGTACATGTGTGGATGAACAGCATTCCACTAGGTAACCAGCCGGGCAAAATGCGCGTAAGGCATATACTATAATTACATTCACCTCATGACTAGCCCGCTTTACAGAATCATAATGCTTGCCCTGGCCCAAAAGTGGGACGATTAACTCCAAGCACATCCGCTCATCAACCCAATGAATTCTCCGTTTCACTTCATAGTCTAATCTCCCAATTCAGCAGATATGACTCAAAACACATGAATAGTCCTCTGGCTTCATTCTACTGTGGGAACACTTACATAAGAAGAATATTGCTCTTCGTTGGACGTCCCTTTAACCGGTTTGTGGCAGATCGTAGTGCCACCCCCGTTCTAGGAAACTCCAGGAGGTCAATCAAGGACCAAGGACAATATATTCTCGTACAACCCATGGATTATTGCACTGTACCATTGTCAATCTTCAATTCTACGAGTGTCTAATTTCGTTGTTTCGTACGCATTATAAAAATTTAGTTTCATTTAGTTTCCAAGACCTATCTTTCATAAGTTTCGGTTGATTTTGTTCTTTCTTTGAATTTTTCGTCTGTTGAAACTATAAAGTTGAACTTCTAGAAATACTTAATTGAACTTGATCCTTGGAGATCTTAAATATATAATAAATAATCCACATCTGGCTGTTTTCAGAGTATCCTTTCTAGACAAAACGCTTATTGGAATCCCGTCTGACACACCCTAGTTCTTGAAAAAACTTCTAGGGGAATCACATTATCAATCTTCTGTGTCAAAACGTTGACCAAGGTTACGGTTTTATAATTTTTAGGGGAAGATAGCTGGTATTGGGAAATTGAAGGCCTGGACCATCAAGGTGTTGTCTTTTCAACTACTGGAGATCTGTCAATAGATAAATCGCCGAATTCTGAAACTAATTTACTTCTCGTTGTGTCCCTCAATGGAAAGTCAAATTAACTCAGGTTTATTCCCATACATATACTTCAACTCAATTCCGACCAAAAGTGCATCTTAGTACTTTTTACTCCGCTCGAACTGCCGCTTTTCCCAATTTAAATTATTTTCGTGTTCTCGATCTGACTAAAATTACCGCAGTTCCCCTAATTTGATCTAAAAATTCCAATTTAAAAGATACCGTTGGAAAGTATCTATTTCGTATTTCCTATCTTCTTAATGCCTAACAAATAAAGCATTTTCAGGACCTTTCTTCCAGTCCAAAGGATGGAATCAGATTAAACTCGAGTTTCGAGCAAGTAATATCTTAATAATTTAAATTTTCAATTTTCCGTTTGTTCATTCAGCAAAGAAAATCCCTTATTCGTTGAGCGAGGCGGCCCAAGAGAGCCACCATCCGATTCAGCCAAAAATATATAAAATATGAAGCCTGACTAATTTTTTGAAGAAGTCAATTTTGGGGAAAAATACATTTTCCAGTGAAAACCACGTTTTTCCGCCTGCGAACCTCATTTTTCATATGTAATTCAATTGTAACAGAAAATTTATAAGTTCGTTAGAAAGAAGATGTGCTTTTGGCCTAACAGTCCTGTTACAAAAACCAATGAGATAACATAGCATTTGAAAATAGGTAATTTTGAAATTTGGACAATCCTTACCTTGTGGACTCAATATTTACTAAAAAGTTTTTTGTTAGGCATTAAAGAGACAGAAAACTTCAAGTTCTTCCCAACTGTATCGCCATATTGAAAGTTTTGGGGCAAATTAAGAGAGTTATGGCAATTTTTAGTGAAGTAACATTGAAAATACGGAACAAATATAATTTGAAAAAATGGTACTGAAGCTTGCGCCAAAATAGGAGTGGCATCATAATATACAATAAATCGCTGCTACCAATTGCTAGATCTTAACACTTTTCAGAGTTCACAATAAACAATTCCAGTGAAAATCAAACGTTTACCAGAACTTTCCAACTGGTTTCAAAATGAATGCAAACAACTTTATTGTCATTGAGTGGAGTTCACAGATTTTTAGTTGTACATACCGCGTACGCAGCGTTTTCTTCAAATAAAGGGCAAGTATTTTCTTGATTTACTCTATTTTATATTATTTTTTTTTTTTCGGTAACTACCTTCATGGGATTTGCATCTCTAATATCTCTTTCCAAGACTTCTCAATAATTCAAAGCGATTTCCAGTTCTCGGTTCCCTAAACCACAATCGCAGTTCCACAAATCGACGTCTCTTGAATGTTTCAAGTGTAGGAAGTAATTTTCTCGAGGTCGATGAGAGACAGCGTTTATGTCTTTTTGAAACGGGCTGGAAACCATTTCCGATCGCTATGCGTCCGTTCTTTTGGAATATGGGTCGAGATACTCACACTTGACTGAGCACGACACTTTTAAAGGGCATTTTGAGTCTGACGTGTGGTAACCATCTTGAGATCATTAAAAACGTATTGGGCCATATTCAGAAAATCATCATGAATGCGTTTAAACTTTTGTTGCAAGAATTATCTACCGACTATTATTAACGTATGCTACAATCTCTGAAGACAAGCTGTTACCACTCTTAATTACTTGATATCAAATTCATACCAATCTCAACGTACACCTTACTTATGACAAACATGTTCCTTGACCCATTAACGTTATGAATTCAAAGTAATATGTTAACTTAACATTGTTAAGTTTTAACCCGGTTACGGTTCCAAAAGTTGCCACTAAGTTGCCCATAAAAATCAAAAAACTTTTTTGTTCTTTTTGTGTAGCAAATCTGTAAAGGTTTTTTCAAGTTTTCTGAAATCACATAAGGATAAGTCAAGCACCACTATTAGCCACTATCAGATCCAAAACTATCCAAAAACTAAACCAATTAGTTACGGAAATCCAATTAGACTATTCGAGGTTTGGTTGCTGTTTTCGAGTTTTTACATCAATGTGCATTATTGTCGATCATTCCTTTCCAAATCGATCTATGGTGCTAAAATATCTATGGGCTTTTTAGGTCTTCTAGAATTCGGTTACAAGTTGTGGAGGCGCCGAGTTTAGATACTGTACCTCAGACTAAGTCTAATACACATGGATCAAATATTTACGTAGAAGGGCTTTTGTGAAATAGAAATACTAAAACTTCGTTGAATATCGTAAGGGAAGATGTAGTACGGGTATATAGGGGCAACCAAACCTACATTTTATATGTTTACCCTATTCTATACACATTCTAGTTATGTGCCTAAGCGAATAGGTTTCCTTCAATTGTCAATCAAGCTACGAGCTGAAGCTTCCTGAGACTTCTAATATATCACTCCCATAGCACGCCAGAGGACCTAGGGGGAATGGCTACCGTATTCAAATGGGGCAAATGATATAATATCACTCCTTTCATAGAGAAATGAGTTTTTCCTCAAATAAACTTTTTTGTTGCATTCTACTGTATTGTTCTTAGCATGTTTGAATCTACGAGTTGAACGCCATCATGTACGAGTTGGGTTAAAAAAAAAAACTGAAGGTGTAATAAATGTTTCTGTGTTTCATATTGTACACCTAATGTTAATACAATGTAAATGGAGAATAACTACTGAAATTAATTAATTACTTTAATAATTGTGAAAATTGTCGTGGAAGAAGTTGATGACGATGTTTTATTACATTTCATGTTCAATTAATTGGTTAGCAACAAATCAATCCGTCCAAAATTAAAATTGCTGACAACTGCGTCGGTGAGACTCATTGATGTCTATTTTGGCTCAATCTTTCCGTTATTTTCAGTTATCAAGTGATTTTTATGGGTGCTCCTCGATAAGCAACAGCAAAACGTTTGTGCTATGCAGAGAATGTTAGATTCCTTTTTGACAGGTGTTAACCTGTTGGAGGGCTGTTTTTAAAACTAGAATCAAACGTTTCCAGAAAATAACAGAAGTGTTGAAAAGATTTTGAAAAGATTCTGTATGGCAGGAATAGTAGTCATTTTGATCTTCCATACCCTGAGGAAGTGAAGTGATGTAAGGAAATCAAGAGCACGAGTTGTGTACACTAACCCTGAAATCCTTGATGCAAAATACACACGATTTAATTGACTTGAACAACCTAGCTACCAAGAAAATCTGGCGTCGAAGCCACAGCTTTGAAGTAAAAATATGAAGAGTAAACAACCAGCGTGGATGTGTTAGAAAAACCAAATAGTTAACCTAGAAGATCGGATATTGTTATATCTTATTTACAAACATTGCTAGTTTTCCTAATGTGGGTCCGAAGCAACAAGCTTTCGCATTCTGTAAAAAAGTTCTGTAGGTAGCAGAGAGTAATCTGTGTATAGTATACACTTGTTTTCTCAAAAAGTTTTCTTTTGACAATTTCGGATCAGTTACTGGAAAAGCTCTACTTGGAAATCAATTTCGATCGGGATACCCTCAGCTGATTTTTGAGCGATAGGGTCATGGATAGAGTAACAGTAGCTTTTTTTGAAAGAATTGGTTATCACTAGGGAAATACCTTGTATGAGCATGGCAATAGAGACGGATATTAACAGAATATTTGAATTTGAACATAATTAGATGTGATATAATAACTTTGCAAGTAATGAAGCATAATAACCAAGCAAACAAACGAATATCATATTTTGCAGCTTGACAGATTACTCCTGAAAAGATCACCATTGTACGTTACTCGACCCTTAGGATGATGATATGAATCGTTCTGGAAACCCTCAAAATAGTGTTTGAACGTTTACGGAAGAGCAGATAATCAATGTATTGGACCAACCCCCTTCTCTGCTTCAGTAGGATATTGTTCCTCCTTTGATTTAGATTCTTATTACACATATTACTCGTATCACAAATACTACTGTTTAAACAAATGTTAATCTCATACATTACATTTCATATTTTGAGGGTGCACTGTATTGGAATACCTAAGAAGCATCACGGTACCGACTCCCTCGTGGCACAAATAAGATAATTTTTCAAGGTGAGCTGTCAACTGATTGAAGGAGGCTACACATTAAATTAGTCTTGTCATCATATTATTACGAGCGTGGGGCGAGCGAGAAGGTAGACTATCACGGGGGCACGAGTTGGATGGGTTGCTGCCGCTTGCTCGTGTCACACTGTTCCTGCCTCAAGGTTTCCTAAGAACGTAAGCGCTATTGGGAACCTACGAACTAAGCAACGCCGTAACTATTGTCGATTTCAAGAATTTCGTGTTTAGAATTTTTCTAAAATTATTTTTGTTTTATACAGAGTGTCCCAGGAGTTATGCACAATCCGACTCCTACGTGTTCCACAACTCATTTCCGACCAAAAATGTCTCGTAGCAATTTTTTGCCAGAATCTTCGTTTCCGAGCTATTCGCGATTTAAGATTTTTTTCGTGTTTTCGATCTAATGTCATTAAAACTGTCATAACTCCCTCAATTGTGGAGATATCTCAAATTTGATGACACCGTTGGAAAGAGCGTTGAATTTTCCATCTATTTGATGTCAGAAAACTTCTTTAAAATTGCATTGAATATGTGCGATTGCTGCGCGAAATGGCAGTTTTGTCAAAATCTTGAAATCGCCTGTTTTTCATCTCGCTAGAAACCCCGTGATTGCTTGACGCAGAACTGTGCAGGCCTGGTAAAACGTGCTCCAAAATGTCGGCTTTCCAAAGGTGTAGTCGTTTTGGTTTTAAAAAATATTCTTTAGTTAAGGAAATGGTGTTTAACTGCAGAAAAATTTGAGGTGTTTCTGTTAAAATTGAGGTTTTTCCAAAAGTCCCGAAGATGAATGCAACTCATCGCAGTCGGAAATGGAACCGTAGACGTAATGTTCTTATTGGAACTGCCCTTTTCAAATATTTCTGGGAGATATAAATTATATTTATATAACTTCAGAACACTGACTAATAGCAATTATACGTCTTTATTGATGCAAAATGGTTTTGTACATTTTTTTTTTTTTTTTAAATTATTTATTGGCGTCAGCATAGCTGTTCAGCCTTTCACATAGACATTCAAGATATATAAAATATTATAAGATGTTAAAGTAATAATAATATAAAAGTATTATAATTATCTTGCTAAATTAAAAGAAAACATTGCATTGTTCCTCACTAGTTTCAAAGAACTAAGTTCGAGTCCGTGCAGAATTGGAAGAGTGCGTCGTAAATAGATATATATTGGCTGTGGTGAATGAGAAGATCGAAGTTGAAGGGTTGGGGTAGCACCTTGGCTGCTTCAGAGAAGAGTTGGAGACGAGCAGCACTGTATCGCGGGCAGTCCATGATTATATGTCTTCAGTGACTACACACAACTGGCATGATTCACTATTGGCTCTTCCGATCTTGTACAGGTACTTCTTAGTACAGGAGTGGCCGGTTCTTAATCTTGACATTGTTTTGAAGAACGCTTTTGGTCTTACCGGTGTGTCATTGAACCAAGCACGAAGACTAGGAGGTGGGAACAGTCTTATGTATCTTTGACCCGCATGGTAGTTTTTATGTTCTGCTTGCCATTCGAGCTGATTTCAGCAGCTAGGTTTTGTACATACTGTACATGAACACACTAGGATAGTCCAGGTCATCTATTGATCATATCTATGTGAAGGGACTTGATCTCTTGATTCCAGAAGCGCTGTAATGTTTTAGGATCTTGACATATAAGGATCGCTTTATAGTATGTGTGGCTTTAATATTTGATAGTGTATATATAGTGAGAGATAATGTTAATGATGCGTGGAATATATCTGAAGTTGAATATTCTGAATTGAAACTTGAATCTTGGAATACTTTCTATTCTAAAACAAATTGTGATGAGGCGATGAATTGTTTTCAGCAAGCTATTTCTGGTTATACAGGATGTCCAGCGTATGATCCGAAAAACTTCGCACACGTGTTCTACAACTAATTTCCAACAAAAAGTGCCTCTTAGAGTTTTTTTTAGAGGCTTCGTTTTCGAGTTATTTCACTTTCAAGATTTTTTCGTGTTTTCGACCTTACGTCACTAAAACGGCCGTAACTCCGAGGTTTTAGAAGTATTTGCGAATCGAAGGATACCGTTGGAAACAGCATTAAATTTCCCATCGTCTCAGTCTTCAACAGTAATTTTTAAAGGAAACTAAAGAGTGGAAAATGAGCCTGACATGTGAATGTTGTCAAATTTTGAAAAAACACATTTAAATGACTCATCAGTCCCCCTTAATTTTAATGATACGTTTGAGCCTGTAAGTCTCAAAATGCGCAAAAGCCTGAGCTTTCCAATGGTATAATTATTTTCTATTTTTTTGAGGAAAATTTTTTGAGAAAATTGAGATGTTATGCAAAAAACATGGGTTTTTAAGGACATTTGAGGTTTTTTCAAATTCACACGAATTGTTCAAAATATCTCCCGTTCTAGCGTATGCAGAGGGTCGCTCGTCTGCGAATGGACAATGAAATATTTCATTATCTGGAAGATATGGCCCTGGAACAGAGGAGGGGTCTATGGTTCCAAATGGATGGGTGATCTGCTCACCGAGAGTGTACCGTCACAGAGTTTACGAACTCCAACTTTGTGAATCGGTAAAAAATGTGTTCGTTTCACCATCCCCATACAAAAATGAAAAATTCCCAATAATGAAATTTGCCCCTTGAGGTTTCTTATGAAATGATGAACCAATAGGATGATGAATATTTCAAAAAATACTTATTCAACAGTGATACCCTCAAACGATAACATCCATACTCCTCATACTATTCATCTTATTTTATTGAGCTGATGGGCTTGTGGTTCACTTTTGGACGAATCGGCTAATATGGACCAGTCCGGTGGCCACCACGCAGTCTTGACCTCAACTCCCTTGGATTTCTACTTCTGGGGAAACTTGAAATCCAAGCTGTATGAGATTAGAATTGAGTCGAGGGACCAAATAGTGGACTGAATTCTGGAGTGCTGGGGTCTGATCCGCCAGAACCACCGTGACCTTCATTGTGCGGTCGACTCCATTCACAGACGAACGATCCTCTGCATCCGAGAGAACAGGGGACATCTTGAACAAATCGTGTGAATTTAAAAAAAACGTCAGATGTGCTTGAAAACACACGTTTTTTGCATACAATCTCATTTTCTCAAAAATTTCCTTCAAAAAAAAAATAAATAAATAAATAAATAAAGGTGAGGCTTTTGAGCATTTTTTAGGCTTACAGGCTCAAACGTATCATTAAAATTAAGGGGGACTAATGAGCCATTAAAAAAAAAAAAGACAAAATTTACTTGTCAGGCTCATTTTTCACTTTTTGTTGGAAATTAGTTGTAGAGCACGTGTGCGAAGTTTTTCGGATCATACGCTGGACACCCTGTATAGAGTATACCACATGGCTCTCTCGATTTGGATATGGTGGGAGAAAATTTAAAAAGATTAAGTGCTGGATTACTTTTGGTTTGATCACTTCAATTAGATGAAGAGACAAGATACGAGCTCAAGTTAGAAAGGAACCGATCAATATTGAATTGAAAAAAATATTTTATAAAAATATAGCAATCTGCTTAATCAACTACTCAAGGAAGCTAAAAAAAAGTTATTTTGAAAGGGTTGTTAAAGCATTGTGGAATGTTTAACAGCACATCTCAAACATGGAAGATTAATGGTGCTCGATTGTTCCTTGATTGTTTTAAACATGAAGTTTTTTAAGAACAGGTTGCCTAAAGATGATTTTGTTATCCGTTCGATTTTGATGGAACCCGTTACAACCGATTAAGTGTTCAAGTATTTAAACCTGGTAAAGGAACAATCTTCTTTTCAAATGGGAATTGTTGCAAATGAAATCGTCGTTAAAATGACAGAATTTACTGTTGGACCGCTTTGTCAGGTTTTTAATTGATGTCTATTGACTGGTCAGTATCCAGCAGTTGTCAAAAACTCCATTATTGTCTCCATGTTTGGAAAGGATGATTAAGCTGACATGAGCAATTATAGGCCAATATCGTTGACTCTAGAATTCTTTAAGGTAACCGAAAGGTGAATAAAATCCAGATTGTTAAATTCCATTCATAAGCAAACAATTATTTCTAAAGTCCAGTGTGGTTTCGAACAGAGCATTAGTACAAGGCACGCTTTGTTTACATTTTAGGGGATATTTCTGTACATTAGTAAGGCTTCTGATTCGGTCAATCATGCTTTACTTTCCGATAAACTGTATAAAGTCGGAGTAAGGGGTGATGCCCTTCACTTGCTAAAATCCGTTCTGTTAGGACGCAAACAACGTACTAAGTTGGTACTGTGTTGAGTAGTCTAAGGAAGATTGTTTGAGGTGTACCGCAAGGTACATTTCTTGGACCCCTCTTTTCTTCTCTACACTAATGAATTAATGGAAATAAAAACAGAGAGTAATATATTTGCGTTTGCTGATGGAGGCAGCAATGATTTTTGGGGTGTGGATTTTGATGATTTAATACATAAGTCCAGTTTTGACTTAAGTATGATTGGACAGTAATATGTTTTATTTGAATGTGTCGAAGACTTCCATTAGTAAATGTTCAGTCTCTGAAAGGGTGAGGCATCACGGTTATGCTTGCTCTATGCACCAGATTAATTGTGACAGCTTACGTTTTTCTGACACTTGTAAGTATTTGGAGGTATGGTTTGATTGTAATTAAAAATTTAAAAACCACATTGCTTGATCACTCGGTTGAGCAAATTGCTGTTCGTTATCACAGTTGTTAGTGAGCTTTCACGAAAGCATTTGTTGCGATCATTTTACTTAGCTTTGGCTACCACGATTATTAATTACGGTATAGTGTTGTGGGGCGGGACTTGTAGGACACAATCAAAACCTTTGCAGACTGTCCAAAATGCTTTGATTAAAGTAATGTTAGGTAAACCGGTGCGGCAACCCACAGTACTTTTTTATGAAAGCTTACACTTTTTGGAAATTAAGCAGTGTTTTCTGTTATCCTGGAGAGTTTTTTGAACTGGTTTATCTAACTTGAGTATTTCCATCGTACAACATTCCAGGCAGCTGACAAGGCCTTTAATAAGAACTGAATTTTATAATCGAAGTTCCTTTGTGCAGGACATTAAGTAGTTCTAATACAACAATATTGATAAGTTGGATTTTATAGACGCGAAACACAAATGCTTACTATCAATACTATCATATTGTATTTTCATGATAGTTGTTAGTTTTATTTTTTCTATTTTCTATTTTCTTTATTTTGAAATGTAGGTATTGTGCTGAAGCTGTAAGAACTGGGCTCAGCCAGATGACACAAGTTCTTTTGAGCTTTTCAACTGGAGGGCAAATGTTTATTCATTTCAGTATTTGTACTTACTGGTTCCGAGTCTACCAAGGTAGGGGAAGCATGTTTTCACTTTCGGAATGTGAACATTTGTTTTGTCTCCAAAATCAAAAATTCCACTCGCATTTTGCGTTTTAGACCTTTCTGAACAATTTTGGTTCCGTGTCTGTCTGTGTCTGTCTGTCAGCAAATCCTTGTTACGGGCAAAACTACACGAAGTTATAGTCCGATTTTGATGAAATTTTCAGGGATTGTGCGGGTTGGGGTGTAGATGGTCGCCTATAGGTTTCATGACCCCCGGATCAATAGTAGCTTCTGCGCATGCGCAAACGTGAAATCCTTGTTACACGCATAACTCCAGGAGTTCATGACTGATTTCGATGAAATTTTCAGGGATTGTTTGGACTCATGTAAAGATGGTCCTCGTGAGTAATGAGAGAAAATAAAGTTTTAGCCTCGAGCTTGATTGAACGAAGTTCTCTAGTCAATAATAATTTTCAATGATCTATACAGTCATGTTATGGATACAAGGAAGCTATGTGCCACACCCACTTGTTTTTCTCATATTTCGCAGATGCCAATAAGTACTTCTTGATTTGATTGGACACCCCCAGAGACACTATGAAATATGTAATTTCAACAATTTCTTCTTGGCTCCTCTGTTTAACAGTCCACTAATTCTGGGATGGCAACGATCTTTTCTAGATATCACAGGGGCCGTGAACGTTCCCCAATAGACGCGTCCTTTGAAGCGCCAGCACGGTCCTCCCTAAGCCAACGGGTCAGGTCGCGCTTCCTTCCGCGGCTCCTGAGTCTCGTGTCCTGCGTGTCATCCACGCTGATAAGCGACAGGCGGGCGCTCCCCTGACTTCCGTTCGCCGCCCGCCCCCGCCGATCCCTTCGTCCCTCGCGTGGCCACCCTCGTCGCCGCCCCCACCGCCAGCTCGCTGCTCCTCCAGCTGATTTCCCCGGCCCCTGAGGAGGACGCCCAAGACGATGGCAGCGAATCCCGAAGGTGGTCACAATGGGGATATCCTTCACGAGTGCTTGAAGTCTTGATGATAATTTATTAACAAACTGATGAGGCGGCTGAAGGAGGTGGGGTGGGGGCGGTGGTGGGGGAACGTGGGGCATATTAGGAGTGGCGGAGCCGGAGGCAGCTTCCAGTCAACGGCCATCTATCTACTCAGTTGTCCGCCAGTTTTATAGTTTAGTTTCGAACCAACAGCATCAACAAAGTGATACACCGTACACCCGCCGAATCTACTTAAAAGTGTTTCCGTTGGTTACCTGGGATTACATGTTGACATCATCCGTTCGTTATTTTGTGAATTACATTTAGTGCCATCGTTATTGTTTCGTTGCTGCTATGGATCGTACGAACTAAGGTGAGGAGATTTTGTTCATTTTTATCAAATCGCCCAACAAGTGGCTCCGTAGAAAATTTCAAAATTTTTATTTATGTGGCATCCAAGGATATATTCCAAACAGATCTGATATGAAATACAGCTTCAGGGATTTTTACATCTGTGGCCCTACAAGCTGTTTGTTTTTACTGTGACATTGTTCACAGATATTTTTCCTGTTGATGTACTACTCTGAGATTTGTGTTTGTAACAGATCAAAATAGTTCATGTTAGTGTACTTTTTGAAAGTCTTCTGTATGAAACATATTCGAATTGGTGGATTAACAATATTACAACAGAATATAGCATTCGCAGAAAAATGCATATTGCTATGATTTCAATAGAAATTTAGTTTCTGTTTTTACAATGATAAAGTCATGTGAAATTTATAGACTACATGTGTGAATTATCAACCTTTACTATTTCGAAGATTCCAAGTTCATGTTATTTCACATCGTAGCTCCAACATTAACAGTTACTTGAATGATAAATGTTACAGCAATGTGGCTTGTTGAGTGGAATTAAGTCGCTAATTGTGTCGCTTCAGAATTTTCGTCAAAGGCAATTTTATAGATTTTGAAGGTCAAAACAGGAGTTACGATTATTAACGTGCTGGGCTAGGTTGGTAGGTCAAACTTACAGTTAAACGAGGGTTGCTAATGATCATCAGCATCGTTTTGCTTTTCAAGGAAAGCGTAGCCCACAAAGGCATGATTCAGAAACTTCTTTGATGATTAAAAATCGATAATCATAATTCAACATTCGATGGTCCTATCCATATTTTGCGATCATATCCTGATTGAAAACGTTACTAATCAATATTTTGGATCCATCTAATTGTATTTAGTACAATTGAAATTAATTACGCGTCAATATTTTGCTCAGAAATGGAATAGTCCTACTGTAATACACATCTAAAAGTAATTAAGATTAACTGAATTTAATGCTGAAAATTAAGATGTTCCAAACCCATTAATTAATGAAACAATAAACCTATACAGAAAAGAACGAATTTCAATCAATCAAGCTTGGTTCGCCGAGTAGCTAAAACTTAAACTGTATGTTATGCTTATTTATTGTAGTATAAAACAGCTATTTTCTTGGTACTTTAGCTGTACACTTTCAATTGTAAAATCTCCCACCTCCTTTCAAAATTACGAGTGTATTAAATTCAGCATACGTTTTACGGTCAAGTACAATTGAATTCTGAGATAAAAGATCTGAGTTCAACAGCGACTTAACAGGTACGCTCGTGTTTTCCAAATCAACAGCCATTTCGATTGTAGTTGTCACGGCTTTTTGAGCACAGGTCGATGCATATTTATGCATTTTACTTTGCTTAAATGACTAGAAGGATCAATGAAAAATATTGTGATCTTTTTCCATAATGAACTACAATATGGACATTTTAGAGGTTTCAAAGAACGCGTGAAATGTTTTTGTATATCTTCATATTTTCACGTGTAAACAGGAGAAAAAACTTACAGAAATTCATTAAAAAGAGAGTTTGAATTCATTATATTTTGATTCCATCTTCTAGATATGAATGGTACCTATCCGCAATATAATATTGATTGTGTTATTCAGTATGTGTACACAACATTCTAACTTTGAATCACTCATGAGCTCACTTCGATCTATATGGACTCAGTTCTTCCAACCTGTCACGTCATAACCCCAATGCGTTCTACCGTGCATTATGGACGATATTGGTCATCCATGCCAAACTTAGC
The DNA here is from genome assembly GCA_031894815.1 of Creontiades dilutus. NCBI lineage: Eukaryota > Metazoa > Arthropoda > Insecta > Hemiptera > Miridae > Creontiades > Creontiades dilutus. The sequence continues at coordinate 1,458,244 of JAVIWC010000600.1, forward strand.
AGTTCGGAAGCTAAATATTTCTAATCAGCTGATTTTCACTTTGTGTAAGGTGACATAGTAGACTGGACTTTTAGATGCCTTCCCCTGGAATAAAAAATTATTGTTAAGCGTTTTCTCTCTTAAAAAAAAAAGAAGGAAAAAGATAGTAAAGAAAAATAATTTTGTTCGACTTCAAATTGATGCACACGGCACTATAATAAAATCATGTTTTACTTGTACTCTTCAGAACAACTTCTTCTGGTAAAGCCTCCTTCCTTAATCAGATGAAATGTTTGTGATCACATTTAGCTCTCACAATACAAAACTACAACTATCGATTTTCATCGAAATCTGCAGTTATACAGTTCCACAACGCAATTGATACGAACAACAAATGTATCAAATCGCAATCTATATCCTGAAATGTTGATGCAGTTATTTGAGAGAATGGTTGGGACCTCCTGTTGCATCCCAAAGCCTGATTTGAACGTTGACGGTTCTGATTTCAGTCAGGTAAGGCTACGTAGTTGTGGACTAAACGATGGATTACGCCACGTTCACGCCTTCGTAGTCTGACTTGTATACTCAGGGCCATTTGCCAATTACAAGTCGCTTCGTTTTCATAAAGTGAGGGTATCCTCACCCACTGGTGAGGATACCATAGGAGCCCCATCGTATGATCATCCAATTTTACTAACAAGCTCAAAAGAGGATATCGCCGTTACCCATCCGCTCTCTATATTTATGCTTCTACCCCTCCATATTATTCAGCGATGGCTCCCTTCCACCCGTTTTGGTTCATTTCTCCTCCTCCTGAGTCGCTGATACCAGGATCTCACTCCCTATTCAATTCTGGAGATAGGCCTATGAAAATCCTTTTTGCCCCACCACCGTCAATCAAGAGTTCACTTACGCCCCACCCCCATTTGGGGTCCACTAGATCCCAGATCCTGCTTTCAGGCAGCTAGGCCTACCTATCATTCACACTTCTGAGTGATCTTCCTGCCCCCTCCCTGGCGTAGGTAGGGTTTATATGTGCCAATGTGTCCGGGGTGGCACCTTCCCAGGCTAACTACACCTCATATCCGGCGCTCACCTCTCCTCCCAGTAGTCCCTGATAGCCATTACCCCTACCTCTACCCTTGTAACCCCCTCCTTGGAAACCATTTGGGACTTACGATCGTTTGTGATGCACAGCACACAAGTTCACCCAACACCTGCTGAGTCCATCAAAGGTATTTCATCTAAATCGCATGTATGTTTTAACACCTTACAAGCAAAAACAAGTATTACGTAGACCATAAATGAGGTACCTACCTGCCAACCTTCAACAATATCTTGAAAAATGATACCTATGTAGTTTTCCGTTACATGCCAAGTGTTTTGCTTGTTATCTCGTAAGCACTGTCAATATCGAGCAAAACACCAATTGCATACAAAAATAGAAGAGAGTTTCTTTTCAACTGAACATCGATTTCCAAAGTTATAGCCCCCGGCTCATTGCTTCAAGTTCATAGCTTCGGTCATTTATATAGTTTAGTATTCATTCGGGGCATATTCCCACCAGTTAGTAGTTTTAAAAATGTAAGTGGCATTTATTTACGGAGGAGTGAGTGCGCTTTCACTAACGTCGCGATGTTAAAAAGTTTATACGCTTCTAGTTGAACTATGAACTCAACCACACAATTGTCCAACAAGTTTAGAATATTTTCATATTCAAAAAGGTTGTTGATTTTACTTTACCCTCCCACTGTGCTGCACACAATGCTAAATGTGTTGCATTTTTTCATGAATAAAATGAATTTTATTTTAGTTGTCAGTCATACACTTGGTCGACAGTGACGGAATTGATAACATACCCCAGCTGTGAAACTTAGAAATGGACAAGATTTTAAGACGAAGTTTTGAGGATCGTGTTAATTACTTTCTCAACTCCAATAGTAGAATTTGAATAATGAAATCGATCTGCGAAGGGTCTAGGAACTCTCCTAGTACTCGAGTACTTGAAGAGTCTGTAAGAATAAAAAACGTTGTATTCGTGACTATGTGTGACTTCTGATGAAGAGGGTTATGATGTCTAAATGCTTAAAAATATTACCGTCTTTCCCGTCTTATCGTTGAGCAAAATACTGCTGATAGGAACAATTTAAGAATTTGTATCTTGAAAAGATACAAAATTGATGAAAGCAAAAAAGGCTACTTGAGAGCACTTGTTCTGTGGGTTGAAAGGCTTCATAAGTTCAGAGAAGTCATACTCAACACCTTTTAGGAGTGTGCTAATTATATCTTTTACATTCCACAGAATGATCATGTTTTCAAAAACTTTTTCTTTTTTTTTTTGTTCCATAAAATATAAACACCAAATCCATATTACTTTCTACTCTTGAGAATCAATCACATCTATTCGCCCATACTTCTCTAAAACCATTGTGGAAGGTCTAGAAACATTTTTATCATTTATTTGTCCATCCCATCAGACTGAAACACTCATGTAAATTGGACATACAAAGAATTTGTATTGTATTACAAATAGGAACATGATATGAGTGGTAATCTCACCGTGGTCTGTCGATATGGCTTGCAATAAAATTACGTAGAGTAGAAAAATATGTACTATGCGTTACGAATTGAATAGCTAATTCCATTTACATGTTGACCATAATGTTTATTTTCGAAATTCGAGGGCCAAATTATGTTCGATGAGTAAAGGGTCGGTACGAGCATATGAATCGAGCGAATACATGTTTTGTTGAGGATGTATATCATACAGTCAAATAACCACAACTTTTGAGTAGATCATAGCTTTAAATGATGAATAAAAATGCAGCTAGAGATCTATTTCGGTGAAAGAAAAAAAATTGAATCTCGTACCAAGAACTTTTCAATATTTATTATATCATGCTCCAAATTTCAATTTCTTATTCTAATAGTGTTTCATAAAATGTATAGGCTGAAGTTTCCTTTTTCTTGTACTAGGAACGTTAGTGTCAACGTTTTTTTCAAATCTTCGAGGAGTTAAGAAATAATAGCGTAATATTAAGCATCACTTTTAATATTAATATTAAACTACACCAGATATGCCATTTCTATCCTCAAATGGTTTTAAGGTGTTTCGAAGTTGTGGATACCTCGTACAATAGCATTCATGAAGATATTTATAGATAATGGCGTTTCAATAAGTTACCAACATACTGTTTAAATAACAATACAGTGCAAAACATAGCTGAATTGTCAACTGCGTAATTCATCATTATCAAACCACCAACAACTCGTGTGGTTCAATTTAAAAAAGTATCTGACGATTGTGTGACTATAAAACATTAATTTTTGCACTCACGCATATGCAGCTCTCTTGTATGAGTAAAAAGATTATCGAGACAATTGACCTAGACATTTGCAAAGATGAACGTGAGGCGAGAAGAGTTCATAACTTGAGTGACGGAAACACCGCGACTTTTCTGCCGAGACAGAACCCGGAATTTACCCTTTTAACACATGACACTATGATCACATAACTACTCAAAAAATGGCTTCATTTTATTCAAAAAACAATTGTTCACATTCCAGATACACATTCTGCATTTTTATGAATGGGGTTGGTGTTCAATGTATCACCAGTGTGTGTATTTGAGGAATTGATTTCAAAGCCCGAAAGAAAGGAGTTGGGGTGGATTTTTTTTTTTTTTTTTTTTTTTTTTTTTTTTTTTTTCATATAGGAAATGTTTATTTATATCGGACTTTTTTCAAGGGTGGGCGAAAGAAAACTGAGTACAAAGTTGGATTGTATGAGATACTACCTAATGTAATAATATACTCAATGCAAATAATGGAAACGTGGAATCACCAATGTGAAAACAAAATCGTGAACAGTTTAGATCTCAACACCTATAAGACACAGTACTGCGGCGGCCGCATTCTCGTGCTTAGTATGGATAGTTGTTATTTCGGAGAATTAAATCATAACAAATTATTTGAAGCCACGGGTCTATTAGGAGAACGTTAGAAATCAGTTTTAGATTGACTGAAATTTTCTGTTGGGTGCCACGCTGACCTATAAATTAAAATGTTCTTTTCGATTTGAATTTCATGTCAAACCCGTTTTAGAGTAATCATTTTAGGTTTAATTTCGTTATCCTTTTTTAACAATAGGATGCAAAACGGGGGAAGAAAAATGTCTATCACGACGAAGACTGTTCTGTGAAATTTAGGGATTGTTAATGGTTACGGAGGAAGGAATGATTAAATTAATCCACCAACGTTTCAGTGAGAGTTGAAGAATGTGAGGGTCTCCTTTGGCATTCGGAATTCAAACGAAGAAGCGACCCGTAATTATGCTCAGCTTTCCGACCCCTAAAAAACTTTTGATGACCGTTGATTCGTGGATGGTCTCCGATGAAACGACTTCCTGTAAGCTTGTGAATCGTGCTTGTGCATTATGCAACGAGCATAAGCAATCGTTTAAGCTCTTGATCAATATGTATGAATACACATTCCATACAAATGATTATGGGAACATGAATTAATTTTCGAATTCAGGTGGATAGTATGATACATAATATGCTAAGCTCATGATTTTTATTCAACTTATGACACTAGCCAACGTGTTCTTAACGCCATTATCCGTTTTATTCAGTTTTAAGGAAAATATAGGAAATATCGTTTGCTTGGATTGTATAGGAATGCAAGGACTTGGAATTAAGTTGTTACTCTACTGAAAACTTTCCTCGGAAAACTTCAAAAAATTGGTTGTAGTTTACAAATAAACACACCATGAAAATCAAATCGCACAGCAAGTGGCGAGGTTCCATCGGCATCTAAAGCCCATTAATTGATATTAAAGGACTTCAATCTGATAGTAAATAACTATTACGACTTTAGGAATGCTGCCAGACACGGTAAAAAAAGAGCGAGCGAGAATGAGTCTTAACCCCATTAACCCATTTAACCCCCATCTTACCCATTTAACTGCAAATTTTTAACAGTTCTTCACTGTTGCCACGTGTTTTTTGAGAGAAACGCTACCTTGATTCGAAAAAAAATCATCTAGACAATGCCTCAGAAAACGCAAGTTCCATTTCGATATTGTTCCATAATTACATGGTACCTACCAAAACTTAACCACAATTATGAAAAAAACAAAAAGGTGTAATGGAGAAACATTCAAGTTGTGCATACCGGAGCGGGAACTTGGAACATCTAGACGTACAATATATAGGTGTACACAGATCAATTTGAAGCAAGTAGAATGGACTACGATGCCAGGCCATTTTATTGTTCACTACTTTCAGAGAGATTAGATCCTTTTGATGTTCTCAATATTTCCATACGAGTTTATTGCAGCTAAGTATCATTTCAATTTAAAGAAGATAGTTCTACTAAGTACATTCACTTCCCGAAAACGTTTAATTTAAAAACAAATCCTTTGACAGTTGCAAAATCTATACAAATATACTGGTATCGCAATAAATAACGAAATCATGTATTATAACGTTTATATTAACGCAGCTAACGGGACGTTTTAAGGTCCTGCAGCTAATGGGGAATGCTTACTTGAAACGTTTCAGTTGAGCCATTTCCAACTGAATTCGCGAATATCAAACTTCACCAGCCAGTGATCCGAGATTTGAAGCTATGTTTGAGGCTTCGCACTCGAATAGTGACCACTCATGACTGTTTGCAATGCTGTGAGGAGTTAGCGTATATTAAAAATATATGTTGGTAATAATATAGATATTGTTTGAATATTAAATAAAGATATTCATTTGATAATGTGTTAATAATTTCCAAACGTTTTTGAACACCAAATGCGCATTAATACTGGGGGTGAAAGCGTAATCATATTTCCATTACCTTCAACTTTGTAAATCGCTAACTGCAAACATGATCAATTTTGGGGTTGCACAAAATCATAAAACGTTTCTTATGGAATAAAATAATTACCAAGCCATCGTGACCGGATAAGGTCATCCAAATTTAAATGGTGTAATATTGCTTATAAATTATTTTCAATTTTTCAGGAAAACTGAGGGCAGCAATCCGCCAAGATTCTCCCACTCAGTTCGAGTCTTCGGGATTGATCGGATAGCAAGTGAGTATATTTTAACTTTCAAGGTATTGTATCATTCGGGTCATTCTCGAAATTCTCGTCCAATCGGGTCCAGGTCCAAAAAATCGCTGTTAAGGTTTTTGATTTGGAAACAAATTTTGGCACGTATTAGCAACTTTTCTCTTCGAGATCCATCAATTAGATTGAATTAAAGACCAATTTAAAAAGAGGAAATTCAAATACCTCAAAAGTCATTCTTTCACCCCGACCAGACCTGACCTTGCCCACTTCCCGAAAAGTTTCTGACCCTTTGAGCTGTTACTGTTTGCGTTTCAACGTTCAATCTATACCTACTTGAATACGGGAAAAACATATCGACTGTACTTTTCTGACCTAAATACGATAAACAGGAACATGAAATAGGTCTGTCCAGAAGCTCACAGTCATTCTCTCACCTCAACGATTTTTTCAAATTTCGGCAGACTTAGCCTTTTCCCGCGAATTTGGCTTTTCCTGCTTATCAATACGACACATCTCAAGAGTAGGCATTCAATTTTTCTAACCGATTCACCCAACTGGAAGCCGTCCACGAAAGTAGAAAGGTCGAATTTTCTCTTTATTTTTTCACTCTGTGATTCTTCAGTCCTTGTTTTAGAGGTAAGTGTTAAAGATTAATTTTTTACAATTTGTTGTACGTATAGATCTCGAGAAACAGGAGAAAGTTAAGTAGGTTGGCTGAATTAAGAAAGTTGTGTATAGGTGAAAATGACGATTGATATAGATGAAAATGATAAAAATACCAAACATTATGTATGTACCAAGAGTGACGATTTTGTTGTATGACTTCAGGATGAATGCATTGTAGCCGATCGCCAGTGAGAACTATACATAATGATATGGCATGTGTTTTTTAGTTTGTGGTAAAATTTAACACGAAAAAAATTATTATTTTTGTTTTTTGTCTTATTTTTCTAGTTATCTTTTAACTTAAGTCCTCAACTGCTCAACACCTATAGACCAAAGAAATGTTGGGTCTAATATTTGTCATCAGACGCATAATTGTGTTATGTTATTGCAATTTTGTTAGTTGTCGTTAGGGATGTCGTAAGTTCGCCCGTTAGGGATGGTTACTGTTGGCAGCGACGGTCGCTACATCACTACAAAACGATACTCATATGTCAATGTCAAATGTCACAGGTTTTCGATGAGAAAATTTCATAGCATTCGTAACAGCCGAATAGACTTTTCTTAGCATACGTAAGAAAAATGATTCGTGCCAGTTTAAAGTCAGTAGTATGAGAGCAATCTGCATGAAAATCTCAGTTTAATAGCTCAATGACGTGGAAATTCTACCATAGGGTTTTGCTTGAGCCATAGCACTGCGTAAGAAGACTCGTTAAGCGAAGAAATGTCTTATGATAAGAAATTAGCCGAAAAAGAACGCAAAATAATTCGTCATGAACTTTTTACTTTTATATTTTAATCATTGGGTTTACTTGCGTTTTAATTATTTGAGGTAACATTAACGTTCGAGTTCAATTCGCAATGTTCACTTGTCATGTATAGACACAATTTCTCATATGAGTTTCGGACACTCTATTAGGTATTTCAAAAATTGAAGTATCTAAATGTGAGATGTCACATTGAAAAACTGACATTCCAATGACTATCAGTAATTTATATAATTGATCCAACCATCGGGATTACTCTTTTATAAGTCCATGAAAGTCTTCTTACCGATATAATTTTTGAGTAAGTACCTAAGTAGGTATAGTATATTTCTGTTCCGTATTGTTTTCTGAAACTACCTACATCTTGTCTAATAAGTTTGTAATACATAAAGCAACTGAATACCTGGCAATATTTTCAATTAAAAAAACTCGTCCCTCCGCACCTCGCCAGGATGCTCCATTTGGAGCCCCCAAATGATTTTGCCTAGGGAAAATGGCTTAAATTCAAGAAACATGGCACATGTTTCCCTTTTGCTAATTTCTTATCTGAGACGGCATTTCAGAAGAATGTAGTTCTACTATTCATAACATTGCAGTATAGAAATCTCGTAAATACTTGACTTGGTTGGCTAGTTAACACGAAGTCTAAGTGTTGTATAGTAAGTTACAAGAATCACCTGTAGAAAGGTTTTATTCTGCATAAAACATCAAAGAATGAATAAATTGGGAAATTGGGTTCCTACAAACAAACGTCGTAAACAAGTTGCCATCCAACGACACCAGCCAGTTAATACAATAATATTACACTAAGAAATCCGAATAATAATGTACTTAAGATGCATTTTCATACTTTATATTGGACCTGCAACTAAAACTATTTTCTGGTAATCATGTAGCAAGAGAGAGAAAAAACATTTACGTTTTGGGTTTTCGCATCAGAAACACCTCCGTTTCAGCCTGCAGACGGACGACTCAATGATGACAAGAGGGCTCACTCTCATAGGAGACGAGTGTCTAATACATTAAGGTCACATCCATCTGGACCTTACGACTACATCCTTATCCTACGTCTATTGTTAGCAAAATCTGCGTATCATTGAAAGTAGGTATTTGCATGGGGGGCCGATGAAATCAACTGGACCGCTCATTTGATCCACGAATGCAGAAATACTCCCTCGAATCTCTCGATTTATTGGTAAAAAACCAAATTGGATTACTCGTAGTTACTGAACTGGTCGTGAGCATGACTGTTTCAGACTTATCGAGGGTTATAGTAATTTCTGCTTTTCTCTTTTCTTACTTTTACTTCTTGAGCAGTTAAATGAATGAAATTAGCATTTATATGGCATAAAAATAGTTGATGTTGGTAAGGAAAAATTTAAAAAAATAATGTTCGGCAATATCATTATTTTTTTACGATTTTGACCCCTTTTTAGTTTATTTTTTTCCTTTACTCCTTCAACTCATTTGTTGTGTAGCTTTTGCGATCAATCTTGTTCCTCAAAACTCACGAGGTAGTTTGAGCGTGTTACGAAGATTCCGCTTGCGCTAAGGCCACTTTTGATTCAGAGGAGATGATACTTGAAGGCCTCCTCCATCCTTCCTCCCATCACCACAATACTTGAAAATGTAATCGAAAGCTGACAGTAACATCTTTCACTTTTGGTTGTTACAAACAAAACTGAATTTGTCCAGCAACCAATCGGAATCGGGTGATGGTCGAGTGGGTTCAGCGTTTATTGCGGGACGGGCGATTTTCCGACCAAACCACGACAACTAAGTACAAACGTAAAATGCAGGTGGAATTTTTCATTTACAATTCGATTTCCGCACCACACCCACACCCCACCGAGGTTACAACTCTTCCACCAGCAATAAGTGGAAGCATTGGAAGCGAAATGAAAAACAAAATGTCCTAATAGATAATATCATATAATGGTATTTTGTCTAAATCCCTTATAACATTTGCCAGGCCAATAGCGACTCAACTAAGGTCTAAATGTTTGCAAGAAATTTCAGAAATTAATTCCGGGTAAAGATGATTTAATAGGAAGCTTGTAAACTGACGATTGTACAAACCTAATTCAATTCGGTTTTTCATTACATATACCCATAGGCATTTCCAGGGGTTATAAAAAAAAGATTACGTCACAAAAAAAGCAAATGATGATCAGAGTCTCATGTTTGACGTTTGGCGGATTCAGCATAGATATAACAAATCAAACACATCAATATACAGTTCTTCTACTGCCAGGGTTGCTACCGCGCCTTCATGATATTGATGTTAACCCGCATAGCATTGCCGATGTGCGGAGCGCTCTCTTCTAAAATGAAGGATGATCTTTGTTCTTGTCTCCGGGACAATAGCGGCACAGATGCTGACACCCTCACGAATGAATAAATTTGTTATTGAAATAGATATTTGTTATAAAGATTTTCTGATATTTGCTTGCTCATTAGATACCAAAGTTTGTTTAGATTTATATATTTTTTTAAATCTTCGAGATTCTGAAGTGGAAATGCGATCTTGTACGATACCCAGAAGGGACCGCTCTTCGGGTAATGAAGGATTCAAACTCATTAAAACCTCACATTCATTATCCAACCAACGTTAGTACTCGGGCTGGAACTGTTTGATTTATATTAGTCCGTATCAGCCAGTAGCATTTCGATTGTATCATTAGGTATTAAGTGGTTTCGCTCCTAAGCCTTGTATTAAACAATATACCACATATTAACGTCTGTACTCAATAAGTAACAAGTAAGCTATTCTTTTATCCAGGGGGTCTTGTTTTCTTCCAGTTCAAACCAATAACAACAGGCCAACTATCTAGCCCCTATTACAAAACATCCATTACAGGGTCGTAACTGAGTCCAGTTTTTATGATAAAAAATCAATTTATGAAATCAACGAAATGTCTCCTTCCATTCAACTCCTTTCATATTAAAATTTATTGAGTTCCACTACTAGACCAAGTAATTAATTGGACAAAAAACAAATAAAGAAAATCAGCTGCAACTGTGAAGGTATCATTACCCTCTCCATTCAATCGCTTCCATAGTAAACTTTGAAACTTGAATGAAATATGTTTCAAAACTAGACCGAAATTCTAATTCGAACTAAAAAAAGCCGCAATAAAGTAGGCAGTTTGTACTCCGTCAATTCCCTCAATTTGTTAGTGGAAATACAAAGTTCTGAATTATGTTCAAGTAGCTAATGAAACGAAATCTTCATTGAAGATAACAAGAATGACATGAATCGCTCTGGAATTCTTCCTTGAAGGAAGATTGAAAGGATAGGCTATTATCCTATCAGTAAAAGCAAAATTTCCAGAAATCATTGCCCAACTAGATTGAAATTGGGATTAAACTAAAAACCGATAATAGCAATCATTTGAAAATTGCGTTGCCAAATTTGTCACACACATAAACACCTTTCGTTTTATCACGGATTCGGTCTTGGAATGGTCTGAAACGGATTCCCCTTTGGTCCCCCCCCCCCCCTCCCTTGGATCAATACTAATAGACATCCCTCTATTGAGGAAGTCATGCTCTGGAGAGACGTCCTAAAAACCAATAAAAGCTTCAGCTTCTGTTAAACTGGTAAAATCAGGTAAATCATTTGCTAAGACTGCTAAATTCTATTTTCACATGAATTCCTATGTCGGAACTTCAATGGAACAATAGGAGTTCTCATTAAATTCCAATTATAACTATGCTTATGTTTTATATTACAGAACTGCATTGACGAGGGATGACCATCAGAGACGCGAAGATGAGCGAAGACACGGGAGACGAGGTAACTGGGAAGCAGGAGTTAGAAGTTAGCGAACATCAGCTCCCAGAGCGAGGGTCCTGGGGCAACAAACTCGACTTCATCCTGTCCGTCGTAGGGCTTGCCATAGGTCTAGGAAATGTTTGGAGGTTTCCCTACCTCTGCTACAAGAATGGAGGAGGAGCGTTTCTTATCCCGTATTTTCTCACGCTTCTTTTAGCCGGTATCCCGATGTTTTTCCTCGAGCTAGCTCTCGGACAAATGCTGACGATCGGAGGGCTAGGTGTTTTCAAAATTGCGCCAATATTCAAAGGTACGTGAACCCAAATGAGATACAAGTATCACTTATCATTACTGCGTATATTTGAAAGAAAACCGTGACAATAACCACGGCTCATAAAGCAAGCTCTCAAATAAATTAGGAATGGAATTTTTCCAGGAATTGGCTACGCAGCAGCTGTGATGTCATGCTGGATGAACATCTACTATATCGTAATCCTTGCCTGGGCGATATTCTATTTCTTCATGTCCATTAGATACGGTGAGTAATGTTTTGCCTATTTTATCCTTATGAGTAAAATACAATTCAAGTTTGAATGAAAACAAATCGGAATTTTCAGGCAAAGAGGTGTCAATAGTTTTGAAGCCTATGCTCATAGTCTATACTCATGATTTGATTCCTAATCCATCTACAAATTAATTGATCTATTTTACAATTAATAACAGAACTACCTTCCAATTTGTTGCCCTGATGATAGCTATATTAATAATTCGAATGCATCAATCGAATCTAAGAAATATCAGTTGCTCAGTAATCAGTGCCAGAATGCAGCTTCTGACAACTACTATTAGCGAAGATAGGAAGTAATTAATGGGATATGAGTGATGGTTTGGTAATGTTTTTGACTCATGCTACTACACTCCCAGTCACCACAACTTAGTTATCCAAAAACAGTCACAAAAATTGTTCAAATAGGACGTGAAACGTGAACTAGGATTTGTAAAAATCATTTTCATGTTTGATTTAATGTTCAATATTGTGATTTGATACAAACTTGATTCAATGCCCACAAAGCCTGTATATTATTGACGAATAAACTATAATTAACGATGATATAGATAAATAATACATTTCTGTTTTTTGGGTTCTATTGTCTCGTTTCTACGTTGAAGCTCACATTGTCGGATGCTTCTATCGTTGAGCTTGGATCCGTGGAATCCAGAATTATAGAATGAGTTTTTGGAATCTATCATCATTAACTATAATCTTTTTGGGCCATTACATGCCCCTTAAACTAACCTTGCCCTATATTCACCAACTCTGGCAATTATGATTAGAGAGTTCATAAAATCATGATTGGTCATCACACTAGTTGAATATTCTAACTGGAAAAATCTCGAAAATCTTTGAACAAAAATCTGTCTGTTAGTATCGTCTCCCGAATCAAATCACTTTTAAATGTATAGTTCATCTGAAATCCGAATTACTTGGTCGAGCAAGCAAAGCGAGTTTCCGCGTACTCTGTCTGAGGCGAGCCACAAATCGAAAGTATCATCAGCAATCGTTTCCAATATTTCTGAGATGTCCTTGTTGCATGACTTAATTTGCTTCAATATTTAGACGTTCCGTGGAGAACTTGCAGCAACTACTGGAACACAAAGTACTGCGTTAATACATACGAGCGGAACCAACTCAACTGCTGGAAAAAATATGTGAACTCTACGACTTTCAATACCTACTGCCAACTCAACAGCGTAAACGTGTCTACCAAGGAATTGACTGATCCGGTGAAGGAGTTTTGGGAGTAAGTCAAAGAACTAAATACATAAAAATATGACAACGACAGCTATTCTTAAGTCGTACTAATTAAATGAAACTAATCAACAGTAATATTTGATGTTGCATTATACAAGAAAATTGAATTTACTAGTTATTATCATAGGAAAATGTTGGATCAATATCTGAATAACTATGCATTTGTTAGGCGACGAGTGCTGCAAATATCATCGGGCGTTCAGCACATTGGCAACATCAGATGGGAATTGGCAGGGACTCTACTGCTAGTCTGGGTCTTGTGCTACTTCTGCATCTGGAAAGGCGTCAAATGGACGGGAAAGGTACGTTTATGCGCATTACATACCGCGCACTATGCAGGGCCTCACCGACCTTCCCCCCACTCGTTATTTTAGTATTCATAGTTCAAAAATTACATTTAAAATCACCCTGAATTCTCATGCAATGTAGAGAAAAGAATTTTCAGTTTTGACACAGTATTGAAGTAAGTGTATTAAAGTCAGAAAAAATCACTAATCACCGTCCTATCTGGAATATATGATGAAGACGAAATCAATGCAAGAAGGAGGAAGAAAATAAAGAAAAAGTAATTTAATGGGAGTTTACTAGTTTTCCACTAAATTCATAATCGGTTGATCACTTTTTAATTTAATTTCTCGAATACTACTAATACTATCAATATCAATATTGCTAACCCCTATCAATCATCATCATTCGACCTTGTCTTACTTCAAAATTAGAAAGATACATATGGATGTAAAGTCATAGATGCATTTATTTGCTAGACAGCCTTTTGGTTACACAGGTACCTTATGAATGGCAAGTCATTTCGGAAGAATATCCTTTATGCACCAATGCCATTAGTTGAGTGTGTTTGGGATTCAGCCTGCATGAAAAAATCTATGTGATTGTAATTTTTGATACGAGATAAATTCTGAACAATCACAGCAAAGGACAATAATGCAGCTGTCCAAGTCCATAAACCGGTCCAATTCAAAGCAGCTAATCAATGTCACACTTGTAGAGGTGGTTCCTTGCGTTTTATAGAAATCCCTTGTATCTGATCTGGCAACTAAACACAATACACAATCGGCCGAGCAAATCAGACATCTGACACCACCAGATAACTTCAGAAAACCAAGTATTGTAGTCGATAATTAAGCCTAAGGGAACTTAAGGTACTACGAGACTACCTAATGTCCTAGATTCTTCACAGCTTTTGAGTTCTGTGTATTGGGTTCTCAGGGTTTTTCTTTTCGCCAGTTGCCGTTCTCACATTCACGATTGATATACTATTTTTGATAAGAATATCAAGATAGGTACTCTTGGTTATATCAATGTAAGTGGCGTTGATAGCTGAATTCAGTAGAAAACCTTCAAACAACCACCAAGGAATTGTTCATGATCTGTATGGGTCATGTAGCATCATCCTGAATGCTATCATTGACATGAAAAATTTCCCTGATGCCACATTTCATTTTGTACTATACAGTTTCTGTATACTATTCTAGCAGCCCCAAAAGGTGACGCAACATGAAAAACAATACACGACTTGATACCACGAAGTCTTTATACCATAAACAATTAAATTGCAACACCAATACATAATTCTATGCAATGCACTTAATTACGCGCAACTTGTTTTAGTTAGATGTATGATAATATACTGTTTCTAATATATTTTTTTCCTCTTTTAATGGCAGGTTGTGTATTTCACTGCACTGTTCCCTTATTTCCTGCTGACGGTTTTGCTGATCAGAGGCATCACTTTACCAGGTGCCGCAGAAGGCATTTACTTCTACGTCAGCCCGAATCTTTCGAAATTGGGAGATTCCGAGGTTAGTTTTAAAGCGTATTAACTAGTTTTTATTGTTAGTGTTGTTTCATCAACACTGGTACTGAAGTTTTATTATCAGTCTTTCTTATAAATGAGTTGCTTCATTGGTAATGATGCCGTTCGAGGAATCACCATAACTGCCAACAGACGATACATAGGTACATTGCAAGGCAGCAATAAGCTGCTGGTACCATCGCATGTTTTTTTTCCCCCAAGATCAACAATTCGATTGACTGCGTTGTTTGAATTTGACCATACCTTTCTCATCGTTTGTTATTCTTGTGAATTTTTATACAGAACTGAATTACAGTTATTATTCATTGGCAAATCGTTGCAGGTCTGGATCGATGCCGTTACGCAAATTTTCTTCTCGTATGGTCTCGGTCTGGGAACACTCGTCGCTCTTGGAAGCTATAACAAATTCACCAATAATGTTTACAAGTAAGGAGCTAATGTTCAAGTAAAGTAAGACATATGCGGTGATTTTTACTGTAGAATAATTTTTGTGTTGGTTTCAGAGATGCCCTAATCGTTTGCTGTGTCAATTCAGGAACGAGTATGTTCGCGGGATTCGTCATATTTTCAGTGGTTGGTTTCATGGCCCACGAGCAGCAGAAACCTGTTGGCGAGGTAGCAGCTTCTGGTAAGTTCGACATTGAATGGTTTTGTTCATGAACGTGATGAAGTACTTGCCAATAACCAATGATTATGGATTAATTTGGTATTCCCACATTGGCGAACGGAAGCGCTGATGTGGCATGAGTTCCGCCTGTTCACCTCGAATCTTGAAAGAATTAATAAATTGCAAGTTGAAACATAATTGTACATACAACAAACTAAATCCAACCTTTTATAAAAAATTATGCCATTTTTACATCACGTTAGGAGTTGTCCGAACGAAATGAACTATTTTGCAAATTCCTTTGGGCAATGAAATCGTAAGAAATGGGTACTTCGCTAACTTCACATTAGCGAACGAGAGCACTTTTATATGAAACCGAAGAAATATACAGAAGATCGGCTGGGGATCATAACCCGTTACAAGTTCACCAAAACTGGATCGTAATTTAGTTCAGCAGGAATCACGTCAATCGTTGAATATGATTTACAAGAGAAGGTTAGCAACCACGTTCACTGAGATGTATTATGATAGGTTACGAACATTGAATAAAAAGATACATGAGATGAATTAGATTTTAGGGGAGCGTTAGGATGGTCTTCTTTTTGATAGCATAAGAATGTAAGGTGGCATTAAAGAATCCAAAACATGGCATTATGAAATCTTACAATTCGTCATCCGTCCACTACAACACATATAACAAATTTCTATAGCCAAAATAACTGTTAGATAAATTACCCGATAATATAAACATTATTTGTGTGAAAACCCATGTCCACTAAAGTGCAGTGTGTGTTTGAAAATTTAAAAAGTTGTAGGAGTATTTCGAACAGCAGTAGATTTGTTATCATTCGTGAAACGACAAGTACCATCTGTTTTTGAAGAATGAGCTGCATCAATCTCAGAGATGCCTTGCATAACCTAAATGAAAGCTGAGGTGAACCCCAACCGGCTCTCACGAGTAATCGCCCGTCACTCACGGAGTTTTTGACAGATACCTACTTTCTAATAAGGGCCAATCTCGCTGAAATCTTTCTTGCTCATCTTGTTTGTATTTTCGTAGTTGACATACTGAATTATTGAGCTAATCCGGATTAACATTACTTCAGGTTGATAAGAGATAAATTAGTTCCCTATGTATACACTTACGAAATCCGCGTTCATCAGCCGTTTTATTTGCACTATGATATGGTTAATATGCCTCGGGAATTTAGATAATCGATTAAAAACGTAAAAACGGATTTGAGAGGAATAATTACCTTATATGTTACGTAATTATGAGCTCTGTTTTCTTGTTAACAAGCTCATTTTAAGCCAAATCTAAGCTTACTTCCTTCATTGCATGGAGTGATACTAAAAAGTTTTAAATTTTAAGAAGACGAAATATGGGAAAAACTATATTTTTTGCATCCTTCCAGATTACTAGGTAGGTACCTGACTTTTGGATCTATGAGGAAAATCAAGTTTTCCGAAACAGATCGAGGCATTTCCAGAAATTTAACGTCAGATTCGGGTTAATTACATGCTCGATTTTTGTTCGTGAGGTTCTTGAAACATCGTTCAAAAAAACCGAAGGAATAACTAGATTTTAACGCGAGACCGATATTTTGAAGAAATCACTTTGATTAACATTACAAGGCAAGACTTTTTTGAACAAAAGTATGCCCAAAGCTCAAAAAAAAAAAAATAGGGAATGAAACCCGTAAATAATGAAAGCAGTTGAAACACTAAAGTCTCCTTCGATGATCAGTCTAGCAAATTACCGGGAGAGGAGGAAAGGGCTGAATGATACTAGACTTGTACTCTTAAAATCATAGATCATCATTCGTAGAATGAGCACCTACTTACATAACTAGCCGTTTTCAATTTAATAAGTCTACTACAGAATAGAGCATCTCGAGTTTTGCCGCTTCTACCTTCGAGAAACTCGGTTTGTACATGATGCTGTTACAACTCCTTGTAAACAAAGTTCATCAGATTAAGGAAACAAAACTACGGATCTTGTTTGATCAGGTGTACGTCTTTTTACTTCAGATAGGCCACACCTACTCGTTCCATGAACAGTTTTGTTAAATGCCAGTATGAAAACAAAAATAACTAGCAATGCAACAGAACGAAGTTACTATCCAGATAATTTAAGGAATGTTAATGAACGGTTTTCTTCGGGTCGCCGTTCTTTCTATGGCGTGTATTGATCTAAAGTTGTCGTGATACTTCCTAAAAAGTACCTTGTTCCAACGTAGATGGGTAATGATTATTCACAAATGAATTATTCAATAAACAGTTTCACATCATAAAAATTCGTTTATAATTATTATAACAACAGCTGGAAACTACTGGAAAAATCTAAAAATAAATTATTCAAAAATAATTTTGATTTTTGAAATCAAAACCTTGAATACAGTCAAAGATAAATGATATCGAAAAAATATAGTTTTCGGAATCCAACGTTTGGTATTTAAATCTAGCTGATGAAGTTATAAACCTTTGTTTCAATCGAACATTCGCTTATGAGAGCACATCAAATATCTACGAATTTAAAAAAAAAAAAAAAACTTTTTTAACATTTCTGTACATAGCACTTTAGAGCAAGATAACTAACAAAGTATAATAACTACTTGAGGAACGAGTAAATACTAGGCAATCAGTGATAACCAGCGGAATTCCCCTGGATCTATTTTATCGGAATGAATGCTATTGGACGAAAATGAGATTGCTTCAAAATCCGTTGTCTCTTGAAATCGTCTGAAACTGATTTTCAGGAACAGTGGTATTTCAAAGATGAAAATATCCAACTGTTATATGCCAAACCATTAAACAATAAATTAGTATATTTACAACGTAGGTAAATGCAGATTTGTTCCAAATGCAGATGAGGAATGAAGTTCACCCATCTTTGAAACGTTGATAATCTCAATCGATTACTTGATATTTATTATACCTTATGTCTCACTTGAGACGTGGGAACTAATGAAGTATATTAGAGAGGAAATGGTGCACTTGTACGAAACCGAATCTATATTTTTTATCAATCTAGTCAACAGAAAACTTCCGCTGACTTGATCTACAACAATGTGTATGGCGCCTACCTCTCCAATATGATTCAGACAATAACAATTCAACAATAGCATGTGTAATCGGAATACCCTCTGTGGGACATCCCACTCCACCACCTTCGAGATGAAATCTGGAGTTGAGATAATGTCGGACGGGAGAGCCCACTGCCAAGGGCATTTGTTACGAAACTCCCGATTAGGATAATGTTATGAGTGATATCGGTATCACGAAGAACGTTACTGAGTGTTTTTCTTCAACTACTTCGGTCTCTCCCATTGCGCAATAACAGTTAACGTTTTCATTTTGTTAACACGTTGTGGTGGTGTGAAAAATGCATGCACATTTTGTTGTTTGGAATATGGCGGAGCAATTCGAATTATAACAAGGAGATGACAGAATGGGCTAGTTGCTCCTTTTTGAATTGAGGCTTCAACACCTAGAGAGTACCTCTGAAGCTAAAAAGCTTCAGACTTATATTCAGGGAAAATCAAGTGGAACTGTCCAAACCATTGCGAAATTTGAACATAACTTCCATTCGTTTGCTTGGCGTATTTTCATCTCATGTTTAATTGCTTGTTTCATTGAGAGCAAACCCACGGGTTCAAGTATACCATCTTGAGCACAGTTTATTGTTTGGTAGTATCAGCGTTGGTAGACTATTCATCCGTATCCAGACTCCATTGCGATATTTACTTGATTTCATCATGAAGTAATTATTTTAACTGATGAGGAACAAATTAGTGATAGATTATCACACAATTTGTGATATTTAAAATGAAACCCAAAATTAGTGCAGCTATATCAACTATAAATTACATGAATCTGCCCTAGTTTAGATTTTCGGTCGTGCAAACATAAACTGCTGTAGGGTCAATCCATCATTATCGATTGGCCATTTATTCAACGGTGCCCTCGTGCAACTCTCCGTTGTTGGGGCGAATGTAAGGAAATGGATCGATCGTTCACTTACAATTCGGCATCTACCTACTTATTAATTCTTTTGAATAGTAACGATGGTTCCCAGGCGGGAAACAGCCTGATTCTCCCAAACTCATACCCCTGACATAGTTTCTTTTTCTTTTTCAAACCATAGACACTGGCAATGCGGAAATGGAAGAAAAAAAAAACAGTTATCTAGGCACATTTCATTCCACATGAATGAAGAGATATTGGTAGACCGGTAGCAATGAGCTTGCAATCTGTAGCAACACGAACTATTATTAATTACGGGGAAAAACTTGAATTATTCTCCCAAATATCTGTTGATTTTTCTTCTAAATTTAAAAACGGTAAATGTAACTTGGAACCTATTGTTCGATTCGAAAACACACATTTTTAATATGAATATAACACCACACACATCAATATTTGAACCCAAATCTCCATTCCATGAGTAATTAAGACACGAAACACGCTGATAAAATAGCTACGCACTAGCATCGAATTTCACAATAAATTGTTTTCCCCTCAGCTACTCTCTGCTATACTATTTCTCTCCCTGTCCCTTTGCTTTTCCCTTTTTGGTCCATGTCTATACAATCCTATTCTGAAGCAATACTGGAAATTTCTGGTCATGTTAGAGTTTGAATACACCTTAAAGCGTAAACGACTGGATCTCGTAAGGTCTACACGTCATCCTTTAATAACCTTTTAAAAAAATTATATTTTCCTATACTAACTAAATGACTCACAATAATTGTAGGTTGCCTAAAACCGTTGATGAGGGCAACAGCCTAAACCGGTCTGATCAACTCACAACATTCCCCTAAACACATTTTGTGGATGAAAGCTGACTAGATCTTTCCAACTTCCATACCAGTCTGTCTTTGTGTCGAGCTGCTTCATTTAGGATTCATTAACGTTATACGATCAATTGAAAGCGTCATACTTAAGTTCATGACAAACCACTCAACTTCACCACTGCCAGTCGTGATAAAAATAGGTTTAGTTTATCTATTCCAATTGTCGGTCTGTGCTAGTCAAGGGTGTGATTTTTGTGAAGGAAAGAAATTTATTTACAAAAAAATTAAACCTTATCAAAGCTTTTAGCTAGTTTGAATTCCTTGAATCATAAGTCTCTCATCTTTCTACATTTGGTCGTCAGGAACAGAATAATTCCTTGTTGACATTATAACTAGCTTGAACCTCGAGTTACATTACTCGGCATTGATAATTAGTGGTAATGGAGTGGCTACATGGGGAGAAACCTGTCAATGTTATGAACAACAATTTTTATGGTCTCCTGTACAAGTCAATATCATAAAGTAAATTCTAATTAGTTATTGTATATTGATAGGTTTTTCTCATGTACCGTGAGTAGACTAAAATAGGTAGATAAAATGTTGGTATAAGCGTTTCAAAAATCTAAGTAGAAGCTAATTTAAAATTCTCAAACTCTCGAGGAAGGATCCAATTGAGTTGATATGCCAAATTGGTGTGTAGGGTTTGTAACAGAATCCTCCTCACTTGAATCAGCTGTCTTTTTCTAGTCGTTTACTAATTTAACTTAGGAGTCAGGTAACATAAAATTCCTAATCGGGGACAGGTTACCGAGGAAGATGTTGGTGCTGGACACCAACGTGTCGTATATGAATTGCGGTCAGCAAACGGATACCTGAGGTACCTGCGCTCGTTCATACAAATGTCGAAAACTCCTAGTAAATAACCATTTACACTACCTGGCATTCCTAGCTTCAGCGACACCCTGGCGAAGTTCTTTTCTACCATTCACATCACGCTTCATTTCTCAACTTGCATTAACCGTTTCTAAGGCTGATCCTAACTCGTATTTCACTTTTCGGATTCCCTCACCATTGCCATGAAGGAATAAGTAGCCAAGTCTATGTGGCTCTTCGTTGAATATAATGCCAAAATAAGCTGATAGCAATCAACAACAGCAATTCAAAAATACTATATTAATGCGAAAATCTTTAGCTCGGTCCTTTGGCCGACATCGTACAATTTGTGTGGTTGCAGAAATTGTTTCAATTTATATAACTCGAACTACAGGATATTTGGATTTTTTAAATATTAGCCATTCCGAGTAATTTTGGGTAACATTACTTATGAAATCCGGGTGTCTAACAGATCGATTAGTTGATGGTTTTATTTAACAATTTGCATAAAAATATGGACTGTTGACCCTCTCTGTCTTTTTACCAAGAGTAAATAGGTAATTTTTGGATTAACCAAATAAAATAATCGTTACATGTTTAACGAATAAAAATATAAGTGAGCATATTGTTTTTACAAAATCGTTAATAATTCAGCAAATTCGTTACCATACAAAATTTCGTGAAGTCACTGTATAAGGCGATCTATTAGGTTTTTAGGAGTTTAGGAGTTTTAGGTTTTATGTCTGTATAAACATATTTCATGACATTTCGTGCCCGTGAAAACACTTCATGGTTTCTGACCACGTACGGATATTTACAACTAAAGCAACCAACCCCATTTATATTTACTATATTGCTCCTGGTACGAGTAATGTATACTAGTCCTTAGTTACGTCGAAAAGCAGGCTATTTATTCTTTCGAACGCAGATAGCGACAATCACAAGGCCGGCGGTCTTCCGTAAAAATCAACCTTCTCCGCTGACATACCGCGAGAAAAACGGTTCCTAAGAGAAATGGAATTATTCCGACCTAAATTAAGTTCGATGACTTGAACTGAAGGTGAAACAGGGTGTGCAACTGTGCTCGACAGACCACTAATCGCTTCGAAATCTCCCCGCCCTCTGAGTCACCATATTCTACCCCTGTAGTTTGAGGGTTGTGCAACCAAAGATCGACTCCCCGCATTAATATCCAAGCCCACTTCTGACTCAGAAATGTTTGCAATCCTGCTAAGTTTTTTGTGGAATTCGGACTTTCTTAACCTTATTCTTAACTATTTAATGAATTTATTTTAATCCTTTTTTCCTACAAAAGCACAAATAACAGTTGAAGGGAATTTATATCATAATTTGCTATTTGCATGGTTTTGGAAAGAAAAACACAAGTGGTATTCTCCGAATACATACAATTTAGGTAGTAGAGACAGGGCTCATCAACATATGTATTAATTCACTCGTATCGAAGTCGGTTTTGAGATGCTAAAGCTTGTAAAGGCTTGTAAATGACACTAAATATAAATATCCAAATCAAAATTGAGCTTGATGTTTTAAATCTTTTCGAACACAATTGGTTTCGTGTATGAATGTTCTGACATAATTCAAAACATAATAACTATTGTACAAGACCCTCTCATTTCAACTATTGTTTACAAAATCAATTTTATTGAAACTCAAAATTATTCTCGGTAAATAATCAAGGTCGACACAGGCAAAGCTTCAATTAATTCTACCCACTTAATCATAGTCAAGTTAAATCTTGATAACTAATGAAAAAAAGAGATTTGAATCTGAAAAAAATCCCTACCTTTGGGTATGAAAATGGCCCCATGGTTAAGAGTAGAGTTTTTCTTCCTCACTTAGTGTAACATGGATGTATAGATTTAATTAAAGAATTAAGTATGAGTATAATGTTTGCGTGCAAAATAAGACATTGCCTAATATTTAAGCGCAAAAGTTAATATTCATAAAACGGCTATCTCCAACCATCAAGGCACCATCTAAGATATATAAAGGAATAACTTGGAGATAATCATGAAAATCATACGTCAAATTGGTCGTTTACTTTAGTAGTTTCATCTGGTCAACCAATATTAATTTGGTGTATGTGCAGTAGTATCAGTCAAGCTCAATTAAATTCATCAGATACCATCTTGCGTCTCAAGAACCCTCCGAGTACGAATGGAATCGGACCGTAAGGTCATAAGAAATCACAGTTTGAAGAACTTCGAATTTGCACAACTGATCCGATGGCCATGATAAATCAATAATGAACCATCTAGGAACTAACCAAGACAATATCTAAAAAGTTCATCGACATCAAACTAAATCTCAGTTGGTACACTTTTGGTGGTGATAACAACAGACATACATCTGACATATAATGTATTATTTGCATTGTTTCAGGGCCGGGACTTGCCTTCTTGGCGTATCCATCCGCCGTACTCCAGCTCCCTGGTGCACCACTATGGTCTTGCTTGTTTTTCATAATGCTTCTATTTATCGGTCTTGACAGCCAGGTGACAAAAATTAATTATTTTTTCTGTTCTCATTGTACATGCAATTTACCTATCCCGATGAAATAGTGGACGATTCGTATACCATAATTGAAAGTATGTTATTAAAAGGTAATAAAAAACAATAACAACGAAAAATGAGCAGAGTGATACCCTAATGTTGATTAGTAATTGCACTTCTGCATGGGTTTATGTTACAGTTCTGTACGATGGAAGGCTTTATCACGGCTATGGTTGACGAATGGCCGCAGTTGCTCAGAAGAAGAAAGGAGCTTTTCATTGGTGTCGTCTGCATACTGTCCTACCTTGTTGGGTTCTCGTGTATATCGCAGGTTAGAATTCATACTAATAAATGAAAATAATGATCCATTGGAACTTATGTTGAGTTTTGAAACATTATCTTGCTTGCTACAATGAAAGTAGACGAGTAATGATGAATGAGGTTGGGAAAAAGTTAGGTACCTACTTCAGTGAAAGTGAAATAGAAACAGAAAACACTCACACTTTTAGACCTTCTGTTGTCAAACCCACAACAGATTGTTTGAGATTGCCCCTCTGACGTAAGGGGCTCTTATTCCTTTTTATCTGAACGATAAAATTCGACCACAAAAAAGAAAGCCCCGCGTTCGTCCGTTCCTGGACTTCCTGAAACTAAAGACATGAGAAACGTATTACAATTTATTCTTTCATGATAAAAATAATACATCATCTATTCATTTTTAATTCGGAATGTTATTTCAACAACGTTCCACAATAGCTGAACACTAATTGAAAATTTCGAAATGAAAATGTTTCTGTTCCTCCAATTCCTTTCTTCCATCAGGCATTCGCGACTGCTCAACTTGTACTGATAGGACGTTTAATAAACTATAAATAGAACATTCTTCAATGTATTGCCTTGACCTAACAATAGTGGCTGTTGATATCGTTATCTGAACACAATCAAAAATACGGTGGATTCTGATTTTTCACTATCGTATCGTTATATAAATTGAAGAAAAAATGGTGATAACATGGGAATAGTGCAAATCAGTTTGTAATGGAATACACATTTAGATAAAATACAATTTTTTCCTTCAGTTCAAACTACACATCTTAACACATTAGAAAATTGATCTGACCTTCAAGAAGCAAATTTTGTCGGGCAAAAAATCTAAAACATTACAAAACGCCACTTTTTCGAATTACGGTTGATTCACATAGAAAATTTAGCCTAGGTTATGAAAAAAGGCCCATTTAACGTACGTATTAATCTCTAACAGTTTCATTTATTCCTATTGTCTTGAAAAAGTGAATTCTCGTGGGGGTGTCTCTACTCGATATATAGGTACTCGTACATTCGCGATAGTAAATTAACTAACGAAGGCGATCTTGATATTTTGTGTATCATTTTAAAACACAGAGCTTTACAATGTATTTCCTATTTGTTCTTAACAGGGTGGCATGTACGTCTTCCAAATATTGGACTCCTATGCTGTAAGTGGGTTCTGCCTGCTGTTCCTCATATTTTTCGAATGCATCGCTATCTCCTGGGCTTTTGGCGTAAATAAGTTCTACGATGGCATCAAAGAAATGATTGGCTACTATCCATGGAGCGGCTGGAAGGTGTGCTGGGTTGTCACCACCCCAGTCATCTGCTTTGTAAGTCAATGCTCATTGTTTTATTTTCAGCTGGGTTTACTTTTTGAGACAAACATAACAGCTATCTTCTTTTTATGCCTACAATACTAATTCTGATTAATTATGTTTTTGTCGCACTTTAGGGCACATTCATTTTCAATCTAGTGCAATGGACTCCCATTAAATACCTAGACTACGAATATCCATGGTGGAGTCATGCTTTTGGGTGGGTGACGGCTCTGTCATCTATGCTGTGCATACCAGGCTACATGATTTACAAGTGGTACACTACGGAGGGAGATTTCGAAACGGTATGTGTTCAACGAAGTTTTTCTTCAAACTTCAAAGGCTTAGCTAAACCATCTTCTTTATACCTAGTATATTTGTCCATACTCTATGATGAAGTATAATTATGTGATTTTCTTATGGTTCTTTGCAGAGGATGCGGCTACTTGTGAGGATTGAGGACGATATCCCGGCGCTCAGAAGGAAAATGAAGGAGGAAGCGCTAAAGAAAGAATTGAGTCATTTATGATACGATAACGATAACGTGCTTATGCTGGTCGTCGTGAGGGACGATGATGATGATGATTGATAGTGAATCATGAATAATGATGGTTATCGTGAACAATCCTGATTTGAGTATAAATCCCTGAAAAGAATGTTATTCCTTTTTTTTTTAATTTCCTTTTCGTTAATTTTTGTCCCAATATAAGTTTCAATCTTCCATATATTTTTATTATTTATTTAATTTTGTCCCTTGATCATTTTCTTTTTTATTGGTTTTTCTTTTCTTTTCTTTTTCTTTTTTGAATATTCAAACCAGTAGTAACCGACGTAAATGCCAATTTCGACACTTCCAACAGAATAAAGATCTAGTTTCTTTAAGTGTTCAGTAAAATTTATAGCTATAGGTTTTACGTTGACGAGCTGGTTGTAATGTTGATGTACTGTATATTTAAGGAAGAGTACTTCTAAATAGATGCTGCCGATACATTAGACAGTAACGTTTTTGTTACTTATCCATATTAATAGCATGAGTCTTTTCTATGTTGCATGTTTTTACCTGTCAACTTAGGTAAAATTAAAAATCAGTGAGTATCTGTAAATAGTAATTAGGATAATTACAAGAAGTTGAGAACCTTATAACTTAAGTGTATAGTTAGAAAGTAGTAGGTACTCATAAATACATTAGTCGTCTAATACATCAAGTTTTATGATCTAACTGTTAATACATTTTTACTTTCAAGATCTCTATTGTTGTCATTCATCAAACCTTGAGGCCAATTGACTCCATTCAAATGAATAGGCCTGACTAGAGCACCTGATTTATTCAAAATTTGTTTCCTACACTATCAAATTATCATCGTATTGTTAGTTACCTAATGTCAACAAAACTTTGTTCTTTTATTTGTAAATTGCTTCGTATGTTATGTGAAAATAAAGCGGTTGTTTTTACATTAATTCGTTCCACCCAGATTAACCAACTGTTTCTTCAAGACAATCGCCTAAAACCCAAGGAACGCTTCTACCTTTAGTTTTTTAAGAGGATTCTTTCAATCATGGATTTTTGGAGTGTGACGAATGAAAATTGAAGTAAAGTCAGGAAGTGCCATTTTTCCACACGTACGGAATTGTTTTGAGAATATTTCGTGAGTTGCGCCGCTTTTTAAATTGTTTCTCTACAGAGGGGTTTTGTATGTGAGCTTCTTTCCAAGATGGAATGCGACATTTCTAGCAGAAAGGTAGTTGTAACGTGGCTCTAGAAATTTTTATTTCGAAAAAAGATACTGAACAATTACGTGCTATCTGATCTGAAATGGAACTACAATGCTCACTGCGATGTGTACATTTTGAGAAACTTTGAAAAGTGTTAACACCTACTCATGCATTTTGTGGCAAACCTAATAGGGTAATTGAACTTGAAAAGCGATTAATCTCAAAGGTTAATGTTCTACTCTCAATTTATGTTAGGCCAGCATACGTATTCCTTACAGAAAACAAAAACAAACGGAAAACAACATTTTAAGGAATTTTTGATACTCCAGAGGATCGGGTCTTAGCAATGGGTACAAATCGATGTTTATCCCTCTTTTGTTGAGAAAATGAGGGTTGCACATTAGCTATGATTTGTAGCACGAGAAGTGCAAAGCAGGTAAATGTTTGAAAACAACGAAAATCTAAATTCTGCTGCTATTAGGATTTTGTTCTTATTGCCGCCTTCTAACCATAGATATAAAAGATAAAATTATTTTTCTACATAATTAACCCAACGTTAACTTTACCTTTCTGTAGTCGATCTAAGAGTTGAAATCTGTCTTGACAGCTTTCAGTCCCGATACATCTTTAGAGAAGTTCCGTATTTTTCAGTTTGACTTCATCACTTTTAAATGATGTTTTGATACTGGGAAGACAAAAATTGAACTAAGAAGTCTAGAATGAATGCCTCTGTGCATAGAGCAACAATCTGTATGGAACAATGTTCTAAAGATTTACTCCCTCGCAAATCTGATCAATTTCAGTGTATGAAAAATTATAACTATCCAAAATTTATTGTTTTGAAGATTAAATCATGGAGAATACCAGATGATTTCTGGGCTACATACAACTTCTGAATCGACTGATTTAATTGCAAAAACGTTTTAATCACTTCCGAAGACGAAAAAGTCAAAGCTGAAAATTTCAGATCAAAATGAGTAAATAAGTAGTTTATTCGTCAATCAAAGCATTGTTAACAAAATAGAATCAAAACACGAATTATTGGTCCAAAGGACCTGTCACCGATATACTGGGTGTCCCAGGAGTTATGCACAATTCGACTCCTACGTGTTCTAAAACTCATTTCCGACCAAAAATGCCTCATAGCAATTTTTTGCCAGAGGCCTCGCTTCCGAGCTATTCGCGATTTAAGATTGTTTTCGTGTTTTCGATCTAATGTCATTAAAACTGTCATTACTCCCTCAATTTTGGAGACAGCTCAAATTTGATGACACCGTTGGAAAGAGCGTTAAATGTTCTATCTATTTGATGTCAGAAAACGTTTTTTTATTGTATTGAAGATGTGCGATTGATACGCGAAATGGCAGTTTTGTCAAAATCTTGAAATCGCCTGTTTTCATCTCGCCTAGAAACCCAATTGACGCAGAACTGTGCAGGCCTGGTAAAACGTGCGCCAAAATGTCAGCTTTCCAACGGAGTAGTCGTTTTGGTTTTTAAAAATATTTTTAGTTAAGGAAATGGAGTTTAAATGCAGAAAAACGTGTTATGTGAAAAAGCTACGGAGGAGGCATTGGCTTGGTCAGGGGCAAGGATATGCAATGACCCGCACGACCCCCCGGTCTTGAAGGAGGGGTTGCTTTGTGCGCCGTGTATTATCAACCCTAATCTGATTTGGCCGTAGCATTGGGTGTTGCAATGCTCAAGAGTTCGACTCTGCATTTTATGACGACGGTGGAGTTGCACTGACTTATCGTTCAGTCGTAGTCTACACTTGTAACAAGGTGCTTACGGAACAAATGGTACTGAGCGCTACAATTCCTGGTTCACAGTTCCAGTATATGCAAATATTTGTCCTTCGAAACCGAGCTTACCAACTCTTCGAAGTGCAAAGGGCCGAGGTAAACTTTCTCTTCTCAAGGTTTTTCAGTGGTCTCGGACTAGTAATCTTTTGGAACCTCAAAGCGGTGCGGATTAGGCATTTTTCCCTTCACACGAACCTATATTTTTCCTAGCGATCTTGCACTTTTCTACTGGTTTCTACTTCTTTGTAGAAAGACCATGGAAACAAATAAAATAATCAAAACTTACTTGGGGGACCGGTAGAGCCGGAAATTAGCTTTGAAAATACGAAATATGAACTTTTCCTCGTAAAATGCGAAAAGTATGTAGAAGGGCAATTTCTTGGGTGAAAGCACCCAGAACGAAGTTCTTTCAGTGGTCGCAAAAGCACTCATAAACCTTTCTTTCAGTGAAATATTGAGATAGTAAGATTTAGACAACGGTACTATGTTCGATACTGAACTTCGCTCCAAGATTTTTGTATTTGTAAACACCATCTTTAATTATAGTAATATATATTTCAGAATTCGTCGATTACATTTCTTACTAATTTACGGAGTTCCCTTCAATCTTCCGTAAACACTTGGCGCTTTACTTCACTATCCGGTCGTATTTAGCATCAAATAACAAAATAAAAAATTGAGTAGCTACAGAAATTTGCCCAGAAGGTGAGCAGAATGGTGACCTTGGTTGCGCACCGACCCGGTGGAATCAGCTACGGGGAGTAGGTAGATACAGGTGCGGACGAAAGGCAGGTATCCTCCCCTCCAGGCACAAGAAAAAAAAAACGGTGAACACGCCTAGACAGTTTATCTCTGCCGGTATTATGGGGAAGAGTTCATGGTAGCTTTCATTCCATGCACTATCTACGTATTTCTCCGATATCTCGTTCGAAAACCCCGTTGACCGCCCGGAATGAGGAGAGTAATCGTGCACGCGCAAGTGGTTAATCATCTTCTGGCCGTCAGTTGAGCTTTCAGTTTTTAGGAAGACTTCGGTTACTCTGGGTTTCTTAATTTCAATTAAATAGGTATCTACCTCTTACGTCAACCTCAGTGTTTCATTTGCCGTATCAAAAGATTAAATTTACGATGGTATAACATGGGAATATCGTGACATAACGAAAACCTTCAAAATACTTGAATTGCATGTATTACAAAAATAGATAAATAAATAGTTCCATTCGTGGCAAATGACCACATGAGGGAGCTTTCGTTATTATTCCAGACTATACCAACGTCAACTGTCAGAATTTTATGAACTTGGAGCACTTCGAGAGGAAATGGGGAAACTAAGTGATGAAATGTATGACTAAAATCAATTTCAAGAAACATTAGAACACACAAAATAATTTTAGAATTTAATAAGATTACATTAAATTTTCAAAGATTTTCTAGCTCATTTTAATTCAATTTGGACCCATTTTCTAAACGCTCTATTAGATGACTAGAATCAAGAACAACCTGACATTTTCATCGATTTCCACAGCCTCAATTTAAGCTTCACTCACTAATAAATATTGAGCGCCACCCAGTCCCCATCTTATTTTGCTCTATTTTGCCATTCAAACATTTGACTTACCAACAATATCGAAAGTGCGAAAAGTGCACAACCATTAAAATATTGATGGCCTTTGGTCTATTATTTATTTTACCAGGTCTTGGTATTGTTTCGAAAAAAAATTCCGATTCCTATTTGTTTGAACGTGAATCAAGGTATTCACAGATTCAGAGGTAATCGTTATGAACCTAGGTCATGAACGTCGATGGATACCTATGACTTGGGCTTTTCAAACTGCCTTCATTTACTTCTGAGTATTCGGGTTTTCAACTTTAACCATATACCTAAAGCCATTTTATGGAACTGTGTGAATTTATCATAATTCTATTTCAAATTTTCTGGGTGTGTAAAATATCATGCTTTAAATTTCCCTCAAACGCCAAACATCACAAATAGCAATGATCACGAAAAACATGTGAAAAATACTTCTATGCTATCGTTCCAAATATTAGAGACCACGCCTGCCGAAGACAATGAAGACAAGCAGTCGGACTCAGTAATAAACTGTACAGTTTTCAGTGAAAATATTTATACCAATGGGAAAATGGAAGTCGTAATGTCAGTAGGCACCCATCAAAGTTAGAATTTCTTATGAGATTGATTCATTCATGTTCTACAAAAATGCACCAAAGACAGCGATCGTTTCTAGATTTTTCTTCCACTGTTGAGTACTTGCTGACTTTGAACCTAATTATAATGTTAGATAATGCGTTTTTATTACTATGGTATATATTTAAACTTTGGAATACTTTATAGAAATGAGGACAGCACGGTATCTACAAAATTCTGCTCGGCTTTTAGAGGTATATAAATCTACTTTTTTGAGGAAATAGTATGTATATGTATATAAATGTATATGTCTCATTGTGGTTGATCTGAAAATATTATTTGTGATTTAAGTAAAGGCATGTACAAGTACCAAAGAAAGAACAGTTTAGTTGACGAATCCATTTGGTTCTAATTGACGTATGCACAGATCAGAGGCATCCTTTCAGAAAACTAAAGGTCATGCAACAAAATTCACACTTACAGTAATGATCACGGTACTATTTATAAATTACTTGTAATTAACATGCTCAAGGTACGAGACTTCAGCTTGTTGGTAGGTAGTTACCTAGTTGTTGGAACATCTCTTGTTCGTTGTCCTTAATTTTGTTCCCAAGTCTACCGTGGTAGCATAATCAATGAGAACATACATCCATAATCGCCATCCGATTTTGATTAAATTTAGATTCCAATATAAGAACTTCTAGGAGGGAGATTTAATCAGTTCTACATACATTCACAAACCTGAAATCCTTGCCTGTCAAATTTCCAAGGGTTCAGGATGAACGCAAATCAGCAGCAATTAAAGCGAGGCGGAAAATCGACAACGAAGGTTTTTCAGTAGCATTGTGACAAAGTATCTACACAATAATTTATTTTTTAATCTGCACGCTTAAGAATCTTGAATATGTGCACGCAGCACAAGTCACATCACATATATATTTTTTTTTTTTTTTTTAACTGCAGATTCATATTCTACGCTCAATTTCATGACAATTTGATCCTCCAACCGAATTATTCGAGCAAGCTCGCAGTGAGCACTCAAAAATGCGTTAACTTCAAGTTTGCGCACTTCTGATAAAATCGTTATTTTTGGACTAACACACACACCCACATATATGTACATATATTTTTTTAATCGAAGTGTTTTTTCCAAAGATCTTGAATATTTCTTAAATAACTGCAATGGCCGTCCGACGGAAGGGCCATAAAAAGTCTTTGAATTATGTAAAAACTCCGTCGTTTCCAAGTAAATCCGAATCGATTGATATGGGTCCCGGACCAGTTCGAGCTCTGAGTTTAGAAATTTCATTTTGAGAGTAAGCATTTTGAAAACGGATGCAAATTTCAATTTTTTTTTAAAGCCAAATTTTCGAAAGTTAAGAAAATTCCAAATTGAGAAAAATAGCCTACCTTTTTGAAATAATTTGCAGCGTTTTTTATTCCTCATTCGGATTGTACGCTCGACTTCATGAACATTTGACCTCTCATTTGTGTTTCTAGGCCCCGAGTATCCCGTTCAGCGAGCAAACCTTTTAGCAAACCAAGTCAATCAATTTTCATTGTTTTCCAAATCTGATTCAGGTGTAAAAGCGTTCACATTTAGTCAAATGAAAACCGGATAGCAGAACGTCTATCAACTTTGAAGAACAATGAAAATTCATATGTCACACTTTGGTTTTGCCAACAATTGTTTGCACAATTTTACGACTTGGCAACTTTGCTCGCTTGCTGAAAGAGTTGCGCGCGACCGAGAAAAATAAACGAGGTGTCATATTTTCATGAAATCTAGTGTACAATCCAAATGTGGAATAAAGAAGAGGATCCTCAAAGGGGAAAAAAACAAAGTTGATGAGTGTTGCGCAGATTTGCGAACGTACTCGATGCGCAACGGCCACATATTTGAGATCCTTCGAAAAAAATATGCAGATTTAAAAAACAATGTTTTTCTAGTCTACACATAAAGGCTTTAGCCGAGGGGGGGGGGGGACATTTCGTTGGACACACACACCGCGGTCTCTTTTTGCGAGCAACCATGGGACCTTCTATCAACATGTATGTCATTATTCTGTATTTCTTCAAGTTTTTGCAGTTCACGCACGTAGGAGCGTGATGAGTTTCATTTGCAACATTTTCATACCTACCGAATTGTTCAAGTGGGTATCTCCATTTTTGAATTTTTATTTGAAAAAAATATATAACATTGCCTGCAAGTTTTATTCACAAAAATAAATCCAGAAAACAACAGATAAGCAACAACATACCAACATATTTAAGTTAGACGAACTTGTAATCAACATCATGTTAGTTTTAATTTAATTTAACATTTTCTCAAAATGCGGAAAAGCGTGCCAATTCACACATAATAGTTATAAAAACAACTGAAAAGTAATGTATTATGGGTACCATCCGTAACGATACCTCACATTTATAAGTTAAGTATGATTACGGTTCGTGTAATACATTATTATTAGGTTTTTTATACATACAGGTGGAGCATCTAGACACTTGTCCGTATTTTTTAAGGCTGAGTGTCCCTGGAATTCCCTGTTTCAATTATTCTGTGCCCTGTTTCTGGTGGAAGTTGATGACTAGGGTGAAATCTAAATAGGCCATAAGGCAGGTCATAAGCACTGCCAGCTCTTACAGTAGAATAGGTAGAAAAAAGGTTGATTTGGAGTTGTAGGTAGGCAACCATAACGATAGAGGGGAGGGTTGAGATTTGAGTGAGAGCGGCTTGTTGCCAGGGGCGTCAAATCGGGTGAACATTTCTCCCCAGTCCCCTCACTTGACTGGAGCGGTATCAGTCTGCAACTACGCTCACGTGGTTTCCACAGTGTGACCTTCACTTGGGTTATAACCGCTGCCGCTAACTCGCTGCTATCTCTTCTCACTAGCCGGTGATTCGCCATCGTCAGTCGCAGTTGGTCGGTGCAGGTCGTCAACGTCAATCCAAATCCATTTCTGTCGTCAGTTCAACCTCTTTTCGTCCTTATTCATCCGCAATGGCACCTTCTCTAGCCGATCTCCAGGACATGGCTCACAAGCTGAGGATCCACAGTGTCAATTCAACAAGTGCAGCTGGTTCAGGGTAAGTAGATAACTAAATCTAAGAACCTACTGATATCCATACATTTCTTTTTTCAGTGTCGAACACATGATAAATGCCGAGTCATGATTCGATATGCACCTAAGCGTTCAATAGTCAGGTATTTCCCCGAGGTGATTTGACTTGACTTCACATCTTAATTTTGTCGACAAATTCAGATCGGTCGAATTTAGTTCAAAGATTAGGAGCTTCTAAGGGGTACTGCATCTGCAAAAAGCCTATTGGCGCGGTATCTATTGGTTATTGCTTCCCCAGAGTTGGTTCAGGTACCATCTACTCTCGAGGTAAGTTTCTATGAAACATGAATGGCAACATGGCGTAGAACTCACTTGAAACTCATGCCAACAGAAACAGACCTGTCTGATGGTCCTGCATGACCTTATGAGCGAATCTTCTACATCAGTTATCCTTAACCATTTTGTACGTATAGCTATTGAAGTCTTTCTTGAGTCGTTGCTAAAAATTGTTTCTAACTAAATTGTTCTACATTATTTAAGAAAGAATTTGTCTAAAATTGAAAGCTAAATGACTTATGAGCTATTTTTGGTGAAAAGTTGTTAATGTTCAAATTTATGAGAAAAGAATTTGGAATTCAACATTCGTAACGAAAATAGGTTTTACAGATTTTTAACAAATTTTTCAGACTTTTTATGGCTAACAAATTTTTCATTCATTATTCGGCAGTAATTACCTATACCTAGTGTTCAAGTTGGTGATTTTAAACATTCATTTTTGAAAATGTATTAATTTATTATTATGTTTCAACGCGATCCCCTGGGAACAGTATTTTCTTTAATATGTGAATTTTCGTTGATGCGTTTTTTCTCGAAGAGCGGATTTTTCTATTCCAGGAAAAGATTATTGATTGGAATGACAGACACATTCATTAGTAGGTATCTACTTGAAACGTTTAAAAGAATGGAATTCAAACTAAGTAAGATGAATATTTTATAGCTACTTAGCTGAATTTCAATTGCTGTCAATTATAAAATGTATTTCCATGTACTACAATCCATGAGTTACAATCCCAGATTTATATTTCCTGGGCAGTTTTAGAGTCTGCATAGAGGACACATCATTAACTTAGTCTTCGAAAATGGGAAAATATTTCTCTAAGTTCCTAACGAGATCAAAAACTTCAATCTCAAAATGTGAGTACTAGTTGAAAGCTAGATGGTATTTTTGCAGTGGTATTTGACGCTAAAATAATATTTTTTTTACACAACTTTCACCTCTACCTAAATTTGGAACGTTTATATCATTAAAATATCATTTCAAAAAAGCACGTTTGCCTAAATTTGTGGATGAACGATTCTTGAACTCACAAAATGGTGATACCTATTGCAATTTGAAAATATGAATGGAAGGAAAGCATTAGCTCTAGAGCGTTTTTCTTACACTGATAAGTGCTAATTTGTTTCCTTCAGGTATAGGTAGTGCTCTCAACAGGTTTTGATTGAAGTCATTAGTGTAAGTTACCTTATCTTCATATAAATAGGTTCCTCGCCAATAGTATGAGTATCTTCCACTCTGCTTGCAGATGGAGAGAGATGCAAAACTCCCGTGAGCTAACCCTCATTTGAATGGATATTGAATTTGAAATTGTTGATATTATTGCACTAAGGATTATATTGAGGTCGGCAACAAGTAACTACCTTGTTGAATAAGTATGGGAATACGGGAACAGCGTTTGAGGCTTCTGCCATTAAGCTCCTCCACCAACTGCCCCGTGGTCGGCCAGGGTCTCGGAATCCTTGAGGGTTCCGATCAAGATCCTGTCAACCTATTATCAAGTGTTGAATATTAATTCCTTCAATAACTGTGGGAATATGACATTACATAGTTCATGTATATTTGTTTTCCAGACATCCTACATCATGTGCCTCAATTGCAGAAATCATGTCTGTCCTCTTCTTCAAAACTATGAAACTGGATTTACAGAAACCCATCCACCCATCAAGTGATCGCTTCATCCTTTCTAAAGGACATGCTGCTCCTATTTTATATGCAGGTTGGTCGAGAATATTGTATTTTATCTAGTATTCGAGGAGTTTATTCATTTGATTTTCTTATTGTTATTTTATTTATTCATTTTTTGTACCTAGAATGACCAACCCAACCCTCTAAAGTACCTGTTACCCCAAAACAAGCTAATTTCCTCTGTCACTCCTGAGCTACTCACTCATTTGTTGATACTGAACAGTTGTCGCACGATAGAGAAATTGGTCAATTACGAAGGTTCGTTATTGAAAGAAATAAACCAAAAATTGGAATAAATGAATAGCCAGAAGCAGGCGTTGAACTAAATTCAATGGTTATTATCATTTCTCGTTCCCTCTTCAAATACGACAAACCATTTGCTGTCTACTCCAATCTTAATCACCCAGCATAGAGATGAGCATAAATATAAAATAGGCAGGCATAGAAACTTGTTACGCCAATCACATTTGAAAAGCAAACCTTTCTTTGGCTCCAGGATCATGCACTGGGGAAGTTCTATTTTTTTTTTAAAGTCCTGCCCAATCACTTAATTTCTGTATTACAGTTTTGGATGTTAAGAAATTTTTAATCCCTCTTTCAATGAAACTCCCCTCCTCAGTGATAACCTACTTGATTTTGTGATCTGAATAATATAAATTCCAAAAAAATGTATTTGTGAATCAGAAAAATTTATGTAGGGTTAACATTTTATAGAAAATGTTCAAAATAAAAAATTTCGCGAACAAACATTTGAGTTGAAAATCATACTTCGATTTGCATCAGCCTTACATAGGTACTACCCAATTAAAGTCATTTTCACCTTTACTGTTTAATACTTCGTTGATTCACTCTGCTATTTCCCCTGATAATTAAGTTTAATTTTAATTATCGATTTATTTTATAGCTTGGGCAGAAGCAGGACTGTTTCCAACTAGTGAGCTGCTGAACCTCAGGAAATTTGGAAATGACCTTGAAGGCCACCCGACCCCAAGACTCAATTTCATTGACGTTGGTAAGTTCATATTGAGCATA
Organism: Creontiades dilutus; assembly: GCA_031894815.1. Taxonomy (NCBI): domain Eukaryota; kingdom Metazoa; phylum Arthropoda; class Insecta; order Hemiptera; family Miridae; genus Creontiades; species Creontiades dilutus. The sequence goes on from JAVIWC010000600.1 coordinate 1,495,336, forward strand.
GTTAGTCTTATTTTGATTCCCTTCACTTAAATAAGCCTAGAAGAATATTTGAACTGACGGTTATATCTGATTGAACTAAAGGTATAAAAAATTTATAGAATCCAGGAGTTCCTTTTTTTTCAATAAATTCACCTCAAAGTGATTGGAATATTAATTTAAAAGTTTCTAACTGGACTTTCAAGTATAAAACTTGTGCATTGAAGTGTTGTAAATACAATCTAACTCCTATTCAGATGGATTACTTTTTGTAAATTAGGTCATGTTAGTTTGAATTAAATATATATTTTGGGTAAAATTTCATTTAGTAAACGTTTAACCAACGTAAACGAACGAGTAGAAGATTTAAATCTAAATCACAAAAAACTACAAGGTATTTATTAAGTCTGGATCTTTGAAAAAATAACAATATTTATTGACCTAAGAAACATTACTTGCTCACCTGCATTACCTGAAATCGCCCAAAGTATGTAGGTACTACTTTTACACAATTTCTAGAAGGACAACGTAAAAAATCCGCAACAGATAGTTCTCTGCTGACTACCTGCTTACGTATGACATTTAACTGGATGTTGGTTAATACAAACCAAGTTATAACGCCAAACCAAGCCCTATCTCCAGGCTGTTCAGCATTGCAAACTTGGAGGTTTCTACTTTGTAATTGCCAACAGGAAAAAACTCAGGGACATGTTTTAGTTTTTTCATCGTTATTGTCATCTAAACAACTGTTTCATTTATGAAATAAAAAATTGATATAAAAACTCAAAATTATAAAATAAATAAATAAAATAAATTATCGAAAATTATCACGTATGGAGGAGAGTTATGAATGTGGGATTCTTTGAACTCATTGAAAAGATCAGAGTGGTCAGGTTTTCAACCAGTATCATTGAAATTACCCTGGCTTTTATAGATTAGTAATGTGATGATTTTCAATTGCTACAGTAATTAGCTTGAATAAATAAGGTCTATTAGATAACACAAAATAAAAAGGTTATTTTCTTTGAATAGGTACTGGATCATTGGGTCAAGGTCTCTCTGTTGCCTGTGGTATGGCATACGTTGGAAAATACTTCGACAAGGCATCTTACAGGTAACTAATTTTCCTATCTCTTGAACAATTTGTGCAATACAAAACAATGTTGTCTCTCTATGACCAATTATGTCGAGAAACCCTAAACTTTCTACCAGTTGATCGTGCAATTAGTCCTTTTAATGGTGGTTTATAGTAGTGAATTACATTGAAAATACAATGTTTTCTCCTTCTCGTGATTTTAACTGCCCTAAAGTCAACCTCCAAATACACGTTCGCTGAGTTAATAATCTATCCCGAGGATGATTAGAAATCAGATTGGTATAGAAATTCATGGAAATAAATTCATTCATCAAACATTCACCTGTTGGAAAATAATGATAGTTCTATAATCTATCCCGAGGAATTATTTTTAAATGGATGCTATTCATGCAATCTTTTTTTGCTGTACTCAGTTCCACTAGTTTTTAAATCACCATCATCAGATATATTGAATCTCTAATTGCAAGTTTTTAATTGTTGATCGATATTTTGGTTAGTCCTAGTTATTTTAATATTTGATCATTTCTTGAGTTTTATAGGCTCAACAATAACTCCAAGCATCTGTTCTTGGTTCCAGGGTTTATGTCATTGTTGGAGATGGTGAGTCTGCTGAAGGATCCATCTGGGAGGCCCTTAATTTTGCAAGTCACTACAAACTGGATAACCTAGTTGTGATTTTTGATGTAAATCGTCTGGGTCAGTCAGAACCCACTTGCTTACAACATGACATGGAAACATACAGGAAAAGGGTGGATTCATTTGGCCTCAATGCACTTGTAGTAGATGGCCATGACGTGGGTGAACTGTCAAAAGTAAGTTACTTTTTCAAATGCTGTCTAGAAATCATTGAACCTCCTAATTTCCCCCTCTAAATATGTCATATGTCCTATTATCATGGCTGTGTTTTAGGCTTTTGAAGAAGCAGCTAATACTAAAGGTAAACCAACTGCAATCATCGCTAAAACTTACAAAGGAAAGCACTTCCCCAACATTGAAGATCTAGAAAACTGGCATGGGAAACCACTTGGAAGTGTCGGGAAAGATATTGTTGAGGTATTTATATATCCCCATCTTCAATCTTGTTTAAAGTATTAATTTGAACAGTACAAATTTTTATTCTTTTCCCAATCAATCCAACATAATAAGTGCAGGGTTACAGGAATTAACAACAGTCGAATATATTTGTTTAACTGGTGGCTGGTAAAAGGTATTGGAAATTACTCTACAGTACTCATTTACAACTTCTGAAAAGTATATTCAACAGATGAGTTGACAAAAATATATTCACTTATTTATTGGTACCAATGAACACTTTGTATTTATTTTCTAACAAATTAAAAAGGTGTGAGTTCGAATTCTGCTGAGGTTCTCACAATTTTGGGTCAGTGTGAATCAGAAGATGAATCAACCTGATTTTCAATGTATAGAAATTTGATCAGAATTATCATTTTTGTGCTTTGATTGAAAATTCACTAATAGTGAAGAAAACAATATAATATAGCAATTAATACTGGTTTACTTTTGTAAGTTGTACATTATATACCCTCTTTTTCAGCACCTAAATGGATTGATAAAAAATAAGAACATTACTCTCAAGCCCAATGGTATCGTTGATGACAGTCCAAGCGTGAATATCAACAATGTTCGTCTCACTTCTCCTCCTGATTATAAATCTGATGCTAAAGTTGCCACTCGTGTTGCCTATGGAACTGCCATTGCAAAACTTGGGAAGAATAACAGTCGTGTTATTGCTCTTGATGGCGATACCAAGAATTCTACGTATTCAGAGAAAATTAAGACTGTGAGTAGACTTGTTATTTGAGTTTAGATGTCTTGAACATCCAAGAACAATGAATTCTTAGGTGTTGTTGATAAATCAAAGTATTACTTTAGTTTTTTGGTATAATTATTTCCATAGAGGAAACCAACAAGTAGGAAGATTATATATTTTGGTGTTTTGAGATGAGACCATTGATGGAATTCTATTAGGCTTCCATAGTAGGAGAATAAAATTAACATGCTTACTATTTGAGTATACGACATGAAAATACAACGTGAATTAAATAAATACGGTCATATTAAGTGTTGTTATTGGATAGTATTGCTTGGGATGGTTAAAAAGGAATACTTCTCGTATAGGTCCAAGCAAGAACAAAACAAAGATATGATGAAACAAATTTCATTTCATTTTAATATGAGTAGTAATGGTAAAGTCTGCAACAAATCACTTTTTTAAGAATCGAACTACCTACTAATGAATTGATAAAAATTGATTTTCACTACGGAACATATGATTTTTTGAATTTGAATTCTCTCATGCAATGTCTCTTTTCCTATAGACAAGCTTACAATTGATAATCAGTTCTTTTTCTGCCTCTTCTTCAATTGGTGCTTCCGAAAATATTGAGAGCTAACACTTGGAAAGAGAATACATTTACGTTCTCTTCCAAATTAAGAACCCCTTGTCATAGTTGAATCTACACCTAGATGTTGACACTTTCCACAATTGTAGTAAACTAGAATGATTACTATTTGCTACACTTCCATACACATTTCTGTGAAACCATTGGAATTCCTCAAATTTAAGAAATTGATTCACATAGTTGTACCTCTACATAACCACCAAGAAAATTTTCATTATTATCTTCCTTAAAAGTTAAAAGTTTTGGTGTACTTCAAAAATACCCAACTTTTTTCAGTCACCTACAGAAAACCAGCGTTGCCAATTTTTAAAATTGCTTGACTAATTTGGATGACAATTTTATGAGACCTACTATTAGAGGAACAATGTTCGAGAATATCAAGAATTTTCGTGAATAGATTTTTGGAGATATGAGGGCTGAAATAAGAAAAAAGTGTGCCATTCAATTTTGGATAGGTACTTTAACTCAAGTGAGAAAAAAGGGATTGAGCATCAAGAACTCAAGTTACTTGAGAAATGCTGATCTTTTGAAAATCATTCCTCTGTACTCCATTAAATTACACTATTTCATGACATAACATTGAATACTCAAAGTCACTTAGCAGAAACTTGCCATATTCCCCCAATACAAATCCTGTAGCCACCTAAAAATTACATATTTCATTGTATCTGTCTATCTGACTACCAGTTATCTCACTCAAGTGGTAATAAAAGATATGTACATAGTAAAGAAACGAGCATCGTCTAACTTCTTCAACAAATGTTCAAAACCTTAATGGATCACTAAATAACTATATTCTGCTCAGAGAACTATATTCTGTTCTCTTTGTCTTTTATCTGTATATTTTACATTGATTCTCCAGTTTTCCTAATTTACTTTCCAATGTTTCAGGCTAGTGTTGAACAATATATCGAATGCTTTATTGCGGAGCAAAACCTTGTTGGTGTTGGCATGGGAGCTACCTGCAGGGACCGTACAGTTGCATTTGTGTCAACTTTTGCTACATTTTTCACTCGGGCTTTTGACCAGGTATGCGAAATGTTTCTCATTTCCAATAAATAGTTCAGTAAAATATGGTACAGTATGGATTATATTTAAAAATTGTGTGTGTGTGTTTGTGTGGGAGAGTATTTTATCCTTGTACATGTATTGTTTGATAGAGTTTACCTTGTATTTTACTGTTATTACCACTGTTATTTTACTATCTACAACAGTAAGTGTCTTATTGAACAAAAGCTTTTTGTTAATCTAAATTCTAAAATACAATGGGAAATATGAGAGAATGAATAAAAAACTATCAAAGGTGGAAATTTACAACTTTTTAAATTTTTTTCAATCTTGTACTTAATACCATTTTTTCAAGTTAAGTATGTTTTGCACATTATATCAGAAAGATGGTGGCAGTCAGTGACATTAGACTGATATGGTGAATTCTGAAGCTTTGGTGTGCTTTACATCATATTTCGAAGAATATGCCATTCACAAAATGGTTGTTACTGGGCTCCAAATTAAAAATCCAATTCAACCTAATTACCGGCTCAAAGCTATTTCTCTGCCATAGAACAACCCTGTTCTCCAGGCATAGATTTGATGAATGATGGAGTTAAGACTGAATAAAATTCCATTGCGGCTCGTTGTTCCACTTAAATCAAGATCAATTACACCATTCACGTCCTATGTGGACCTACCTCTCCTATTGTCTGTTGTGAATGTCCATCAGTGAACCCTCTATTGATAATTAGCGTAAAGTTTAAACACATTGCTGATTCATATAAAAGCTTACTCATAAGTTTTAAAAATATATATTTCATTCATCTTTTCAGATAAGAATGGGAGCTATTTCTCAATCCAACCTCAATTTTGTTGGTTCTCATTGCGGAGTTTCCATTGGAGAAGATGGTCCTAGCCAAATGGGTTTGGAAGACATTGCTCTCTTCAGATCTATTCCAGGTAGGCCAAACAAATCAGATTTTGGTGCAGATAACGATTTGGTATATCTAGTGGATTTATTTAACCAAATTTCAATCTATAAAAAATCTTTTCAAAATATGAAAAATCAGTTTTAAACAATTTTAATTCCTTAATATAACGACAACCTGTTGAATTGTTCATAGACGTTTTGGCAGAGAACATAGATAACTGAGGTAGATTTTGTTGATAATTTTTTTGAGGTCAAACAATTTTTGAAAATTATGTACCTTGCGTTAAATTTTAGGAAGCACTGTCTTTTACCCAAGTGATGCTGTCAGCACCGAGCGTGCCATTGAATTAGCTGCAAATACCAAGGGAATATGTTATATCAGAACATCGCGTCCAAATACGCCTATTGTGTATGGAGGTTCTACCAAGTTTGAGGTAAGTAAAATTGTGAATCTCACAAATAAATTGTTTATAACATTTTCAACGAGCCTGTCAGACTTGGAATTTCTTGGAGCCTACAACAATTTTTTTCCTTCAAATATTGTTAAGTTATTGCTATTTGCTTCTCAGAGCCTTCCAAGTTCATCAAAAAGTACAATTATTTTAGTTAATTTTTTATGTCTGCTTATATTGTTGGCTTTTTGAGTGGGTGAGAATACGACTGTCTGCACTAGTGCAGCAATGCAGTACCAACTTCCCTCCCAATATATTCAAAGCAAATATTTCTAGCATACTGTCATACTACCGAACATGGACAGACCAACACATAAACTTGACATACCCAGTTACTTTACACACAACTCACATACTACTTAACTACCATGACTTGACACTACTCAACGCAACAGATTATTGCACTTCACTATAACAATTTATTATCACATAGGCAGCGTACAAGCTCATAAAAACTCAATATAATTTGCATAAAATGTATCACATTACATATTTAAAATATTGTGTTATATTAGGATAAAGCCATGAACTAGGTAAGGCAACGTATGCTGTGTGTGTGTGTGTGTGTGTGTGCAAACGTGATTTAAAATGTTCGCCTAAAGCCATGACAAAAAGGTGATTTTCCACGTTATTACTCCTTACCATAATGTTAGGATGCACTATTGACGAAGTCTGGAGAATAACACCTATAGGTTTATTTGAATTATTGTACCTTAATTACCTTCAGTTTTGAAATTCAGTGATTGAATGTGCTGAACTAAAATCACTCCAGCCAGTACTCCTGTAGCCCTGTTTTATCCATGACCTTGAAAACAATTGAATTGAGCATAATAGATTTCAAAACTCAACTAGCAACAATATTCTAAAATCAGTGCATTCCTTGCATGCAGGTTTTTCAGTTACTCAAATATTATAAATTGAGAAATAGTTTCGATTTTGCTGGAATTTGAAAATATCTTTTGTTTTATGGCCTCCACTCCTAAAATTGTTTTGAAAACAAAATGAGGCTTTGGGGGCAACTAGACTACTCACCCTAAGCCTGAATAACATCAAAATCTTCATGCTTTCAGATTGGAAAATCCATTGTTGTTGGTCAAAGCAATGATGATAAATTACTCATTGTTACTGGTGGAGTTACTCTTCATGAAGCTGTCAAAGCTAAGCAGCAGCTGGCTCAAGAAGGTCTCAACATCCGTGTTCTGGATGTTTTTACCATCAAACCTCTCGATATCAATGGAATAAAACAAAACGCTGCTGCTTGTGGTGGAAACGTACTTGTGGTTGAAGACCATTACCCTGAAGGTAATTATTGTCATATATACATGTTTCAGAGAAGTGTTTGTAGTTGAAAACCAAGAATCTTATACTGTATTTCGCCATACCTTGTTCATGTTATGAGGCATGAATTAAGATTTGCTTGCAAGATGAATTGATAAGGGTGGATTGTTGATCCATCCATCTGTTGGCATTGAGGAGACAACAGCAAATTTTGCTTTAATTAATTAATTTTTTGTTTGATGATATTATTATTTTCTTTTTTCTCCATCTATCAATATTTATGGGTTCATAATATAAAACGCAAAACAACGAAATGGAAAGTATTTCAACTCTTTCGCAATGTCCATTATATCCCTGGTACATACCAGAACCTAAATAAAAATTAGAAACGTGTTCGTTTCGTTTTAAATGGTGGCATTCAGTAAAACAGTGCCATATATGTAAAGATGGTGTTTTGGAATGTTAAAAGTACTACAATATACAGGTCCTTAACCGTTTTCAATGTACATGAGGAAATTTAAATTATTGTTCATTGGGATATTTTTCAGTGAGTGTGAGTAATATAAAATTCATATCCATAGACCCAATTAAAATTGCAATCACAGAGTATGATGAAGAATGAAATCTTAATCTCAATACGATAGTATTTATGTCATGACTGTATTCAGGGATTAGTCATAGGAAATTTGTGGTTAATCACTGAAACTTAGGCGTATAGGTATTTACTTTATATTTGAAATAACAAAATTATGGCCCTTGGTAATTTTCAATGACTAAAATTTTCAAGGTAGCAGGTTTCTGGTTATTGAAAATTGTGTCTAGACAACAACCTACTTCCCTTTTATGGAACAATATGCAACTTTCTTGTTTCCAAGAGTTTAGACTCCAAGGTTCTAAGCCAAATTATATTATCCGTGAATAGAACTGTGGTGACTGACACAGTACAGGCCTTAGCTCTGCTGTTATCTTCTTTCCTGCCGTATTTCGCCTTTTAAAAAAATATATACCCTACATATTATTCGTTTTAGAAATATCCGTTTGATGTATTCAAAGGAGTATAAAATAATAAGTAGAACTGTTCGATTTTGTACTTACAATGTGAAGATATTGTTGCGCTGTCACAACATTACACATCTTTAACATACTTTCAGGTGGCATTGGTGAAGCTGTCAGTGCAGCATTGGCTGGAAACCTGAAAAAATTCATTCACATTGCTGTCACTGATGTTCCTCGATCTGGACCCCCTGAAGTTCTTCTTGGCCATTACAAACTTGATGCCAAGGGAATCATTAATGCCATTAAGACTCAACTTTAAATCATTTTGTATGTTAGATTGAAAGATTACCTTTATTTTGTAATAAATGCTGTTTTTTTTGTATATATATGTAATGGGCTCCTGTTGTTTCCCTCATATCTCACCTTCTAAAATAAATTTAGCATTATTCTTGAAATTATCAACCTGCGTAGCATTATTTTTTGGTATTGTAACATAGTTATTGGCCATCTTACTCTTTTGACCTTGACTACAAATTTCAAATATGTGTTCAACACAATCAATCAGAAGATACGAGTAAACAACCAATTTATAGATGTGGTTTGCCTTTGTCTCATCAAAGACAATGTGCTTCATCGCGTAACGCCCTTCAGTAAACGTTAAAGTTTAGCAGTGTAGTGGTTAGCACCCTGAGGTATATTTATCCAAAATGCTGCAAACATGAGGGGTAATGATGTTTGCCTGTCCTTAGCAGTGGCTGGCGATTTGCATATACGGATGGCAACAGCTAGAACTTGAAACATGAATGATTCGGTTTTGTCCTTTGTGGTTCAAACAATTTGGATATGTGGATCACCCCAGTTGAGTCGTGGACATGCACACTGCAACTCTCCAGAAAGTGAATCTGAACCATCTTGTACTGTGTTTGATATAGGCCTGTTACGGATTACACACTTCGTATCAACTCTGTTTCCATCAGGAGGGTCTCTGAAGTATAAATTTAACCTCAGTATAAAAGTTCACTTGAGAAATTTACGAAAATGTGTATTTTGGCAACTGCCATTTATATATACTTGTATTTCTTGTGCATACCCAACTTTTTTACTCTTTATGGACGATAACTAATTATTTAATTATGGCATTTTTGCAACGAACAACACATTTCCCTACATCTACAACACAAGATGATGAGATTAAACTCCAATCAGGTTGTCTCGAAGTCTTCAGATTTATGATCCAAATTGAATGAGTCAATAGATACGAAAGCAAGGAGGTCTTTGCCTTGCATTGTTTCTGGACAATGGAAAAGTGCTTGTTCATGTAAGGATTCTCAGGTTGTTGATCAAGCTGAAACCAGCTTTGAGTCAGTAGGCAGCAACGAGAACCTCGTTCCCACAACCAGATTTACAGTTTCAACATAGTTTGCAGCGGTGCATGCAGTTCCAAAACTCTTACTGGCAATTCATCCTAAGGACCACTGAGTGCCAATGTTAACAAAGCCTCATCTGATTTACTACAGTCCTTTCAAGATGAGGCTTATCACGTTTCTCTTTCCTTCTCCTCGTCTTTTTTACCCTTCAGGGTCCGTGCTCTATTCTGTGACATAAAAGCTCAACCAAGGTGAGAAGGGAGGGATGGTGCCAAACGTCTTTTCGTCTTTAAAATACCCACCACTATACTCATCAATCACTTGGTAAGCAATATTTATAACTTTATTCCTTTAAAACAATTTAACTAGAGTGGGAAAACTGAAAAAATGAATAGGTTAATAATAGCTACTGTACCAGATGACAGACATGAAAGATTTTAAGCAGTTTTCCTGGACCATTCTCAGTGATATATATTTTTAGAGCATTTTGTAACTGACCAATTTCTTGTGTTCCAAGAGCTAATTTTTTGGTCAAGAACAAAGTTTTTACATAAAATGTAACAATAAAAGAATTATCCTTTGTTAATGTTAACAAAGCCTCATCTGATTTACTACAGTCCTTTCAAGATGAGGCTTATCACGTTTCTCTTTCCTTCTCCTCGTCTTTTTTACCCTTCAGGGTCCGTGCTCTATTCTGTGACATAAAAGCTCAACCAAGGCGAGAAGGGAGGGATGGTGCCAAACGTCTTTTCGTCTTTAAAATACCCACCACTATACTCATCAATCACTTGGTAAGCAATATTTATAACTTTATTCCTTTAAAACAATTTGACTAGAGTGGGAAAACTGAAAAAATGAATAGGTTAATAATAGCTACTGTACCTGATGACAGACATGAAAGATTTTAAGCAGTTTTCCTGGACCATTCTCGGTGATATATATTTTTAGAGCATTTTGTAACTGACCAATTTCTTGTGTTCCAAGAGCTAATTTTTTGGTCAAGAACAAAGTTTTTACATAAAATGTAACAATAAAAGAATTATCCTTTGTTAATGTTAACAAAGCCTCAGATTTACTACAGTCCTTTCAAGATGAGGCTTATCACGTTTCTCTTTCCTTCTCCTCGCCTTTTTTACCCTTCAGGGTCCGTGCTCTATTCTGTGACATAAAAGCTCAACCAAGGCGAGAAGGGAGGGATGGTGCCAAACGTCTTTTCGTCTTTAAAATACCCACCACTATCCTCATCAATCACTTGGTAAGCAATATTTATAACTTTATTCCTTTAAAACAATTTGAAAAATGAATAGGTTAATAATAGCTACTGTACCTGATGACAGAGGACCTACATGAAAGATTTTAAGCAGTTTTCCTGGACCATTCTCGGTGATATATATTTTTAGAGCATTTTGTAACTGACCAATTTCTTGTGTTCCAAGAGCTAATTTTTTGGTCAAGAACAAAGTTTTTACATAAAATGTAACAATAAAAGAATAATCCTGTGGAATGTCTTAGACTTAGCTAATAGTTAGGTATACAATCCCCTCCAACACTATACATAAAAGCGTTAAAAGTCAATGAAGGATGGCTTATAACGGAATTTGTTAAGAGATTTTATTTTAAAATTGCTAGAGCCTTTCCAATCTTTTTCAGGTACTTAGCTAAAAAGTCTATTACAATATTAACAATCAAAATCTTTGGTTACCTCATTTGAGGGTGGTAGAGAAGAACAAGTTTGTGTAATTTTGCTTTGCAGCGGTCGTTTATGGTCTCTTAATGATGACCTACAACTTCTGGGAGGCCGTCAAGCTCCACCTCTTAGTATAAATAAGGTCTTATTTGTACCCAATCTCAATATAAAATCAAAATACAATTTTATTTATATTCACAGTAATCGCACATGACACTGTAGGTACGAAGGATCTGAGCTTTATTCGCATTCCTTTGCATTAGACTGACGCATCGAGTAAATAATACTCGAATTCAAATTGACTTGAATGGTTCCTTCCAGTGAGGAGGGAACTGGTTGTAATCTACTAGTATCAGAAATGACAAAAAGGGCCAGTAATACAAAAACAGCTCCAACCATTACTCCAGCAGAAGTAGAAAGTAGAAAAAGACGAAGAAGAAGAGGAAGAAGATTATCGAAATCACAACAATCATACGGTGATCCGTTGCTTGATTTTGTGCCAGTGGAAGTTATATTTGTGCGACTACTTGGTTATTTGACGTTTGAGTGAATTTGATTCGGTGTAACGAAACATATATTGTCACATCAAGTGGAAGGACTGAGAGCGAGGACAACTTATCCTTCCGATTTCACTTTTCCATCTCCTGGTATCAAAATGTAAGGAGATTTAGCCTCCCTCGGCTGAACCGTAGCTATGGTATCTTCGTTGGAATTTGCAGTGAGGGTCAGTAAACGATATTTTTTGTCACAGTCCATATACATCATTAATTAATAATCGTTTCGACAGAGAAAGTGAACAGCATATCCGTTAAATGGATGGGCCAATAGGCTTAGTAAACTACTGTTACCGTCTTGTTGGGCTGTTTAGATGCCGAATGTTTTTGCTCGGTTTGCAACTAGTGAGATCCATCGACTGTTTGATGTTTTGTTGATTTTCATTTTTCCTCGGTTTTATCGTCGAGACTGAGCCTAGCTTGTAAAAGTGGAGCTACAGAATTTGAATGGAGTGTCTCACTGCTACGAATGTTGGGTCTCTGGCCAGAATCATCTGTTGACATTATAACATTGAATCTTCTCAGGATTATTTGCGAACCATGATAGGTGTGGCTCGTATGGTAATCGGACAAAAAATCCCCAACTTCGGAAAACTAGGGCTGAATCACAAAATAGGTAACGCATCTATTTTTCCAACTGATCTATACTTTACTAAAAGGATTGATGTAGGATATTTTTTTGTTTTTGAGATGCGAGCATCCAGACCAGCAAACTATATAGGTAACACATCTATTTTTCCAACTGATCTATACTTTACTAAAAGGATTGATATAGGATATTTTTTTGTTTTTGAGATGCGAGCATCCAGATCAGCAAACTAGACGATAGGATATTTCTGTCATTTTTCACACGGGGATTTTTTGTCCGGGGTGGGCTAAACGCGAGGATTTTTTGTCCGTGATTCGGCTCGTATTCATGTAAATTGTATGAGTGTTGAAATCAATGATGGATTGGTCTCAAGCATAGAATAAATCAGAATGTCGTAGCATCTAATTTCAGTGCATCAGCAGAAACTTGAATGTCACTGTAAAAACGAGTATAAATTCATTCGATTTTTTATTGTGTTATTAATTTTCAAGGATAACAGGATAATAATTTTTGATTTGTACGTTAGTTGAAAGCTGCTACATATTTGACAACTCCAATGATCTGACATCGAAGTTGATGATTATCTAGCATTACTCTTGCTGATCTTCGATTGAAGTAGGTGTACATAAATAGGTAATCTCAACCACTGATTACACTGCACATCTCAAGCCGACCAGCCCTAATTAAACCGAAAATCCTCATAAAAATCTTGTCGAACTGTTTATTGTTTTAAACCACTTTGGAGACTTTGAAGTAGAATAAAATAATGTTCGCTACGGTCGGTAAGAAGTGCTTGAATTTTTTTTCAGCAAAAACCTCAAAATAGGTCTTCTTTCAGTTTTTAACCTAAAACTAGTGAACAGTGCATTTGACAGAAGAAAATACTCCTAGCAACATTAAAGAGTCCTAGTAAGCCTCAACTGCTGTTACAAGTATTCACCAACATTCTATCTATGTTTTAACTGCTATTCTTTTTCAAAATCTGGATTGAATACCCACATGAATGTAAAACGTTTGCCATGCTGGATGGACAGTTTCCTTCTTCATTCATCGAAATTTAGAGGTTTGGAATTAGTTGAAGAAGGAGGTACAAATTTCCATTTAGTAAAGTAAGGTACCTGTATACATATCCACTCAAGTTCTACAACTAAGTTTTGATTGAAATCCCACACTATGCCCCCCCCCCCTCTCTAGGCTGCCTCCTACCTTTGCATTCTGGCTGAACCCTTATGTGAAGCCAGACGAAAAATCAATCATGGATGTGATAGCTATCCCTTTTTTAAATACCTCTTTGGCAATTCTAACTTCAGTGTAAATATTCGTCTACTGTGGCTACCGCCAGTTCCATACAATGAGAACCACAGTACATGTCATGCCCACATGTACCTACTGCAACTATTAACTCCGATATTATGCCCACAAGAGCATAATATTGGCACCTCATACCATTGCAGGAATGGCACAATAAAATTGCAGCTATTTTACCTAACACCTTGTAGACTGTTGAGAAATTGGTTGACCAACATATTGGAACTCAAAATCGCATTGCACCACAACCTTCAGATATGACAAATTAAAGACGAAGTGGTATGGCTTACATTTGTCAAACTCCATTTTATATTGAAGTTCGACGACTCTGTTAGCTCTTAATAGTGAAATACATTAAGTTTTTCGAGTTTATCTTCCTTGGATGTCTGAGTTAGAGGTCTAACTAAATCACCGCTGCTTCGAACCAACAGGAACTTGTGAATCCACGATAGTTCTTTGGAAAGAAACTGTCTCTCAGTTAATATGGAAACCGTCACAATGATCTTATTCGCAAATGAAACCAGTGTAACAGTTCCATTTCCTCTTGATACTGCTATAACTGCAGTATGAAGATGGGAACTGTAACACTCTTAAAATTATTTAAAAACGTACTCATTTGAAGAATAATTATGTTGAATGTGGGATGACAGTATTATGGATTCCAATCCAAAAAGTTTTAAACGGAAATTTCAGTCATTAGACTCTAATGGATTACCTCTCTTGGTGATCCAAGTTAGAGTTCTACCCAATCATCTCTTCAGTGACTGGGAAGGAACACTCATTTCCACAATAGTCAGTAGAGAAGAAGCACTCTCCTGAATAATATAGAAATCATCTCAGTTTGTTCCTAGTTTTACGAACAAATTACCCAAATAGGCATTTGAATCCTTTAGAAAGTTGTTGTTTGTTCCAGAGAATATGAACTCTTAATTTGCATACTATGACAATTAGGATTTCTTCAAAAATTATATCAACTTTTCAGGTGCGCCCTCCCTTTAACCAACATGAAGCAGAGAACGTTGGGTTGTATGTTGATCCTTCTACTGAAAGAATTATCCTTGGAAACAATTATTCTTTCTCGGCCGACCATGTTTTTCCAGCATATCAGCCCCAGGCTGTGGTTTTTGAGAAGTTTGCACCAAAAGTGAGAAGATTCTTAGAAGGTAAGAAGCGTACCTAACGTAATGTCAACATTTTAGTTGGAAACTAATTCGATTTTAGATCATGAATTGATAAAATTATGGCTTCTTGTGCCAATTTTCTCCGAGGTCATTGCCATGATTTGAAATAGTGGGTATTAATGGAATGATGATTTCTGGCGAAAATAACAGTAAATTGGTAAGTCGTTCAAATGGGAATGTAATACTGATACCGTGGGTTTTTTAATTGAGTCAGGGTGGTTTAAGAGTGCCACCTATCAATTCAGTGACCACAAATACTAAGAAATAGATGCCACACTTGTTGAAAAATGACGAATGGTTTTGCATTGGCTTTGAGGAGGAAACCATGCTTTTTAGCATTCAAACTCAATAGTCTCAAAACTTTTTCCTCTGAGAAATTACAAATGACTAGCTTTTCCTTAGGAAAGCTGAGATCCTAAGGATTTTCTTCCATTATATTAAAAAGGTGAATTACCTGAGTTGAAAAATTATAATTTTGATAATTTTCCAAAATTTAGACCTTGAACTCATCTTCTATTTCTCGTGTCTGAACCAAAATTCTTCTCTTTGGCCACAGGGAGACGACAAATTTGACACTCCTTCTAATGATGTAATCAAATTTCAATTTACTCATTAAATTGAGGGAGTTACAGCCGTTTCGTAGGGGAAGGTCGAAGTCACAAAAAAAATCCTTCAAGTAAAAAAGGTCGGATTTTATGGGGGGGTCTGAAAAAAGTCATTGGACAAAAGTTGTTGCAAATTAGTCGCCTGTTGTATACCCAGTCTATTCTTATACACTCTGTACTTATATGTCTAGTCATTAAAAAAAAATGTTTCTCTCTTGTCTTGGAGTCTTTTTTCAATGCCATTAAGAAAGCCAAAATTGATAATGTATTCGTTATAAATTATCCAATATTCATTATTCGGTTGAAACCATGATTCATAGCTGATTGCTGAATCAATGATTTTCACACGAGTGATATACTTATAATTATGATTATTTATATATTCCTCTGTTCTCCATTTAGGTTACGATGTGTCTTTTGTCACCTTTGGAAGAATCAAGACTGGAAAAACACATTCATTAGTGGGTTCATTGTCTTCAAATTTAAGTGAAGGATCCAATGAAGGCTTGATAACACGAACAGCTCTCCAAATGTTTGATTATCTCAATGTAAGTGATTTCAGCACACTCAATTTCTTTCCAGCACGCTAATATGATGTGAATCAAACTAGACTGTGATTCCTGTTTTAAATTTGTAAGGAAGATATGAGAAATGAAAATCTCATGTTATTGTAAAAATTCAGACTCTTAAGAGTTTCCATAAAAACTTGTTTCCTCAAACTTGAACATAATAGGACCTGGAAATTAATTTTTATTTTGTCTGGGAGGGATCATTTGGCTCATTTGAATCACCATGGAATATTATGTTCAAGTCAACAACTTACTCATCAAGATGTGAAAGTGTTAATTGTGTATTATGGTGAAAAAATCAGCTCAAAAAAAAAAAAAAAAGGAAAAATAAATTCTTGGATGCATATATGTTGGAAGCATGTAGTTGAATTAGTTGGTTAAGTAGTTTGGACTCTATCTGTGATACCCTGTTTACAATATACTTTGATAATTGAAATTTACCTGATTTTGAACCATTATTTCGAAACTTCCAGAAAGCTAAACAAACCTCTGAACTGAACTTCAATGTGTTCTTCAGCTTCTTTGAAACTCCCTGCGATGATATGGTTGACCCAAATAGAATCAATGATGTTTCACGTCATAGAACATCCATGGTATGTCACTCTGAATCTCCTTTTTAATATCTCAGTTTGTATAAATATCCAATTACATTTCTGTTTCACACTTTTGTGTTGTTAATTTTTCAGGAACAGCCTGTAAATAACAATTTTAGTAGCAAAGAATGTAATTCTTTTGATGAAGTTATGAATTGCTTGAGAGTGGTTATGAAGAACTATCCATTTGAAAAGTCTTTTCCTCATACCAACTGTTTCTTTATGCTCACTTTACATCAGCAATTGGTGCAAGCAGGTATGTATAGTGAAATGGACTATTCATAAGTGGTGGATTGGATCCTACCAGTATAATTTTTTGAACCCCTTGTGCTTAGATCCCAAGACACTTGCTGTGCTCAGAACCATTCGTTTTTTGTCATTTAGCTTGAAAGTTGATAAGGTGCTACTTTGTTTAATTGTGGGTTAATTTAAATGAAGAAGGGATTAATGTCCTGTTAAATTTCGAGACCACAAAGAGGGGTCATCAAACACATTCAGCCAATCCAATCTCTGGGGGTTGTATAGTTCATGAGAGCACAAACTTAATGCCTTCTCTAATACATTATAAGTTCACTGATATTCCTGATTTCATTTAGATGTGGGATGGGCAAGTACACTGCAATAGTACTTGACAAGACCAGGTTGCTGGTCAAAACCTGACCTCTCCAGATTTTGCTTGAACTGTCCACCTGACTTGATTAAGAATCCATTCTCGCCAGGTTTGTGCCTGACTCAGGGGTATCGTTTGAGCTACCCAATCCCACCCCTCTCTTCCAAATCCTGAGTCCTTTGGAGACTTATGATCTGATTATTAAGTATGGTAGCACCTATATTCATCACTCAACACACTACAGCATCACTAAAATGTATAAATCCAGCAGCCCAATGATGGTATCCTCTATATTTATATAATTTTCCCATAACGTCAGTGGGATTCTGCATTGTGTTTAGTTTATTTATAGAGAGGTATGGGTTCTCACTTTCTGTAATTTGAAACATCTTTTCACAGCTTCCACTGAATCCTGTAAGTGTTTCATGACTTTTTTTCTTGTATTTTATGTTTCAAGACATGTTGTTTGCTGGTTTCAGGCAAAATACTTGCTAAATCCTCAAGATGTACTTTTGTTGAATTGGGGAGCTATGAATCAAACGGTTTGAACAATCAAGGTGTTCAACATCTAAGGTTTTCTAACACAGGGCTGAGTTTAATATCAAAAGTGCTCTCTGCAATCAGTGAAGAAGCAAATTCTAGTCAAATTTCACAACCATTAAGCTTGTTGTCAGCTCTTCTGAAGGTAATGATTATTATATTAATGTAGTTATGATTCAGTGAAAATGAACCTTTGTGTTGATCTTTTTCATGCTTTATAGACCTTTGAATATCTTTGTAGTGCTACAGCAATATATGCGAGCAAATCTCAGGTCCACTTTCTAATTAAAAAGGTTATTAAAAGGGCTTGTATTGAGTTTAATTTTGGCTGTGAATGGTTACAGAAAATTTATCCAAACATGGGTCTTCCTCCATATAAATTCACCTACACCAGAGAGATAATATGAAGAGAGAAACAATGCAATTATGATTGTTTTGAGTTACGAATGAAAAGTAAAAAGGGCAACCAAGTTTACCATTAGTTAGTCTACCTTCCTATTTTTTCCTTATTTCGAGGGTACTTTTTGCATGTTTGTAATTAGTTCAAAAATGCGCTTCTGATGAGTTTCACAAAAATACTATTGTACGCACGTGGACTTTTTGGAGGGCACACTAGAAATCCATCTATTCTTCTGAGAGCGCTCCTTGCCCAGCTAAAGATATCTTGATATCTTTATCAATATCTTGAGTCACTTTTGGTGGAACTGATCGTTGATTAATTGTAGGAAGGTCAATTACTTTTAGATAATCTTCAATGACCCTTTGATTTTGGTTGGATTCAAGCCACCTTGTTGTAAAACAGGTGTTTCACCTAGTTTTTATTATGAAAACTCAACCCACTATTAAGGTTGCAGGACTAAAATTCTAGTTTATAGGTTTTTATAAGAGCTACCCACATTTTTCTGAAAATTCCATACGTATTGGCCCAGTAGTTCCAACGAAAAGTTTTATGACTTTACTTGCACAGTCCATAGAATACCAAAACTGGCACAAGTACATTTGTAGACCTTTGAACCATCTTCCATTTGAACCACTCTTCAATATTCAGCCTAAAAAACGTTAGGTGGTTCATGAAATTCACATTTGTGCATGCTCACAATGTACAAAAATCAACGAGGCAAGGTTAGACGACAATTAAGCCAATAGGAGATCCACATAACTTTAAAATAGGACTTATAGAGTCAAATAATATTTGTCATCAATTTGTAAATTTTTTTGTTGCAGGATATAATCAAGTATAGTTCTGCCACTATACTGCTATTCTGCGTTTCACCATCATCATTGGAATCATCCAACTCTCTTGTAGATTTATTGATAATAGAGCAACTCCGTTTACTTTATGGGAATGGATTATTGTATGGTGTATATCAGAACATGGATAAGAGGAATACGACGAATGATGTAAAAGTAATGAGTCATCATGAAACAGAAACTTTCAAAGAAGAAGCTTTGAGGTTTGTTGTAAATGTAGCTGGACTCTTACTATGATAAATTCGTGGCAGAATGCTGCACTGATGAATCTACTGAACCACATTGCTCCAGTTTGAGATTTTCATGATAGTAATTACCTGTATAATGTTGGTTTAAGCATCCTAAATTTAAACCCCACATTATTTCCAATTACTACCTTGGGAAAAAAAGTTTTGTGAAGCTATTCCATTCTGAACTATAGAATATGTTGTTATATGTCTCTACCATGTGTCCACAGATCCTTGTAATTACTGTTTTCATCTAGTTTTGATGGCATTTTCAGGGAATGTGCGGGGTAGGCTTTAGATGGGCCTATGACTTTCACTGCTCACAAATGAACAGATCAGCCTTCGCATTTTTATTTTTAAATGAAACTTGTTACAACGACAGAAACTAATTATAAAATGATCCAAGTTCCTCATTTTCAATAAGAAAACTTCAAAAAATAGATAAATGAATTGAGTAATAAAAAATGGGCTTTTCTATCATGAACCTTTTTTTATCGTTTGCCTCTTTGAAATGTGGCACCACCCATTACACTTAATATGTAGAAATTTTGACAAAAAAAAGTGAACATTTGGGTGCCCAGTGATCTCAGAGATTTCCTATTTTGGTGTTTACTTTGAAAAGTATCACTACTAATGCAATGATGTATCATTTTGACTTCCTTTTAGCCTGGAATTTGCAGCATCTCAATGGCAGTTACTTGTTTCAAATGCTGAGGTTCTTTTCAATAAGCTTGTTCAAGGAGGACTTTGTCCTGATGCTAAAGGTCAAATCGAACAGTGGCTTTTCCTGAAACAGGAGTGTGAAGATTGTTTCAAACCTGGTGCTCTTGGACAGGAAAAGATAAAATGTTCTCTGGATCGCATTGGTATGCATTCAATTTTGATTATTATACGTGTTCCTATCTTTATGAATTTTGGACGATGTTTTTCTCATAATTATGAGGGATCTTGAATGGTTAAATGCCCTTGCATTGTCAAGTGCTCTAATCCCGTATTATGTGTATAATTTATTTTAATCACTCATTCTTGATACACAATTTCACAATTAGTTCATGGAATAGTGTAGGTATCCCTAATTGATGTATTCCGTTCCTGCTTCTCTTGCCTACCTACTGCCTCATCCATCTGTAGCCTTTTCAGTCCCATTAATTAATTTTTCTTGTATAGATTGACAATTCCTTTATTTCAAGCATTGCACCAAAGCCATACATAATGTTTTTCTGCTTGATATTCTTTTATCTACTTTTTCCACTTTTAATAAGCAATATTATTTATCATTTTTATTTTGACCGAAATGTAAGAATAGTTTTCAACTACTTTGATCTCTCATCGTCATTCTCTCTGTCAACTCTCTGAAGTACTATTTGCATCTTTAGGCTAGATTACTGATTTTGTGTGTTGTTCTGATTTTAATGTTAGGTAGTTCTCAAACCTTAATAGCTTCAAGTGAAATGACAAAGTAATAATCGACTGGCTTGCTGGTAATTGATTCAGTTTCAATTTTTGTTGCTTCAAACATATCGAAAGCTCAACTTATTCTGGCTACTGAAGAGTTTAGGTAGAATCTTCTGTTACCTTAGAAAGGTCTGTTTCGTTACAGAGAACTAAATTAATATAATGCAGTTATGTAACTGCTAAATTTCATCTTGTTGCAACTCTTTTTACATAAAAATTAGCATATGTTTTATATTTAACAATCATCTTGACCACCAAGTGGTACTAAAATTGACTGTATAAACATCCACTAATCCTTGTGAGATCACCATCTACCCTAATCTACTGTTCATCATTGCAGATGAAGTGACTGAATCTGATGGTAAAACGTCCCTGGAAAATAGTGGGGAAAGTGAACCTGATAATGATGACAGTGATGGGTTAGATGACAATCAAACAAATGAACTGACTTATGTGCAAAGTGAAGCTAAAAGGAAAGAATTTGCTGAAAAGCTTGAAACCCATCTTGACAGGTACAATAATTTGAAAACTCGGGTTTCATAATCTTTTCGTGCTTTATCAAATAATTTTCATGTTTGTCGCCCTTTGAACAACAAACTTGGTGTTCTACCTGAAAGTTTGTGTGTTGTTACTTATTTTCCAAAACAAATGGTAATGTTACACATTTTATAAAACGATTGGTATTGTTTTATGTATGAGTTCTTTGAAATAAAAATAGGTTTTATCAAAAACTTTTATGTGTAGGTTTAGAGCCCTCACTGATCAAATTGTGTGCGAGCAGTATAATACCAAATTTACAAGGATGTATAACGAAAGTAAGACTACTGAAACTAAACGTAAGTTTTTCTATTATCTCCTGTCATTCATGTACTTTTATTATGAGAATATATAATTTATATTTTGTACTCAATTTTGTATTCAGATGCATACTTGAACAAAAAGGCAGCTAGTGCAGAATCGCTGTTGCAATCCATGGACAATGGTGAATGTGATTCATTGAACAATGGAGAAAAAAATGTTAGTACCTACAGAATTCTTACGATTATGAGTACAATTGTTCGTGTGTTGTTTAGGAATATCTTTATTCATGATAAACTGTAATTGCAGCCGAAATCGTCTCATGGGTTTGACTCACATATAAAGCAAATTATTCCAGCTGATGACAATGTTGTTTGTGATGATAACCTTTTGAGAGTTGAAATCGCCAGTCTAAGACTTACTAAGGATTATTTACATGAACAGAAACGAGAATTGACCGTCAAAATGAATGAGGTATCTGGTATTGAGTTCTTTGATCTATTACATTGTTTCCCTGATTTATCTCCAGCCTTGCCACACCATGTTCCTCAACATAGTGATGGGTTTCCAGTCATGTTAGTAGTTAGCTACAGCTTCTATGTAGTAATAAATTCCAATTTCAATAGACATTTTCATCATTTATTGAAAGAGTTCAACATTTTCAATAAAAATACTAGTTGCTTCCCTATATATATAGTTTTGTTTCATTTGTAGACCAAGTACATCACTAAAGCAGAACAAAGAAAGTTACTTGAAGCAGATGAAGCTATTGATGCTATTGATTCTGCAATGGAATTCAAAAACGAGCTCATTTGTGGCAGAAGTGGATTTCCGAAAAATGACCAACAGGAACGAGTAAGAATGACACATTGGTTATTATTGAGATCTCTGGTTAATTATACATAAGTTTAAATTCAGCCTTATTTGACCCTGTTTGCTGTAAAACATTGAATTGTACTCGTAGTACCTGGAAAAATGGTTTTTCCAAAATAACTACTTGTTTTTGTGAAACATTACCACACCACCGCTTGGTTAATATTAATTAAAAAATCCTTATGTTTGTGAAAAATCATGTTCTTGTATCAGTTAGATCTTTTGTTACAAGAAAGGTTAACCTCGTTTTAGCCAATGTCCTGTTCCCTCAGTACTAGATAACCTGTGTGTGATAGATAGTTTTGCAATGTATTTAAGAAAGGTCATCTTTGTTACTTTCAATTTATTAAAAATCAAGGTGGTTGGAGAATGATTGCATCATTCTTGTCTAAATCACAGGCCTTGATGTCCTCCAGAAAAGGATGGTGAAGTAGAGATATCATGATCACTACATCTTTAGAAAAGTATAGTTCACAACCCTTTCTTTCTTCTATGGTTTTAGAAATGTGGAAGATGTCTGAAAGTTGTAGAAGTCCCTAATGAATTATTTCTTTATTGTATATCCATTCTAGATAGATCAGTGTACTGTGTTTATTAGAGAGTTAGCCAATGTTCCAAACTTGCTGCCTCGCACCTCTAGTATTTTATTCTAGATACTTCAATGAGAGCTCCATTTCACATTTAAGCATAGTAGATTGATTTGGAAACAAATTAGCCTCAAGGGGCTTCAGCCGATCAGTTTTTCTTCATTATTTGTAACTTAATTCTAGATGTTGCAAACAAGCTGCTCCATTTTCTCTTCCAGCACTGTAGATTGATTAGGAACAAATTTAACCACAAGAGTACCTCTGCTGATACTGTGGAAGTTCTCGAGCTCCATTTCAAATTTCTGCCTTGCAGGTTGATTAAGAGATATTTAACATAACTGAAACAAATAGTGGGCACCCACCAACTTGAAATTAATGATGTAAAATTAAACACCTACTTTGCCTTCACTAGTTCGCAAATATATCTTTAAAGTTTAAAAAACCTGATTTCTTGGAATGATAATGATTATGCCAGCTGATTCGGTTTTTACCATGTCTACATCACATTCATGACTACTATCTTTTTTTTTTTTGTCAAAGTTCAGGCCACTTAGGGAAAGAGAACGAATGAATGCAAAGCAGTTCAACAAGGAACATTAGATTCACTACAGCAATGCATAACAATGACAAACATACATTAGTGTTATTTCAACAATTTTTAATATTCTGACTATTTCAGCAATTTTTGATTTTACCCTTCTGGATCCGCTGAATGTGATGCCAATGATTCCATGCCATCATCAGCACATATGTGATTTTTTATATGAGTTTCATTAAATTGGGCCTACTAGTTTTAAAAAAGAGGCAGACGGACGAATTTTTTCCCCTTAAATTCAATTTTTGGATTCAATTTATCTTGAAATGTTAACCAACAAATTTTTAGGAGGGGTTAATTTTTTTCCGATCAATTCTAAGTTTCAGTATTGAAAATAATGTACCAATAATAAATCAACCCTGCAATCATAAAAATGATAAACCCAAACTCACTCTATCAGTACACTTTGAAAGGTATGTTAACTACATAAAACTTCATAGACATAGGAATGGTCAACTATGTGAGTAGTCTCTACGGAAATGATAAACCAAATAAAAACTAATTTCACTTATTAGTATGCTTTTGTGCAACCGTGATCAAGTGATATTTGGCCCTTCACATACCTCCACTTTTTGCATACTATTTTAACAGTATCAATATTCGTTGTTCCTCTTGAGGGTACTGTCACTCAGGCACCTCCCATGTTAGACATAGAACTGCTAATTCTGAGGTTCGCTCTCTGTTATAAAACATTTCCTCTTCTAGATATTGTTGTTTTTTACTTTTTTTAGGGTGTTATTTTTTTTTTAGGGTCCTTATCAAAATTTGCGAAAAATCTTGCTTTTACTTTGGAAGTTTTTATTTATTAATTTTTTTTTTATTTCACAAAATATCCTAAAAGGAGTGCAAGGATTTTTTTTACAGCAACCTGAGTGGTATCATTTAATTTATAGCAAAATGGCTAACGAAATCATCCAAAAAATAATTTAACTCTCAAATATTTTAGGGTTGATTTGGGGTAGGTTGAAAACTATGCTGAGGTCAATTAATGTTTTCTGAGCCAAATTTATTAAATATGGTTTATTAGTTTTGGGAAATAACATCGAATAGTGGACAGACGGATTTTTTCTTCTAATTCAATTTTTTATATCTACTTACTTGTAATAGAATTGGTGTGCAGGAATGCAGAAAACAATTGCAGTATGTTTAGTTTAATAACAAAGTCTGTGAGATAGAAAAAATGTGAAAATCTCAACTGTTCTCATAGTGGTTATTGTTTTGAATACTAACAAGATTTTATGTAATACTTTTCAGGTTTCATAGTCATATTTATGTTTACTCTGAATTAAAATATTTCTTTACCTACCCTCATTCCCTGTGGTTTGTTTCAGGGTGAGCAAATGTTGACAGAACGATTGTTGAATCTCAGTCCACATGAAATGAGGGCGTTACTCTGTAAGTACTTCAAAAAAGTGGTTGATCTGAGAGAAGCAGGACGTAAAATGGAAAAAGTGATAGCAGATCAAGATGTAAGTTATCATCACTCTCTCTTTCTCTCATACACTTTAAAAAAAAATAATCTCATCTCAACGGAGGAGGGGGCACATCATTAAATACCGGACACACACGCTTTTGTCAGAATGTGGGATTACACCATGAAAAATTGAAGGGTGCTTTGATCATGGAAATGACTCGTTTCATTGAATTTAGTATGACTCCGTAATAGGTTAGTTGCATAATCCTGTCCTTACCAAAATATTTCCATGGAGCATTTACTCTGTGGGCCCCTGACTAATTGATGGATCCAAGTCAAGTTTATTGGAATGATAAAGCTGACTACAGCCCATTTCCAAAAGTTTTTAAAAGTTCAAACTTGAAGAAATTGGATATTAAATTGTCACTGAGTGTGCTGCGTCACAGACATCATAGTTTTATACTTAGTCTTCCATATACCAAAATATATTTCCTGCAACAGTGATCTTGAAAATACAACAAAAGTTTACACCAAATGGTTATTACAAAAATGCTGGAAATTATCACACAAGAGGTTTATTATTTCTGTTTTAAATAACCCTTCTATGTTAATCACTTATCTATGCTCATTGGACTTAGTCTGTGGCACATTATCCAAATTCGACACCTCTAGACTCCATACCTGGTAATTCATTCAAGAAGAAAATACTTGAGCAGCCGCCAGCCAGTCAGATCTCCCACTGAATGGGCTCTGCTGAGCTGCTCTTCAAGTTGACCACCTACTTGACTGTATACAAGCGATTTTCATTACCCAATTATGAGATTTTTCAAATGGTGAGCGAACATATGATTGTAAAGGAACCTGAGTGTCTCATTTGATTCAGGGAACTGATTTCTATCTTGATGTAACAATAAAAACTACCCTCTTACATTGAACGTTTTTGAGATTTAGATTCTTTGATGGATTAATCCTTAAACATAATCCTTTAGGATTGATTGATCAAGATACAAAGATTACATCCACATTGCCCCAAATTGATGTTGGAGTTTTGAGCCAAATTTTGTAAACTTTGGTCAGTATTTTTGGAGAAAAGCTTTGGATGGCGGACAGTCGAATTCGTTTCAATTTTTGAAATGTACATATCTTGAAACATAAATCAACACCTTGGGGGGAGGGGTCAAACCTTTTTTGTGGTCAAATACAAAGGTTCATAATTGAAAATAATAAACCAAAAGTGGGGTCCATGTGAGAACCACATCATTCCTCATACCAAAGCCTAATCATCAATGTAGGTTAGTGAAGTAGTGAATTGAATGTTTTCAAAATCATAATATTGTTTTGTTTTTATTTCCTAGCATCAGCTTGAGACCCATGCATTCAAAATCCAAGCTTTAAGCAATGCTCTACAACAAACAAGAGTGGATTGTGAACGCAGATTGATAATGGTTAGAAAGGAACAAGAAAAGAAATACCAATTAAACATCCACCATTTTGGTACAGATTCCAGTGGAGCTACTAGTAGCAGTATTGATAACAACAACGTTTCTAATAACACTGGTCTTCTGTTTGAATTGAATGGTGAGTTTGTAACTGACCTTCTGTTAATCAGTTGTGTCATTGGGTCCAAATTCAGCATACTTCATCTTTATTTTGGATTTTGCGGTGTTGATAAATTAGTTTTACCTTACAATCCTTTTAAAGTATTAAAACCATTTTTTTAATGGATGGTAAATTTACTCATTACTTAGCAGTTTAGTCCTTTCAGTAGTGATAATAAATACCTTAAGATTTACTACTTACCATACTATTTTCCATTTTTCATCTTCCATATGCAATTATAAAGAAACACATTGGTCATTGTGTGTGTATGTAGTACAAAAACGGACTATGATCTCAACAAAATCTCAACAACCTCCTCAATACCATTTAATGTAACCTGTAAATTGCTCATAGTTCTGTCTTGCCATTGAATATTGGAGGTATGACTCAATTTATGGTTTGTCAACATCTCTCCGCTATAGTCTAATACGTTCATCTTTTTTTTTAATAGGTGGCTCTTCAAAGAACGTACCAGATAAAGCATTGGCTGGTATCCCTCAACAAAATCTCAAGAAGCTCCAAGGACCATCTACTCATACAACTAAAGTTACGCGGAAAGGCAATAAACTAATCATTCAACAAGAACGATCAAAAAAGAAATGAATAGTGGTTGAGGAGATATCATGTTGATAGTTTCACATTCCCCCTCCCCCCCCTCCCTCTCACCCTCACAGACACACACATAGTTATGATGTTTTGCTCTACAATGTTGTGACCAATATTTTTGTGATAAGAACTAACAAATTTATTTATAAATTGTTACGTCGATTGATGCTAAATCTGCTGGCTTTTTGGTGATGTAAGTGTTGTAACCAAAAACACGCAGATTTATGATATTGTAATGTGAATACTCGAACATTGGTTTAACTTGGCCAACATGACCATGATTGCTGACAGTGATCACTAAATCATAGCAATGAGTTTCATGCAACCCATTCTAAAAAGACGTAAATAGGCATGTGTGGTAAACCCATTATTGCTCATCTCACCCCCCCCCCCCCCCTCTTAGGAATCAATTGTCAGTGTTCATTCCCGACTTGAGTTCTAATAAGGTTAATTTTGAAGTCGAGGTTCTCTTACGGAACTTGGAAGTGCAATACCTTGGATTGCATGGCATGAGGTTCCCACCTCTGTTTCTCTCTACGCTCACCAACTAGTCCACACCCACTTACCTCCTACCCTACAAGTAAATAAACACTATCTTTTAACGTCACTGTCGTTTACATCATGAGGTTTTGTCAATTGAAGATATAGGTGGGATTTTTTTCATCTTAATCATGGTCTATATGGATTATGGTGCATTTCATAATATTTAGTGGCCTGAACTGGAAAGATGGTTTCAAGGAAGTTTCTTATTGTGGAATTACCTCAGAATTAGTTTTATTGAAATCAGGCTGAAATATTGATTAATTGAGAAAGGATACTCAGATGGGGCTCTCTCTACCCCCTCATGTAAGCCTCCAGTGTACTCACCATAGCCTCTCACCAAATTCGCAAAATTATCATATACTATTGTTGGCACTGTACCAGGAGGGGGGGACTCCAATCTCATTGCTTCTAGTATTCTGCGCGAATTCTCAAAATAGTGTAATGTTCATATTTCTGAAGAACCATCAACAGTTATATTTGGTGAAAAAAATCAATATTCACATAAGTAAATATAAATATCTTATTTCCTGTTGAACCTGACGTTAGAGTCACTTATTCGACCAACTTGGTTTTTTTTATAATATTCTGCATTCTTCTTTGTTTCCAATTGAATTATCTCAGTAGGGGGCAAAGATGAACCCTGATGCGGTATTTTCATGTCCTGTATTTGAATTTTACGCTACCAACAATAACTATGGAGGTGCAAGAATCTCTACTGAATACATTACGTTGGTGTAATCATGTATGAGCGTGAGATGAGCTCTAAATTCCAGCCATCACAACCAATTATCTGTATCCTAGCCTGGAAAAGAGAACTCCTAGCTTGAAAGATTTTCCTATTTCTCTTACGTTACCCTCTTCTTCACCTAACCTTTCATATGAAGGTGAAATTTGAATGTGATAAATTTCGTTTTCTCTTAATTTAATTTGTGAGATCTGTGATAATTTATTCTTTCTTAATCTTAACAATTAGTAATAATCACCTAATGTAAATATTATTACCTTGAATGTCTTAATGGACTGAAATGGAGAAATATTGCTCCTTTGATGTAACACATTGAGAAAGAGGACAACTATTGTGTAAATCGACGTGATATTGTAGCTTGTAAACAAATGTTTATGTGTTCGTTATTCTTTGTGTGATGTTATTCTTAAAGAGCGGTTCGGGAATTAGGTCCCTCCTTCTGAAATCATAAAATTGATATCACTACTACTAAGGTATACAAGAAATTTGAGATACGGAATTCCATCCTACTTCCACGATTTAAGCTACTTGTGACACATATCCTACTAATGTATATTTCCTCCAAGATTTTAACCCCAGAAAACCTAAAAGATAGTCATTCAACACATTATATAATATGCACGCATCCTCATCACTTTTACAAGAAATTATATCTCCAGAAGAAAACTGCTGATTTATTATTGGAAGGGGAATTGGTAGAGATGCGGAAGTATTGTCTCTCTGATTAATTTATATCATTTAAGCATTTAATTGCATTAATTTTTGTCTTATGGCAATTTGTGGGAAAAATCCTCTTTCCAGTATACTATTCAATAGTAAAAGGAGCATCATCTCTACTGTAAATTGATCAATACTGCTAATCAACGAAATCCTGTAACATAAATTTGGAATTTTTTATAACTAAAAATGTTTTTTAAAATCCATCATCTGGTGTTGAAATGTATGTAAACCTTTCAAAGAGCAAGCTTAAGTTAGTCTGCAAGGATGTATCATTGTGACCCATTGAATTAACAGTAATGTATAATCATCTTATAGAATTTGAAAATGGTTTGATATGTCATCAATCACCTAACCTTGTGATCTAAGCCATGAAAGTTCAAATCGTAGTTTCTTGTCTGTCTTTCTTTTGCTTTTATAACTTCTGGAAATTGATGTCTAATAATAACAGCTTAGCTTGACAGTAACTGGGTGTCAATAGTTTTTCGAGTATTAATCAAGTGTGAATGTCTCATATTTCATTGTAAGATGACTGAAACAGCAACTTTTTGTAACGATTTTACAAAATTTTCTTGTTGGATGAAGTTAATTACACATTACCATTAAAGTGTGCCAAATAGCGAATAATTGAAATTAAATGTTCAAAATACTTTCTACATCAAGCCATTTAGTAATTTTCATTAAATTAAATCATCTTTCTCCAAACACATCTACAGTTTAGCATTTACAGTTTAGATTATCTTTTGTTCTGCATTAACATTCTTCATTATATTCTCGCATTGGAAGTTTTGTATCATTTTTTTATGTTAATGTACCTACAAAATTGCATAAACCAGCTTAACTGTTTTGGTCATACCATAGGTGTGTACTTACTTTCAAAATGTTTTAAATTAAATCATATTTGTCTTGATAGTTAATTGAGCCATAGCAGCTCCATTCATTCCTTCTTAGAGGTGATTTCTGTAAATATTATAAATATTGGTAAATTATTTTGTATTTTCGACTGCTGAAATTTATATTTGATCACTGTTCTCTCGTGATTTGCATTGGTAGAATAAGACTGTTTCCTAGCCTCTATTCTTTATCATTGAATGGCCTTTGCTGAGGTATGGGGAGAAACTCCTGTAAATCATGAAACTGTAGTAGGTGTATGCTTCAGTTGTCAGAATAGAGTATGATGTAAGTAAAATGCAGGTATCATTAACAACCTTAACGCCTTTTCAGCAGCCTATCCCTACTGCAATGTTTCATGATTCTGAGATTTCTTTGTAGAGTAAACATTTTCCTTGTCTACTGTCATTCTACCAATATGTGCTCGTTGATTGATGATGAAAATGGTAATTTATTTATAAGATGCTAGTCAGTGTAATGTTGTATAAGTAGTTGAATTACTGTTCAATTTGTTGATTTTTACATGTTGTAATTTCCATATGTGCTAATTAAATTAATGGTTTCATTTCTCTAACACCATTTCATTTATTTGCCTTCCCTCTAAGACTACCCTTGAGTCAGTACTGAATCCATAGTTCTTAAGATTGTCTAACTTGTATTACAAGTTCATAACCCTTGAGTGAGCATTGTGATCAACTGTTCTTCTGGAGGAATATAATAAGTTGGTGTGGTCAATTACAGAACGTATGTTTCATTTGTATTGTACTAAATTTTAGTTAATTCACATACGCAAAATAGAAGTTACGAAGTTAGTCGTGCATCATGACTGTATGAGCAAACTTTCCAAAAATATCGCATTACATTTATGTTGAATTGAGTTGAAATTTGAGCAGTTTGTGAGCAAAGATATTGACTATCAATTTTCCTGTGAAACAATTTTTCTAAATTAAATTCTTTTATTCTAACAAAGATTTTATTATTCATTTTTGTCGATTTTTTATTGCATTTTAATGAAATTTAAGTTGTGAGGTGATGGAATGGTTAGTTGCCTCTTCCATTGAGGTGGATGCGGATGTTAATGCTCCGTCATGGTCAGAGGATGTTCCAGCCCGCATAATCCCTAGAGTGCTTATACAAATTGAGTGCTACCTTTAGAAGCTACGAATACTAGTAGAATATCAGGCATGCGCATATGCTGCTGTTGATCCGACGGCAATGTAATTAATGGAGGGTCCTAATTAGCCAGTCAAACTTCAAAACCTGGAGTCAACCAGAAAGAGGTGTGGAAAACCTGCCTGCAGTCGAGCCAGGTTATTATTCAGGAGGAAGTGCGCACCAATTTAAGGAAAAATTTAGGAAAATTCTCGGAAAACCCTCAAAAACAGATTTTCAACTTCAAAACCTCCAGTCAACCAGATTGAGGTGTGTTACTTAACCCACCTCAACGCAGTTTTTGGTGGTATTTCCGAATATTTTCTGGACTTTTCCGAATTTTTTTCCTCAAAATGTTGAAAAGGTTTCCACACCTCTTTCTCCTCTCTTGGAAAACGACCTTTTCATACGATAATGAAACAATGGGAATCGCCTGGGCTCCCGCTCTCACAATCACTGACATTGGATGTAATGTATAGCAGTTATGATATGGAGGATTTCACGTGTGGTAATGCTGAGAAGTTCTATTGATTCAATGTGTAATCATTACGAGTGTCACTATCATGTTAACATAAATAATCGAAATTAGTCTGTGTTTCTACAGTTTGCTATTAACAAGGATTTACCACAGGACACTGCATCTACCAACAGCGTTAAGAAAAGTCTAAAAATGTAAAAAATAAGTTTGGAAGTTTATATTTTAGCAAAGTACGTTTTCGCCTCACCTACCAGAAGGTATGACAGTTTTTTGGGGGTGTAAGTGAGTACGTGTACTAGTTGCTAGATGAACCTTGTGCCCTTATGCAAAGCAGTCGTCAATGGTGGCTCATTTTCTGGTTTGGGCAAGCTGGAACCATAATTGTTGGCTAAGCAAAAATGGTTCACTGGTCTTAGGTCAGGAATCTCTGCCCGTCATGAGTTGGTCTTCTGCCCACAATGTTAACAGTTGTATATTTGTGTGAGTAGCTCCTGCTGGCCACAGACAGTCCCGGATTGATGTTATCAGTTCATTGTTGTCAATGGCTCATCTACCAGATTTCAAAAATTGTGATTATTATATAATGAGATCTCCACTAAGTAACTAGCACCTTATCCAAATTTTGCAAGAAAATTTGACCAGTGAGTTTTTAAATTGTTTTGTATTGCCGACTGTCACTATTAATCATTTGATCTAGGTAGGGCATGGTGTCACAATCATCAAGGTATGGGGTATCATGCAAACTAATGACTTTAGGATCGATGAGGTTGGCTCATGGGGCTTAAGTAGATTCTTACCTAATACCTACTTTCTGTTTACTTCAACTTGATGATATTTTGCAAGCAACTTCTGGGAATCAGGTATCTACGCAGCACGTGATAAAAAATAAGAAAATGTAATCAGTAGGTGTCTACTTCAGAAAAGGGTTAATGTTCCGAAAACGAAGTGGTCGCTCAAGTGTGAAGGACGTCTACAACAATTTTGGAAATTTTGCTGATAATAATAAAGTTTATTGTTCAACAATATTCATTTACGTTATTAGTGTTCACATTCGATAAGATCATGCGACAATTAGAATTACATTCATTATATCATATTATCGTATTATATTCATTATTAATAACAATTCGTAGTATATTTATTATTCATATATACATATATAATGCGATTTTTCAATTACTTACCTCATTGAATTCAATGATATTCAATCAATCCAATTCAATGACATTCATATTATTGAATTCAATCGACAATTGTATTGTATTTTCTCGGTTCTTTCATAGAATTCTAGAAATAGATAACTGATGATTATATTCATATACCTGAAATAAAAAAAAAAAGAGTGTGCTTTAGCCGTTTTACATGTTGTGGTTGTTGTGGGAGAGAGCAGCATGACTTGCTGATTGAATTTTCGTAATTTTTCTTCGCTATTTACAGAAAATTTTTTATTCCTCCCAAATATGACCACTTTTTGAGCAAAACAATGAATTGCTAACGTCAGTTTAATGACAAACCATTTCTTCGGTTCCTTCCAAGTAATATCTTGCAATAAAAACAAATTTTAATATTTAAAACCATTTTCGAAAATTTTCAATCGCATTCTCTAAATCCTCATGACTGCTATCCTGTGGCCTGAATTATTTAACTGTTTAAAGCAGTGCAGAGTGAGTGAAATCCATCATAGATTGGTTCCTCCACTATTCTGTTCTTTATTTGAGTCTGTTGTGTTCATTATTCGATTTTAGAAATATTTTTCAAGGAATCAATTTTAATAACCACAAGAACGATTTGTGTGTGGAGAAAGTAGGTTAGTGGCAGCCGGACATTCCAGTTAAAGCATATAGGTAGGTTTTCACAAAAGAATACTCGGTAGAAAATAGCTCGGAATTTCTTATAGTTTATAGTATATTGAAGATGTTCAAGTCCCGTGTCAAAAAATGAGTTAAAACTTTTCATTCTTGAAAAATATATATAAAAAAGAAAGTATAATAAAAGTAAGTAGTATTCTTAAGAAAGTATAATTTTCCATAGTACGCTCTGCCATCAGATATCATAACTTCTATTCACATCGCCCGACAATTCGTAGTTGGTACTGCTGAAATGATGAACGATCAACTTTTTTCTTTGAATTCATTAGCTTGATACTGAAACGATACTACTTGATCATACTTGAACTGATACTACTTTGTTTGGAGCAGAAACGATTGAAATTAGTGATTTTTAAGAGCTAAATTCGACTTCATGAATTTTCCCTGGACACAACACAAACATGAATTTAATGAAAAAAGAGCAATTTATTCGGATGAAAACATAAAACTCTTATTGTTTGATACATGACGAGGGCAGCTTACTTCTATTGGACTTCTTTCCTAGCCAAAAAACACTACCTAGGTACCTGTCAACAGTTTTTCGTGAGTCGAATTATTCAGGTTGCCACCGCATACAAAATGCCGCTAACACTGCTTGTGTTACTTGAAAATAATGTGAAAATATTATTGAGGATAAGGAGGTACTGACACTCGACTAGATACTCATTATTGATAAATATTCTGTTGTTATAGAGTTAGAGGGATCTGACAAAGTTTTCTTCCGATTCAGCTTGAAAAATTATGGAACCCATCGGTTCATAAGGTAATTTGTCATTAAAACTCACGATTTCCTGAACTTTTTCTTTATCAAGTTTATTTTGAACCTATGTACCCATATTTAAATTTGAAAAAGAAAAGTCAAATTTCATTTGATAATACCGTTAGAATGCTGAGATTTTCGGGAAGTTTTCCCCCAAAGAGTGCAGTGCGTATTAGACGGAAAAACAAGTGTAAAAAAAAGGTTCCAAAATTTGTATTTTAGCTGGTACATTATGGAAATAGGAGCTGGCTATATTCAACGGTTACTTGTTAACTTTTCATTGTTCACTTCAAACTGATTCTGAAGGGAGTGATGATTGTTTTAATGTCATAAGGTAAAAAACACGAACAACAAATGTTGAAACCGAAAATACTCGAAAACAAAGCGTTTATTAAACAAATTAAACAAAAGGAATTTATGTTGCCCTGAAATTTGTCTCAAACCGTGAATGTGAGGGATCTTCATCACACTGGAATCACGCATTTTTCTCATTTTAATTTTGCTAAGCTGGATGAATGATAAATGGAAATAAAAAGACACATGCCTAGGCCTAGTACTTAGTCAACGGAATTGATAGTTACTTACGCTAGCATCCATCAGATTTTTTTATTCTGTAGTAGCTTGTTTAGCTTCTTGACATCATTTAGGACTCCTTCCACAGTAGTTTTGATACTATCCACTCCAACTTTCTCTAGTTGTCCTGAAGAACCAGCCTTTTGTAATTTTGAAATAGTATCTTTCAGTACGGGCCTGAAAATTATATTCATAGAAACATATTTACTTGATAATAAGGAAGTTTTAGGATGTAGGGTTCATTTTAGTTTTTGGTTGCTGTACTTCCAATACTTATATACCTAGTTATTTTTTCGTGTAACATTCAGGAAATTGAATCTTTGATGACTGAGAATCTAATAAGTACCTGCCTACCAAATCTACCAATATAGATTTCAGACGGGAGATAGATATTAGGTGCTGTTATTATTGACCACACGTCTAGTTCGTGGTTATCCTATGTCCTTACAATGAATTGAATCCTTAAGAACGAATGAACTGGAAGGATAAACAATGGCGATGGCCTAATTTGGCTATGAGCTTTGAAACTCTAACTTTGAACTTGTCATTTTAGAACAGATATTTTTCAAATCTACCTTTGTTGCAGAGGAATTCGTGAAGTTCAAATAATCTAAATAACTCAATAATTTGAATCCATGAATATATATATTCTATTTTGTGCCCCACTGACTGTTCATTAGAACGGTTTCATCTTGAGTCGTCCTTCAGAAATCTTTTCTCTCTCCCTCTTCCTAAAAAAATGCGGGTAGGGACCTAAAATATTTGTTACTAAAGTCAATACTCATAAAAATATCTCTATGCTATGGGCATTGAGTTCAGTAAACATATTCCGTTCTCAGTTTTGTTGCTTATTATTTCATACTGACTACGAGTATGTTCAATTTGCATTCTAAATGAAACAAAGTTAATCCTAGTGTCTAAAGGCCACTTTCTTTGTAGCGAATTTTCTTAGAAAATTAAACTATTGTAATGGCTCCGAAAACTTTCAAATGAAAATCCTTGAAATGTTCATAGTTGAAATCCATATCAAGGCTATCAGAAATGATTCCTGAATTTCAATTTTTATTTATCATTTCAGACGACAACTCTGACAGAATTCTCGTTCGTTGGACAGAACTTTCTGAGTACACTAAACTGACCAAATTTCAAAAAATAGGCCAAAAAATAAGGAAAATGACAAAAAATCCTAAACTTTTTGAACTTGTATTTTTTTAACGGAATATTAGTCGGATCAACAATGAAATTAATGTCATTGATGGCGTTTCAAAATGTATTAATAAACTTGTCCTGAATAATGTAATTAATAAAATTAAAATAAAAGGCTAAACATCGAGTAGAAAATTTGTAAAATCCAAATAGGCATGCTTCACGTTAATGATCATTTGCTAATAAATTTGCATTCAACATGGTAATTCATCAGTGTATATCATTGTATTTGAGTAAATGTATAGTATACCATTCATGTGAAAATGTATTAGTATTTAGGAAAATTGGAGGACGATCATGCAAGGCTGGAACAGCTAAAAACGTTGAATTTGTATTTTTAACAGAATAATACTAGGAAGCAGTTGAACAAACATGAAATAAGGCATTTTAAAATGTATTGATAAAATTGTACCAAAAAATCTTTTCAAATTTCACCAAAATAAGCTCTCAAATGTTATCACAGTTCAACATAAATGTACTCGTATTACGATAATTAGGTGGAATAACGTTATACGTATCAAGTTAGTGTAGCTACCTACAGATACAAGGAAATTCATGAACTTTCTGTTTTTCAAATACTTACTAATAACACAATTGAGAAGAACGAATAGGTACAATAGGTACTTACAAAGAGTCTGATATCTGTTGCAAGTTCATCTTAAGTTCCTCGAGGTTCGTGGCTCCAATTTTCTGAATCTTGGGTACCTACATAAGAAGTATCATTCAGCTGTATTACGATTCACTTTATTAGGACTTGAGCTTTGTTCACAATTCATAATGAACGTGTTTTCACTTAGAAACTTCATTTTTAACTTCTTTACACTACATTGACGCTTAAGAACTATTGTTTTTCTAAATACATAAATTGTTCTTTATTATTAGACTAAACGTAGGTCAGTTAGTCCAAACTGTGACATTTTTCTCATGTAAACTATTTGTATGCCCGTCATTACTTTTTAACAAAAAATTTGCACCGGATAATATAAAGTGGAATTTAAAAGTAGATAATAGGATAGGTTGGGGCTTCTGCATAAATCATTTGATTTCTTTTACTGGAATAATCTTCATAGATAGTTACTATGAAAGGCGAGACGTCATGTGAGCAATTCTTTAAAAAAAAAAAAAAATCTCCATTCTTTTCTTTTAATGCATACTTGATAGAAAATCTTGAAACTTTGGTTTTCACCATTGACCTATGTACTCTCATTTGAGACGAAAACTATATACAACAAACGAAATTGTGTACTTTGGGTCGGTTTTCATAGTTTTCCTCATACATTTTTTGATTATCCAACTACATGGGATGTCCCTAGCTTATTTCCCAAAATACTTAAGTTGGTGTAGTTTTTCGATAGCTAACACAAAAATTACGATTGTTTTCATTCTTATCTCCATTAGTTTCCACAAAGTTGGGAAGGGTTTTTGAGATGCTGGACGGATATTTTGGGCAGCATGGTTGATAACTTTCCGTCACTGAAAGATAAGTGATACCCGCGGATCAAACGTCCAAAGTTCTCCTTGGCTTCCATTTGCGGCGTATTTCGCTAGAAATTGTCTGATTGAGTTAGGTAACCCAGCCAACAGCTACTGGCGTATCTTTATTACTTACTCAGACGTTTCCAGGAATACTTATCCCTATGTCTATAGATACTTTTTCAAGCCGAAATAGATCGAAGTTATGTTTTAGTTAAGCTAAGGAGTCCTAATTAACTGGGGCGCCTCAGAATCATTGAAATCATTGAAAATATCATTATCGTGTGTAAATCGAAGTGATTGCCATGGAAAATAATCAAATCTCATCCCTCCATGGTAATCAGCATCATACTTGTTAAAATATTGATTATTTTCCTTTCTTGATGTATTAAGCGTTCCAGCTTACATAACGGTTCATAACTGTGGGTGTAATAATTTGAGACAAATTAGAAATATAATTACTGTAACATGAGTGAGATCGGAGAAAAGTTCTAACTAGCTTCGTTTTTGGTTCATCTTTTTCAACAACGAACCTATGTAATTTACCAAAAAAATCCACCCCCTCAAAATGTGTTGTTTAACGTTTAAAGATTAGTAAAAGCCAAAAATCAAACAAAAAAAATACGTCCGTTCGCGATACGCCGATGGCCATCGGGAGGAGTTTCTTCGAAACTGCTGGACTGGACTTGATGAAACATGAGTCAAATATCACATGTTCTTGGCATTACATTCTATCAATGCTAAAGGATGAGAACAGAGGACCAAAATGTTTTAGAGGCAGATTCAGAAAACTTTGGAAAAAACAGTGGTGTTTTTATGTTAGTTATTGAAAGACATTGCTTCAATGAATCGAATGAGCAATGTCATACCGCTATACGTCCGTTCCTCTGTGTTCTCAACTTTTGACAGAAAAAAGAAAGTCAACACGAAAATGAATGTAAACGTGTCTTTAGACACTTCAGAACCATAGCGAAAATTGCCTAGAAAATTATGACGTTTGCAAAGGAATTTTGTATTCAAGAGTTCCTTTTGAAATAGATTTTATGCTTACTTATGGTATATATTTGCAAACAAGTAAAGTCTAGGTGTTCTATTTTATCTCGTCTTCTCATTCATGAGTTTCAATGGCTGTGTCGATACACAATATCCTATCGCACCATTGTAGGTATTGAGTAGGTATGAAACCAGCGTGGTTTTATCTCTCGCATAAACGAGAGTAACGCCCTATTGTGTTTCAGATTTTTATTACCACCTATTTTTTACAAGGTTCAGCTGCGAATTTAGGGCTTTTTGCTGATAATCACCCAAATGTGTATGTTGGAAAGGCTTATTGAAAACAAAAAAGGCATCTGAACTCAATAGATTTGAAGCTATTATTGTTGGCTCTCGATGCATTAGATATGTTGTTCTCATTGTTAATGGTTCTAGAAAAGAAAACACCAGTAACACTGTAAACTGAATCGGGAAGTATGATGGTATTTATTAAAGAAATATAGGTCGGCTACCTTACATAAATGTTTTAGAATAACATTACAACGAACCAGATTAACTTTGCTCCCAGATGCGCTCGATTTTGTAAGCAGTTTTGATCCAGCTCCTTTGGTCTGCAAAGCTGATTCTGATAAATTGAATCCCTAAAATATAATTATTCAATTAACTTTTACAAATAGAAAGGCAAGTCAAAGTGGACAGAAAAGAATGTGTTACAATCTTTACTGACTAATTTTCTACATAGGAAAGAGATATTGATTTCATTTTTGGCTTCCAAGAACGTTTTAGGAACATTCCACGTACCAACATGTCCCTCATCAGTATTAATTTAGAAACATTAGTTGAATTTTCCATCCTCCCACCCCTTACCACTTTTCATATATTATTAGTTTGTATTTTGTAGATGTGCGAATTTTGTTCACTACTCCAGTATTCAAATGTGCGTTTTCAAAGAACATCCATTAGCATATGTATTTTGATTGTCATGGGTGCGCGGAAAAAAAAAAAAGTAATTTTTCTAACTTCGGGTTAAAAGTGGTAGTTTGGCATGAAACCAGCGTGGTTTTATCTCTCGTAGAGACAAGAATAACGCCCTAATTTTTTCAGATTTTTATTATCATCTTTTTTTCTCAAAGTTCGGCAGCGAATTTAGGGCTTTTGCTGATATGAGTACATTGGAAAGGCTTATTGAAAACAAAAAAAAGCATCTGAACTCAATAGATTTGAAACTATTATTGTTGGCTCTCGACGCATTAGACATGTTGTTGTCAATGTTTATGGTTCTAGAAAAGAAAACACCATTAACACTGTAAACTGAATCGGGAAGTATGTTGGTATTTCTTGAAGCATTATAGGTCGTTTTCCTTACAGAAATGTTTTAGAATAACATTACAACGAACCAGATTGACTTTGCTCCCAGATGCGCTCGATTTCGTAAGCAGTCCAGCTCCTTTGGTCTGCACAGCTGATTCTGATGAATTGAATCCCTAAAATATAATTATTCAATCACCTTTTACAAATAGAAAGGCAAGTCAAAGTGGACCGAAAAGAATGTGTTACAATCTTCACTGACTAATTTTCGACATAGGAAAGAGATATTTTCATTTCGTTTTTGGCTTCCAAGAACGTTTTAGGAAAACTCCTCGTACCAACATGTCCCTCATCAATGTTAATTTAGAAATTCATTCTTGAAGGTGCTTCGGAGTTCTGTTACGATTTTTAGTCATTTATTTTTACCACTAAGTAATTTTTCTGGTCGCCTGACAGAACGGCATGTTCTTATCATGTTCTCAGAAGTTGTTACCAAATCAATTTCCTTATCTGGTAATTATCCTTATAGAAAT
Source organism: Creontiades dilutus (assembly GCA_031894815.1). NCBI lineage: Eukaryota > Metazoa > Arthropoda > Insecta > Hemiptera > Miridae > Creontiades > Creontiades dilutus. The sequence continues at coordinate 1,535,726 of JAVIWC010000600.1, forward strand.
TATGGTTAAAAGTATTCAACAATGATCAAAGAAACGGACCAAGTGAATTTCTGCAGAGAAGAATCCTCAGGTGCAATGTAAGATAGATTATCATGGTTAGACATAATTTATGGTTAATTAAAGGTGAAAATAGGTACTGCGGATTTCAACAGTCGTAGCTGAAAGGGAGCTCAACAGCGTTTGCCTGATCTCAATGCTTGGTCCGTTTTGCTACTACTAGAGCAAAAAAATTGTTGTTTATATTTTACAGTAGGACGTTGCTCGGATGCCAATTTCCTTTCGCATTTCAAATCCACCTGTAGATGTCGTTTAGCGTTCCATAAAGTGAAAGGATCATCTTCGTCAATGTCGGCTTAAACAAGTAAAAATAATAATGAATAAATAAATATTGTTGAAACATATTGGTAAGTAATGCTTGCATTACAGAGCTTTAATGATCACACTTTAATGATCGCTGTTTAATGATCATACTTGGAAACGTAGACTAGAAACACTTATAAACACCAGACTATAATTAGGGACAAACGGGGAAAAAAATTTTTAAATCAATAAAATCAGGCGTAAATAGTGAAGAAATGAGGATTTATCACTATTGATCCCCCCCCCCCCCCCCCCTTTCATAATGAAAATCATATCCACTTTGGTTTGGATCATGGACAATCCATTCAAGCACTGCTTATATGGATTGAATGACCGATTCTCTTGCTTCTTATTTTGTTCTTTTCAGAATTTCGGTGTAGTTTTGAAAAATATTTTCGACTTTCAAAATTTAATTATACAGGGCGTAATAGTGATACTTTGTTACACCTTGAATTTAAATCTCTTTTTGTGAATCCCAATTTTCATCTAATATCTCTTGTGCAATTAACTTTGGAAGTGTTGAAACCCTTGTCATGAAAGGTTAGGGAAGGCGTAATGCCCTTGATAGCAGCGCTTGATACTTACTTGAATTCTCAGCCGGTTTTCATGTTTTTTTTTCTGTGTGATTAAGAATTTGGTTTAGTTTACACAAATATTTATTACTGTTCGTAATTATGTTCATAAGTATGATCATATAAAACTAGAAATAGGGACGTCCGGGTAATGCATGGATTACTCTGCAATATGTTTTAATTTTATAATATTGCAAAAAGGTCGAGGCAGGATGACAATAACCGTTCTTAAATTAGGTAAGAATTTTGCTCACCTGGGTCATCGAGGAAGTCTTTATACTGTTCCCACCAGTTTTCTTCTAAATCACCCAGGGGATCACCGTTCTTCTTCATGTGATATTCTTCAGAAACACTCCTCTCCAAATTTTTGAGGCTAAAGGAAAACAGGTTGCCTCATTTTAGTCAATTTTCGTTGAATATCGAAGTACTGCAACGGCTTCAAATTGAAATAAATGAAATATTTACAGAAATCAGTCTCGAAATTATGTAGAGTAGTTTTAAACGATTCTTGAACAATAACAAGTTTTCCATCTAACCACACGTGAAATTGAGCACGCATATTACAAAATAAACCACCACAAAAACCAAAGAAGACCCAACTGTCGCAAAACTCAGTTATTACGAAGTCAATAAGATCTGAGACTGTTTTCATTCTATTTACCATTAAGGGTGGAAAATTATGTAGAAAGTTTTCAGTTCAAAGAGAGTCATTTTTCAAGAGGGTGAGGTTGCAGATAGTGCCCCATCAGTTTTATTGTTTTGGTACCCGCAATTGAAAAATCCATCAAGCCTAATTTTCTCATATTATAGTAGTCTGAAGTCGGCCAATTTGAATGGTAGTCAAGAAAAGACGTTTACTTAACCAACAGAAATTTCAAAACAGTTGCATGATTAGTGACTGCGGCCCATACGACATGAAATCCTTGTAATAAGCAAGTCTTCATCAGTTTTCATCCGATTTCAATGACATTCTCAGAGATCATACAGTGTAGTCTGTATATGATTCAAATGAACTTCATCACTCTCAACCCATTCGTAGCCTTTTGCGCAGACGAAATTCAACATCTATAAAGCATTATTGACTTATTCTAATGCATAATTAAGTGAGTTTGACGCTTTTCTTTCCATCTTAATTTGCTGTTTCCCTTAACCAAAAGCAACCTGCCGTTGAATTTCGAAGGATAATCTTGGACATTTCAATGATCAATATCTTCATTTTACCGATACATGTTGTGGCACTCCCGACTTGGTGGGTCTTGTTTTGTTTTCGACCTTACGTCACCTAAATCGCCAAAACCACCCTAATTTAAGTATTATAATTGAATTCATGAAATCGATGGGAGTAGTGTTATATTTCTTGTCACATTGTGTCTAAGTGCCTTGCTCATTTAAATAATTCCCATTAAACAAACACGCAAAGTTTTTGAAGAAAAAGAAGATAATAATAATTATATTTTTTTTGAATAAAACTTTATTGCGACTATTGGGAGTTATTATTCACACATCTTCAACTTAACAAGGCGAGAAAAAAATCACTGAACGATACCGAGATATGTCCACTGCTAGGTTCGAGCAAAAAGTCTCAGGTCTTTTTTTAATAATCTAACCTCAAAGGCGGAGAACCATTGATTAAAAACGAAAAAAATTACTAAAAAAATTTAATAAGAGTGGGGAGGACGCCAAGGTTTACCCGACGCTGGCCCTTGAGATTTGGGTGGCGGAGGACGGAGAGAAGGAAAAAGGAAGTGCCCTATAAATGACCACCAATTTAAGTAAGAGCCCCGGACGACGCGGGCGGTGGTACCACGAAGTACACCTTACGAGATGCCCAGATCAAGTAACTCCGTGGCACTTTTCCTGCACCACACTCCGCTCCATGACTGAGTTGCAGCCATAACCCTGATATTGTTAGGCGTCACACCTTTTAGCTCAGATACCGCTTGCCACAGGTCGTTCCTATCATATTTACTTTTCTTAGCCCTCCAGGTCTGCTCCATGTCCACGCTACCACAGACAACTTGCTCATCCAGGATTATGGGAGACCCATTGGGCTTAGTGGTAACGATATCCGACTTCTCTCCCTGGTCACTTGGCATATGAAACAGTCTCTCACTCCACATCCCAGCAGCTGGATGATAATGCACCTGCCATTATCAGCGAGTGCCAATACTCCAACGTTAAACATAACAAATCCATATTTGAACACACAATTTCTTTCATACTTTCCTCCTTTCCTTTGAAAAGATTTATTTTACTGTAATATTGGGCTCGGATGAATCAGAATAATACTAAGGAACGTGAATATTGTTGGTAGAACTTAAAACCTGCACATCGTTTTTGGACCCGTACGGCTTCACTTCCCACCCACTCACTTTTCATTTCATCAGGAGCTGAGTTGGTAATGAATTCTGAGTGGATATGGGAAAATAAGAAAAGCGTCTGCTTTGCTGAAGCTCTTTTGGCTAACTGTGAGTGATCCTCCTTCGAGCATTTGTTATCCAAAGTAAGCAGTTTTACAATTATTAGAGCAAAGGTTTAGACTTTAAGGAACTCCATCCACCTAAGTAAGTTCTCACTGTGGAACAGCAAATATTAGAATGGAATTTCTTTTAAATCACCTTGTTATGTCCAACCTAGATTAAACATGATTGTTATTCAACAATAACATTTTCGTAACACTTACCAACTCAATAGGTCCTCCTTAGTGACGTTCTTTCCACAAATCCTGCAAATCATAGTGATGTATATATATCTGAGCAATTTGGGTGCGAAGATATTGGTTGTAACAAATGTTGTGGCGAATGAAATTTCCTCAATGATATTCCTCTGCATACGCAAATTGTACGCATCGTAAAACCAACTTGATTTTTTCAAATATATGCACGTGACTATAGGTGTTCTACTGAACAGTATGTATAGTAATTAAATTTATAGAAATTTCACAGACAAAAAGATGAGAGAATAATTTTGATATTTCGATATAAATCTTTTTCAAAAGTAGGAGAATAGTGGTTTTTTGAATTTTTGGGGCTGGATGGTGTCTTGAACATAACCATGTGAAACTTCAGGGCTTTGCTAATTTTTCCAGTATATATATGTGCGCACGCGTGTGTGTATGTGTGTGTTTTGTGTCATTCCAGACGTCAACTCACGATGAGATTGAGATAAAACCTTTGTTCTACACCCAAACATTCAAATGCTCAAATCGTGCTCTAACTTAATTCAACATACATTTAATATGATAATTTTATAAAGTTCACTCATACGATCGTGCTGCATGAATGGAACTTTTAAAATTATTTTTGAAGCCCGTTTTTTGAAAATGGGACAATTTTATGTGTTCAACAAGTGCTGTGAAAAGATTGGTATATGTGAGTTAAAATTCAGGAATCGTTTCAGAAGGCCTCAAAACAGATTTCAATGAAGAACATTTTTATTTTAGAATTTAGGGAGTCATTGCAATAGGTTTATTTTTTAACAAAATTCGGTAAAACATGGGCTTCTCGGATTACCGGCTCTAACTTTCTACCAAATAAAACTGCTCATTAGACAGGTACTAAACCTGCTGGAATCGGCATAATTTCGTTTACACCCACGAGAAGAAATCGATAATAACCCCCGTTAAGCGATCATTTGGGTTAATTAGTGTACAAGTGGTGCTCAACACGGGTTACCACCCTTGAGTAAAATGTACATAGCCAGTTTTGGTGTTTTGACCATAGATGAGTCAGAAAGCGGTGTTGGAAATGTCTTGAGCTGGAATAAATCTCCTTAGTCGAACAATCTATATTCATCAAGTCCGGAACCTACCTGGTAGATGAATTTTCCGATGGATCAGGATTTTCCAATGGATCACGATTTCCCAATGGATCCTTTTTTCGGTTTTGCAACAGCAAATTTTTCTTAGGTCTTCTGTAACAAGACCAGAATGAAGGTACACTGTTTGAGCCATGCCATTTAATTGGTTAGGCCAAAACTAAGAAATGGTACGGCAGTACGTGGTTGTTAGGTGTCCACTCGAACCACAATTATGCTGATCGACCGCATCTGCACACCTACAAGGAAGTGCAGCTGTATTGAAATTTGTCAGCTGTTGGACTCACCTGATTTCTGGATTTCCCTGTCTCAACCTTTGGCTCCCGGATGCACATCTGTAACAAAAGGTAGGTACATGTGTCATGTATCATTTGATTCCTTAACTGGGGTGAATAGTGTATGATTCTAGTCACGTTTTCGCCACTGGTTCACTTAGTAACGGTGCACTTCGGCAGACTTGAGGGTTAACAGTCCTGATGCACCAAGACCAGGGATTCCCTATGTGTGCGCCGCTGTGCCCTGCCGCGCCTTGGAAACTAACCATATTTGGAAGTAATTCATGCACTGCAAGGATGTCCCTATTTCCAGGGTTTATGGCATTCACCCTTTGAGTTAAACCTTTCGAATTGAATTAGACTTTTCGCAAAATGAATTCAACTTTTCAATCAAATCTGTATTTAAAAAATCGCTAATTCAACAAAATGTATAATTGTAAGCACAAATAGTGTAAGGAATACAAAATCAATACAAAATCGATACAAAGTTACCCCCCTCCCCCACGCCAATACTCATCCCGATATCAAATTCGAAAATTCTGCGGTTCATTGCACAAGAGAGGTTTGTTTAAGAAAAAAAGGAATCGAAAAAAAATGAAAATAGTTCAGAAAACGAGTTATCACTATTAGCCCCTTCATTCACCCCCTCCCTTAACTTGATGAAATGTGAATGATATGAAAAATGTTTCAAAACAAGACTTAAGTTCTTAATTCAACAAAATAGAAAACAAAAAAATCGGCTGCATAAGATGTATGAGCAGCGCTTGGATGGATTCTATTACTCCCTCCATTCCCCCCCTCCCTGCCTCACTAACAAAAAATGCAAAATTTCAGCACAATTTTCGCACAACTAGAATAAAGTTGGGATCGATCGAAACAAGAATCATGAAGACCGGTTGAAAATTATAGCCTGAGTGTCTTCGACAAAATGAATCCCCCCTTTGTTTATTACCCCCTCCAATACCTCTCTTTTGTCGCGCAGCTCGATATTTCATAAGTTTGTTGCACAACTAGAGTAAAACTGGGATCGAACAAAGAAAGAATCAAGGAAATTGAAAGGCCAACCAGACGATTTCCTGAAATACCCTACCTCGGGCAGATGGAATCGGCTCTCTGATGCATGTAGGAGACTCGATTCTCGAATCAGATTAACAAAATATCAATGGCGCTATATAATTGGCCTTGTTCGAAACAAACTGTGTACGTGCTGCAAGAAAGCAACTATTCGAATTAAAGTTATTCTTTTGATGGGATAATATGCTTTTAGAAAATTTGCGTTTCAAAAGCTAAGAATAGCCCCCCATCCCATTAAGTACATCCACTTAAGTAAAACCAAATCGGATAATGTTGGGGTACTTTGATACAAGATCTGGCAGAGAAGTATTACGTTTTAAAAAAAATCGTAACTAGAGTTATTATTTTTCAATAAAACCGAAATATGTTTGGGCTGTCCCAATTCTAATAGGCGTCTCTCTTCTGATAAAGCCTTGTTTCAAAGGGGATTCCTAAAAAGGGGCGCCGTGAGCCCATCCTCTATCATAATCCGATACCAAAAACATTGTCAGGCATTTTTTTTCGAGTTGGTAAAGAACATATCTACTCAGGTTGCACGGGACACAGTTTCGCTGGCAGTATCATATTTATGTGAAGATGGATTTTCACCCGCCGCATTGATTAAACTATCATATTTAATTTTTGTTTTCTCACGTTTTACTTGTGGTTTTCTGTTTCAATTCTCCTATACATGTATACAACTAAATTATATAACTAAAAGTGTATATAAAGTATATAACTACAGTATATAACTAAAAGTGTTTTAGTATATAACTAAAAAACTTAATTTCATATAATATATGTTTTATTTGTTGTTCCTGTCTACCTAACCAAGCTACTATTATTACAACTAGGTAACTATGTCATTCTATTGTATCTTTTCCAAATAGCTAGCTAGTGTTTGGCGCCTTGACAAAACAATAAATTTGTTATTGCGGCGCGAGTTAAAAAAGATTGGGAACCCCAGATCTAGACAGTACTATCTATGGTCTTCTATGGGCTTGTGTGTCTAACAACTCTTGCTCATTTGACATACCTGTAGCAATGACTTGGGCGACTATCCCAAACATTTTTAGATATTCAGGTAGATCTTGATATATCATTTCCCAAACATCCAACATCCTCGGATTGGTTGAATTCAAACTGTTTTTTTAAATCTCAAATGTGTATCTCAAATGTTTGCAATATTCACCCAAGTTGTCGCTACCCAAGAATGAAGTAATAATTTGTCAAATTTTTTTCGGCAAGCCGGAAAGAGGGAATCAAGGCTCATGATATGATATGATATACGTATAATAGATTTAGCTTAGATTCTCCGAACTTAGTTTGTCAAATTGAGGAAACTCAAGGAGTGTCTTGTAATAAAACTTTCAAATAGGCAAGTTTTCGTAAGACTCACCTCGTCTTTTTTTTGGGAGCTTGAGGGAACCCGGAATTTCTTCATCATCCGGGATCGATTTCCATCTTCTGTACCATTGTGCATACATCCACAAAGCCCTATAAACAATAGTGATAAACAATGAAATTCTTCACAGGATCGTACCGATTTTTACCAACCGTGATATATTCTACCTGCCCATAGCAGGAATCCTTCCTTCCAATTTGAAAGTGAATGTAGTTGTTGAGGCAGTCTTCAAAAATACAAGCTACTAGCTGGTTTACCCCTGAGGTTCCCCGGTTATATAGCTTTTCCAAGTCGGATTCAGAAATTTCCAAACCAATTTCAGAAATTTCCAAATCAATTTCAGAATTTTCCATTTCAATTTCAGACTTTTCCATTTCAATTCCAGAAACCGCTCCCACCCGGATATTGATCACATTCTGAAATTGAAATGGAAAATTCTGAAATTGGTTTTTTCTGAATCTGACTTGGAAAAGCTATAGATAAAAGTCTAGGCGAAGTCCTGTCATTGGCCCTATTTTCTCGTAATATTTCCGTGATGTCGTAATGTCGTCCGAATAAATACAAACAATAAAACATCGACAGTACAAGACACGCCTCGCACGCTTCGTATTGAATGACAGTATCTCAAGTGAATGATAAAGAGATTAGCGATAGGGCTAAATTATTGGTAAATTCAATATATATTATAGAACTATAATAGTTAGGCATATACCATTGAGCATTTTTTGTGTGGGAAATCATGAGTAACAGGGTTTTTTATTTATGCGCCTGTTTTCAGATTTTTAGTGGGATTAATTTTCGAACTCTGGTTGAAAACTGTAAAAATAGGAGATTGAATCCTTCTTCACTGATCAACAAAAAAATCATCTTATCCTGAGAGTTGATATGATGATTTTTCACGCGAAATAAACAAATGTCGGTAATTATTCCGTAAAATTGAGTCGAATCAAGAAACGGATAGTATCACGTGAATCAGAGTTAAAAGAAAATGAAAAGTCGTGTGCCACACTTTAGAGTTCACCATCATCCACTATTTGACAATTTTGGGGTTGCGCATTTTGCTTGCTCGCTGTATCGATTGCGCGCGATAAAAAAAAATTGGTTGAGGGATCAAATTTGCATAAAGTTTTGAGTAGAAGCCGAATCTGCAATGAAAAATCAATAAAATAAGAAAGTTAGAGTCACTGCGCATGGTTACGCGGGGTGCGCAAATATGATATTTGAGATGAGGAGAGGGGGGGGGGGGACTCCTGAGTACCCTGTAGAGACCAATGAGAAATCGTGCATTATAGTTACATTTTAAAAGGAAGTTCAAAAATTCAATAAATCGGTGAATTGTTGATGGGACTTACGGATCGTCGTGACTCCACGTGGCAGGATCCTGTAAATGATTAAACTGAATAATAATGAATGGTACAGTACATGGTGAACTATCAAGGGTGTCCCAGACAACTAAGACCTATGTCTTTACTTCGGGGATCGATTCTGCAACTTATTCGCTACAAAAAGTGCTTCCCAGAGATTTTTTTTAGAAGTTTTGTTACTGAGTTAGAAGTTTTAAGGTGTTTTCGTACATTCGACTTTACCTTACTAAAATGAACATAACTTCCACAATTTGCCGATTATTTTCAAATCTGACAATACTGTTGGAAAGACTGTTGAATTGTCTTTCTTCCTATGCGCAATCAAAATTGTGTAAAAGAGCTTTGTAACTGAAAATTGTGTAAGGTGAAAATTTTATCTGTTAACGTTTTGACTGTTTTTTCAGGCTAATTCGTACATGTTATAAGAAGCGCTATGGTCGGGATCACAACGAAAAAAACTAGCCCTCGATGTTAGGTTTCCAATGGAATAATCAATTTTGATTTTACTTTACCTATAAGGTAGAAAAGACATCACAATGAAAAAAAAAAAAAGAAAAAAGTCTGCCAAGTTGGGTGTGGCACGTAGCTTTCTTGTGTGTGTAACATTAACGTACCTATAGATCGTTTGAAATGTTTCTGATCATCTCGAAAGATGTTGAACATGAGATTATTATTACGGGACAGAAATGCCGCGAGACATGTTCGAGCACTTACACAACTCTTTCAAAACGTTAGTCGGCATGCATTGCTGGTCTATCGCGATAGTTTTAAAGCGGATAGAATGATGATGTGGTGTTGAAGACGATGTGAAATTATCAGATCGTTCTTTCCTGACTACATTAACAATTTTAGCGAGATCGATCCATCAGGTCCTGAGAAAATGAAGCTACACTCAGTAAAAAATTGAATCCGTACATCCACATGGCTTTTGACGAATATTGTAGCTGCACCTCACAACTAATCGAATACTAGTTTTAAGAATGTGTTTACTGAGGTCATACATGACGTATTTCAAGTCGAACAATTTTCCTACTAAACAAACCAGGCTAAATTGTCATCAAACGTACACGAATTCATTTTTATAAAGGCAAAAAATTGCTCGTATTGTCCAAAGACACTTGAAAACCGAGCTAAAAAAATGGATTGTTAGCTAGTGAGCTCTCCTTTTTGCTTGATAACTTCCAACAAATAGGACTTCATCTAATGGACGAGTTTCTGAGTCATACTGGATGGTATCTGGGAGCACTAATGCCACGCAGGTATCTGGAGTACAACAATACCATAACAATAGAATACACGATTGATCCTGTACTAATTCTCATGAACTCCAGTTTGTTAGTGGAGACTTTGTTCTTCCCCTTTTCTAAAACAAATGGCTCTTGTTATCGAGATCCCAATTAGAAAAATAATGCTATATATCAGCTAGAACCTGTTGGAATTTTCCAGCCTGGGTCTTATGATATTTTCCCGTTGAAATTGATCCGATAGAAATAGTTTCATATCACTAACAAAGCCAATAATATATATGTATTACTGTAGCGAATATGGTACGTTAGGTGGCACTTACCACTAGATCAAAAGACATATTAGTGCTGATTCGATTCCCGTAGGTAGAAATGAATGTGGCCACCGCTGGTGACTTGCTGGAGGTTTAGAAGATACTTGAAGTTGATAAGAGTAGCGGGATCTAACAAGTTTCATAGAAGCTGTTAGGTGTGAACCGTCGACTTTGATAGTCAAGTTGAAGTTGAAAATAACGATTCACAATCATAACACAAGTGCGATTGTGAGCCGCCCTTGGATTGAGGTGATCATGCGCTAACGAGAACATATAATTTAGTTTGTAAATCAATCCAAGGAGAATGGTACGAAGCCCATAAAGACAACTCCTAATATAATTTCCTGAATGCTATAAAACACCGGGGCGATCTGTCGAACTCAGCAAGACTCTACTATCCTTTACCCACTGATTTAAACCATTAAACCTCGGTTTTGCGAATTTCGTTACGTACCACGTCGTGAAGTTTGTTGACGTACATGTTATAATCAAAATTTGGATTGATCTGTCGTGAAAAACCTGAGAATATGACTGAAAACTGATGTGAATATGGCTTAAAAAAGGATCTGAAATGTCTTATATAGCGCTAAATAAGACCAATAAAATTCAAAATACGTAGTGTTCATATACCTACACACATTCCAAAACAAATTTAAAAACCTACCTGAAGTTAACCCGAAACCCCCATTACTCCTTTTCAGGACTTTTACTCAACTTTTCTTTAGGCTTAGGAATGAGAATCTTCGGCCCTTCAACGCATTCAACACTAGTAGTCGGTAGTGAACAGAATGACCGCGAAATTGCCATGTTAGAGAAATGTGACCAAGAGGTAGGGGAATATGTTATATGTCTATAATATATTTATACGTATTATATTCAAACTTGGATTACGAAATGCATGTGGGGAAGAGATCTGTGGTCAGGGTAGCAAGTAGCCATCATCTGAAAAGCACCAAGATTTTGGATTTTGTTATTGACCAGAAGGTGAAAAAAGGATGATCCAAACCGGTTCTTAGGTACTGTGTTGCTTGTCTTGTCTACTATAATGATAATATGATTTATGGTGCTTGTCCAATCTTCCGTAATACAGGCAATGTTATTGCAGTTGCCTCCCGCAAATCTCAGTACCGTAACGCCTACTTGCAATGTTAGCTGAATGGTGTAACTTGAAACTGGTGGCTTGAACTGGTGTGGCTTGACTGGTTGAATAATTTATTTTCTTTTCACGTATTTTGAACAAAACTTGAAGAAAAACGTATAAATTTTGAAAAAATACAAAGCAAATTTTCGAAATATGATGGCAAACATGACCTGACAATCAAAACATAATGTTATTAGAAGAAATACGGAATATGACAAAACATGGCGAGTAAATTTAAATTTAGGGAGTAAAATTAAATCTATCTAGGGAGATATGGGCTGAAATACGCTAAATAAAAACCTTGGGAAATATTTATTTCCTAGTCGAATGGCTTTGGAAACATTTTATTTGTATTTTGAAGAGAAACAGTGTGGGTGGGGGGTGTAGAAGGCTTGTTCACAATTTTCCTTTTTTTCCGATTTTCAATTGGTTTCAAAACTCTTAATTGAGGTTTCCGAGAAAATATCTGTGGAACGCGCAGTTTATGAATTATATATATATGTATATATATCTTATGTATACATCTTTGTGAGGATTTTATCCCAACCTAGTTGAGACGACAGACAAAATCTACTTACCCACAATAAATTGACTATAGAAGTATTCACATATACAATAAAAATTGATGTTGTCGTTTTTAAAGACTCAGTTGCTGTCGATTGAGCAGGCATACGCAGTGGCGCGATTTTGTCATTTTTGAAATCTACGATATAAATTATGATAAATGGCATATGCTGACAATTCTTAGACCGAAAATCATAGAAATAAGGTAGGGGAGCGCAGTTTCTTGGACATCAGAAACCATCCATAATATAGTATAAACGTAGTCCATACTAGTTAAGCGTTGAAATACAGAAATCCTTTCAGAATGTCTCCGAACGGATGTAGATGAAAACACGATTTGAAAAGTTCTATATAAAAGTTTTTATAGCCATTTTTCAGCCATTTTTATAGCCAATTTCAGTATTATTTTCTAAGAAAATTCGCTTTAACCCATGTTGGCTTTGCTAAGAAATGAATGAGTAGGTAAAACAAAAAGAAAATCTGCAATTTCAGGGTCTACAGCTCTGCATTTAAATTGTCCATTCCATTAGCTTTGCCATTCTAGGAGTTTAGGTCATATTACATTCATTAGTATATCCATCACGCGATTCACACGAGACCGTAAACAGTTTGAAGGTCATCTGATGTTAAGTAGTTTCGGTCGTTCATACGCAACAAAAATATTCATTCTGTTGCGCTAAACGTATAACACGATCGCTCAAAAGGTATGCTCATATTGTAAATTATGTGAATCATAACATAAACCACATGTAACCTAATGTTTCGTTATTTTGGGTCCAAAACAGACCCGAAACACAACTGTAAAATGTAAATCATGATTATTATTAATATCGTCAAAGGTGGAAACCCATAGTAATACGATTAATAGGGAAAACGCTGTAAATTATTTCCCAAAGGATTGTTATTTCTGTAGTATGTACGTCTATGTACTAGGTGTAACCCATTGTAGGTACTCCAAACTTGTTGCCTCCACAAACTGTAATTGTGTTCTGTGCTTTATGTTTACCAGTGCGGCTCCATTTCCAATTCCTCTATCGTAGGTCGACTGGAGACGTTTCCACTTAGCCAGAAAAATTGTTGAAATACCGTTACGAACCTATTTTTGAAACACAATTTCTTTGTCACTAGATCATAGGAGGAGTTCGTCATAAAAATAACTTCATGAACATAAACTATTTACTAGAACACAACAAAAGCTGATATCTAAATCCCAAATATGATGCTATATCGACACAAAAGTAGAAACCTATGGAAAGAACTGTGGAGATGCGGCCCAGCCTACACCTCTAATCCGATTTCCGTGATTCTTGTTTCATTCGATCTCAATTTTAGTCTAGTTTTGCAACACACCTCGAAAACTTCTGTTGTCAAGACACGAGTGGGTATGAAGGGGGTAATAGCTAGTCTTTTCAATCGCTGCTCAAGCGAAAATTTTTGTCCGATTTCAACTATCATAATAAAAGGAGATGAGGGGCTAATGAAGCTAAATCCATTACATCTTCATTATTATCAACTGATTCTAACGATTGTTTATTGTTCGACTTCGACTTTGGTCTAGTTGTGGAACAAACCTCAGAAATTTTGAATTTGCTGGCGGAAGGGGAGATGAATACTAAAAACCAAAATAGTTACGTCCCTGTCATGCTTGCATCACCTTCCAAGATGTTTAATATTTCATCCCGTTGATTTTATGCCTTAAGGAAAAAGATAGACCGAAAGTGGTGTCCAGAACTCAGTCACAACTAGATCCCATATTTCATTTATAACCCTGTTTTTAGGATCCTGTAGTTTCGGAAAAAACCCCCTGACAGCAGACGGTATATGGTGGGCGGCAGAAGGACGGTTTTGTTCTTTAGTCGATTTTTGGTGTCTACGCATTTTAAGACGTAGACCAACTTATTTTGAGGGGTTACAATTTTTGTTCGTGGTAAAATCAAAGTTTTATTAGCTGCTGAAAATGATATACCGAAAATAACTATGAGGTGTAATCGTGTTTGTTCATGAAGTGAGCTAAAGTAATAGTAATAGTAAAGGCAATTCGCGTCTATCTTCTTTATTAAAATTCGTATAGTTATATTTAGGTGAAAGGAAGGTACACAATTGAGGAGCTGAAGTTAGTGTTTGTAGCTACAACTACTAGTTGGAGCTGTTCACCGTAACTGCATTTTTCACAGTTATAGCTTCAACTATTATGTCAAGCAATAGCTTCCACTGATGTAGCTGTGGCGAATCACTTCAAGCGACTTTGTGTAGCTGTAATTGCAACAGCATCCTAACTGCAGCATCTGTAGCTTTTAGTCCGCCACCGGTTGGGAGGAATAGTTTACATTGAGCTCTTCAGATGGGTTACGCTTCTTTTTTCTTTCCTTTTTTTTTAATGTTAAGAACATACGGGTCATATAATTTATTTCGATGTGTAGAAGAATCGATAGTTGAGAGGAGTCAGCGTTGCGCCCCTCATGGGTATTTGAGCGGAGCGAGTCGGCGGGTGGGACTCCGGGGGTGTGTGCTCGCGGGGTGCTGCGGTGAGAGGGGTGTAAAAAGGATGGTAAGGGATGGCGGAGGAAGAAGGGTGGGTTTGACGAGGCGAGAGGGGTACGGCTAGGCGATGGTCGGAGGGCGGACGGTTGGAGGGGTTATGGTGAGCGAGGGTGAACTGGTGGGGGCGGGGAGGAGTGCACCCCCTTAGAGGGCGCTGTGTAGGAGTTTGGGTCCTCCGCTTCCACGAGAGGCTGTGACGTTCCACGAAAAATTCGGAACGACTTCGGAACGGGTACGATTGGAGCTGTTCTCCTTAGCCGTTCCGATACGGGAATATCCAATAATGAACTATTTTGAATGTTGTTAGCAACATGATTGACTTTAGTTTTAGTCTCAGTGAGACGAGACAAACCTCCAGATGAACATTTCTAGCATCGTTCGATTAAACCTATACTAATTTGTCTTTTTCCAGTAATTTTTAGCCGATTTCAATGTTGCAAAAACATTTTAAAATGATTCAATTCTTGAGATTTTTCGTTCTGACAATAAGATCTGATCTGTAGGTACTCGTCTGAACGGCCACGACAAACCCTCATTCCGGCTTCAGGTGTATTTAAAATAACGTCGATTCCAGTTCCAACGACTGATTACAGCTCAGTAATGGAGTAGGAGGCAGATTGACCGTTCCAGACGAGGCTGACATGGACGGTAGGTTGTAACTGCTCCTAGCAGTTCCACAGAACGGTTCCAGGTGGAACGTCACAACTCGAGTCCTCCGCTTCCACTCAGTTGAGTGTACGTCGCCCGGACGGTCAGTTGGTGTCGCGCTCTCGTGTCGGACGGACCTCCTGCGCTCCGGCTGGAGGACTCACGTTCCGCGTCGTGTCACGTCATGTCGAAGGCGAAACGTCAGCGGGTGGACGGCCCTCCGGCGTCCCCCGACACCCTGCTGGACCTGACGGCGAGGGTCGTCGCCGAGAACATCCCATTCCAGAGGATCGAGGAGCGCTACGACCGGATCCCCGAGCCCGTCCAGCGCCGCATCATCTACTGGTCCTTCCCTCGGGACGAGAGGGAAATATGCATGTACTCGTCCCTCTCCAAAGTCCTACCCATCCCCGTCAACGAAACCCAAAACCTTTCTTTCTTCAAAGGACTCAAGCTCCTGGAATACGGGTCCGTTGACAACGTACTCCAAGTTGGTTAGTACCTATTCAAAAATCTACCAAATATCCATTACATACCACAACAATTTATCTTATATTTCATCCGTATACAAATTTAGTACTTCATACAAAGAATTAGGAACACACCGAATCGAAGGTACACACACCAATCAACGTGAATACACCCAAGTGGTGTGGATATAAGAACTACGTGTACTTATATCATATACAGCATTTGAGAAATGATAATAATGTAATCCAAGTTGATAAGTACAACGATAACTAATAAGTAATCTGCCTAACGTATCCATTACATCAAACAATAATTTATATTAAGTATCATTCCTACACAAATTCCAGGCTTCAGACAAAATAATTACGTACGTAATCAAACTTACACATTCGCTTAAGGCGTGTAGATGTAGGAAATATCTGTGTGCCTATATCATCTGCAGTATTTTAATAACGAAAGCAATGAAATCCATTTACTGTGTACTTAATGACAATAAGATAATTAATAATGGCGTATTACAACCTGATGCAAAAGAAAAAAAGAAAAAAAAGAAAGAAAAAAACACCGCGAAGTGAAGTTTGTGCATTGGAGTAACGAAGTGCGGGTGCATTAGGAACTACAGTGCTTGGTCAGCGTTTGCATAGTGATGTGCACATTTCTTATGAATCTACCAGTGAATTGTCAAATATAATTGTAAGAAATACCTGGCGTATTCCCCGGCTGATGATGTACGTAATCTCCCGTGAGTGAGAGGATATATCACTATAAACTGCTGATTATTAGACCATGCGGCGGACAGACGATATAGGAAGTGTCATGTGACATTCTACCGCTTTTTGGTGAAGGGAAGATGAATGAAAGGAAGATGAATCAGTTCAATAATTGGTTTCACCTAAGTTGACACGTGGAGTGTCATTTTCTGGCAAAACCATTATTTCGACACCTCTAGGAGATTAGGATTTGTATCAACTTCTGCGAGTGACTGGAACAAGCCAGAACTACTCCTTATGTATATTCAACAACAACAATTGTTAAGTTTAACAATATCAAAATTTGATTACTAAAAATATAAGTACTTAAATCCAATAGTCGTCATATTTTCGGTATTAAAAAAAATAATTGCTCGTCATCTCACCTAGTTCAAACATATGACAGACTGTGTTTTCATCGGCGAGAAATGGATCTCGAAAATTGATCAACTATAAAGAGCGACAAGAAAAATGATTTCGACAGAAACAAAAGCGATGAATGATTTGTGTGGTCTCTCAATTGTTTTCAGTAGTCCACGTCTTTTTGATTGCCACCAAATCCACGTGGGCGCATTCGTATTAATGGCCGCCGTTTTATGGACGGTTACACTGCAATTCATTGGCTAGCTACCTGTCGGTTAGTTGTGTTACCTGGTTTTGAAAGACACCAGGTGGGCCAAGTACTTGTTTGACTGTCTCGTATTACAAACCTCTTCGTTGCAGGTGGAAGCGTAGACGTACATTTGTATACGCGCGGGTTCTGCTACACTGCTTGTCTGAAACTCCAAGACTTGCAGCCAATCCTATGGTCTCGTCTCGTAATGGGATGAATATTTGTAACACACAGGAATCCTACAGTCGGTTGTGTCGCCAGACGGTTCAACACCTCTGACCGTCCTGTATATCATTGCAAGGGTCAGGACAGACGAATATTTGCTTACACACAGTTCTGTGACACTACTTCTCTGAAACTGTAATGTTTGCAGCGTTAAGTACGCCGTGTCCGACGTGGATAACCAAAGGGCGAGATCTATAGTGTCCGTAGTAGGCGACCACATTACGCGTCTAGAATCTTCGCGATGTTAGCTTTACTTCAACTCAGGAATTACGGGCCTGTAGTTTTTGCTTACTCCAAACTTACAATGAACTTAGAATGAAAATATCTACCCTTGATGATTATGTTGTTGAACATATTGGAGGAGAATTCAATCATCAATTTACCAAGGAGCTGAGGAAAGGTTGATTCTGAAAATCAGACGAGTAGGCTCGTAATAATCTGTTCCAGTATTACTTACTTCGCTTGTTCCACAATCCTGTTTTTTGATTTACTAGAAAGAAGCTAGATATCAATTCCAGCCATTTCCAGGGGAAAAATGAGAGGAATACGGGAACACAAACAAAAACTAGTACACAAAAATTAGTGACCTAGTTGCAGAGCGACTAGACGACCGCACGACCAAAATCGAACTAGGATGAAAATCAAATCCGAGCGAGCGACCTTACTCCGAATCGCGGCGTCGGGCAGTGGCACTTAGGGAGCTTCATACGGTTTACCTTGTTTGAAATCAGCTGGCTGATTGCTCGAACTCGTGGGTCGCTCGCTTGCGATATTTGATCGTCCACTTAGGTCAGGGAGTAAGACCAGCTGCCAATCGTAGCACCAGTCTCGTTCGGCCATCTAGATACAAGCCCTCATCATTGCTATTCTCAGAGGCGGCGAATATTTGTCTGATCCAAGGATTCTGCAACTCAATGACTGGCAGTTAGTTGTAACATCAGGTGTATAAAGAAAAAGTCCTTGGTCGATTGCTGATCGGATATGCCTCAAAACATTATTTAAAGAACCGGCTAATTGCCATTACTTTCACCAGAAGCATCATACGGAAAATCGAATGATACTGTCGAAAAGAACTTGAAGTTATTCGTTAGATTTATGGAAGGACCAAGGAAGAACCAAAAAAGGCCAAAAAGGAAGAACCAAAATTTGTAGAGTGAAAACACCAAATAAAGATGTGGTCACTGTTCCGGAGAAAATCTGTCAAAAAAAACTTCCTCGGAATTCCAGTTTTTTTAATGGTTTTAGTGACATTTAAATTTGGAACTGTTTTTGTTAAATCGCCTTTTGAATATCCAAGATCCTTGAATGATGGGTTCATGTTGTCAACTTTCGTCTCGTTCCTTCTTGACCAATATTTGTACATATTAATGTTAGGGGATAATAGATTTTTTCTAGTACTAGCTACGATAGATAGTAGTTAGCGTAATGTCAGTAATAGGCTGTATATGTTCGCCAAATGATGGATTCTTTCTTATAGGTAGTCGATCTTGCACATGAATCCATGTTAGCATCACTGGGAAACATGTGGACGTCACATTTTCATACGACTCGTTTCTCCGTTGAATGACTTAATCTCATAATAGATTAATGGCGATTTTGTAAAAACTTTTATTTTTAGATTATTTGACTACTTCGGATTACTTTGATTCACAGTTACTCTCTATGAATTCTACTGTCCTACTGAGAGGGAATACCAATAAATCGCAATACATTCAACCTATTCATAATAAATGTGAGATTCAAAGTAAAAGATGCCACAGATGTACAGGTGCTCAATCAGAGTAAGGATTGACGTAAAAGGTAATAACGTAATCGGGAATGGCATTCTGGACTGATGATGTTATTCCTGGTCGAAACCGACCCCGATTACATTTATATATCACATACTAGGCACATCTAGTAACATCATGATATATTTTCTTGATGTGAATATTGTGAAATAAAAATACTGAACAAGTTCCTTCCCTAGAATAAGACAGAAACTTCGTTCCTTCGTCAAAAAATCAAGCATTCAATGTTTCAAAGACGTGAACATTGTCAGACGATGAGCGGTACATGATAAATACTCTCATACATTTTGTTGTTACCCAAATACTTTGTTTTAGACTAATTTCCCTATTCAAGACACATTCAAATATTAATATTTTTGGGAGAGACATCAATATTATGAATCTAAGTTGAATTTTCGATCCATGAATTCCACTTTATATAACCTGTATACCCTTCATGCAGTAACTATTTTCGTCGTTCGTGATCGGAGAAATAAATCGTTGATACATTCCATAAAAAGACCCTCAGAACTGCTCGTGAGAATTGTATTTCATCATGACCCTGAACTCAGAGCGGGATCTCGAAAAAGTGGACCCGGCCACAGGTAGAGGTACCGAGTAGATAATGATTCGAACGTTAATTCAAGAAACTGTCTGAAGAACAACACCGTCTCTGTAAATTATCGGTCGTTTCCCAGTTTGAGCTCAACGGCCAATTTACAGTACAACCGTGAATCTATCATCCGTGAATTAGAACTCACCATTTCAATGCCTTCATTTTTCCAACAGACACGCCAAACTCCTCAGAATCTCTTTTATATATTCTTCAATAGCCCGTCTCATTCTGGGGGCTTTTTTTTACCCACCTGCGTGTGCCATTGTAAGAGGCTTTTAAAATTTTTGTTTTTGACTCAAAGGTCGTTGCTAGCTGTATGGAACTTCATTCCCATCCCAGGCTCTTCGTATAATCTTTATGTAGTACATAACTCCCTTTTCACGTTTTCGAAGCACCTCATCTGCTGAAAGTAGGTTTTATACTGGAAGCTCGTTAGGTTGATAAAAGATCCGTCTCACCGATCTGTGGAGCAATCGATTCTCGAACTGACTCTGACAGTAAAATAACGTTCACTTACTTCCAACCTAAACGATAGATACAAATTGGAACTATATTCGTTTTAGTTCTGTAAAGGAAACTTAATTAAAAGTCGACAAGTTAATTTGAACTATTTCCAGCTTATCATAAAATCATTGCCTGTTATTAGCAGTATCTGCATTTCGTCTCTTAGGTTGGAACCTGCCTATTGGGTGCGTTGATTTGCTGTTCTAAAATGATTATTTCCTTGAGGCTATAGTATTTCAACACCCTGGTGGTATAAAAATTCATAATAGCATTCTAGGCACCATTGTCATCATCGCTCTACCCTGAAAAGTGGAAAGACGTTTGGCACTGGCGGTTCTAAAATCAAAGCGTTAACGGCTGTACATCCTAATCAGAATGTGCTTGCCGAGACCTAGCAGCTCCCATCAGCTTTCATTCGTTGGATAAAACTCCGTAGAATAGAAACTATATTCTAGAGACTTGCAGCACACGCCAAAGATTCATATGTACAGAATGTCCTATGTCCTTATAATTCCGCGATTGAGGCTTAAGGACAACAAAGGAATTTCAGGCAATAGAATCGTGGGTTCAACAGCAAATGGGCTACATGGGGTTATTGAAATTAAATAGATATTTCTTCACACCGACTCAAATTGAAGTATCCAAGAACACTAGGCACATGGCAGTTTGGCTAATTTTCACATGGTATATCTAAAGGGAATTGATTGTGTATATGTTCAACAAAGTTCACAGGCATAGGGGGTAACGAATGCACACTACTAAAAGCCAAAAAAATAGTACACAACAATTTACGAATAATAACAGGTTGTTACCGCAAGCCAGATAGCGTACCGTATATAGGATAGGAAACCCCATAATGTTTAGTCTGCACGGAAGAGCATAAACCTAGTTCATATCCGCCTAGACTGTCGTCGATATGCAGAATCTAGGGAAGAATTCTTTAGTGCTCTGGATTCTGGTATGCGTTATTCACCTGAATAATTCAACAATCTAAATATTTACTGTGCGGTTCATGGATTCATTTCTTAATTCAGTATTAATTGTAAACAAAAAAATTAAATTGAGCCCAAAATTTATAATTTCAAATCACCAAAACCACATTTATGATAAGATAAATCGTGTAATTATAAATTCTGACGTTGAATGGGTATTTGCCTTCTCCAAGTTTGACAATAAAACCTTAAAACGGATTCCCAAGAAAAACATTAAGAAACGTTCTATTTTTACAGTTCTTTTCTGAAAAATTAGTTTTATTCCAAAACTGCTTGAATATTGTAAAACTCTTCCCACATCGTTAGAACACTCGGAAAAGCTCCTAGGAAACGGGATAGGTTTTTCGGCTACCGCCTTTACTCCGCCCCAACATAATACAACCGCTTGTGTTTTGGAAAGAGAAAAACATCCTTTTTTCTGAAGTGTAACCCTTTTTTTAAATTAGTTTCCTTCCAATTGGGCATTTAATTTTTTTCTTTGCCTGATGTCAAGGGGCACACCTGTACAACAGTCAGTTGTCAGCGCATAACGGGAAACCAAGTCGTTCAGTCTCAACAAGCCGAAGATACCGAAAAAAAGGAGAAAAACGTAAAAACTTGCAAGTCTCCAATGTTTGACTGCCTGTGGGTCGGCAAAAATGCGATTGGTTTGAAAATTCATGGCAAATTTGTTTTCATCGAGGCGTACAACATACACAAAAATGGTCGATTTTCCTTTTTTTGGTTAAATTTTACTCGGTGGATTATCAAAAAAATAGAACGTGGATCAATAACTTGATGAACATTTTCGAATGAAAAATGATTTGTAGAAACCAAAAAATACGGTTGGTAGGTGCTTAGGTGTTTCCTTACAAAATAATTGGAGAAAAACAGTCAGACTAATTGTGGTGCTGTACGAGCTTGGTCGTGTTTTCGCCATGTCGTAAAGGTCGTGGGTCTGCTACTTTTATACTTGGTTAGTATAAAACGGTCTGGACTAATTAGATTTTAATTCCACATTCACTGTATTCACAAATGAGAAATGTCAAAAAATGTTATGGATATTGAAGGAAAATTTTGGATATTGAGTTTTGTTTTCAAGAGTTGACTTGCTGATGCAGTGGCGATTATTGAGTTGACCGATGTGAAATGTATGTAGGCGGGGTCCTATCGATCTTTATCCATAATAGTGTAATACGTAGGGCACTTATATCTGATCGTAAATGATAAACCACTCAGTTTGGCATACAAACTAAAATAAAACTTAATTGGAATTAATGTAAACAATCTCAATCATTAGGTCACCACGTGTTAGTAACTGTCAGCGACCAATCGTACCATTGATGAAGTAGTTACACCACTCTAAACCCCTCACTTTTTTTCGTTTTCCCCCACCCTCATAGAGAGCTGGGTTGTCGACGTGCAATACCCTTTGCTTTTCATTCGGTGGCCTCTTTCGAACGGTCACTACAGATATATTTTCAGGATTTCACAAAAAGTGCATCTCAAGGGACACTCTATGTTAAGGACATTTTCAAACGGTTCGGCAAGGACAAAAATACCACACTTGCTCTCCCACCATATGTCTTGGTGCAATGGCTTTTTCATCGTACTCCCTCCTTGCTTCCTCAGCTGTGATATCCAATTTTTTTCTTGCTAGCTCATGAATAACCAGTAAATGCTCCCGCAGCTGCTTGGCAAATTCGGTGCCACAAGTTTCCTCTGGAGCCACTGAAATTGTGATCATATCTACTGGAAGAGATAAGGTTTGAACCTAAGTCAGTTCTGCGGGTAAGAATCCTGTGGAGGGGTGATCAGTTTCTCTTTAAGCTAACAGAATAGAGCGAAGCCACTTGTCTCAATCCTGTTGGTTTCTACTGAGGCCTTGGGATAGATTTTCCCATAGAGTTTGGTTGAATCGCTCCACAAGACCATTGCTTTGTCGCCCAAGCGTTGGTGCTTTTTAGGTATAGGTGTTCTTAACCTGTAGAACACTGTGTCCACTGACCCCTGAGCAACCGTTTCAGGTTGCCTATTGCGCATTGCGACTGCTTCTGACCATTGTTGAGGTGATCAATTGCAATGAGAATATACCGATTTCCCCGCTCCATCCTGGGGAAGTCACCCCAAGCCAATTCCATTCTCTCAAATGGAACTCCAGAAATATGATTTTTTTAGAGGAGCTATATTTCTACATTGCCTTCCACATCTCTTACAACAATTAACACAACTCAATTAATGAATGCAGGATGGCTGTATTACCTATTTATTACTTCCTTTGATCATATAATCTACCCCATCGAGGCGATGTGGGGCGAATATACGACCACCTTGTCTGATAGGTGGGTGTTTGCCAACGACAATGGAATGTGAGAGCCCAGCAATACATCCCAGGTTTTTCCCATCCTCAGCAAATACCTCAGGAAACTGTTTAAAATTATCGTAAACTATGATTTTGTAGTTGCTGGAAAGATAATTTGAGGCAGCTACTGCCAACTGAAAAATATGGCCTGGGATTCTATAATCTTCTGTAGCACTAGTAGCATCCTCAATAAGTTGGCTGATCTCCTGGAATCCATCCTGATCTTCATGATCAGTGACGCTGTAAACTATTTCGTTGTGAGATCTAATTCGTCTCCCATTTATATTGATTTCCGTAGTGACCGAGCTTACAGACTCTGCTCAACTTAAAGGTACCCTGAGCTTTTTCATATATTCCACATAGTTTTTGTAGGCCGTATATTCACCATTGAATCCCACCGCTGCCACCAGCGCGATATGTAGGGCACTAATATCTGATATCTAATTGTAAAAGATAAACCACTCAGTTTGGCATATAAACTGAAACAGAACTTTATTGAAACTAATGCAAACAATCTCAATCATTTGGTAATCAACACGTGCGAGTAACTGCCGAAGAGCAATCGTACCAATGCCAAGTAGTTACATCACAATTCTATATAATCGCGTTGAGAAGCATTCCCATTCGCCCAATCGTACAGGTGTTTGAGCTTCTTCATATCACCCTTTATTGTAAACCTTACGTAGAAATTGAAACGGTAGTTGCCCCGCTTTGATATACCAATGTATGCTCTCATTAGCCGAGGAAAATGAGGCAAGGGTCACTTGCTCAGAATGCGTCGAGATCACTTCCGAACTTATAGTTGGTAAACCAACTTCATTTGCATCGATGATACAAGTTGTATCGAGAATTTAGTTTTCCCTCGTTCCAATGTCGAAACTTTCAAGGTTCGCTTACATCAAACTTCACACACTTGGTTGTCAGTTTTGCTTCTCTCAGGAACTTTAGGTAGGTCGGAATTGTAAGAAAATTGTACTATCGCATTTTTAAACGAAATAAAACCTTTTCCAGGCTGGATGAAACCTGATCTACCCCAAATGAAACTATTTCGAAATCAAATGAATCCTTTTCCATATTAGATGAAATTTCCTTTTCAATGAAAACATTTTACAAAGCAAATGAAACGTGTTTTTTTTTTTGTAAAAAAATGGACTTATTTTTACATTTAGTGGTTGTGCTGAGGCAAGGAGTTGATTTTGATAAAAAAGTGTTAAGAAAACGGAAATATTGCGATTCATTGAAATTAGTTTAGTAGGAACATCCACCGCAAGTAGGAACAGTTATCAATAACACCGGTCACAAATACGCCCGATCTCTTCTTTGTAGTGGTTGATCAAATCATGAATCAATTCTCACTTAAAGGAAATTTACGATTTGGTTTGCAATCGCCTAAATGTCATTCGCCTTGCCTTACTTCCACAAAAGGTGTTATATGCTTTGTAAAAGTTTTCCATTGAAAAGGAAAATATTTCATTTCGTCTGGAAGTTTGTTTCATGAACAAATAAATTCTTTCATTATGTTTACTGAATTCAGTACTATGAAATTTCATAGTGTTCTCCAAATTGTGAAGCTAAACTCTGCCTTGATTGCACTCACGAAGTATTTGTAACTAGTTACACCTTTGCTCAATGGCCTTGCAAGTTGCTTGGTTGAAGTGATTTCGTATCTAATTGAACAATAATCGATATTTTAAGAGGAACAAGCTGTCTGGTGGAATTAACCCCACCGCATACTCTTCATTCGGTTTTCTGCAAACCGATGTCCTTCTCTCCTAATTACACTTCTGATTTTTGTTTTCCGGTAGTATCAAAACATTTATTGTACTTGGAGTTTTCGTTTACTCATAATTACGAATTAACAGTAGAAGTACTTACTTCTATAATTTGTAGACTTAACTGATAGTGATATCAACATCTTCAGAATGAACCGCAAAAGCTTTTTTGTCTCCTCATAGTCCATTATCTTCCGACTCGATCAACATACATCATCGGAACATTAAAGAGTACCAACTAATGGTTCCTCTCTTCAAATTGAGATACTGCTTCATGGAAAATGTATGTTCAGTAGACCCCCCCTTACACCACAAATTACACATACTCTCTAATCGATTCCAAACACTCATGAAAAATTTCTCTTCCATTAAAATATAAACTCATGACATTTTTCTGCAAATTTTCTGGTCTGGTAGGTAGCTTGTTCGCTTAGTCGGAAAAACACCCTCTGCCTCATCAGCCTATAAAATTCAGAAGTAAACATAAATTGATGCATTTATTCCTATTCATTTAAATTTCAATAAAGTAACTTTCTCAAAAATATTATTGTTATCCACGGTCCAATAGTAAGTACTTCTTGTCTGCGCAACCCCAATTATTTTCAATCATCGAACGCTATAGTAGCACTGTTTCTAGTTTACTAAATAGCCGGAAATGATTGGGTACAGCTATCACAAATCATATATTAGGACGGGATACATTACTTTCAATTCATGACAGGATCATAAAATTAGAAGTGCGACTGTTGGACCGGAACTTGATCAGAGGCTTTTTATTTGGGGCTAAGTCATAAGTTCTACGATACAGAAATTTTGAATAAATCATCCTCATCAAGCGGACCATAACATCCATAAGCCCGACTATCTGTAACCCGCTTTTCGTCTCTACCTAAGGGCCTGTACACCAGTCGCATTTGCTTTCCTAATTGAAATCTAACTACGTCGAATGCCATTCTTATATGTGATGCAGACTTCTATCAAACTGGTGATATTTTCCCGGTTCTTTTTTCTGTTCTGACGTTGATTTGATTAACAGGGTTCTGCATGTTCATTTATATGTCATCGATTCCGTTTCTTACAGAAAATTTGGTTTTTCCGGAAATTGTACTTGTAAATCGTATATACAATAGATGGCCCCTTTTACGTTACGCTCCATTCCATTATTTGAGGGTTGAATATGATATGTTCATTTCTTGTATCGTGAAAATTTATTCCACTGTGCAGTCGGAATAGGGCACTGTTAAACTAGTGTAGTTCAACAAACAATTGGTTGTATTACGTAAGTATACAATACTTAGGGTCATCGTGTATCAACCCAATTCTAACTATTCGTTAGTGGCATGTTATCTCTTGTGCTTCGGGTACTTGAAGCCAATATCAATTTATTCACAGCCTATTTGCAAACGACGACAAAATTGACACTGCAAGGTATAATTACTGTTGGAAGTGCGATACGTGAATTATCATAGCTATCTTATCTATCTCAACTTCCTTCTCATTTCGCTTGCCCAGAGGTACCTGTTGTTACTAACCTCGTTCCACTCGCCTCATACTAAAAAAAAAAAAGAAAAAAAAAAGTGTTGCCATTTTAATCTCTAGATTGTTTATTTGGCAAAACCGTCAACCCGTCAACCGTGGATAGTCATAAGCTTCCCAACATCCTCCCAAATGGATAGCCCTATTTTGTTAGTAGGAAAAATCTCAAAACCTCAAACAATTAGACTTAAACGACTAACAAAACTAGAATAATTCAAAGAAATGATGAAATGTTCAACCATCATCCGTTTAGGGGGTAGCCATGATATCTGATCCATTCCATTTCCCACTCAACTTTGATTGGCTGTGAGAGCGCGAATATAGCGTACATTAATTTCTAATTATATTTCTTCTAAGAGCTGCTTTATCGCAGAATATTTATATTCGTGCTGTATTGGTTTTAAAAATTCAGTTCTTGTGCAACATTTAGTGAGTTCATTCAATTGTTATATTCAACTTTCAATATTGTTTCCCATCCTTCGTTTGGATGATTGAAGTTTGGCACCTATATATCTGGTTAAATGGTGATGGCATTGAGCTCCTTGTACGAGAATACAACATTTTGAGAACTAAGGGCTCAATACCTCAACCCATATCGACAAAATCAGTAGTTGACTGAGATTTATGATTGATCACTTTTGCGTCGGAGCGTGACTACTTTGTGGTAGGGATATAAATTCACAATATTTATGAATGGTTGTGAATATTGATCGATGTAGTCTATCCGCATTTTCTTGTTTCCACGAAAGGTTTACACGATTCAACGAATACTGAGGATGTTTACAATGTACTATGTTGCTATAGTTTGTTTTTGTTCCAAGAACGTTATGTACAAATTACAAAATAACTGTAAAACAGCTACCATGTCTCCCTGCATCGATTAGCATCGTGAAATTTCGAGCATTCGACATTCAATTATGTCGTCACCGAATTTGGAATGTGTGCTGACACTTGATTTATAAATGGTTCGTATATGTAGGGAATAATTAGCACAAACACACACAATCTTGTGTGAGGTTTCCGGCTATTACTACTTCAAAAACTTCTCTGCTGATAATACTGTCCGTCACGCCATCATCATCTATTAAGGCGATTCAAATATGGACATCTAGTGTAGAATGTGAAGAATCAATAAGGCTTGATCCTTCATGAATTGTTGCCAAACTTTTCAGAAGTGTACGCTTTGTTGGATGGCTTCTTCACTCATTGAATCTCAGAAATCACTCAGTAATATTACAGAATGAATCAGTTATGACTACTGCGCATGCGAAAACGTGAAATTTGCTTTCAGAATTTAGTTTCTGAAACGATTTGATAACATTTTCAGGAATATCTCTAACTTTGGCAGTTCCCCTTTAAAAATCATTGCCTCCGTACCAATCGTGTTGCTATTTAGTTTTATAATACATATTATTGCCTCGCATTAACGAATTTCCGTAATTATTTCTGGCTAGGAATTATATGGAACATACTTTTGCCCACTATGCTAACGACTTGATCAGTATACCCATTTGTAAATTCTTTAACGAATGTCACGGTAGACGAATAGAAACTTTTCTAGCGGTTGGGTAGTTTTCTGAAACTTCCTCCCGAATCTCAAATTTTCAACGTTATCACTTCGACTATTGATATTTTTTCGGTCTTCATGTTTTGTTGTTTCAACATTACAACTAGATTTACATGTTGACAAGCGTCTCGTTTCAGTGCGTACCGTCGCAATTGGTGACGTTTTATTCAGAAAGCTTGTGTAGTTTTGCTCTCATTTTGTTCTGTTTTGACTGGGGGAAACTTCCTAAATTGTAGTTTGAATGTTTTTGTAGCGAAAATCGGCTTTTTGCACACAAAAAATTAGTGAATTTCATTATGTACTGGATTCAACAAAAGCAAAGGACAAGAATGCTAAAAGATGCGACTTCACAACATGACCCCACGAACATCGAAGAATTCAGTCAATCGCGTTTCCTAAAAAACGCGTTTTTCTGCACTTATGCACCTTTTTGTCCGTTGCACCGCTCAACATACCACATTTTTTTCTTGAATTGGACATGAATAAATATTTTGACATCCTTTGCCAAGAATGGTTCTTAATTTTGCTCACTCACCCACTTCCAAACTTCTTGTTTCCAAACATCAATATTCTGTAATAGATCCTCTCTATTTTTGTATATTTGTCATAACGGAATTTCCTTTGTAGACACTTTTAAACACTATCTCTTCGGCTGGGGTCAAGCAGTTTGTCACGTTTCCATCGGAAACCGTCCAGTTAGCAGCAGTTCGAAGGGGTTAGCGCTGTTACCCATCCATTTCAAGGCTCGAGACGAACCTAATTTATTCAGGTTGGGAGATTAATTTGACCAGAGCAATATCAGTGGGACTAGGCGGAGGTGAGAGCCATGGGGTTGGAAGGACACCTTGGCATGGCCGGCAACAGACTCGAGGGGGTAGAGGTAGCGAGTAGAGCAGAGGGAAAGTTCTATACTGACCCTGTAGGGGGTGCAACAGCCCTTCGCATCATCCACCCCTAACCAACCCCCGAGACCTTTTCATCTTATTCCTTGACAGGTTTGGGCGACCAACGCCAACGTGCAGACAGCTGGCAGGATCTGAATAGCCTTAAAAGTTTTGAAATTTGTAACTGGCCACGAGCTAAGAGTGACACAAGAAGTAAGGATAACAAAAGTTGACCAGTTTTACTGAATTTGCACAATTTTACTCATAGAAATGCAAAATGGGCTATCAAATCAAAATCTAGTTGGCAACGCATTTTTGTATTCATGAATGTTTGCGTTGGACGATGACCAACATGGAGGTCGAGGTAGAAAAACGTGTTCTTTCGATGTGAAATTGAGCGTGGCGTTATTAACGAAGTATTTATCAGGTAAAGAGGTTTTTAGCAGAATCGTTTGATAAAAAATAAAAACAAAACATACAATAAATCGTTGGCAATTGCTCAGTTCATCTTTTATAACAAGAGTACCAGGAGAAACGAAGATACCAATTGATTGATTTCCTCAAATATAAGTGATATCTTGTGTTCGCTGAGACTTGGAAATTTAGTATCCTTTGATCCACTTTCCACTACAGATTTTACAGTGTTATGTTTTGAGAACAGGCAAACAATTTAAATTCCCGAGAGGGAGAAAATTCATTTTCAAGTTTTCAAAATATGCATTTTTGGAGAGAAATACCATTTTGATTGAATAAAGCGTTACACCATACACAAGCAAGCAATTTTTATCTTCACAAAACACTGGCGGTTTAATTTTTTAGGAGGCGGAATATAGGTGGTAGCCGCAAGCAAAGTGAACCAGAACGTCTCTGTTTTGAAAACTTTGACTGCCTGTGGGTTGTCATGTATGCTGCGAATCGTTCTGAAAATCCGTGGAAAATGTATTCTCACCCAGAGATAAAACATACTCAAAAGTAGTCGATTTTTATTTGTTGAGTTCAACCATTCACGTGAATTCACGTCAATGAAAAAACTCATTTGAAAATTAAAACAAAATTTGTTATTATTGAAACTAAGTGTTTCAATACGTCCTCCAGTTTCTTCTCTTAGGTGTCGGATTCTAACAATTTCCAGGACCCTCCAGGGCGCGGTCCAGTTGCCCAGAAAATACCGGCCTTTGGTTGGGCCCCAAGGTCGCACAATTCCTCCTTTCTGCTCGCCAAAAGTGTTTCCCATCCAATACTGACGGGTTGGGTCGAACTATAGTTGAAACTTGGAAACGGTAGACAAATATTGTTGTGGACGGTTGGTGCCCTGTAGAAGGAAGACTGCAGATGTTTCCAAGGTGATTGGGGACGCGGCCCTTTGTTCCGACGCTACCTGTGGCTTCCTTGGCAGGCCCTTCTTCTTTTACTCGGTGCCAGCTGCTTCCCTGCCTCCTCTGCTCCGCCCCGATCCATTTACTCTCCTATCGCACGAATAGGATCCTTTTCTGACCCGTCTTCATCCGGAAAGGAAACTGTTACAGCGCGAGGTTTCGTCAAGGTTTATGACCTTCCCCACCCCCCTCCTCGTGAGGTGCCACAAAAACAGATTCCCCTCGTCCGTTTCGACGTTAGGATTTTTGGACGTGGAAGGCTGTGGGCACTCAGGCTTCTTTATGGGCACGGTCCACTCACCGGTCATTAGTGATATGGCTTTTAATCTAAAATTCAAATCAATTAAATGAAAACCTAACAAGGCCTGGATTTTCAAATAACAGCCCCATCCTATATCGAGTTCACTCAAAATCACAACTTCTCTCGTATCGTATACCGAATCAAATCAAACAATATATTTCCAATCATAAAACAATATCTTCAAGATTAATCGAAAGTTCATTTGAGCAACACACCTAATGAACGATTTTTTGAATCCCAGGTCGCAAATTCCCCACATTTTATGAAAACAGTGGAAATACTATTTCAATTTTCGGTAGATGAAATGGAAAATGTCTAAAATCAATGTCTCCACTCCTTCGCCTCATTTTAAACAACTTGGGTTCGGTGTTTGTGTGTACGTCCGTTGCTACAGGCTCATTTTCCGAAATTTCCTTCGGATCTTGATGAGATTTTAGGTAAGGTCCCGTTTAGGCTCCAAATATTTTATTCCATAGCATACAAATAATTATCTCCAATCAATAGCACCGCTGCCAGATCAGTTTATATCTCTGGGCATACGAGAACGCGAAATTCTTGTAGCGATCCTTGTACTGGGCTATCGTACCGAACAAATTTCATTATTGGTAAGGATTAAATCGCAGCCGCTGCGCATGCTCAAACATTTATGACTTGTACAATTAAATTCCCACAGTTTTCGATGGAATTCTCAGGAATTGGGCAGGTTGGGCTGTAGATAGTCTCCCGAGGTATCATTAACTTGGATACAAGGAATCCTCTCCTTGTTAAAAGCTAGTAGTAATAAGCATAACCTCTACAGCTCTTACCCAATTTTGATGGCATTTTTGAGATCTTGCTTATTCTCGTCGAGATAGTCCCGAATGAATTCCAGTTCCAAATGATACGTAGGTAGTATCTGCACATGCGCTTCCGTAAAATCCACTCATCTGTAACCTTCTATAGTGCTTCTTCTTTTATGTTGATTACTTCTCAATATTACCAGATCAAAGTTAGTAATCTTGAGATCTTCATTATCTTGACATATTTGGATTTGTGATACTATTTTCAATAAAAAGGAAGTTTAAGGAAGCTGGATTTGAGATTCTTGCTAGCGAGAGACTGTGGGAAACTTAGTTTGACAAGATATGAAGGTGAGGTGTTGTCCCAAGTTCCACTAAAACACTTTGGGATGAGGTAGAGTTTCTTTTCATGGACCCGGTCGTTTCATATTTATAAAGATAGTGTTACAATGGTGGGGAACCGTTTCTACGCGACCCTCCGCTCAGACGGTACGTCCACATGACCCATCAGTAATCAGAGAAAGAAAAAAAGTGTGCGGAAATATCCAGTGTCAATTTCGACCCGTCTCTACCTATTGTCGTATAGCGCAATTCAATACCTATGCATTTTCAATTGTTCCTTCATCTTTTTCAAATGGAACTGGGTTTTTATATCGTGTGGGCCCGGTGACCGATCCATTTCTGCACTACTTAGATCACCAATGTCATATCTCTTTGCATTAACTGGTTTAGCCGGTCGTAAATTGAATGGGAAGTTTAAACATATCATTCACGATGTTTATAACTGCTGATATTATCTTTTTTCCTCTAATATTTTCAAAATTGGGTACCTATCTCTATAAATACCTGTATAAACATGAAACAGCAACAATATAAGGGGTTCCCCAGTTGATTCGGGAACCGTCACAAGTTTTCTATAACTATAGCTCAAATGCCATTAGAGTATTCGTTATTTTCTATGTTATTCGTAACATTTGATGGAATGCGTTTACGATCAATATTTAAAAAAATATAGAAGAAGGTACTTCACGTGTTCAGGCTTATATTAGGTATCACATTGATGACCAAACTCCAGTAATTACTGTTAACTTTTGATCAACCGTCTTTGATGAAAAACATTTTATAACGGTTTAAGTGGAGATTTAAATAGTTTAATTTGCTAGAAACTCATTAAGCATCGTGAAGTTCATCATTTTTTCAAATCGAGCCTAGTCGTTAGAAACTGAACTTTGTTCTCGTCAAACTAGTGTCTGGAAGGTCAGCGTTGTCTTGTCAATTCTCAAGAGAGCCGGTGGCCGGAGTGTGTGGTGAGTGAAGAAGTCTCGGATCCGACAAAAGCGCGGGGAGGAGCAGCAAGGTCGAAGACCCAACACCGGAAGCCCTCATACGGGCCTGCGTACTAATTGATGTGGGCGTGGATTGTAATTATAATAATGCGAATGTATATTCATTCAAGAATTTCCCTCCTTTTGAAAGGTGGGAGGCCAAAAAACTCTGGGCAGCGGGGCTCAGGAGGTGAGCAAACAAACCGACGTAAGCTGCAGTAAACGGTCGATGAACATCGAAATTCAAATTTTCTTGAGTGGACGCGTTGCGTGTCATTGTGAGAAGATGGGCTGTAATAATAGCTTTGTTCCACCTGTCAAAATTGAACGTGTTCAGTTCTTGTTCAGTTCAAGGGACTTGAGGAACGAGCGGGTGTAACGGCGCTGTGCACCCAGCCGTAGCTCATGACGCAGGAAGTTCATGATCTGAGAAACCCCTTTGGTCGGTTGGAACACTTTACAACACTGTTCACTTTATGAACCTGGATATTGACAACCGCTACCTCCGTGGATGGGCATGGATTGAACGGAACATGAATCGAACGACAGTGTGGAGCTAACGAGAACCAGCTCTGTCCATTATCAGTTGATTCCATCTTCGCGTTTCACAAAGCGCAAAGTATGTAGTTTTAGTTTTATGCTTTTTCAAAGTGCGAGTGCGTTTTTACTTTTTTGAGGACGTAATGCTTGGGAGTTGAAAAGATGCATGAAAATAATGAGACACTTTTCGCTAGAAAGTAGACCTATCTGTTGTGGTGAAAATACATGATTTTCAGTTTTCTATACAGTTGTTGAAAATACGTTATTAGGACCTACATGTAACGGACACTTTCCGGAAATCGTATCATACCCAGTCGCCAAGTTCTATAATCTAACTTCCCTTCATCAAAACCATGACATTTTCCCAACTGCAGCTGTTTAGTCTACGTCTTTTAAAATATTAAAACTTATGGTTAGCTGTTGTTTCTAGTCATTCGCTGGGGTAATTATTCGAACTATCGAGATGTTCATTTAACGAAAATTAATTATAATGACTTGTAAAAATGCGTTGCATTATTGGAAACTTATACCTACCGATCCGAACTTTCAAATACTGTATTTAAATTTTATGAACTCATACCTCATTTTTACTTGTAATCAACTGTTATTTATTTTGATTGATTTTATTAATTGTTTATGTACATTATATTCACCACGTATTATGCATTCGTATATCAGTATTGTTATTGGGCAACTGCGGTAAGAAACGAAAATACATGAAAGGTGCCTTATGATAGTATGCACGAGTTCTTCTTCAATATTTGCTCTACCGTACCACCCGGTATCCGATCAAAAACAGTGTCACAATTGAGTTGAATTTGGCTGGAATTCGAAACTGGATCGAGGAACGAAAATCCGATGATAAAAATAAGAGGAAATAGGTCATTGTGGTTAAATGAACATTTGCTTAAATGAATGCGTTCTGAAAAGTAAATACCTGCACACACTGTTCATACTCCCCATTAGCGAAGATCCGGGGTTTTGTACGAATTTTCGATTTTGCACCCACCGTCCTGTAATATGGCTATAAACTATAAACAGTTAGCCTTACGTATTAGCCCACCTCCAGTACCAATGAAAAACATCATTAGAGCAGTTATCGCAGCAGAACGGAGTTGTGATCGTTCCATTACAACAATTTGTATCTTAAAAAGGTTTCCACTCAAATGTCTTCACCACCAAAAAATGTCGATGTTTCACACAATTTGTTATCGTCGTGTCTGGATAATTCTTGAACGATATCTGAATATATGACGGCAACACATTGAAATCTCTGAAATTGCCACTTTTTCGCCCGGTGTGCATGACAACGTAAGGTAACCTTGCTTGACATGTTCCAATGCGCACAGTTCATCAGGGGATTGTAGGACAATGGGATGAGGGAAAAGGTTTGCAATGCGACGTCACGAAATTTGATGATATCTGAAAAATCTGTTGCGGTAATGCTCGTAAGAGTATTTCGTGTTCAAACTCAAGAAATGATGAACCATTCCACCACTAGTTTGGCTTGTCAACCTATTTGAAATAATACGATCTCTCTCCAGCCTCGTCAAGATTTGAACAATCGCTCCAAAGAAACAGATTCCTCATTGAAAAAGGCACAAAAATATGTCTCAGTCACTCTGGAGGAAACATTTACTTACATAATACATGATCTATCGGAATACGTGATCTTTGTTTCAATGGCGGTCGGTGATCTCACTGGTCCCACGAATGGTGCGTAGGCCGAACATCTCTAAATTATAAATCCTGCAGAGAAGTGGTAAAATTCTGGATTTTGAAGGAGAAAGTGTGGATTTCAAACAGACTGGTCGATTTTATAGCCTTGACTCAGACTCAGAAGGGGGCTATAGTGTTCAATAACGTTTAAATCAGACTGACTCAGGGTCTCTTCAACTTTAGTGACATCACAGTTCCAGTGAATCTCTCGGGGGGATGGTTTTACGATAGATTTGTTCCAATCGGTAATCCGCGGAATTAATGATTTATAATACACGATACAAATCCTTAATAGTTATCAACGTGTATCAATTTAATACACAATGATTATAGTTTAATGCTTTATCAAAAGTATTCATGGCACTCAATGTAATTCAAGCAGAAACATTTTCTTCTCCGCTCCTCAACTCTGTTTGGTGGGCATCACTCTCAGCTAATTCATGTGACATTCCCCTGTCCGATTCCAGCAAGTGTTTCAAACGCCGTCATTTCGTTGCATTGTCTGAATTTTCTGGAAGCGATTTCTGGCGGCTGACGATTGTTTTCCTTATTTTTCTCAAGCATTTTTTGTCATCGGTTGGTGAGTCAGTTTTGTGATATCAATTAAGATTCCATTTTTGAAATTACGATATTATTTACTGATTTTTCAATATTTGAACAATTTATCTTTTTCGAAAAGTGCGTCCCAACAAACTCTTTCCTTAGTTTTAAATGCTTGAGGTTTGGTGAACGAATGGATTTTTTTTTTCCCAGACCTAAGGGGACCCTTATGAATCATTTTTGCTGCTTCTTGAGTGGTCTCTGAAATCTCTCAATGATTGACAGACATCGAATGGATTTTTATGGTTGCCAAGCCACAGACTTCTTACTTAGTAAAGTTTCTGGTCTCTTCAATGATAAAGCCAAACTGTTCTTATTTCAACTTATGATTTTCGGGAGTGGAACAGGTCGGATTGTCAAAATCTTTCCTGCTTCCTTAAAAATTCGACGATCACTGTTCTCAACTTAGTGTGGTCCACTAAAACAAGTATTGCGGTTTGGGTGGCAACGGAATCCAACTGAGGGGGATGCATATGGTTCCTCCTCCCCCTTTTTTTGAAACTGCTACGACAGAGCCTTCCTGAATATTTTTAGCTCCAGGGATGTACTCTGGATGTTGCAGACACCAAAACATTCATCCAGTTGTTATGAACCACTCACCCTCTAGTATTGATTGTGCTGACGCATCTATCCCTCCTACTGCCCCCCATTGTTATTATCGTTTTCAGGTGACTTTTGATTAAAAACATCATTTATAAGATTGAAATTAAAGGAAACCTAACAATCACCAACTGGTTCAGCCATGAAATGGATTTCAAATAAATTCTTCCTCAATTTAACCCCAAATTAGTCATCATAATCCCGAAAACTGCAATGGTTACCTCTATTCACCGACACCGACGTTGAATAAGAAAATCCAGCGTGCACCAACAAAGAAATGAAGGTCTGACGAGGCCAACAGGCTTTGCAGACCTCTACGGGGAATTCGTCTACTGTTGACTTTTCGCTTTGTTGGTATTCACTATCGGGCGATGAAGAGTGTTCTGTCAAAATAAAAAATTTCGCTCTCATTTTCCCGTATTATACCATTCTGTACAACTTGCGCTTTTTGTATGTTCGTATAGCGTAAATTCTTGTGAGCCGTTGAAAACGTTGGTTTTCATACAAACTGTTTACTTGACTTGAGTCGGAAAATCCCTTTGTCCTCTGCGATTCTTATTCCAACGGCTCCTCCCCCCCTCCCCTTCCATTGTATCCAATAAATTTAACTTTATATTATCAACTTTATGTAGGTGTGTGGTAAAATAAGAAAGTATGCTTCGTTTTCTTTTCGGAACCACCCGGGACCTTTCCGTGGAACATGACACCAAAGGCTTGGAACAGTTACGACTTGCACTTAATATCAATTTCACCGGGAGCGACCAAACTGTCTGTTACTCTAGTACTTAGTTTGGGAAGTGTAACCAGTAGTTGGAGCTGGAAGCAATATTACCTTGAATAAAAAATAAAAATGAACAAATTAGAAAAAAAGGCCGAACAGGGGCTTGCCGTGGTTTTCTAGTTGAATATACCTTACAGTCAATGGGTGAAAAATCATAATGGTTGAGACCTTCTGAAATGTTTTACCTGATTGACTTCGGTCGATTCGACTATCTTATTGGATTCTTCTTTCTTGTCTAGAGTAATCTCGCCTTTTTACCGTTTCCTTTCAGCAAATAGAAAAATTAGAATGGATTAGGTGAAATAATTTGTTATTTTCTCAATGCTACTAGAACTGAAGTCGGTCAAGTGGCTAACGACATTCAAATTTCAGATAATGATTGGTTTATTATTTGGATAATGAAATAATATTTGGAACGCCTTAGTGGAACAGCTCCGATCGTGGAGCGTACTGGTGGAACCGTTCCGAATTTTAGAAAGTCACACCTCTGCTTTGGTGAGTGGGACGGAGTGAGAAATTGGAAGAGAATGCGAAGAAGAGAGGGTGTGAGAGAGAGGGGGTCAGGCCCTGAAAAGTGGTGATTTGTGAGGGGTCTTGTGGTGGGGAGGGGGGCAACGGCGGGGGTGTGACGTGGTGGGCGGTTAAGGGGAGGCGGGGAGGTAATAGTGCCGGGCCTTGTAACACCACCACCCAGCAACTCCCCCCTCCCACCGACCGCCACCCCGACACCCCACGCCATCCGCCAATCTACCCTCTCGCTCGCTCGCTTTCCCTCTCGCTCCCTCTCGCACTCCTCTGACGGCACAACGACGCTGCGGCTCTAACTTGTTGCTAAATAGAGGGACAGGTGATGTTTACCCTCCTTAACCAACCCCCTCCCGCCACCACCGTTTCCTTTCCACCTCATCCCTTAACACCCGCACCCTTGTAACCCCCTCGCTCTTGTCTTGCAACCCCATCTCCATCGTCACCTCTCACCCCTCATCCCTTATATAACCCCTTCCCCACGTCTCCCGAAAAACTTGACGGTCCACTGGAAGGTACCTCCTAATACTAAACAACGGTCCTACACAAGGTGTCCCAGGAGTTATGCACGATCCGACTCCTACGTGTTCTACAACTCATTTCCGACCAAAAATGCCTCCTAGCAATTTTTAGCTAGAGGCCTAGTTCCCGAGCTATTCGCGATTTAAGATTTTTTTGTGTGTTTTCTATCTTGTCATTAAAACTGTCATAACTCCCTCAATTGTGGAGATAGCTCAAATTTGATGACACCTTTGGAAAGAGCGTTGAATTTTCTATCTATTTGATGTCAAACAACTTTTTTTAAATTGCATTGAAGATGTGCGATTGCTGCGCGAAATGGCTGTTTTGTCAAAAAACCTTACATAAACATCATGCCAACATACTCACTTGTGGTATAGCTCAACTGAAAGAAAATCATCGCAGTCAATCGTAAATGAACACAAACAATAGCTGTCTCTCGGATTTTCGATTATCCTGACTTTAGCTGAACAGCTTGGAAATGCCGTAGACACTGATCACAAACGAAAATTTTCATTAATTAAATTCATTTTCGTTTTTCAATATTTAATTTTTAATAAATCTTAACAATCTTGTTTAAACTCTAACTCTTTGTATGAACTCGATTTAAACCCCAACATCTTACCATTGTCCAACTGCTGGATAACATGTTCGAGTCAATAAACATTTTACTAAAACTTAATTTGGTCAGAAGCAACAAATTATCAACATTGCAACACCCAATGCTACTGCCAAATCAGATTGGAGTCGACAATACACGGCGCACAAAGCAACCCCTCCTTCAAGACCGGCAGGTCGTGCGGGTCATTGCATATCCTCGCCCCTGACCAAGCCGATGTCTCCTCCGTAGCTTTCCCTATTTTCAAACATCAGGTCTTTTTTAGTGATACAGGGTGTCCCAGGACTTTTGCACAATCCGACTCCAACGTGGTCTACAACTCATTTCCAACTGCGATGCGTTTCATTCATCTTCGAAACTTTTGGAAAAACCTCAATTTTAACAGAAATAACACGTTTCTCTGCAGTTAAATACCATTTCCTTAACTAAAAATATTTTTAAAAACCAAAACGACTACACCGTTGAAAAGCTGACATTTTTCCGCACGTTTTACCAGGCCTGCACAGTACTGCGTCAAGCATTCATGGGGTTTCTAGGCGAGATGAAAAACAGGTGATTTCAAGATTTTGACAAAACTGCTATTTCGCGCAGCAATCGCACATCTTCAATGCAATTTTAAAAAAGTTTTCTGACATCAAATAGATAGAAAATTCAACGCTCTTTCCAACGGTGTCCTCAACATTTGAGATATCTCCACAATTGAGAGAGTTATGACAGTTTTAATGACATTAAATGGAAATCACGAAAAAAATCTTAAATCACGAATTGCTCGGAAACGAGGCCTCTGGCAAAAAATTGCTAGGAGACATTTTTGGTCGGAAATGAGTTGCAGAACACGTAGGAGTCGGATTGTGCATAACTCCTGGGACACCCTGTATATAAATGACTCACTGATTGAAACAGTGTTGGGCAGTAGCAAACTTGGGATTAGATTTTTAAAATTCAGACCATTTTCAGTGAGAAAATCGTTGTCTAACATCTCTGAATTGTTGAAATAGAAAACAACCAAATATTGTCCTCGGAGATGTGGTTGGAAAGTCACTTTTCAAAGTTTTTTGCCAATGATTCGTTAAAAATTAAGGAAATTGAGGGTACCAAAGTTTTAGAATATGAATAAACAAACAACTCGATTCGACAACAAAAATGGCAAATATCTTCAAACAAGGAAATTACATTAGAGAATAAGGCTAATTTTGGTTGATTTGTCTCTCCCTCGACTTGACTTTGTCCCCTTAAAACCGCCTGGCCCACCTCAATATTTATCTGATTCAAATTTCCCAAAGCTTATTCGAGTCAATGCAACTACTTTCTAAGGTTTCTATCCAGCAAGTTTTAGCTCAGACCCTTTCTCCATCTAATTAGAATATGAAACGCCGGAAGACTTTACTTTTTTTTCATCCTCCACAACTTTTGTATCTATACGAATTTCCGTTAACAGTTTTTAAATGGCAGGCAAAAACTCTGTCCCTCAGATTGAACTAAATTTTCAAAATCTAATCCCAACTCTTCTCCAAAAATGACTATCAATTTTCGGTCTCAGATCCTGGCTTACCAAGCTCCATAGTATATACATATTTTGTCCCTTTCTGTCTAAAAAAAGGTAGGGGAGCTTTAAATTTATTTAGGATGTTGAAAAAATAAATAAATTCTATCCTTTTCCTGAGACGAAACAGCACTCTGTGATAGTGTTTCGGAGTTAAGTCAAGATATGAAGCCGATTGATTTTGAAAATTATTCTTTAATAAGATTTACTAATAATAAATAGTTTTTTCCGATCATAGAAGGTGTATTCACAGTTTCTAGCCATGTAATTAATTTGAATTTGAAAAACCCCCATTAGTCCTCGATCCTTAATAGCATATAACTAATATTGTGGCAACACTGTGAAGAATGGAACACTGCTAGGAAATTAGTAATAAGGAACGTAGATTGCGTTAGGCTGGGAATTCAACCTCTGAGATAAGCGAAATGTGTAGCATGCAGTTTAGGTGCAGTTATGAAGTCAAGGCCTGAGGAAAATGACAAACAAAAAGGATGGAATGCGAATGTCTGCAAAAAGGTGTATCATTTCAGTTTTAAATCATCTCCTGGGCTTTGCGTAAGCTCGAGGCGTCGTTAGTTACAATTCCCTTTCACCAAACCCACTCACACGAGTAGACAATTTCAATTAGAAAAGCGAATAGCATCAATCACGGTCAACTGAAGTGCAGCCGACTCTGCCTTTCCAAATTCGCTTTGCGATTTTCTGTCATGTTGTCGAACTTTTTTTGGCAACGTTTTACCGTTTTACGTTTATTTTTTGAATTTCAGCCCTGAAATTTTAACTCTTTTGGTCAAGTGAAATTGATTCAGAACTTTCAGGCGCATCCCCCCGACGATTAGTGAGTTTTGAGACAAATCTGTGTCCAGTAACCAATTTGATGGGGAACTTGATCGTTTTCTTTTTGATCGATTGATGAACCAAAAATGGGTACCTCATTGATTGACCGCGATTATGGATATCCAATTACTGAAATTGTCGGCTGCAGTGAAATGAAATCAGCTTACTGAATCAGGAATACTGCCCATTAATCTGGGTGAGATGTCGCTCAACTATACTTTTATCAGCAAACTCTTGGCGATGTTTCTACTTATCACTCAACACAGATGTCCACTTTCGAACGTTCTCAAACAATCTCTGCTTTTTTTAATGCATCAATTTATCTCGCTACAGAATTGAGATAGAGTGCAACCAGCTGATGTCATAATATCTACGATGGTGGGATATCCATGACTAGAATAGAACAACTGAAATTTAACTAGATAAAATAAAACATTATCTACGGAACACTTTTCCACTAATATATGAATAAGTTATGAAAAACTCGATCGGAGATAGCGAAAAGGCTAGTATAT
This sequence comes from Creontiades dilutus, assembly GCA_031894815.1. Taxonomy (NCBI): domain Eukaryota; kingdom Metazoa; phylum Arthropoda; class Insecta; order Hemiptera; family Miridae; genus Creontiades; species Creontiades dilutus. The sequence goes on from JAVIWC010000600.1 coordinate 1,577,641, forward strand.
GTGTATAGTATCAATCTTGCACCAGGTCTGTCGCTAGTCCATTTTTTTATCATCCACTCTTGTGTTTAAAGATAGACCTGCAATTTGTGAGCGAACGGATGATCGTACTTCAATCAAAGTAGTCTCATCTCTCAGCAAATTAATATAAGAACCTAACAAAAAACTGCCCTCGAATTACTTCGAAAGTTTTTTACATCCTTAAATACAATTCCTTGGGGCGACTGATCGTGATGCCAAGATTACTCCCACATCCCAGGATCGATGTAGAATTTTTAGTTTTATTCCTTTCAACTTGTTTCGAATAGGATTCGTATTTGGTTTTTTCTTCTCACACCTGAATCTTGTCGACAAGTGACTCCTTCACTAATGAGAAACGCGAAAACAGTAGTTAGGATACCAAACATTTGTGCTTAAGTTGCAGTCAAAACTCACTCGAAGAGGATTTGTCTAACAGTCTAAACAAGCTGACAGAGGATGCAGGAGTCGGTTTTCTGCTCTCTGGCTCACGGCGTTCTTATCATTATTATCCTCAAGCAGATAGTGCAGCTGCTGTCGTGTTGATATCGCAGTTGTCAGTTGTTACCCTTGCCTTCTGTATTCATGTCATGAGGCTAACTGAGTTGAGTAGATAGTTTTCAAAAATACTTATAGAATTGGTGTGTATTTACTATTTCATTCGAGGACCCATTCAATTGATAAGATAGGCCCATTGATAGTTCAACAGACAGAGCATTCTGCGATTATCGGATCATGTTGAGAACCCACTAAGTTCTTCCGTTTGCTGGTGTTCTCTTCCTAACTATAGGCAGGGGTGCCAACGCAGACGCAGCCTTCGTCATGAAAAATCGGGAGGACGTTCCAAAAAAATTTGGGGGGGGGGGGGGGGGGTTTAAAGTTGATTGAAACAGTGTTCAACGTGAAGGCATTGAAAATGTATTGCATCACTAGATAGAACGTAAATAACAATGAACCTAGTAGTTAATATAAATATGGTTTTTATCTGAAAATGTATGAATACTGTGACAGTGCTCGTAATTTCTAGTTGTTCAGTAGAGAGAGCAATGAGCCGAGTTAAAATTATCCAAAACAGAATCAGATCAGCTATGGGAGACTCATGGTTGTCCGATCTAATGGTTCTAGATGCAGAAATGATGTAGTCGAGTCTATTTCTAATGAAGAAATAATCGAAAGATTTTCTGGATGGAACTTTCAACGGTTTTTTAAAATTAGCCGGAGGAATTTACGACCTCTCACACTTAGGAATTGAACCATGGTTAAGAAGAATTATTAATTATTACATGTGGCGTGAGAAACCAATCACGTTCAGAATTTTCTGTATTTTACTGCCAACCATTTTGTATGTAAGTCGTCAAGAAGTCCTCTACTGGCAGAATCGCAAATTCATGGTCTAATCTCTAAAATGCTAAACGCAGGCGGGCATTATAATATTTAAGAATACACTCCATTTGATTTTTTGAATGAAGAAACCACGAGCACTGGGAGAAGATCATGGATTTTGGTAGATTAATGATGACGTCGATGGTTGATATTCATTGGGGACGTGAAGGTGGATACGAGGAGATTCGCGATGTTGCTCACTCCCGTTTGACGCTGTTGGCCTCACGGATCTTGGCTCCAGTTTCCTCGAAAACTGCTGTGACCGCGGCTTCGTTCATTGTAATCGCCAAGTTGGTGAACAAAAGAAGACGACAAAGGTTAGGCAACCAGCTTTTCAAGAATGAGGGAAAATACCTGACTCCTGAATGACATTTGAGGAGGGTTAAGGAAATTTTGCTTTCATCAAATGATAATTTAGTTAATCGGAACCTTCGGCCAAATTCAGAATATTATTGTACAAGTAAGTACCAATCGGTTGGTACTTGAGAAATAATTTATTAAATTTATGTGGATAAAGTAGTAGATGATAACTAATTGTAATCTTTATTGGTCGGACGATTTGCCTGAATCTTCATTTTCGTTGATTATTCAATTCCTTTGAATCTTGGAAATACCCACAAATATATGTTGACCGGCTTGTTGCTCCCTCTGTAACATACAATGTTACCAAGGACAATGAGGACATAACGCATTTTCATGCTGTTTCCCGGAGTTTTCCTGAGTTTGACTACACTGCCCGGGAAGAAGGGAGGTGTGGGGTTGTTTGGTAGACAGAAGGCAGAATGTTATTAATTTTTAATTATAAATAAACACTGAATTTAAAGAAAAAAACAAACATTTGGAACATTAACAACCCACTTTATAGCAAAGCTTTGAACTGTTGATGAGGAGTCACATATACAAACCCTGATACCCTGTTATGTGATTTTAAAAACCGTTACCTATGTGTTAAATTAAGTAAAGTGTTCATTTTTTTATAAACATTGTTTAAACCTGTAAAACGAAGAATGGATCACTACCCAATTAGGGAAGTACTTACTACTAAATGCACTTCATTATAACCAGTTGTTAATAATTAGATTTAAGCAAAAACCCGAAAGAACAACAGAAAATCAAAAGACAAATAGTTTTGTTCATATTTTTAGTGAACAACAGTTTAAAATTATGAACAACTATACAAAAACGGGATATTATTTAATTTCTTGTGGTTTTTCATTATCAAAGTGTAGATATAGATATTTTTAGAAATGATATACCTTTAAAATTACCTGTTGATAAAATGACAATGATGTTGATGGACGATAGTAATGGGAACGGACTTTGTATCTTGAGATACCCAACAATGCTCTTTTCTGAATTTAACTAGGAATGCCGGAGATTGAACGAGTGGACCCCTGGGTTGGTGGCATGAACAATTGCCAAACAGTAAAGACGCCAACCGTGAGATATTACATATTGATTGATTGATACATATTGAAAATCAAATGGAATAAGCCGAATTATCAAAATACCGGAATAAGTGGAGTGAAGAACTTGTTTTGGCCGCTTTGAATCAAAATTTCCCGGGTAAGAGATCAGGTTTCGTCTCGTTGGTCTTTCTAAACAAGACGAAATGAAACTACTTCCCTTCACCAAATCGAAATTTGTTGTGGAGGTCTCCATCATCTTTAGCAGTGAAATAATCAATAGGAGTCTGATTTACCGTTTCAACGATCTTCATCAGTTCGAAGACAGAATATGTTCACTAACGATCTGTTAACACCGGCTCTGCCACGTATGTGTGTTCACGTCTTCCTATGGAGAATATGAAGGGAGTATTCATTTAAATCCTTCAGCCGTATGTGTGTGTGACTGAATGTGGGGGGATTAATTCTTAGCTCGATGGCCGCCGGATCAATGATAGCGCATCCGCATGGGCAAACGTGAATTTCTTGTATCGTCGATTTCTTATCATGTGTCGGTTCGATTCTAGTTAAAATTCTCACGTGTCGGTTTCGGCGGTTGGAAATTGTGCAGGTTCCAACTGTCAGAGATTGTGCGGGTTAGTTCTGAGTTACTGCATGCCGCAAGATTGTAGATGGTGTGTGCAGATGCGGAAACATAAATGAAAACCTTTTTCAAAAATTTGATCTAGATGATTTGGTTCGGCAGAAACTCTTATGCAGCCATTCATTAATTAATTAAAACCATATTCCGATAATATAATTAAATAATCACTTGAAACTCATTCATTAGACAATTTATAAATATAAATATTCCCACCTGTTCTTTGTAAATGTTACTGGTGGTGGTGTGTCAGATAAACATCCTCGTCGTTCATTTCTGCTCGGATATCGCGATTCAAGTACCATTATACGAAAAAGAAATAAGGACAAAGTTGCAATCAATTTCACGTCGATAAATTTTCCAAGTGGAGATACCCTTTAATCCGATTGTATCAAAATCAAGATAATCGTCATTCTATGATTCAGACAAACTAGAACACAAATAGATACATGGGTAACTATTTTTATTTCACACCTGTTTATATTATAACACTTAAGAACAATTTTCCGGATTTAATCATTTCCCCTAATTTATTTTCGCTCCTTCTATCCCTGAGAATCCTGGTTTGCTGATTTATGTGCTTAGGGTTTTCTCACCTTCAAACTGGAATATCTCCATGAACGCCTCGATACGTAATCTCAAAGTTGATCACATCACTAGAAAGCTGATGAAATTTGAAAGCTTTTCAAAGGCTTGACACCATCTAGTATGTTTTATGGAAATTTACTTGAAGTTGAAACATTCTTAGAAACTTATTTGTGATGTTGAACGTATGGACAGCAATTAGGGGAATTAGAAGTTAGGTTTTGATTTTGAATATGCAGTAGATGTGTAGAAAATCAGTCGCTGAATCCTAAATGTGGCAAAGGGGAGTAATGAGGGTTTTTTTTGTCACAAAATGTTGTTTCCTTAAAGAAAAAAAAAAACCCTAAAAAAATCACATTCCGGGAACCGATTCAGACAAAAGTGATCAGACGGCGGCGTTTCGCTCTTTCCTAAATCTTACACTGTCGTTCAATTTACACCAATTGCGGTAAACCCCGTATAAAATAGTATATCCCACATATTATTAGTACTCATGATTAATCAAAATCGAGTCAGATCCTTCGTTAAGAAGTTATCTGAAGTTATCACGAGATCGAAAATTCTCTGAATGAAAATTGTCACGGTTGAACAACTGTCCCAAGTTTAGTCTATTTACAAGTACCAACTAGCGCACTTATTATAGTTTTCAAATTTAAAAATCAATCTTGAAAAAAAAAAAGCTTGATCATGTACAAATGCTAAACGATGCAATTCTTGGGAATTCAGTCGAAAGAAAATAAAACAGCATATATCATACCCGATGAAAAGATATAGGTTCGCACATGCTCAGTGATGAAATTGATAGGGCTACAGAATTTTGGGTTATAATTGTGAACTACGGAGTACCTATCCCAGGTCGACACCGTGACCCATGTGGCTATCTTTCCGGTTATAAATATATTCGCCGAGCCTGTAACTATATAAATATTAGAGGGAAAAAGAGAAAATGAATAACATGATTTCAAGCGGACCCGTCACCTATTTCATTGCCCCAATCAGGGCCACGCTGGGCAAACCAGCTTATAGATATGTATAACAATATGTGTTGTCTTCAAATTGATAGTCCAAATCCTACATGGTAGTTTTTTTTTTTTTTTTTTTTTTTTTTTTTTTTTTTTTTGCAAAAATGCTTTTCCTGGAAAATGATTTAACCCTAATATGATGAAAATACGTGGTTAGCCCATTAAACAATCACGAAAAGTGGTTTTTCTTACGTGATCATGTACACTCACATGTGCGTTTATACGTATTAGTTGAGAGGTTTTGTGTGGTTGTTTCGACTTTCTGTTTTGGTGTTGTTTTCATCCAACCGATTAAATACTTGAGGAATCTTACCACTGAAAGACGTCCTAAAAAACGGGTCTTTTCCGTGTTCGTCTGCCACTGTGGCGAGCAGCGGACACTTCGAACAAAAGCTGAGCGAATCCTCTCAAGGAGGAGCATCTGGCAACCGCAAAGATGTTGGGTACTTCTCAGTCAGTCTCTTTTTTTCTTCCAAGATAGGCAGTTCAACAAACACGATACCACATCGTCAGAGCACACTGGTATTCTTTTCAACTTGGTTCGATATGCGATGTAACAGTAATTGAGTAGGAAATACTTATATTCTCACGAAATAAGAAATCGGACAAGGCGAGAGAAGGTAACTGTCCGCAGCAGCTTCTCATGTCTGCAAAGATCTATTTAGAAGATGAAGCTGGGCAAATATATAGCGAAATGCATGAGAAAGAAAGTTGATATTAAAACCATGCAAACGTTACAAACCAGACATTTTTATTCCTCGACGATGGTAGCCGAGTGTGGTAACTTGGGTCATATTGTAATAGCGCCTACATTTACGCAATATACTAGTAGTTAGCAGACGTATTCAGCTAGTACATCTAGGGGGACGTTGCAGGTAGTGTTGGTCGCCTTTAGGTACCAGAGGGAAACGCAGTTGTTCCTTTAGGGTGAGGACCTGAACATGAACTACTCATCCGATGCAGATTGAAATTCCAGAAATGGTAATATTGGCATTTTCTCATGATCAAACGTAAAATTCCTGTGCAAAATCGCTACTCTTTGATTAAAAAAACGAAAAAATGTTGGAGAAATAGTGAACAGAATATTTGTCGTTGAACTTCTATTTCCTTAGGTAAAACAACCTATACAAATCAAATCCATAGTGCCGATTTATGGAGTGGATACATTTTCGTGACAAATTGGCTGTTACACAAGTTCTATAGGCACTGTTCCGTCAGAAGGGAATTCTAGCCGTTCATGTGCTGAATAACAATCCAGGACACAGTTCGGAATATCGTGAATTCTAGTCACAATGGAGCTCTAAACATTTGAATATAGTCCACTGTACAGTAAAACTAATAGCTTAGCTGAGAAAGGTGAAGATATTGCAATTGTGCAATGAAAAATGCACAATCACACGTACATCTGGCTCTACTGTCATATCTGCGGTTTCTGCTTGCTGGTCTCGGTGTGCCCTCAATCTAAGTAATGCGAAGACGAGAATTACTAACGAAGATGCCATTTTCCATGAAGATATGTGTGACAAAACTGCTGACGTGTATGATAGGACGCTGTTCTGACAGATGCCTCAAAAGAAATTGTATTCATACATTCATGTATTCATACATTCGCTCATGAGTGAAGTGCAAACAAGTTGGAATCTGAATTTGCAATCGGAGAAAAAATGCTGTTTAGGGGTAAAGGTATTTGGACAGTAACAAAGATTTCGGACCAACCTTTGTGTAGTTTAGTGGTCAAAGAGAAGAGATTTGAAGCGGAATGTATCATTCTTGAAACAACATATTAGTAAGTGATGCACGCAGTACAGGGATGTCTCTATGTCCGGTTTTAACCCAAATAAAATTATAAACTAGACCAAATATTAGTACGAATGAGGATCGCTCGAATGAATTGGGCATGATCCGTCCCTCATCACACGTCAAATTAAAGGTTTTTGAGATTTATTGCACAGGAGTGGTTTGTTCGGGAAAAAACCGGGTAATCGTTAAGACAACGAATTATCGCTTTAACCCTCTCCATTCATCCCCTTCCATAGTTGAATTAGAAAGATCTGAAATATGTCTCAAAACAAGACTAAAATTCTTGATCGAACAAAAAAGAACCAGGCAAATTGTTGAGAATTATAGCCTGAGTAGCGTCGACTATATTTGATTGTCAAAAAACACGTTTTTTCGGCAGACCGCCGTTCAATTCCTCTCTTCCGTCGTGAAATTCGAAATTCCCGGAGTTCATTGCACAACTACAGTAAAGTTGAGATTGAACCAAATGCTAGTAAGTGTGAATTCATTGAGCTTGTGTCAACGATGCATAATTTTCTCAAACTAAATTTATGTTTCTTGGTAAACAAAACAAAAATCGTATGTTTCAAGACCATTTTTCGGACGTTTACGAGATTCCCTCACGTTCAAATTGAATATTACTCAGAAAACCACGGAAAATTTTCAATAATGTCGAATAGTAGAAAAACTTGTGAGACTCATCGCGCCAGTTTCTGATTTGCAACACATTCCTAGTCAGTTTGAATATATTTTGAGTTGTACGGTTTCACGTAGATATCCAGTATTATTTCGACATGAGTTTAGCTGACGAATCTAAGTCTGCTTAGAGGACTAATCTAATCTAAACAAGTCTGAAGTCCATAGTGTCAATTTTGAACGTTAGGAGTAGCGAAGAGGGTCTTCTTTACCCTACCCCTACCCTATTCCATAGACGTACCCTCTGACTACAGACGGTTCCTTGTCACCTAGTTCTAATAGCAACAGATCATACAGCACTCACCGAGATAGGAATAATCATACAAAATATGTATGAAAAGACATCATATCATCAAAAGTCATTCAAAATATGTCTAATCAAATATGTTAGGAAGATGATGTCGGGTGATGATGTGGTGTCTATGTTAGGTGGATGTTGTATAAACTTGTGTTCAGAAGATGTTTCAAGTCAAGATTTTTGTTTCTGCCATTCGCTGGACTTTTCTGTGAGCACTCTGATCAAGGAATTTAAATGAAAAGTAAGAGTTGTATGTTTGAAAGGCTTATTTCTCTAACATATTTGACGATGTATAGCAGTTGTTTATCATTTTTTCAAATTTGACCAATTTACTGTGCTGAGCAAGTGAACTCATTCGTTCTTTTGAAATGCTCTATATGTTGGCGACAGAATGAAGTTTCTATCTCAATTCTATCGAGAGTTATCGTCTGTAATGTCACATACATCCATTTATTGTAATTGCTGCTGCTTGACATTTCCTTAAAATATTTGCCTGTTGAAATGATACTGGTGTTCATCTACCTACCCCTTACGGAACAAATATTATCTGTGTCGCAAGTGTCATAAGTGATTATGTATAAAAACTACCATAAGGGGAAATACGCGCCTTTGAAGCATGGATTACACTTTCGTGAACGAAATCTAAACGCTGAATTTGGCTGTTTAGTGAAAACAACCAAATACGCGTTCTAACTCAAGATCGAGAAACATTTTAGTCTGCGGCCGTGGTTGATGGAATGATGTTCAACACTGGGATATACTCTCAGCTGAGTGGATCGTAATGGAAACTCGCAAGTTCTGAACAGATGTTTTAAGTGGGTGCCACACGATGCACACAGGAGAACCGAAGGAAATCCAGCTTCAACGGGAAACTGATCGAAGCTGCTAGAAAGATACTAAAAAAACGGAGAGAGAGAGAGAGAGAGGTTGCATTTCAGTTGTGCAGTGTCTCTAAATAGTGAAAGGGACGTCGGGGGTAGCGTTGGTTCGATAGCGGCCCGATTAATAATTCCAGAGAGAAAGGGCGCGCAGATGTGATTTAAATAACAAACAGGACTCGGAGGGTGAGTCAGCCCCCAGCGCTGGCCCAACTTCAACCCTCAACTCTAGCGCTCCGAATGCCATGGCGGGCGGCCTCCACATGCACACCAATACCGCCTCCTTCGTGTTCCGTATCGGAAACATTATTGATTCCGTCGTGTTTGGTTTTCCTGCCGTGTTCAAACTTGGAGAAACGGAAAATCAAATTTACCTTTCCCTCACGCTCCGCGGAAATTTGGTTGATTTTGGAGTTGAAGGCTCCTATAACGAACAGTTTCCTCCCCAAGTTCCCAACATCTCTACGCATGAAATATCTCACTGAAGTGGTTTTCGGTTGTTCAAGACAGCTGACAGAGACACATTGCAACGAAAGCGGTCGTGAGAAACATAGGTCTACCCTTAATTATTCGATACCCTAACTAATTGGCTGATTGGTTCGGACTTATCCTTCTACATGAGAAGTTGTCCAAGTACTTCTTATTATGGGGGGGTGTAAGAGAGAGAGACAAATATCGAGTACAAAGCATCACTCGACTTTTCTCACTTTTAATATCTGCCGACAGTAACTAACATCTTAATTTGCGCCAAGAGAGAGCGGCATTATTGAAATAAGATTACCTTCTGTCTTAGAGATATTAAATGCAAAAAAATATAGCTAATAAAATCAGCTTTCAACGCACTTTCTCGAGTGTGAGAGGCATTGAATAATGTCTCTATCGTGGGGAGATGTAAGTCTCACAAACTTCAAAAATTTAAAATGAAAATTTCCTTGATCTCTGATCTGTGGGCCAAAAACACATTTTTTCATAACCCCTTTTTTCACCCTTAATAAGTAATTATTCCAGCAAATCTCCTACTTTGAATCCTAACAATGAAATTTATATATTTATGTCAATATGGAAAGCAAAAATCTTATGCACAGGGTAAACACACCTTTTTGCTGCGTTCCCGCATTGCAATATTTCCCCTCAACCCTAATGGTTAACTTGTGCACCCTCGAACTTCTGCTTACCCTTCGTTTATTTAACTTCCTTGAGATTCTTCTCTATTTACAATTGTGAAATCTGTGAATATACATTATTTTCTGATTGCTAAATCGTATTAGGAGGTAGCTGTACTGTTCACCAATTACAGATAGAGTGACATACAATTCAGTTCCAGAAAAGATGTTGGTAGTTAACATAATTCTCCTCTTACTTCGCTAGGCTTTGGATGGTGGGAGAGCATTATGTACTTCATACTCCTTGTCAGTGTAGAGACCGTAACAACCGCTGCGTGAATATGGAGCCAACTGAATGAAGAAGGTGACACCATTCCAGAATTCATTATTTTCAATGACACATTCGCGCTGGATTATCCTCTTCACTTCAATTTATGGGGTATAGGTAGGTAGGGGAACTTTACTCTCTTCACCTAGAATTCGGATTTCTTGAAACCCCATGTTATTCAATTTTTAGCCCTAAATCCCGATTAGTTCCATCGGAAAGCAGTTGGTATGGATTAGGCGTGACGTCACGGTACACCGGGCGGGAGACGGTGAAAGACGTAGCGATCCGATCTCTTAAATCTCGTTTTCGCTCAATTCGGGTAGGAAGATATCCATCATACAGCACCTTACGTAAACCTTTCGCCGATTTCTCAACAATGTCGAATATTTTTCCTCGTTTCTACCAGTACTGTAATCGAAAGACCCTTGTAGAATCCCTTCTCTTGAGAGTGGTTTAACCAGTAAGTTTCCTTAAATTCATTATGGACTAACAAGGAGTCGAACAATTCTTCGTTATATTTATAAAAGCTCAATTTTTTTCTAGCTGACCCTTTCGTTTACGGCGGATAACCGGGATTTCAATTTAATTGGGTTCGTGAATAACCAGGATTTTGCTGTCGGACGCGAAAAGGGAACAAAGCAACGGACCCAACAGCTCCGCCTCACCCAGACTTCGGTCAGCATTTCACAGCCGCCTCAGAAAAAGAAACTCGTCCCGTGGGTAAACTTGGATTGGACTGATTAGTCAACTTCCCGCGGTTTTCCCGTTGTCTTGTTATTCTTTTTGCTGTTTGTATGTCAGGATCAATCTCCTCATGAGTTCTGCTGAAGTCGATAGTTAATCCCAAACGTGGTAAAATTGAATCGATTCACTTTCTGTAAGGGCAGCGATTCATACGATATCCTGAAGTTCTTCTCATACATACAAGTGACACGATGTACACTATTGAAAACAATAGAATATTTCATGTAACTAGTAAGGGATTTTCTGTATAGAAGTAATAGCGAATTTAGCACGGTGATTTTGAAAAATTAAAAGTTGGTATTATAAAAACGTTTGGTAACAAACTAGTGTGAGGTTCGTACGTTAAGTCGCTGAAATAAAGAATTAGTTCATTTTTAATTACTCATCATTCTTTATTTTCTCGAAATTGAAAAGAGATGGAAGTCCTCAAACATGAATACCTAACTGATGGTAATAAAATGTTTAACATCTCACAGTTAAAATATTCTCGAGCTGAAAATTCTTTACGAGTAAATACCTAATCGTGGGTGATGAAATTTTTCGGATGTCACAGTTTAAATATTTTCGTTCTTCTAAAAAGTTTCAACAGTTTTTTTTACATTTGAATGATCGGTTAGGATAGCTGCGAGTACAATGCTCTTCCATATTTAGTGGGGACTAGAAAATTCGGTTTCACATTCATCATTATCTGAATTCGATAGTAAAGTATCAAGTCCTTCGAAGGGAGGATAGGACGAAGCTAATGAGAAATATGGTTTAAATAGCTTTTCTTTTTCATTTGCTGAGGCTGTTGGCCTGGACACACATTCCTAAACGTTCATATCCTGTGTTACATCACCTCCAAACTACTAATTGGGAAATGGTAGCTATAAAACTCCATTGGTGTCAAAATTTCGAATAAACGTCAGCTTTAGTTTAGAAATGCGAAATACGCGCCTTCGTTTGTGACGTGAGGGTCATTGTTCGTTCGATGTACCATCAAAGAATTCTACAATTCAACAATTGAATAACCAGTAAAATGGAGCATGGTGGGTCGTTTCACCAGAAACGTGTGGTTGAATTTATCGTCAACATCTCCCCTGCCACTCGTATGATTCGAAGTCTTATTGGTTTATTATACAAACTAGACTGGTTGAAAATTAATCTAATCTGATCTCTAGCCTTATTAATTTATGAAAATGTGATAACCATGGCATGTTCCTAAAAGGAATGACTCACAATTAACGAGGAATACCACTGTACCTTTAGATATGCTTTTGAAGTTTCAAATCGAATCAATGATTTTTAGTTAATTTAAAGAAAATCAGCTACTGCATTACAATTAAGTGAGAAAGTGCAAAGGTAAAATTGGGGTAATTGCACAAATGTTGTTAAAACGTCACATTATATGGCCTGAAACTAATCAATACCGATCTCCCGACACTCCACAAGCCGAAATTGTAATAATGCGAAGTGGTACAGAAGAAGAAAACAGGACTTCACATTATCAACAATATGGTACAAAACTGGGGGGAATAATTTATTTTAAAAAACTCGTTTATGGAAATTATGTAATCATGGACCTTGTATACCGTAACGAAAAAATGTATAACAACTTTCTTGGACTGTCATCCCAAGCAAGCAGTTTCTCCTACTGAGACTGGACAATCTCCATTGTTGTAGTTCTCTTGTACTGTCATACGATGTATGGGTAATCAGCCAAATAGTGATACCGGAGAGGCTTGTAAATGGGAGATGGGAATAGTAAATGCACTGAGTTTCTTGCTCCCACCAATTACAGTTGATACACAATGCTGATCAATCAAAGTAATATAAGAGTCGTTTGTGATATATTTAACCTTTGTCTGTAAATCGTAATTTTTGTCTCTATCGTCCCCCTCCCCCTCCACTCCACATGTACACATAACTAGGTGTTCGAATGTGGTGTGGAGCAGTGGAACTACACGTCCATACCTAAATAAGAATTGTATCACGTTTTCTGGCAACCCTTCACATCAATATTAAACCAATGATTCTGCCATCGTTCAAATAAGTATGCATATAACTATTGCCTTAACGTCTATTACGTCCTATATGCAACTGCTACCGATCACTGTGAGTAGAATGGGTACCTGTGAAGCCCAGCGCTTCTCATAAATTTCTAAATATTCCTTCAGAACCACAGATAAATTCATCGAATATTCAAGAATTCATTCGGGCCGAGTGTGTTACTTTCCACTTTCCTTTGGGTATTGGGAAACCTAAAAGAAATGGGGAAGGAAAAGGGAATCGGTTTTTGGAGGTCTTAGGTGAGCGACGGGTGGATAATAATAAAATGGGTTGGTAATGGCTACTACCACTGATACATGTATATATGTATACTTCATATTGTTGGTTGTCACACGTAAGAAACTTAGTTGACCCATGGAATGTAAAATCCTGATGATTGGTTCCAGCATTGATCGAATGACGCGTATCAAGATCTGGTTCGGTATATATCTTCACGTCATGCTCCCGAACCTCTGAGTTTTCGAGAATGCTTCGAGATTAGGAAGGGTCGTGATTCTTCTGATGGGTCAGAAGAATCAGCTTTGAAATGTAGTTCGGCCTTGAGGATAGGTGGTACAAACTAGTGACGATGGGATGGTCGGTTGTTGGAAGACTCAGACCCATATGGACGATTAGGAGCTTCCCGATACGGCATCCAGCCTCGGTTTCGTTACCTGAGGAGTCCTCCCCGATTCGGGGGGTGGAACCCCAAAAAACCTACGCCCGTAATTATCGGGGGATTGAGCGCTGTACTCGGCCACCACCGTAATGATTACCCCAAAAAATAATACGGTCTCACGGCCCACCACAGGAAACACCTATTAATTTTTTGTTTGGGGAGGGAGATCCAAATGAAACCTTGAGGTTTTTAATATTGAGAAACGATTCTGTACCATTGTCTTTGAATGCTCCCCTGGTAATTGGGTTTGGGCTGTCATGAATCCATGTTAAAAACACTCCTCTTTCTTGTTGATAACAACTAAACTCTTCCAGTTGTGAATAAATGACAGGAAGCCTTAATCACAAATCAGGGTTACGCGGGAGAACATTATCGATAGGCAGTTGCAAACTACATATTGAAATACAAATGGTGGACGTTATACTGAACTACGTGAAACCGGTAGAGTTCTCCACGCTTTTCATATATAATTGACTTTTTTTTAAATAGATATTTCTTTTAGAGATTTATCCATTATTTTGTCTCTTGTGATGTATAGTCCGTGTGGCTTGCCTAACTTCTGCTGAATAACCTTTGCTGTAGCTCGAGAAATAACTTATATGTAAGCGTTCAAATGTTCAACCTACAAAACTTTTAACATTCACAAAGGCTTTCAAAATGGTGAAACGTGGTGACACGTGATCTTGAGTCTTTGAAGTAGATAGTGAACATCGACTCAAAGATTTCAAAGTTCTACACATCGATACCTGGACATGACACGAATAACTATTTTTTGATCCTCATATTCTCGACATATTTGATGTTGGCGAAATTCAATTTATTGGGTTCAAGATCAGCAATTTTGTGGAATCGATTGACAAGTGAGCTAATACTTGAGTTATTTGAACAATATTTTTCTGATGAGTAGGCTATAACCGATTTCACCTTTGAATCAAAAACTCATTAATTTCTACATTCAATATATCATTGGAAGATAGCGATAAGCTTGGTTTCGGTTTACCTGTTAATATCTCACCCGTTTCTTCAACATGCCCTATGATATGGTGGGCTAATTTTCGTATGTATGTGTTAATTTACGCCATTAACACTGGTTACCAACAACAACCGAATAAACTGATTATCACACCGCAACGTGGCTAAGTGGAGAAAGGTTGACGTGCCACAGAGTTCAGGGTTCGTTGGAAGAGTGGAATTTAATTATTGAAGAGTGACGGTGTTCGGTGTATTGTTGATACATCGAACAATATTTAATTCTCTCCGGGTGGACGTTTCTCTCTCTCTCTCTCCCCCCCCCCCCCCGTATTCCTTTCTAGTAGTACAATATTAATTCACATTCCAACTTGTAGAAGTATAGTTGATCACATATGTATTTATGGCGACAGTACTTGCAGGGTATTCGAACTATGACATATACTTTTGTTCGGTTCTTGTTAATTTACTCTGGTGTTTCGTGTTTTCCTTCAAACGACTAATATCTCATTGACATTTAGCCTCTTAGACGAGGGATCTAAGATATCGTCTCACTCCTATCGAAGAGTAGGTAATTATTATCGTTTCAAGATAATTTATTAATTTTGTGCTTCATCCAAAGCTGTAGAAACGTATTCCGCAAAAGAAGTTAAGAGGAATTAGAAGCCTGCCAAACTATATTGCGACGGGAGGTTGTAGGTTCTCTGGAAGAAAAAGAAATTGTTGATGTTGGTAAGAGGGAGGGAAGCCCCCCCTGGACCGCGGCGCTTTTCGCTTTGCAGTTAAAATCCAAAAAGCATGGAACATGCTTTAGATAAACTTCTCTGCTTGCAGTTTCTCAATTTGACATTACGTTTTGTTGGGAAAGGGAAATCGGCAGACGGTTATGAAATATAGGTATTTAATTGAAATTCAGCACTAATTAGTGTGTTCATGACCAGTCTCAGTATTCAACTGACAACTATCCTGAACGGGCATTACTTCCAACTCTGTTTCCGAGAAAGTAAAATCCGCCAGATAAAGTTGACGTCACCCGGTAATTTTGGGTCGCATCGGTGTATAATTGTTCCCGTCGTTTTTGGTTGTTCTTAGCTCGTGGTTTAAGCACGTTTCAAGCCGAAATATTACGGCCCAGGAATTTCCAATCACGAGACAATGAACTTCAAGTAGAAGTTGAGCACTTGCCTGTGACGCGAGGGGTTACTCTTATTGATTCAAGTTATTGATAATGATTGTTTCAGTTGCTGTCACATTTTTACGGTTTTAGGACGAACTTGTGTTCAATCTTTTAGTGTAGGGCGATTCTCAAACTACGGGCAATTTTCAGGTCCTGACATTTCGAAAATTTGAGTGTTTATTTCACTAGGTTTTTGGGTGTTTATCACTTAATTGGCCTCTCAGGATGTCTTTCTAATGCCCAGTCATCCAAGACATCCCATTATTCTCAGCGAAAT
This sequence comes from Creontiades dilutus, assembly GCA_031894815.1. Classification (NCBI taxonomy): domain Eukaryota; kingdom Metazoa; phylum Arthropoda; class Insecta; order Hemiptera; family Miridae; genus Creontiades; species Creontiades dilutus. The sequence continues at coordinate 1,593,648 of JAVIWC010000600.1, forward strand.
TCAAATTTGATAGAAGTCAAAACAATGACTTGGCGGTTTCGTTCACGACAATGACAATTTTGGAATGTTTTCACCAACACATTCAGACAATTCAGACATTCAACGGAGATTCTTCCAATACTACTGGACTTTTTGTGGGTTTTCAAAATACAACCCAAAACGGCCTTCCAAGATCCCATTAGTGGGTAGAATGAAAATTTTGGGATCAAACATAATAGGTTAGCAATTTTGGCCATTAAAATTATATTGAATAAACATACTAACCTGTTTTCGGACATTCTTGCTCAATCTGAAAACACACCACCTATCGTTTAGGGTGACCCAAAGGTGTGCCCTCTTGCTTGTGAGTCACTGCTACCACCAAAACAAGAACTTCCTCGAAAATCCCGGTTTTGTTCCCTCAGGAACACGTTCTTTATGAGCCATGAGAATGACCCTAGACTAAACTGACTTGAATAAAGTGCAGTTCTGGGACATTGAAAACTTGAAGCAGGGGTTGAAAAACCATTGACAGCTGCTCTTCAGATGTAACTAAAGACGAGAGAATTTTCATGTAGTTTCAAATCTCAGGTAGAATGCTCGAATAACCAACTCGAAATTGGGAACCTCGATACACTAGCAGGTCATGACCCTGACAAAACATGGAAATTATATTATCTTCCAAGGGTGTTCTTTTGGTCAATGCAGTACTCAATAACTGTATGCAGGTAAGGGAAAAAAGTTGAAAGTCTGATGATTTTGAACGGCACAGCGTGCTGTTTACACGAATTTCACCCGTAGTTTGAGAATCACCCTGTAGGCAAAAATTAAGAAACATTTTACACTGTTGTTTCCATTTTTACTCTCCTTCCCTGGCAAGTAGGACCAAAGGAATGTCTCGTAGTAGGGAAAGAAAGCATGGTTCTAACAGAATATTGACGTCATTAGGATTCTTGCACACCTCACAGATCATTCGGTCGATGTCTGATCTATACGTTTTGTAAAAATTCATGTATGTGTTATGCTGAGAAACCAGACGTAACTATTATATATATTTATGTTATGCACGATGTCTCACGGTATAACCAACCAGTTTGCTACACAAAGTGCCTCTTTATATTCTTTTTTCTTTTGTCGTGAGTCGTCATAGTTTTGGTGATAAATGATAGCCTGCGCCACTGAAAAATGCGCAAAAGACACAGCCTTCAAACGGTATAACCAGTTTTTCATTTTTAGAGGAGACGTTTTTGATAAAATTGAGTTATAATGCGAAAAAGGGTATGTTTTTATACATATTAGAGCTTCTTTTGAAAAAAGAAACACTCACACTATATGTCTAAACAAATTAGAGGTTAGTTTATTTTTTTTGTACGATGGATCGAATGATGACAAAACCAGACCTCCTCCACAGTGAATTAAATAAGTTTTCCTCTGTATTATCTTATGTACCTTGAATTTCAAATTTCCCCAGAAGTTGAAATCCAATTGTATGAGGTCAATCATTGTTTCATTTAAATCAAAATCACCTCGGTTCAAATGATCATCGTTTGAATTTGGAAATCCTACTCGTTCTGGCGACTACTCGATATTATCGATTAACAGAATGATGCCCACGTCAAACAGTAACGTCTACATACGAATACAGTATTCACTCTTTTATCAAGCTGACTGGACCAGTGCTATTGCTAGTCCCGACCTCACACTCATGGATTTTAACTATGTAGTATGAAAATTCAAAATCCAAGGGACATGAGGTTAGAATTCAGTCGTGGTTCCGTTTGGTTGAGCGAATTCTCGATTTTCCCATAACCGTCGACATGCGATGGGCTCCATCCACAGTTTTTGAGCACTTTTTAAAGGCTACTTAAACCATTTATCATCATATTTGGTTTTATTCTTCCTATTAAAGGTGTTGTGCCCTTATCAAGTGACCAACGGTACATGTTTAAAGTGAAAAATTACGGATTTTTTGTAAGGAAAAAATCTAAGGGGCCTTTTTGTGTCCAATTAGTTATTAGGTGCGTGGGTGGGCTTCGACGAATATAACATGAGGCCGTACAAGTTTTGCGATCTAATGATACAACAATAAAAACTTGGAATTCCGGTGTTGGGGTTCTATATCCACATTTGCATGTTAGAAAACGACATCCAAGTTGCTTACTTACCCCTCATGTAGATCCTGACGAGAAAATCTCATATTTTCCTATCCTCCATTATTCTTCATTTAGTAATTAGCCAATCATTTCATGAGGTTCAACAATATATTAATAACTGAAACAATCAAAACCAAGAAATGTTGTTTGAACATGTTATCACATTCCCTCGGAATCGTGCTTGTATGATGAGAACCAATGCAGGAGAAGTGGCGTGCTGCAGGTTTTAAGATCGTTTCCACATTTGGTGTTTGGAGGAAAACTTCCGGGATCCACCCTTGATAGATCTCACCTGCTACCAACCATTTATGGACTGGGTACGAAAGCTGAGGAGCTGTGACATTTCATAGAACGTGTTCCAGTGGTGGAACGCTTCCCACAATTAGCTGTAACTTTTCTTCAATATCAGTTCTACCTAGAACGGCAAAGTTTTTTCAAACCCCGCTACAACCAGACTCAAATATTGGACTTGAAGGAGAAACGGTGATTGGCCGTGGCTGTTTATACGAGTACAAATGAGAATTTAGTATCAATTGAAGACAAATCATAAGGGACGAGCCTTCTGGAATGTTTTAACCACGGCTGCTGGAACTAGAATATTCGTCCAGTACTTCAGACATTTGGACGGCAATTATTTTTCATCTGACTTTTTACCGATTACTCTCAGCAAAGGACAACTTGGAATAAATATAGTGAATTTCGTTTAATCCTATTCGATTTCATGGAAAGGGACTGGAGGATAGTCTAGCCTCATTGTGTAACTAAAGTTGGCCTCTTTATCCTAAAACAGCTGGAACTTGTTAGAACAGTGGAACGGCTAATGGGAACCGCTCCTATTGTGGAGTGTAGTTCCAGAACCGTTCTGAATTTTTCATGGAACATAACACCTCTATTCTAATCATTTGCTTGAGACAAAGACCAATGGAAAAAAGTGATGTGCTGCTATTTTTCAGTACATTGCCACATTGGGTCACAGGAAGAAAACTTGCTCGACCCAACTGAATTCTTGAAGCCTCAAAATCCTTAGATGGTAGTTCACCCTTGGTGGAAACATCGTAGGCACCTGCTACCATGCGTGGTGTGTTAGCAGTGTTACCCTCGCATCCCGCGGATCTATGGAAATGTGCCGGCAACTGGAGCCGCTATTGACTGCCGCCCGCCGTTGGGGCACTGGGATGGGGACCCGGAGGGTGGGTTTTTCAGCCCTTCAAGCCCTTTAAAGGGCGATATGCCCGAGTCGAGCGCTCCCCTTGAAATCGCCGCCCCTTCAGTAAACCACTTCCACCCCCTCGCGGCCACTCTCGGCTACCAAGGTCCCTTTCTAATGATCACCGCGTCCAGTTGAGAACGTGTCCGAAGCTTAATACGCCAAAAAGGGGGTTGATTCATGGGGATGCGTCTTGAGTCCCGCCGCCCTCTGACCCCTCACTTTCCCCAAGCCCGTGGGAAAACCGTATTTTCCTCTCGCCGCGTCATCCGTTTCTCTGTTCTCGCGGTCATCACCTTTTTTCCCAGTGAATTTTCAAGCTTCGACGTATGTATGCCTCTCGTCACCAATTCCAAGAAGATCGAATACAATTTATCACATGTTAACCTATCTACCTTCTACAATGATTCTTTATATTTACCTGCATTTCGAAGAAAACACGTTTCCCTTATTGAATGGGTACTATTCACTCCTCCCTCATTTTAACAAAAACGTGCAGACTTAGTTCAAGAATAAATTCCAATCAAAGTCGTTGGATGTAAAATAGAACAGTAATGTATTTGTATACATGTATATGGAATATACGGCTGTAATTGATGTCGAGCCATGCGCACATTTTACCAGCAATCCAGCAGCAGTCACCAACTAATACAGGAACCAACTATGATAGGAACCAATCCCTGATATGTCCTTTCATCAGAGTCGCTCTATTAGTCTCTATCTAAGTCCATCTGTAACCACCAATTTCAGGTTTGATCGTATGCATTGGGTACTACAACGAATACTGCAACGAGCAGTGCAATGAATTCTACAACTAACGCTGCAACGAATTTAATAGATACAATTCTGAGGCTTCTCCCAACTCCCTTTAAAGTTTGATTGCGTTCTGATCATGAGAAATGTATGTTTTGTGAAATAATGTGCTCGTACACGCCACTGTTCAACCGACTGTATTGAAATTGATAGGGCATTTCTAGGGGTTAACCTTTATAATGCCTAACAATTACGTCTAAATCGGACCATAACTCGGGGAATTCATTTTGTATTCAGAATTTTAGTTGAAAATTCAGTATTTAAAATTGCACAAATGCAGAACTAAATACATTTACGTACAGCGCACAAGCGTTTGAATGTTGAAACTGAAGGATTCGAAAACTTACAAAAGAAGTGGTTATACAAAATTATTACTCTCTTGGCTAATTATTATTTTCTCTCGATTATTATTTTACAAGTATGCATTTGTAAGCTTTAATTTTTATTTATTGTCATTAAAGTTTGTTTGTTCATGTTAATCTCTCCTGTTTAACAGTAATTAGTTTTATTACTCAACTAATCACGATAGTGTTAAAAGTGGTGTGCTAAGCCGCGATCAGCCCATAAATCGTTTGTCACAGATTTACAGATCAGGAATCAGTATTGGTCAGGTCAGCTCTGAAAATCAAAGAGCTATAGGAAGATATGATGCAGTACACACATAATATAAGTTATCATGAACCTGCAAGTTGAAGTTTGTGGAGAAATTTCCTAGTTAATTATCAACCGTGTATCGCAAGCTGTATTTCTCCTTGGGATCGTCACCGCACGGGGTTTTCCTTGAATAAAACGACGACCGTCAGTTATTTGTCAAAACGGCGAAATAACCGTTCCACAAACACCTGACTCGGGATCTTCTGGCGGAAACTCTCGGGTTCCGGAATTCGTCCGTCGGGGCGGATTAACTATCGAAACATCGATTATCCGCCACTGCTCGATCTGGAAATATTTCCGAATCTTTTTCCGTTTGTTGTCATTATTCACCTGATGAAATTTACGGACGAACTTTCCTAAAAAATACAGATACAGCTATAATATCCATTCATTACGAAATGACACCTTAACCGATGTTGGGAACGCTCATTTAGGAAGGCAATCCGTATTCAGTTATTAGAAGTAGTGTGTGTGTTTTGCATAATTACGAGAAAGAACTCTGTGAAGAATCTAGGTTTCAAGTAAAGTACCCATGTAATGATGAAAAAGAAATATAGTCTAACAAATGAAAATACAGAAATGTTAAACACCACTTTTATATGTATGCGCAACAGAGTAAACAGGTGGATACATACCTTTATCAATTCAAGTTATTCACAAGATGACAGCTTCTTTCGATATCTGAGCAGGAGTTAAATCCAGATATTCCTGGAATATTTCGGGTATCGAAAATAACAATAGCAACCCACCTCTTTGAATGGATCACATGGACTTCAAAGGACCATATCATCCAAATAACGGAACAAATATTTACTTACTACTATTTCATGTGCTTTTGCTTATGCTTCTTAGTGTACTAGCTCTGCCAGGATTAGTCATGCATCACAGATTTGTTCTTGTTAGTCGGGCCCCCATCGAATGTTCATTCAGGAGAGGCAGTTCCATGAGAACTGCTGACATTTTTACGTTGGAAAGGGATCTATGTGAAGTCCATGCGTTCCATCAGGAAACGGCCGAACTGAAAGGAATTAATGGTACGGTTCAGAAAACTACCATTAGCCGTTAAAACAAATTAGGTAGATGTATGGGAGCTATTGTGAGAGGATGCTATCATTTTATGTGATCGATGTGTACGGCTACTGTTGAAAACCAACACACTTTCCTCACCAGCGGATTTCACTGTATGGAACTTCATACCAATCTTGCCTAGTACCACCTGTGTGGCTAAAACCGTAGGGCTGAGATAAGGGGCGCATCGAGATACGTGACGATGCTGCTATTGAAACCTACGTGTGCGGATACGTTTTTGGTTTTGTACCACTACAACTATCGAAAGAAACAACAGATTCGGCAACCCGAAACTAAAGGTCAATTGAGCGATTACTGTTCGAATGAAACACCTAGCAAGAAGAGGAGATGATGGAGTAGATCACAACCCTCCACACACAGAAAAGTACGTTTGCCTAGTTGGGTGTGACACATGGTTTCCTCTTCTAGGAAACTCGATTGTACAGATCATAAAAATGTTTTAAATAATCTCGAAGATGTAGAATATAAGCTTTTTGCAACGATTGACGGGACATAAAAGGGAAGGGGGATGTTGAAGCACACATCATCGCGTTCAAATGGTTAGTGCATGCAGTGCAATTCTGCACTCCAAATTCTACAGCGGATAGTGTTGAAATCGATATGAGCTTATTAAACCGTTCGTCCTCTTTAAAATGTTAGCCCAACCGAACCACTAGAACTTGAGAAAACGGTGCTTGGTGGATTTTATGTATTTTCCGACTGATGTATCGATATCTCAGCAATGCAACTCTTAGCGGAACATCTACAACCTAACCCGCGCATTCACAGAAAATTTAATTGAAATCGGATAAACACTGTTGAAATCAGGCTTGTTACAATAATTTCCTTCGTACGCAGTGCTACTAATGATAGTATCGCTTTGAAATTGATATGAGATCAATAGACCATTCTTCCCTGACTACCTGGAAAATTTCAGGCCGATCGGTTTGAGTAGCACGTGTGAATTCTTCGAAATACAATTTCATAGATACATTCCTATTAAAGTTGTACTATAAATAACTAACTAGTAACTAAGTAACTATTAATCAACTGTTATTAGAACTGCTCAAGTTTGTTAGAACTTAGGCCTCCGTTAACATGTCATGAACTTCTTTTTTATACGAGTTAATTTTTGTTTCGTCGTTGATAATAATTTGTGTCTGTTAAAGATTTATTCTGTTAATGATTTTCTACTATCTAATATAGATCTTAACAAGGGCTTGAATTACTATAGTTTTTATAGTGGTAAATAGGAAAAGGAGGCTCGAGTTGACACGGGGAAAATTGAGCTGCTAAAAGTGTTTCAATTAATAAACGATCCACCAAAATGACTTGTGATTGGGTCTGGGATTGCATAATCATACAGGACGGTCATATTGTGTCATTGGTCGACCTTTATGTAGATGCTCCACTTGCTAAATGCAGCTACCTCTGATAAACGACGAATCGGCAGAAACGCTGTGGAATTATTAGGAGCTTGCCGAGGGCCGATAGTTTCTGAGCGGTCGAGACAGTGAACTTGGAGCCTTGAAATTTGAGGCGTAGATTACCATTATGCACTGTTCAAACAAACAATATGGGCAAACAATTTTAGAGCAAACAGACGAGCTGCGAACTGAAGAAAAGAATCACGTACCGCCAGACTTCGAACTAACTGGGTACATACAGTGATAATTAGTCTATTCAACTAAACGATAAACAAAATGCGACGTAAGCATAACACACCACACACACACACAACACACACACACACACACACACACACACGCACAAGCGCGCGCGTAATCGAAATCTTCTTGTTTTTGATGAAATTGCACATTCTAAAACATATAGTTCATATATTGGTTTTGAGAGGCTATTGACGAAATTTTGTAAAATATCCCGTTGCCCTTTCCAACATGCTAATAAACTTTTCTCACTCTTCAGTCCTAATTTCTTGAGTAAATAGCGTAAAGCCTTGATTAAAGGGGGGTTGTTGACCATTTCCGTGCAGGTTAGCTCGCAAACAGCCTCCTTTCAATTCCAACGTAAAATCATTTGACGCGTTTGGAGCAATTCATAGTACGATCTTGCTCAGATTATGGATAGTAGACACTGGAATTGGGATTCCGCACTTCTAGACTTTATTTTCACAATTAGTTACATTTAGATGATGCACCATACCGTTTAATGTCATTATATATAGAGTGTCTAGCACTTCCTATAAAAAAAGGAAGTTTTTTGGTAGAACTAGACCAAAATGGAGCAACACACCGGGGACTGCACTTTTTATCTGAACCCGTTTCCAAGATTTAATTTTTAAATATTTCGATTTATTTATTTTTTCCAAGAAAACTACGTTTTTAGCCACAAAAATCCACATTTCTTCTCTTGAAAACAATGTTTTTTCAAATTTTGACAACATTTTTGGACTTTGTATTAAATTGTTTATGCGTCTAGTGCAAAACTAACTTTGTAGGGCCCTAATTGTAGTTCAACTTCAACATGCAGAAAAACATTGAGTCTGTTTGAAAAACGTGTCTGAAAATACTTGAACGTTGTCTCTATTTCCAAAAAACATGCTGAAAGCTTTCAGATTCCTGGAAAAACTTGAAAATTTAATCACCTCTCCAGTGGTAAGGTGAACTTTGACATTCTGTATCAATTTCATGAAGCCAGTTGGAAGGGGAAAAAACGGGCACGTTCCAAAACAGCTAATGAGACGCCATAAAAGGAGCGAAAGTCAAATGGTACAAACTATTAAAGTTATAAAATCAGTGAAGTTTTCTCTAAACTGTCAAATTGTATTTAACAGTACAAAACATCAACTTTGAGATTCCGTACCAATTTCATGGCGAGATTCCAATTTGCGAGATTTTCGTAGGGCCTGTTGCTTTGTGGTGTTGCTTCACGAAGGTAATAAATAGTTATGTACTTTTCATTAACCATTTTATACTTATGAAACTATCTTTCGGATTCAATCATTTTCCCAATTTACGCTTTTCTACCTTTTGCTACTTTTATTCTTGGTGTATCTCCTTTGCTGTCTTCAGTAGGAGGTCTCCAACATTTTTGCTCCTGCAACACGAATGTCTACTGAAAATCGATACGGGATTGCAACGATGATGTTTTGTGCTGCCTATAAACCGTTGATACTTAGGAAAAACTTTCCTGATTTCTCTCATTCATATCACTTGTGCTTTTGTCCTGATTATCCCTGGGAATTGTGAACAAAACAATGTTGTTTCCCCCCAAACTAAAATTTCTCCACGAAATCCAAACGGAATCGCAACGTTAACCATACCATTGAAAAGCTGAATACATTTCAAAGGTATCCTGAAATTCGATAGCTTCCAGTATGTTTTTAGGACGTCCCTCTGAAGCGTGTTTTTAGCAACAAATTTTGTCTTTGATAATTCTCAACCGATTTTCGTCAGTATCATTTTGATCGATCACAATTCTAGTTTCATTGTGCAACAAACCTCGGAAATGAATTTCGACCCATTTATGTTAATACATCCTAGCCCTGTTCATACTACGGATTTTCTTTTTCCTTTCTAGTCTAGTCAAGAACTAATCTTGAAACTTATTTCAGAACTTCCAAACTGTGTAAAGAAGGCGTTGTTTGGAAAGGCTTTGAAAAGTCGTTGTATCTTTACCATGTTACAGCCGATTTTCATTATCCTTTTTTCTTTCATTTAATAAGCTACATCTTTAGCAATCATTAGTAGTATATCTATAGTAGAGCTATAGTTGTTGAACTCATTAAAGTTCTAAATTTCATCATGAAAAGAGTTGAATTTTATTCCGTTTTTAAAAATTTCTATATTTAATTTTTTTATTAAAACGCATCCTGTATTAGTGTGATCTTATGAAATCCGTACTCGGGACTTCTCTGTAATGCTTGGTTACTTACCAATATGTTTGGAAATGGGGTTGAAGTTCAAGTAGTTTCAGAAACTTCAATTTTTCAAAAATATTTTGAACGTTTGAACTGCACTTAGGCTCCTTAGAAGTCAGTTTTTAAAGGTGGAAATGCACTGAGCGTACAGAAAATTTAACGCTGAACCCAAGAATGTGAATAAAAGTTGGAACAAGTGGTTTTTAAGATCAGGAATGTGAGTTTTTAAGGCAAAAAACGTGGTTTTCTTGGGAAAACCTTCAAAAAATCATATCTCAGAAACGGGTTGAGGTAGAAAAGTCCATTTTCGGTATAGTTTTATTCTAATTTTATTTTTATTATTGCAACTTTTTTTTAAATGTATATATCAAGCGCGGCGCACCGTGAATGGTCCAGTGATCTCCGTAGAATCTTTTCGTCTGTACCTGTTGTTGGAGGGTGCTTGTTTCTGGTTGCACTTATTCATTCATTAGTTTTCTTTCGGTGGGTGCCACCACCCTCGTAGTCCCACGTGTAATAATTATCTGTATACCTTGATCTGCCTTGAATACGTTTGTTGCTGATGGATATCACCTCAAAGAATCAAATGAGCACAGCTGGATCGTTGCACTCTCTTCCGTTCACCCTCCCTTACATATTAGGAACGAATTAAGAACGCCAACATGATGAATGAAGTTAAATGTCATACTCTTAAACCCAAAATAATGGAAAAACAAAAAAAAAAAAACTCGTTCCAATCATTTTTGAACTCATAAACAGTTTGGAATCGGCTTATTGGAAAATAAGCTGAAACTTTGACCATTTTTCATGGTAGGCTTTTTTTATGTTGTTTTTTGAGGTAATATTTTTTTCTGCAGCAAAATCATGGAGAGCGATAGGAAAAAAAACGATACATGCTTTTGATAGTGTACATACAAAAAAAAAACGCTGCAAATTCTTTCTCTGGGGTTTATTATTCAAATGGCTTGCGTTCATGATTTGAATTTCTACTAAGCTTTGGAGTGTGCGTGTTTCACAGATGATAGAGCGATTATTGAATTTCAAGAGATATGCATAGAGCACGTAAATCTGTTCTCAACCAAAATACCTATTTGGATTGATCAGTTGATCATATTTTTGTGCCTCCTGAAATTCAATAATCGCTCTATCACTTGTGAAACACGCACACCCCAAAGCTTAGTAGAAATTCAAATTATGAACGCAAGCCTATTGAATAATAAACCCCAGTGAAAGAATAAGCAGCGTTTCATGCATATCAGAATGCTTCAACCCGTGTATCGGCTACAAAGCCTTTTAGGAGTTCACTCCAGTATCCACATTACTACATCGCTACATCACGAGGTTACTGATATCAAAACAAAAACAATAATTAACCAAAATAACTTAAATGTTGGCACCATAAATCGGGCCATACATCGGGAATTTGACCTACGGACCTGGGGAGTGGCTCATTCGATTCCTCATGGAAAGTTCTTCAAAAAAAGTCCAAATTTAGGCCGCCTTGACTTTTTTTGAGGTTTTTAGAGATTTTACAAAACTTTGACAACCCTTAAAGGGCACTTTAAATTAAGTGAGAGAGCTGGCTCAAGAATTGGGGCGTCTTCGGACCAACATGGATTTTTCCTGAAAATTTCAGCTTTTTTGCTTCAGCCGTTTGGGAGAAATCGTGCATTTGGCGTACGGCGGACGGACGGAAAAATTGTTATTGCAGATTTGGATTCTACACCCTTTGAAACGTAAACCATGAAATTTTCAGGGGGGTTAAAATTTTTTTTTTTCAAGAGCGATTACAATGGTTTATTATTGAATAATAAACCAAAATAAACTAATTACGAGCGGTTGATAAGTGCGTTTCTCGGAAGTTTGTGCGGCTCTTAAGTAACAGTACGGTCCAATCAACAAAACCAAATAACCTTTGCCTACGAAATTCCCGACCTTTGGGTTTTCGCCAACTTTAGAGGTCAACCTACCCCTTTGTGTGACGTTGCCCGGGCTATTGACTACATTTTTCAAGGGAAACATCCATAATTTCTTTACAGTCAGATTTAAATTTACTATGATTCTATGGTGATGGTTTCTATTTACTTGTAACTGCCTAATAAATATGTATCCTTGGAAAAAAGAAAAAACTCGCAAACCGAACGATTAGTATCTTCTCTCAAATGTAGCGTTGGAAATTCCATTAGAAAAATGAAACAAGAAGCTTTTTTTGCACTCAATAGCCGAGACCTTTGGATGAGTAAGCCGTATTTTATGTTGCACCGCAGATGATTTCATTGTTCTTTGAGGAAGTATGAATTATGGACCAATTCGCCTGTTTAATACGTCAATATGCAAGATCTTAACAATAGCCTTCCGGACTACTGGATTTGAGGAAAACACCAGGAAAAAAAAAGGAAAAATGAATAACATTGTGAGTTGATTCAGCGTGAATAAATCATTAGCACTGATTTGAAATTCCGTTATTGCAGTCTATTTGGGAAAATGCATACAGGCCACGAGGATGGGGCTGGTCTTGTTGATGAGGCATTGTCGTACGGCAGCATGAGCTTTCGGTTCTACGCACCTGTAAGCTAAGAACATGTCCCAATAGTCCGACAAAGGCTGATCAGTTCCCAACTCCGTGTTTCCGACTTCTGGGACTTTCGAGAACGTTTTGCAGATAATCCGAAACAGAAATCGGGCGGAAAAACTCACGCAACGTAATTTTCCATGCAAATGACTGGATTTTTTAGGTCGCGTTATTTCAGCATTCAAATTCAGTTTCCTCCTCAGGAAGAATTAGTGAAGATCAAATCGACAATACTATTCGATAGGTGAGTTCTTGGCGCAGTGGTTACGATTCTTGCATCTTGAAAAAATATTGGTCATGATAGTTCAATTTCCGGTTTAAAAAATCTCGGGGTTTCACGAATTAGGTAAAATTAGCTTTACAAATGGGTTTTCTCATGTCTCAAACTTGAATTCACTTTCCATTGGTATAACGTGAGGTTAAAGTCACGAAAATTTGGTAAAAGTTCATTTTTTAAGCGATCTAAAAAAATTGTCAAGGGGTGGAAGGTGCTGTAAATTAGTCGTAGAATCAATTCCAGCCGTATGGCAGACCTGTTATGTACGAGTATACACCCTGAATATTATAAGGACGTTATCTCAACAGCTTAACTAGGATAACATGGAGTTGGCGCCTCCATGATGTTACTTTTTTTTACTGACGGCTATAACTCACAGTCACATGTAAATGTACTTCAAATCATTGGGTAATTGTTTTTTTCTAGTCTCATCCAGGTTACTTCTATTCTGGGATTGAGGTATCACGCTCTATTCCTTATTGGCACTAAACATTTAGTTGGGATTAATCATATTTTCATATAAACATGTGCACCTAATTGCAACGGAACTTCCTATCGGATGAAGTGTAGAAAATTGTATACATATTCTGCCGTCACACTCCATTACATATTCTAAACTGGAGAATGTATTTGAATTGTGGTGATATCGTTAGACGATCCTTGACATGTTTACGAACATCCGATGCCACTGCAAAAAACGTTTTGAAATCGTAGAACACGAACATAGTGCTCCATAAAAGGAGTGGTCGGATTTATAGTATAGTCGTAGGACAGTTAACGTGGGAAGCAGAACTAAGGTAGCTTCCTACATGTAACTAAATCTCTCCATTTGCGCGTGCGAATTCCTATCATCTAGAAAAACTTTCACCAAATCTGAGAAAAGTACTCATTGAGGTTACTGTATTGTAGGATATTGTAAGAAATAGGATTATTTTGGACTGTTAGTGTCAATTTCTCTTTACACATCTTACTTGACGTTTATCGCTGCGGCCGGATTAATATCCTAAAATATACGCTCTGCGCATAAATTGGATCAATAGTAGATGTACACAAAAATATGCTGTTTAGATATTACTGAGATAGCAGCCACTTGATTTTGTACACTTGGTGGTGATTGGTGTGTAGTTGCATAACTCTTGTGTAGTAATGGGAGTGAGGTACCTCTTCCTAGTATCAAAAGTTTACTACATTTGTTGTGTTGAACCTTCGATAGCAGGGCGCCTTCCGTGAATCGTGCTCATCAGTGAATCATCATTCACCCAAGACCCGAGGAATAAAGAGAATTTAAGAAACTGTAAGGGTTCTCATCAGCTTTCCTCATCACCACTGTTTCACAAGCCTTACTACATATTTCAACGAATTATTGAGAAATAGTCTGACATGTTTGTATCACTTAGTTGATGATTCGAACTCATAAAACCATGATGAATCAGGAATCTGTCTGGGTGCCTTCGTGGGTAAATGTTCTTTTGTCATTCAAAGACCTATACAAAAAATCTAGTGTTCTCCTGTTGAACATTTTTTTTAAACCAAGTTTTGGGGTTCATCTCTCTCCTGGAGCTCTTAAATTCAATTCCGGCGACCTAGTGCTCGATCCAATTTTTTTCAAAACCGGAAAAAAGCCACAAAATTGCCTGGGCAGCCCGAAGACAAGTTATTTTTTTTAAACCGTTTTTAGAGAGTTATATCATCCCCCTAATTTCCCCAAGTTCAACTAGACAGTTTCGTGGACAAAAAAACGATTTCAGTCCAAACGAGGTAAGGACAACCTGGAAAATCGTCAACGCTATACACTTTTGGCAGTATTCTGTCTTAGTCTATAAGCTCAGTATTATTGGTACTATTATTGTTTTTCCCATTCTTCTGTGTACCTTCCAGCACCTTTCAACATGCCACTAATGACTCTTCTAGTATGAACGCGTAAAACTGATCAATTCTGAAACTTTTCTTCATTCATTTATTTATTTTTTAAATGTATAGACGCGTGTTATGACTGAAAAGCATACAGTATTATATCCTAGTTGAAATTTTCCACGAATGGTTGCAGTTCCGTTTGAACGTTGTTAAAATGCTGATGATCTTGAACCTTTCGCCCAACATGGGGAAACAGCATGAAGAATCACGCGGCATAGCACAGTTTACGCTTATGCGAAATCTGGAAATCCAACTCATGCGATATCTTGGAGTAACCCAAAACAGCTACTGTGCCTGATAACAGGAGTTGAGCTCACGATGCCAGTTGTAAGAAAACGATATGCGAAAATGAATGCATTTGTGGTGAATCATAACAATCTTTTTGTAGCCCGAGTCTACTGCAGACTAAAGAGACTGCCACATGATGAGTCCACGTACTTGTGAAGTATTCATTATACTCAATTTAAGACAAACATTGGGACAAACTTTATACATACAGCAACTGAATTAGGCGAAGCTAACTACTGGGGCTTTTCCTATCTGTA
This sequence comes from Creontiades dilutus, assembly GCA_031894815.1. Taxonomy (NCBI): domain Eukaryota; kingdom Metazoa; phylum Arthropoda; class Insecta; order Hemiptera; family Miridae; genus Creontiades; species Creontiades dilutus. The sequence continues at coordinate 1,608,710 of JAVIWC010000600.1, forward strand.
ACATATTTATAATAATAAAGTAAAATGTTGTTTTAAAACAAAAAAAGTATCTTCCGAATTTTGTAGTTTCATCAGTTTTGTTCGTTGCTAAATGAGCATGGGAAGTGGTTATTTTTTTTAACAATTAGTTTTTTCCTAGTTCGACATTATCGTCAGGCACGTCAGAAGAGTTGACATACGGATCGGTAGGCACTGCATTCGTCCCACGATCTTCTCAAACGCCAGTAAACCCGGGGACTAGTTGTCGTAGCCGATAAACCATGATTCCCGGCACATTTGATGTAGGGGATGAAGATAATATGTTCAAAGAACACAAGAGAGTGCTATTGATGTTTTCCCTCCCCAACCCATAAAAATTGTTAACGACATTTTGAAGGCTTCGTTGGCCTCCCAGAGAGGTTTTAGAAGAGATGGTGGTATCGAACAGCCGGAGGGCTTAGGGAAAGTTATACGTTCAGCCGGAAAAAAATTGTCGTAGAATTCACTAACATGGGCGTGGACTTGAACTTGACACATATCTTTACGGAACAGGAAAATCCATGACTCTATGTTAACATGTCTGTGTTATTTTTTTATTGGGCGTTTTGACGTTCGGAACTTTCCTGTTTAGGGTTGGGTTTCAGCTTAATAACGTCAGAAAAACATATACGTCAGGGAAAAATGTGAAGTAGTAGATCTGGAGTGAATGAAGTGAACTTGTTGGTCATGTTGTCCAGGTATGTTCAGGATTACGTATGTTGTAGTACTCGACAAGTAGGTATCTAAGGAACTTGGGACTCAAATTTCGTGAAATTGTACCAAAATTGTTTACAGTTTTATTTTAGAAATCTTCCATTTGATTTGGTAGCTATGATCGTAAGGAAAGTTATATTTTCGCAATAAATTGTGTCATATTTCACTGATTCATCGTAAAATCCCAAATTGTTGTTGGAATTAGAATTTCCATCCCTTAATGCGGTGAAAACAACCAAAGTTGGAATTATTGGTTATTCGGAACACGTAGGATAGTTACTATCCTACGTGTTCCGAATAAATTTTGAGCTGTACAGAACAATAATGAGCGGTTGTGTAATAACAGCATACGAGTGTATCTATGTAGTGTGTCTACATCTCAACATACTTATAACTAGTGAGAATATATGTAAACATAATTTGTCGTACTTGGTGTGTGTTTTTGATGTTTACTTACACACAGCGTTGTAGATGAACATCATATGATTCTTGTTTAGCTTATACATAGTTAGTCGTGCATACCAATCAACCTTTATTACACATACAGATTGTTTATTATGTGTTCATCACCTTGTGTTGTATGTGCATAGAACTATATACTATGTACGATACACCTTTATATCTAAATAATGAATATGTCTAAGTTTTGCAGTACGTTTACATACATTGTTGTGTATAGTTAGCCCTTCATTAAGTAGTTGTGAATACATACAATCAACCTTTAGTTAACATAGATTGGTATGTGTGTACGTTTTTTCTTGCATTTAATGAAATACGTTATTGAGTGGCACAACAGTGATATATTTGTGTATTGTACGTTTTGAGCGTGTACATAGTGGATTGTATTATCTACATGAATTTATGATTTTAGGAGTAAGCTCGTTGAGTTGTGCATACCTACATATATTTATATGTACGCTGTGATAATGTTCGTTAAATTATACATTCATTCAGCCCAAAGGACGAAAAGTGTTGAGATGGTTTTAAATATAGTTCTGAGTCTGCCATTCTACATTGGTTTATTAGGAGAGACGGTATATTTTGAATTTTTTTGCGAATCGGACGGTATATTTTGAACCCAGTTGCAGACTATGAACACACAAAGCGGTTAGACTCCTAAAGCCGTAAATTATCTCTCATGAGTGATTGGTTTCCTAGTTTTGTATTGAGCAACTTTCTGCTCTGATTTTTCCCATTTGACTTATAGCAAGAATCAAATGAGCTTTGGATTTTGGTAAATTGAATCTGACCAGTGAGGTGGCCAGTTGATTTTGAAGGGCTTACGTGTAGAAAGAGGAGAAGGAGAATACTACCCTAATTGAGCCAGATTCCGAAGGTGAATAACTTCCTTGTTTTAAGAGATGATTTAAAGTGGTGGGGGTTGTATCAATATGTTTGGTTTTGCTTTACAAAGCCTTGCTTACGAAATTTTTTGTTTACTTACCAAAATTTCGGTAGCGTGTAAAATTTGGGAATTATTCGCGAAATAATTTCAAATGTGTCATTTCAGTGATCTTGCTGATGTTGCCATTTCTGTAGTCCACCGATTTTGAGATGACAGACAAAGATTTTCTCATTCAGGGTGGACTAAATTTCTCAAAATATATTCCATAACCAACTCTAGCCATCACTAATAATATTTGGACTTGGCTAATGGACTGTGGGTTGGATTTCTAGTACACAGTAGGTAGGTAGGTAGGTATTAACAACTCCCGTGTGTCATGATATTGAGCCAGTAGAGTTGTGTGGGTGCTAAGTTGTAGCGGCAGCGGCGGTCTTTGTGAGGATGAGGACGGAGCGTCGTGTTTAGTTGGGGACGTGAGGCGGGTAATTTGATGCAAGAACCAGCTCCCCCAACCCACGGCGCGTCCCCTTCTGCCTTTAACGACGTCAGCTCAACGAATGATGAAGAAAGACGGGAAACGCGCTTGCGCGCTCCACCACCCGCGCAGGCCTAGCCCGTATCGACTACCCGTACCCGGCCCTTCCACCAAAGAAAATTTGTTAATGTCGAACAAAATTGGATTTGAGACAGTCTTGAGGGAGGCGAGGCGGGCCACCTCGTGGGGAACGCCGCATCACCTCCGCCTCTCTGAGCCACCACAACCTCGCCCCAGTCTGTAGTTGTGTGGACGAGGTAGGGGGGTTACGCGTCGGTGGACGTCACCTCAGACCTCCGACTGTTAGTCCAGGAGCCGAGGCCGAAAATCGGTAGTAATTTCTGGAAAAAATTTGGGAATAGATTTTGGCAACTTAGTCGTTCTGAGTGAGAAAAGGTATGCCAGCCATCTCAAAATAATGGACTACTAAATAGCGACCTCTCAAATAAAACCGGAATGGACCATTGATGGTTGTCGTGAAAAATTCCTAATAGAAATGTTTACACGTTGGTACCAAAGTTGTAGACCACAAACAAACGAAGCGAATGGACACGCACACTTGTAATGAACATTTGAAAATCAGTTAATTTCGGGTCAGTTCTTTGCTACCCCGGGCTTGACTTTAGCCCTTCAAAATCATAACTAATAAATGTTGTATCAAAAAACACTGAAAAACGGCTTGTCATTTTCTAATGTGAGGGGAAAGGGTCTGAGATAAAACTTGTTTGATATCAACCTTGGAAAGTAGTTAACACTGACCTCAATTGAGCTCTGGAAATCTTGAATCAGACCAAAATTGGGGTGGCCAGGTGATTTTAAAAGGAAAATGTTAACGGGGGAGGGGGCTCCCCCAAAATTAGGCAAAGATTTAGAATGGAATATATTCTTCGAATCTCTCTCAACCCATTTTCAGAAATTATCAATCTTCGTCCTAGGCTCCAGGACTATCCATCTGTTTCCCTGCTGACTGACATTAACCTATGAACCCATTGACGTCGCAAGTCAATCGTTTGAATCAGTACATGTGGGACTTGTATCAAATACAGCATCTGTGATTTATATCATTCATAACAATTTACTCTCCAATTTAGTGTACAAGTTGTAATACAATGATGTTGCTGGGAGCCATAAACATCGATTTGTTTGGAAACGTTAGTAGGTGGCTTCTAAATGGTCATAAATGGTTTATTACTAACGTTGATGCTCTATGAAATGTGCTGCAAGGATGTTCTACTGATCAATAAAAGAAAGCAGCACTACAACCATCAATCGTTCGAGTATCGCCATCCGTGGATCCGTGGATTGGATGGGAGTATGTGTATTCCAGGCAACGAATGCAGTAAAAAAGGTATAGAGGGAAATGTTTGGAACACCACATGGTAACATTATTGGAGTGAAGAGGTGAACATACCGAAAGTCCTCACTCCTAGCCCTGGAGCTGGGAAGGGTGGGAAGATGGGGGAAAGAAGTCCTTTTTCGGTTTTTCGCTAATCCCTCGGAAACTACGCTCCTTAGCGACATGATCACTTCATACATAATAAAAGCTGTAAACATTCGCTACAAGACTTATTCAGTCAAGTTTTTCGATAAATCGTACAGTTTTCAATGTATCCCCGCACAAAAATTTTGAATATGTGGAAAGAAAATGAACTGCAACGAATGAATATTCATTATTGCTTACGATTCTACCTATGTAGCGGGAACTTCCGTTTCGTACCTGTTATTTGTCTATCAAGGGGTACGTGTCTGTTCGCGTGTCTGCAGATACATGTAACGTGTCTAATATCTACAGTTTTCATCCGATTTTGATACAATTTTCAGGGAACATGCGTTTTAGGCTTTATATGGCCACAAAAGAGTACCAATGCTGACAGATCAAAACATCACTCTGCTCACTCGCTAATTTAAAATCCACCATTCAACATTTTCGTGATCCGATCACTCTCAAATTTTTAAGGTAATCGGGAAAGAACGGTCTACTTGTTTCGTAACAATTTCAACACGATTGTGTCATAATTCTGTCAGCCATACATAGAATTAGCGAGACATGTAGAATAACGTTTTGAAGGAGTTGATGCCTGCACAGCATTTCAGTCCCATGAATCGTCGTAACAAGCTTATATTCCACATGTTTCTAAGTTCAGGTTACATGGACGAAGAAGCTACACGCTTCAAGTTGTATGCCACACTCAGTTTTCTTTATCGAAACACCCCTCAAAGGTAGATTGCAGAGCATTAAACGATGATACCTATCTATAGTTTTTGTTCAGAGTCTCCACAGATCTGTTATCTATAACAATACCGGCCTGGCAATTGACGGAAAACTCGGGGCTTGGCACATACCGCTAAACTTGGGACCGTTGTAGAGGGGTGCAGGGCGAAGAAGGGTTCAGAAAACCTGGCTCCTTGCTTCTGTTGTCAATTGGTACAACATACCAAAAAATAAATGATGAAGGCAATAAATCCTTAAGCCCTGCGTTTATGTTATAGTTGGGCCTTGGGAGAGTTTTCCGGTTATAAATTGCTACAAAATGAAAGGCGTATACGGTATATAACGAATATGTATATAGCAAATTTAATCTGCTTTTATTTTGTTTGGAGTAATTATGCCGCTACGAAGCATAATTTCAGAGATATTTGCAAAAAATTAGTCCTTCAAACCCCCTCATCTGCCCGATTCTGGTGCTAGGGGTGGGCACTGTTGATACGTTCACCTCCCGGGGAGTCCAAAAGAAGTTACCGATTAAAAAATTGTGTTCCAAACATCTCCATCTATACCTTTCGTTCCCTGGACTAGCGGTCCGAATGACGAATCGTACTATTCTTACTCATGACAGCCAGGGAGTGCTCAAATCAGAGTTTTGCAACGTTTCAACCCATTGAAAGATTGTTAGCCGGTCAGCGTGTGCTAACCTATATTTCTGGTTTTCTGTTGTGTAATATAACAACATGGAGGTACAGTTGGGAGTGTACAAAAAAGCTGAGCATAGGGCGTCATGAGAGCTGATGGATCAGGAATCACTCGTACTTAACCGTAAACTTCAATGTTGCACGACAGAATGTAGGCAGAAACAGAGTGAGATTATGAAATAACGCAATACGTTGAGGTGGCAGTTCCAAAAAAAGAGAAAAAAAGGATTGGTCTGTCTGTAAACTAATTTCCAAATTCCTAAAACACGTCGAATTCTGCCTGTTAAATTATAATCGGAATATCGGATTCAGAGCACACCGACACCACAGCGACAGACAAACAGACACGTAACCGAAACTGTTCATCAAGAATAATTAGCAAAAAGCAGATAAAAAATTAATCATTTTGGGGAGTGGGGGGCCCAACAAATTTTGCATTTTCCTGCAAGAACACAAAGCTTCCCTACTTAGGAAGCAGTGAAGTTTATTAGGTGTTCTACCACTGGGGAATCCATGTGCAACAATCATTGCTGTAAATAGGTAGGTATCGTACGCGCCAATGACTTGAACATGGCGATATATGGGGCAAAACCTAGAATACTGTTCACTCACTTTGAATATGTAGCTGACGCTATCAACGCTTAAAGGAAGGGTGGAATTGCTCTCAGTTATTTGATATACACCTTCGGCACACGTTACTAACGGTACTAGGGCATCGTGAATAATTTTGCTTCTCTTTTCAATATATCTTGCAGATGAACCTAAATCAGTAAGAATCGTGCCACAACCACAGACGTTTTTTAACTAATTACCAAGCACTACAGGTCGCTTCTCGACAAACTTATCAAACATCCTAAAAGGTGATTCAATGGATTCAAGGTGGTTCAACAAAGGTATCCAAACTGAAAATGAAAATGCCACCAATTCAGAAGAAAATATGGCGACCCTCTACTTATTATAGGCAGGAATAACAAACAACTATGGATAATCGCTTCACATATGTCCATTAATTACTTTTCAAAAACTATATAGTTACACTATTAACACACACGTCTTCGGAAATCAATCAATGTTATCTAACAATCCTTTTGCAAAATTTATTTCCGAATTTCATTCGTAGTACATACCCTCGAAAGTTATTTTAATCATTACTCCGTAGGGAGGTTCAACTTCGAAAAAATTGGTTTTTGAAACTAATTTTTGTATTGTAAGTTTTGTCGAGGCTTCAATTCAAAACCGATTGTCGTAAATGTTTTTTTCCCTCTATTTAAATAGAAAGAAATTTTGAATTTGTAACATCAATTATAAGCATTGCAGGTTAGGCTGGAAGGGGGGGGGGGGGCGCAAATCCCTAAAACATTTTTGAGTAGCCTTCTTCACGAAGGTCGTACAACGTTCAGGCTCGTTTCATCGGTGTTCGGCGTAGACTTCTGCTGTAGGGTTATTTGCGTGGTTCTTTATTGTACAACATAGAAATGTGTTCGTAGTGAACTTTTTCCTTTCGCTGCAGTTTTTCAGAATCAAGTTTCAAGGGAGATGGTGTCAGAATAGTAGAACTACTTATAGATGTGATACATAAAGTTCATTGAATTTGGTCTGTTTGTAAGGAAGATCCTGAGAAGAATGATTTGACCCTTTTTGAGCAATTTAATCATTCGACACGGTATCTACAATTGAGACCCCACGTCGAACATCGTCATAGCAACCCCTACATGTTCAGCTGGTTATGTCATAAATATGGGCGAAACTGTTATTCCGTACACTCATTTTGTGATGACTCGGTCGAGTTTTGGGACATTTAAATTTCTGAAGTTTCAAATTCCTCAGTAAATTAAAATTTCACAGGAACGGGTTGATGGGGGGACTTCCAAGGAGTAAAAGTGATGGAGGTGTGTGCTCTTAGGACATCATGTTGCGTTTCAATGAAGGGTGTACGTGCCTCAATGTGTTTTTGAGGAACATTTATTTTCGTCAAAAGGAACGTCTCAGTAGCTAATGCATTAATTACAGGCTCCTATCTGTTTCGTACTGTAAAAGCGGTAAGTCCTACAGTGGTTTAATGCTTTTCTAGAGCTAACTGGGCAGGACCTGGCTTAGATATAGAAAAACCTATTAAATCACTGCTGGAAGTTGTAGCTAAGTCGGCCTGAAAATTAAACCAACGGTACATCTGAATATTTTCGTCCTGTTGGTTCATTTTCAATTCCTACGTGATACGGACGCCTTCAAGTGCCTTATTATCATATGTATATGGTAAGCCCTCAAGCTGAATGAATCATCCCGTATTCCGTCCGCTCTTGAAAAACTCAGTCAGCTGCTGTATGCGTTGTGGTGCGCTGCAGTGGCCGGGAGCTCCCCTCGCCGTTTGTAAATGAGCGCAGACCCCATGATATCAATTTGATCCCTCACACGTGCAAGCCCATCGGCTTGGTATTGATTTTCCTTGCTGCTGTATCATTTTGCTTCCTTTCAAAAAACACTCATGTTTTCCGTAGTGCGAGTTATACCCTCGAAATTGTTGATGATAAGTTGGGGCAAGATGAGCCAACGTGATCATCAGTTGGACCAGTTCAATCAGGCTTCTTATTTAACAATCGTTGTCAAGTTCTAATTCTAAATCAGATGCTACCCAAACTTTTCATCTCCAAATCCCATCTCTTCGCCGAGCGAGAATTTACATATGGTAGTGAAGCAGGAAGGCCTAACAAGTGCATGACTTACACTCATGGCAGTGGTTCCAGTGATTCGAATGTGATGAAAATCTAGGGGTGAGTTCCTCAAAAATGCCATCAACATTAGGCACCAGTTATACAAATCATTATGCGTGACGATTTACCGAACGAGAAGGAATGATGCAAGTACTAAGTTCGAATTTGCCTCCAACTCCATTTCGCTTCAGATAATAAGATCTTCATGCCATTGGGATCAGTTGCAATGGAAACGTCACTCTCCAACCACCTTCCGATTCTGAATTTCTCGATTCGACGAATAGACCAAGACTCGGTTTACTCGCAAATATGAGTATGAAAATTAATTTGTTCAAAAAAAAAAAAAAAAAATTTAGGGCCTTCAATCTCTCACAATTTTTTTTTAAATGTCCTCTAAATTGGGTAATAAGTGTGGAAATTAAGTTTATTAAAAGGTTTTGCGAGGAGACACTCACACAAAGCGTCTCATGCTGAAATTTTACGGATATGAGTTAGAACTAGAACCCGTTGGATATAAACCTTGGAATGTTCTGAAATCTGAACCGAATGAATTTTTGCAGACCAATAGGAGTCGCCTAAAAGTAGTGTTTTTTTCCTCTACACTTTTGCGGGTAGTAATATTTCAATATTTCTGTATCATGCACGATTATTCGAGGATGAATTATTAGAAAATAGCTATAAGCTACAACTGTAGCCATTTTGTGTTCCATCGAGTGGAAGTTGAAATAAAAATATAATATACAATGTTTTAAAATTTCTTCAGGAAAATTTGTTTTGAGGTATAATGAAAGGAGTCCTGGATGTTAACGCTTATACTTATATATGTATCAACATCACATATTTCCAAACCACTAACTCAGCTGGAAGGAGCTGATTGAGCATACCAATCCCATAAATTAAAGTTGTTTACTCGAATAAACGTGTTGAAGTAACTTCTAGTACTTATTAAAAACTCATTCGTCCCGGTTTTAAAAGTTACCTCTAAAATCCTCTTCTTTTCAAAGAATTGAGGAGTGAACCAGCGCTAACGGAATCGAGATCCGAGTATGCAAACGCGATAGGATTACGGCAAACAGCAATGGGCTCCTGGAAGTTGTTGAGTTTATAAGTAAATTAATTTCCTCAATTTCAACCAAGAAATCATCAAACTCACATCTCCTCAGTTAACTACAGACATCGATTGAACACCCCTTTGTAGAGATAATCACAAGATAATATCGTAAATAATCCACCGCAACGATAATTAATTATAAACAACGAATGGGCACCCTGTGTTGAGGTAATTACCAGAGAATATTGTAATTCCTCCTTCCCAGCGATAATTAATTGTGCACACCGACTACCCATTCTAGTATTGAGGCTAATACTTCTCATATTCTTTTCTTCTTTCCAGTGGCCATTAGATGAGCTCTACTCCATCGATTCGCCGAACGATATACATAAGATAGACTACATCTCAATTTAATTAATTCAAGTACTTTGGAGTACCTGAGGAATACTCACGTTAATTTAACCAGTAATTCGAAATTCCCAAAGTCAAGGACTATAAACCTTACACCAGTTTTTAGGATTAGTCAAATTCACGTAAATTTCACCTGATGAATCCATGTTTCCTAGAAACCCTTCTCTTGGAAACCAATTAAGGGATGCGCTGCAACCAATTCCCGAAATTCCACAACCTCAGTCGGTACCTCAACCATACCGTAGATTACCGAACATTAGAGATTGAAGTACAAGGCAGAGTATGATAAATTAATACCTCATTTGATTGGTGAGCCTACACTTTCATCAACATATTTGAAGGAATGTGATAAATTATAGCATAGACGTTACAATGTAAATGACCCGGAAGATATCCAGTATGAATAATTATTTTGCTCATTTACATTCAAACTAGGTAGCCAGTAAAATATGCTTAAGTAACATTAATAGTTATCCCGAATTAAGGCAACCTCCAATTTCTTCATAAGATGACCGTACACATTATGTTGTGAAATGACAGTTATGACTCAGAAACCACAGGAAGACTGCTTTAGATTTCAAGATTAAACACACAACGCGCACACCATTTGGCCGATCAAACTAACATACCAATCCCTTATATACAAAACATGGTGTACATCCACGGTTTACCAGAATCAGCAGGCTCGTTGATCAGTACCAAAAATCATCAATGTCCAAGTGAAGTGTTAGCGTCTATGTTAATGAACGACTTCAGTCTCAGACCATCTCGCATCCCTCAGACAGACAAAACGCTAAGCAAACAGAACTCGAGCCTATCTCGTCCTTCAAACCCCGCTATCCGTCAGTCAGCACCTCCCCGTCCTCCATATGCACAGCCAGCCCCTTCGCGGCCTTTTTACAGACCACAAAATCATTTCCCCGAACAACCGAGTGGATACGGTTATAATCCAAATCCAAGGCAAAGTTATCCTTTCAAACAACAGTCGTTCCCTCACGATCGAGGCATGTCGGCACATCCTACAAATAACGTAAGATATTTACAATCACCAATGTCCATTTCAACGAAAAACACTAACCTTAATATCGGAAGACGCATTTTGTAACAACATGAACTCCCTAACTCTGATCAATATCATTGTGATTACTACGGTACTACAGACTATCACGACTACTATGTCTATAATCCTCCCGAACAATTTTCTACTTGGCTATAACCGAAATCCCTGAAGAAAACTCTCAGCCCTAGGATTCTCTCTTAGAGGACACGATCCTCCAAAATAATTCATCTAACTCATGAATGTCGGAGCTGCATTCCATTGTATCAAATTAAATTAATTTATAATTGAGTTTAACACCGGAAGCACGCGATGTTTTATTAATCCCGTAATTGCTTACAAATACTTTGGAAAAAAAAAACAGAACCCGATTCCGGACTTTTAAAACTGTGTACAGTATATCTCCTATCCAAGCGAGAGCCTTTGTACTAATATGTAATAATTGTAGCGAAGTATTATTTAATTATTCCTTTCCTTAAATTTACTCTTCAACTTACTTCATTTCCATAACCAATTCGATATGCTCTTAGGATTGGGCGATGTGAACACAATAGGTGCCGGTATGAGAATATGAAGTAACTAATAGGAAACTCCACACTCCAAAACACCGTTTTTTTCTGCGACCTCCAAAGACGGAATAAGAGCCTTTTTTTTGTTTCACCCGATTCATCCAACAAATCAAAAGTAAGGTAAACAACATCGAAACTACACACGGCATACGTCCTAGTGATTAATCCCTCAGAACAATAAGTTACTCCAAAACTAGGAACACTTAGGGGAAACAATCTTAGACATGTTTTAGGAAACCAAAAAACTATCACAAAGCACATAACAGACCGAAATCTAAAAATAAGAAGCCCCTACTAATATTTCGAGATTAAGATTAGACCATCTTAATGAGCTTGAAAGAAAATAGATAATTTTCAACCATCGAATTTTCCGATATTTTTCACCACGATGAAGAACCGTTGACTTTTAGCAAGTCCAAATTCCAAGTCCGAGATTCCTGCATATGCAAAGTCCTACCGCTACACCACAATTTATAAACCCGATATAAAACCCAAATAAAATACAAAGGCCCCCTTTAGGTAGTTGGAAAAAAAAACTCGTCTGGAAAACAGAAATACCGACTAGCTATCGACATTCAGAAATTGATCGAAAAAACGATAGCTGACAAATATGTTCTTCTTGCCGAATATAATTTACCTATAGGATAAACTAGGGCGATGGTCGTAATTTGGCAGTTAGACCTTGTCAGTGGATTCCATAAAATGGAATTAGACGGAATATTGATCCCAAAAATATTGTTTTCAACCGACACAATATGGATAGTTCTTAGAATGCAGTGCATACTCTCTAACGCCTCTGCTTCTTATCGTCTTCTGATGTCGTAAGTTTTACGTGGTTTGGAAAACGAAATTCATCTAGGCTACGTAGATGACATTTTAATTTCAGCCCGCCTAGAAGAACATTTAGACGGGCTAAGGAAAGTATTCTATAGATTAACAGAGTCTAACCTTAGAGAGCAACTCGATAAAACAGTTCCTCCGTAAGGAGACGGCCTTCCTAAGGCATGTGAAAACAAACGAGGGAGTTAACCCCAAACCCGAAAAACTTAGAGCCATAACTAAGTGTCCGCTACTCAAATCAAAAAACTAAATTAAACAATTCTTGGGACTCGTAGTCTATTGTCGAAAATGTATAAATAACTTCGCGCGTATAAAAAACCATTACCCTGCTCGATAAACTTTGAATATATGAATACGAGGAATTTTGAGTACTGCAAAACAGTACAGGTAAATGCCATAATCTAATGAAGTTTTGATGAAGCATTTCATGTCACGTGCGTCGCAAGTGACGCGGCCGAAGGAGCCGTCCTTAGCCAGGCTAAATATAATAAATCGGATCTTCCCAACGCATTTGCATGCAGAGAGCTAAACGAATCCGAACGCAAACTATCAACTGTAAAAAAGTAGCAACAGCAGCACTTACATCTAAGGTTGCATCTAGGGTCTTCGACTGACCATAAGTCTTTGCAGTGGCTTTTTGGTCTTAAAGATGGCTCTTCCAAACTTTTCCGACGGCTCCTGAAGTTGAACGATTACGAACGAGTTTGTAATTGAATATAAACCCAGACTGACAAATCATTTCGCAATTAACCACCAACTAATAACGAAACTATAACAACACTCTCCAGTTAATGTATGTTCAACAGTGAACAAATCAAACAAGTATTGGCCGAAACTATAACAACACTCTCAGTTGATGTATATTCAACAGTGAACAAATCAAACAACCCAACATACTGAGCCTACCCCCGCTTACCACCACTCAACTTGAGTTCTCTCAAATGTCTATCCTATCCAACGGTATGATACTCAAGAAATAAAGTAACTTCCAACTCAACCTCAATCCCATGGAACGCGACTGCGAGACTTGATTGGTATCCCATGAGCTACTGGACAATACTGTTGTACTTCTTTATAATATCCCTTTTCGCTTACACATTCAGGAATTATCGCCGTAACAAACTTTTTTCAATTCTTGCTCCCCAAATCAAACCAACAAACATTAGGAAATTTTGATCCCAGATTGAAAACTTTCTCAATAAATACGAGGAATGTTTGCTGAGATGAGATTGCTCGCCATGAAGAAATTTGGTTAAACAGTAAAGTGTTTAGGTCTGGAGGATACAACGCGCGTCCAACACATTGCTACGAGATTTTTCCGAATGAATCATCATCCGTTTGTTTTCTTGATGTTTCATTTTCTTAGCAGTTTGGATGTAATGTTGTCCGATGTTGCGTCATGGCTCACTCAAAAATCGTGTCTTCCAACTATTGATGCTATGTGATTGTTGATTCCTAAGTTGACTGAGGTTTCAGCTTTGCCAACTCGTGAACGCACATTAATGTTTGGTATTCTGCCGATCATTTGCATTGTACGAGTTGAGGTTGTTGGCCGACGTGAACAGCTCGCATTCAACGACTATTGGACAAACTTTACGCCGACTTTTACCACATGGGTCCGAACCTCTTGCAGGTGGTGCTGTCCTATCTGGCCGTCTATGAGACAGAATGTCTACGATCGATGATGCCTGTCGGTAGGACATAGACGGCACTCCTGGAAACCCCCTTTTAGTGGTCGTGTTTGCTGAGTGGAGTGGGTACGGATCATTTCGAATATTATTCATCTTCTCAATACCTTAAATGAATGCTATTGTCAAAAGAACTTCTCCATCGAATTTCGGGGTGTAGGATGGTTTTCAATGAGGGAAGAAATAGTTTTTTCTCTCTCCATTTTTGCTGGTTATTCTGTTTATCGCCTTTTGTGGGGCCAGTATGACCACTGTCTGCTGGGTTTCTGGGTTTGATATTTGCTGAAGTGGCGAGTGTATTATCGGTCAATGTTATGTGCACATCGAAAAATTTGACTGATGAAGTCAAGTTGTCCAAGCAAATTTACTGACAATTGTGAACTTGAATCTCTCATAAATTCCTCTAGCGTTTCTTCCTAATGAGTCAAAATCAAAAATAAGTCATCAATGAATCAGTTCCAGATTTTACCCCCAACAGTTCGTGATGAAATAGAGTTTACCTCTAAACGGGTCATGAATAAATTTGGGTATGCTGCCGCCATTTTTGTACCCATAGCAAAGCTTTGTTGTAGGAGGACAAACTTCCTCGAATTAAAAAAAAAAAAAAAAAAAATTACTCAGAACGAAATTCGTCAAAAATTTTATAAACGACGTTGATGGTTTGTGTAGTGGCTCTCTCAAATTCACAAAAATGTACCATCGCTGCTATAGCTTCTTCATTATACAATGAGCATGCATCCACTGATACCAACATTACTAGATGTTCATTCTCTATCGATAATTCCCCCCTGGCCATTTCCATTGGAGTGCTCTTCCTGTATACGAGATACCTTATGTGATATATTAATAAATAAAAGGATCCTGCGGTTGTAGTTATTGATTCATAATTTTTGTGTAACATTGCAACTTTCTGATTCAACATGATAAACTGATGTTTTTGGCGTTGGTGTTGGTACCCTTAATTAGGCCCCATGTGAAAATTTATATATTTAAAAGGTCTAACAACCGGAGCAGGTGCAAAATTAGCGCATTTGTTGTTCCCCAAATTAATTTAGGATTTCATTGACATTCACTGCAATATTTTCTCTTAGTGATGAAGAAATCGATTGCTTGAGAATTTGATTAATTTTCCACGCTGTACAGATAGACTGACAAGTGGAATTCGTAGCTACCAGCCAAGTTCTCTGCATGACTCACCATATTAATTAGTATGATAAGAGTTTGCTATGCTGATTATGATCACTTGACACTCTCTCGTTCGGTTGGAATTAGCGTCGTTTCGTCGAACTATCACCATCGCGCCACAGCTAGCCAACTGGTTAAGAGCATCATGCTGTGGGTAAATTTATGTTCCTACTTATATAACTTCCGATAACAATTAGGCAAATTCTAGATTATTGATTCAACGTTCTAGTAGATTGGCAGATTTCTCGTCAGTTTACAGACTTTTCATAGCACGATTGTAGTTTCAATAAATCAAAAAACAATATACGACCGAAGCAAAAATCAATTACCGTTCTCAGAATCAGTTTATGTAAAATTCTGAGTTGTCTCTTTTCACCAACCTTTCCATCACGGTAGCCACGAAAAAATACTTTGAATGTATTTTTCAAGATATTCCATGTTCACATATATAGAGTTACAGGTAGGTATTGCTTCTTCTTTAGCGAGGGTAGAAAAGCTATCCATTAGTGCATTAATTTAATAAAATGTGTCTTCCGAAATCACAATTTCTACATCTGTATTTTTTTCTGAATAGTTTCGTTCCAATATCGTTTTGTCTGTCGGTCTGTCTGAGGTGCCAATCAGTAAAAAAATAAGATCCGATTTTCATGTGTTACACTACCTGTAGATTCTATGATAATCAAACCATCAGCTGTGTATGAGCAGATACAAATCTTAATTTCCCTTAACCCCGGTATCTCAATTTAATGACCCGAATTCATTGAAACTGGAGGATGGGAAAGGGATGATTTCAAGGGTATTGTTCATGAATCCAGTTACGATTAAATCAACTATGGTTACTTGCATATGAAGAAATAGTATGGACTTTCGGAAATCTTATGAAGTTTCCAAGGATTGTTTGGTTTCGTTTCTCCTTCTTAGGACCGTTAGTAGCGTGTGCGCATGCACAAATATGTGTAAGGATTTCATAAAAGAGCTATTGGTCTTGACATTGGAGTGTATTTGGAGATTGGTATGACCATGATTGCTTCTAAAGTTCATTGCAATCAAATTAGCGATGGCTACTTCGTATGCGTGTGCAAACGTAACATTTTACAGGCAGCGCATTCTGGTGAGACTTAAGCAGTTTAGGTAACGGGTGTAATTACTATACCCACTAGAAATGTTTATCAACTGTTGGAAGATTCCGTTACTCCGCAAAGTAGGCAATACGTTCAGTATAAATAAACTCCAACGATTCGGTCAGGTTTTCGAGATTTTGCATGTGGTAAGTAGGTAATTTCTTTACCTTACTTTACCTTATTTAGAATTTTGGATATGTATATGTTAGGATTCACGAGTAATGTAGCGGAATAATATAAATCAGCGTGTATCTAACCCTGAATAAGTTCGGCCAGCATCGATTGTAAAACAATGGAGGCAATGTTACCTATGTACAGATTGAATAATATCGAACGTTGGCATTCAATCTACATATTGATTTATTCGAATTAGAGGATGGAAGCCGTCGAGTCCGACGTGAAATTTCATCTCACTTTCAAAGAAGACGGTCGAACTACTTACACTACGGTCGGTAGGGTGGTGAACTTGCCGCTTCACTCCGACCTCCGATCTCTAACCCCTCGCCCTCACCGTCATCATCTTCCTTCCTACGAGGAACTCACACTTGTTGTCTTGGCTCTGTTCAACTTCAAATCACTCTTGTTTCGTAAACCTGGTTTGTCACTTTTCGGTGTGGATCTTGAATGTTATGTTACCTAATTTTTTTAGGGTAGAGGCATTAAAATTCATAATCATTAACGTGCTGCTTCACAATTTACTCAAGTTTTATTTTGCGAAAACTAAATACTTGGGAGTTCCTACCATGGAACTCGGAGGGTGCACAGGGATCAAGAGGGGCTATCGCAAAGAGAACGGAATAGATGCTTACCTTAGTCAAAGTCAAATTCCAACCACACAAAAGATTTAAATCTGGGTAAATTACTCATTTTCAATGCAAATGTCGAGCAATAGACGGGACTTACGACATGAATCTGGACGATTTTTCATTTTCATGTTTGCTGCAGCCCAGCCAGTTTAGTTTAATCAATTGTACTGAATTGTTATTCATCTCAATACTTACTTAACGGCTCGTTTGCACCAAACATTCGCTGTCGGTGAACCCTCACAATGACGCGAACGACCTCCCGTTTACATTGACGGTATTGAAGGTTGCATTCTGTGGTGTAGGGAAGCCAAAGGAGGAAAAGAAGATGTTGGAGTCTTTCTTCCTGAAAGGAGAGAATTAGTCGCAGCTACTACATGCTTGAAGGCGGATGAAACACAACTCTTAATAAATTTCCTCAATTTTTGATTTAAAAAAAAAATAGTAATTTGAGGGATTTCTCATTTTTCCACCCCAACTGCATGAAAACCAACTCGCAATAAACTCAAAGTAATAAAGACCCCTTACTTGCCTACCTCGAGAACTTTCAAGTGAAGCAGTCACAACCATTGGTTGTTCGTTCCATCGTCGTTAAGCCACTTACACCAGACGCGCAACGAACACAAATCTCTTTAATAATTCGTCGGTTTACCGAGATGACCAGAACGATTGTTTGAGAACAGTGTTCAAGAGTAACGCTCGTTTGTTGTGAACAATCACACAGAACAAACAACCTATGGAATAGGATTGAGCGTTAAACAAAACACTGATGAGGAAAACAAGAAGAAGCACCCATACCAGAGAGCATAGAGATAAGTTTAGGCATTGACATTCTTTTTTTAGCTCTCTGGTTGGTTATTCTCACAACCCTATCTCAATTCAAACCGAAAATCCCCAGAAATTCTGGGTTTAGCGTGGTCAACCGTGGACCATAAATGAGGCCTGTTGAGGATCACTTCACATTTATCAGGTTCACCCTACAAACCGCATTCCTCGCAGAGCCTGGAAGGTCTATTTCATATAGTGTAATACAGCCTTCAGTCTCTAGCCAACTTACTCTTCAGATGAGGATGGAGAGATTTTGAAATTTATTGGTGGGGTGCTCTATCAATCGCCGCCCATAAACTTCACGGAGATGCGGCCTCGGTGTAGAAGACAGGTCAGTACAATTTCAAAGACATCAGGGAGTTTGATATCGTTTAACTAATGTCAGAATTACGTATATTTCACGGGTTTGACGTTCCTGAATTCGTAAAAGCTGCAAATGAATCGAACGCGAAACAGTTTGCACGGGGACAATCAATGCAATGCAAGTTCTGCACTTGAAAAGGGATTCTTGGTTTAGTATTGTCATGTGCTTAGTGTCGCTTCTAAGATAAAGTCGAAAGGTAATTTGCATTTTTTGCTACAACCTTCTTCATTTGTTCTCAAAATAGATTTTTAATTCTCTTGAATAGTATCGCGATACAACTTTGTATGTGCGAATTTGGAATTCAACAGAAGAACCCAACTTGGTTTACTCACAGAAAACCAAATGAGTGTGGACAAAAAACGGTCTATGCTCCGCGACTCCTACCATCTCGCAGGAGACAAGTCTCATATCGTACCCGATGCTTCCAATGTGATAATTCCCCCACATTGGAAGCATTTTGAAAGAAAATTGGAAACAAAAATGTGTAAATTTCAATCAGAATATGCTTGAAGGTAATGCCTACAATTATTTCGTCCATATTTAGAACATGTCATGGCCGGTTTTCCTTATGCCATCATCATCATTTTGCATGTTATCAAGATTTTTCGCATACCTAATATTTTTTAAATTATACATATAACCAACTGAGGTTAAATTTCAGGGAAAATATGAATGAATAATTGAAATAGAGCACCAATTGTTGACCTAATCTTGTCATTCCAAAACTGGAGTTTCAACAAGCTTCAAGCTCTAAGGTTAAAAGAGTCCATCGCGTGCCCCTCACACCATAGTTAGCTGAATATTAGAGAAAACTATCGTTGAATACAACTATCAAAGCACAAAGTGTTAATCGTTTTCTACAATTTCCATTTAACTTAGTAAATTACGCTACCATGAAATTCATGAAATCGTAGGAAAGTTGGGAAATCAATGGTTTATAAAAAATTGCTAGCAATCCCGTTATGCTCGAAACTGGTGAGTGGTAGAAAGGTCTTTGAGTTCTTGTCAATCATGGAAGAACTACCTCTACTATACTACCACTAACGTTCACCTATGGCAACTAAACTTGTTAGGTATGTCCCAACGTCAGCTTCGAAACTATAAGGAGCTAAGGTAATGTGGTTATGTCAATACCTACGTGCTGAACCCCAGTTGAGCAATTAAAAGTAACATGCGACCAACATTTCTTCAGTAGGAAAATTAAAAAAAAATTCAGAAACCCCCATAGGAATGTTTCAACACGAAAAGAGTGAACATTTCAAAACGACCCGCTTTTATCATCTAACCATCCGGCACAGCCATCTCTCAAAGCGGTTTGCGCTCACCGCAGCACCTAGCGGGAGTCGTCGTATTTAAGTTAGTGCAGCTCAAATCCGCTAGAGAGCAGCCGTTTGAACGACCGCTCGCGAGGTCACAAAATTATATTTCCCGCCTCTTACGACTCGATCAACTACCGAAATTTATGTCCCATTGACGTATGAGGAGTGAACCGCATTGTAACTATGCGTGGTACCTACCTATAATCAAATAAAAAGGTACGGTTAGTGCAAGAAGTGTTGAAAAGGTACATTTTTCAGAAATAATACTTATTTCGTGGGTTACGTACTTGACTTTTTCTCAATTCGTCCCCAACTGAATAGTAAACAGATATCAACGACGAAAAATTTAATATTTTGAATATGTATATAGTATTTGATTACCGCTTTAAAAATGTGGTGATAACGACTTTTTCATGAAATAGATGGTAATATCAATGGTGGTGTTGGCAGGGGTGCCCACCGGGGGGGGGGGGGGGGCATGTCGCAGACTGCGTCATTGAAATTCTTGGGGGGGGGGGGGGGGGTAAAGTCAATTGACGACCGTTAAAAATACCTATATCACATCACTTAAACGTAAATAATAATGAGCCTAGTAATTAATTTAAGTATGGTTTGTTTTTCTAACTGAAAATATATAAATGACAACGACAGTGCTCGAATATTGTCTGTGATTTTGGCGCCGGCACGCGGCATGGTTTTCAATACCTATATAGATCTTCTTTTGGTTTTAGATAAATCCAGGGGTGCGGGGGGGGGGGGGGTTCATGACACTTAGGGGGGGATTTTAGCCAGCTCACACCCATTCATGCTTTAGGCCAAAAAAGTGATTTTTCGAGGTTTTCACCGACATATTCAAGCTAGTAGTACTGGAAGCGGAATCGATTGAGATAGGTTTCAGATCCATGGAAATTCAACCATAGCAAATAATCACAATTTCTGATCCTAAAAATGAACCCCAAACCTCACAATGACACGAGGAAACCCATGTGTTAGAATTGGCAGTCTTTTAAAATTATTTCCACTTTCTAGTTGTTTTTTTTTTTAATTTTTATTTTTTTGGTTTCTGGCGTTTGGACCTTACATTACTGAAATGACCATATCTTCCCTGATTTACGATGTAAACTTCAAGTTTGTATCTATTAAAAATAGATATATCATAATGTATGAATTTCATGTCTCACCAGGATATTAGAATGTTTTTTACGGCAGTTTATTTAGTTGAATTACTCCAAACTCGTGAATTACTTACCTAATTTGATGAAAATTCTTTTATTTTAATGGTACCTTAGGTATATCAATAAATAATTTAAAAAAAAGCATTTCAGGTAAAAATTGCCCCTGCTATAGAAGGTTTTCACCGATTTTTCTTTTTTTTCAACTCAAACGTCGTTCTTTCCTCTTATTAGCAAAGTAATTCACAATTTTCCAAAAAATGCTTTGGCATAAGGTGATTTTTTCGGGCTCTTGAGGTCCTTTCATCGGAACGATTGAATTCGTGTCGACTTTTTTAGCTGGGAAATCCTAGAAGAAAGTATCTGATCCTCCCCTAGTTCGTTGTTATCGAAGCCTACTCACATTTTTCTGCCTATTGTCCATATTTTAAGGTAGTTAAAACAATTTTGGCAGTATGTTTCATGAATTGAATTTTTGTTTCGCAGGTTTTCATCTTAGTGGTGTCGTGTCCAACTGCAGGCTTCCACAAACGTCGTCGTTGCCTCCTCCTTATCACCCGGAACCTGACAAAACGTACAAAGTCTCAGTCAGTTTTGACAGGTAACTCTCTTCGTCATTGCATTTACAATTTTCGGCTAACTTCAGAAATACTTGTTTTCATTTAGCTAATGTGGGAACCTCAAATTTGTTTCTCAAAGAGACCTACAATATTGGTTTTGGAAGTAAATTACCGTCTGTAGATACCTACGTAATTGAGGGAATTTCGAGCTTTTCGCTTTTAATCGGTAAATTAAATTAAAACCTAAATGAAGTGAAAAAAGTTTTATCACAAAACGGTCAACCGGACACAGATCCTGAGGTCACAGATCCGCACGCAGATCAACGACGTCTCCCATCCTTTGCCAAAGATAAGAAAGGCTTCATGATGTGAGATATGATCACCAAAGGCTTTAATTGCTTTGGGTGACCAAATCGTTCCTCGGGGTAGCGATATACGAAGACACTTTACCAAGAGATGGTCAGAATATGAGTTCGTGATCGCTTCCAACTTACACGAGTACCTTGATAATCACTGCAGGCCTCGTAGGTAATTCCCAACAACTGGCAGTGCCGCTCAGTCATTATCAGTACCCACAGTTCGGCTGACAAAATAGATTCAGCAGACATCTTTCGGTTTACACATCTGGTAAATCAGCGGATGGAGCTCTAAAGAACAAGATCAGCACCACCGAGTGTCTTTGGGTTGTATGTGAATAAATGAATGTATTCAGAACATCACTGGAGGATTGCCTGTGTGAAACAGTATCTCAGGGCACTTATAAGGTACTCGTATAAGTTGCTCAATAAAGCGGAATAACATATTTTTAGAATAAGATTTGTAGTATTCAATCCGTTTCAGAGTGAGTGGAACACTGTGGAAGTGAAAAATGTTCAGTTTCAAGAAATCTGGGTATTGGTGAACCTTAGGAGTTCGTAAACCTCCATCTGATCTGCCGATGTTTACTCAAGCTTCAAATGAATACCCAGGGTGTCCCACGTGTTATGAACAACCCGACTCCTACGTCTTTTACAACTCATTTTCTACCAAAAGTGCCTCTCTGCAATTTTTTCAAGGAGGCCTCGTTCCCGAAGTATTCGCGATTTAAGATTTTTTCTTGTTTTCGATCTTATGTCGTTAAAACTGTCATAACTCCCTCAATTTTGGAGATAGCTCAAATTCAGTGACACCGTTGGAAAGAGCGTTGAATTTTCTATCTATTTGATTTCAGAAAACATTTTCTATTGCATCGAAGATGTGCGATTGCTGCGCGAAATGGTAGTTTTGTCAAAATCTTCAAATCACCTGTTTTTCATCTCCCCTAGAAACCCCAGGAATGCTTGACGCAGAACTGTGCAGGCGTGATAAAACGCGGGCCAAAATGTCAGGTTTCCAACGGTGTAGTCGTATTTGATGCACGGCGCACAAAGCAACCCCTCCTTCAAGACCGTTGGGTCGTGCGGGTCATTGCATATCCTGGCCCCTGACCAAGATAGTGCCTCCTCCGTAGCTTTCCCAATTTTCAAACATTAGGTCTTTTATAGTTATACAGGGTGTCCCAGGAGTTATGCACAATCCTACGCCTACGTGTTGTACAACTCATTTCAGAACGAAAATTCCTCGTTGCAATTTTTTGCCTGATGCCTCGTTTCTCAGTTATTCGCGATTTAAGATTTTTTCCGTGTTGTCGATCTTATGTCATTAAAACTGTCACAACTCCCTCAATTTGGAAGATAGCTCGAATTTGATGACATCGTGGGAAAGATTGACATTTTTTTAATTGTATTCAAGGTATGCGATATGCGAAATGGAATTTTTGTCAAAGTCTTGAAATCGCTTGTTTTTCATTTCGCCTAGCAACCCTATTAATGCTTGACGCAGAAACTGTTAAGTACATCCCGCCTCCAATCTTTTTTCGTCGAGACTTTTGTATCCTCAATTTTAACAGAAAATACATGTTTTTCAACAGTCAAATACCATTTAGTTTACTGCAAATATTTTTACAAAACAAAACGACTACACCGTTGGAAAGGTGACATTTTGGCGCAAGTTTTGTCAGGCCTGCACTGTTCTACGTCAAGCATAAATGGGGTTGCTAGGCGAGATGAAAAACAGGCGATTTCAAGATTGTGATAAAATTCCCGATTCGCGAAGCAATCACACATCTTTAATGCAATAAAAAAAATGTTTTCTGAAGTCAAATAGATAGGAAATTTAAAGCTCTTTACAACGGTGTCATCAAATTAGAGGTATCTCGGAAATTTAGGGAGTTATGACAGTTTTAATGACAAAATATTGAAAACACGAAAAAAATCTTAAATAGCGAATACCTCGGGAACGAGGCCTCTTAAAAAAAATGCTAAGAGGCACTTTTGGTCGAAAATGAGTTGTAGAACACCTAGGAGTCGGGTTGTGCAAAACTCGGGGTATATTAATTTGTCAATCTCTCTTGAAATCTACAAGATCAGAAATCTAGTTATTTTATGAAAATTTGTGGAAAATTTACGTCAATTCTGCTTGACCCATTGAAGACAAAGATTGAACTCATACCGAGATGTAACTATGACAAAATGGCTGTTAATTTCAAAATTGTTACAATAATGATTACGTAGTTAGATATTCGATTCCCGAATTCGTCGTATTGCGAATGGTGAAAGTGTGAGAGGTTGACTTTACAAACGGTTAAAGATTTGTTCATCCTCTGCAATGCGGTCATATTAGAGTTATCGTTAGTTTTCATTAAATGCCCTTTTGATCCTCCTTTGTTACTTTCCTTAAATGTCATCAGTTACAGTAGACTGAATGTAATGTCGGATTTCCAAGATAATCTTGGGTAACATTTGGTACATTAGTTCAAAAGAAAGACAATTGATTGACGGATTTCCTTTGCACCCAAAGGGTCAAAGTGAATTATTGTAATCGACATGACTTTCTTCATATGGTACTAACACCTTGATTCCGAACTTTCTTGGTTTCCCAACCTTGGATTAAATACACAGTTACCTTCACGAATCTTTGTAATGTATGTACGGGTGTTCATGTTTCTGTCCCTATTTGCATGTTGGCGTCCGTAAACCCTGATGACTGGGAAATACCCTACATTCCACGCATGTTCGAGCGATTTTCAGAAATATTTGGAGGTAGCTCGTCCATGGTTCCTCATTAATTTACCATTTTACATTAAATGTAAAGTTAAATTTTTAAAGCAATCGAATCCATCGCCTGTGTGCAAGAGTCTTTAGAGTTCTTTAAACGCGTTTTCGCGAACCAGCTAGAAGTGACTCAGGATATTGTTATTATTGTTATTAATTGTTATTATTTATTCTGAATCGAGGATTTCTTGGCAATAATTTCAAGACTATGGTAAGGGGGAAGTAAATGGTAGTGGCTGAAAAGGTTGAGATGAAAAGCGAGCATGTATCGTCTTGAAAAATGTATTGCCCACTCGCATCCGTATCATGAACTGAGCTGGAAGAGGATACATGATCTCACTTGTTTATTCCCCCCATTATTTCCGCTCAAATTTCGTTTCTGTGTTGTTCATGTAGTTCAATCAACTAAAAAAAGATGAATAAAATTATGAATTGATGCATGTCATAACTTGTAATACATTTTTCAGTTTTCAAACAATCTACTACATTAATTATTAAATGGGTTTTCAGGTGTAAGATTACGTCAGTGACTTGTAGCTGCGAAACAAAAGACATATTTTGGTGCGAGCATGTAGTTGCCTTATCACTCTATAGAATTCGAAATGCTGACTCGGTTCGTTTACGGGTCCCTATTTCAGGTATGTTGAATTTATATTAGAAACATTGTAAATTTTGCATGAACGAAATCCACTAGAAAAACACTTTCTGGCTTAGTTTTGAAGTGTAGCAGAGGAGTAGACTCCTCTTAGTAGAGTGCTAAAATCATAGAAATTTTGATTTTTGAGGACACAATGCGAGTGGACATAATGTCTCCTTCATTCTGTAGTGTGCAGAGAGACGACAAGAGTGCTACTCTTTTTTAATGGAAATATACTATTTCGCCGATATTTTGTTTTGGTTCATCGTGTTCAATAATAAGCTTTTGTACTCGAACAGCCAACTTCTTGTTTCTTATAACCACCCTTAAAGGTTTTACTTTACGTTTCAAGGTGCGTAGATTCAAAATCTACCTTCGTCCACCGTACAGTGAATAAAAGGCCTTAGAATTGATGTGAAGAATCCGTCTTTCGCACGTGGACTCAACATAGCCAGTCCAATTGCATAACCCGTATAGATGGTATGGCCCAGAACTGGTCAAAACGGGTTTTCCAGAATGTTGTACTGACAGGAAAGTTGTTCTTGTCATTTTCCGCGGAAAGTCACCTATTGCAAATAATCTCAATTTGTTTGCGTAAAAGTAACTCCATAAACCTCACAGTGATACGAACAATCAGGCTTTATTCATAAAGTAATGAACCCGCCTGTTGGAACTGGCGACGTTTTACGGTTCAAGGTGAATAGATTCAGAATCTGCAATTTCGTCCACCGTAGGGGCCATACAAGAATTGATGTAAAAAATCCGTTCTTTCACACATGGAATCCACCTGGGGTCTAATTGTTCCTAACTTTGAAAATGCTCAATCACCTCTCTCGCATACGTTGTTTGACGGCCGATTGATTATACAGGTCATTAAAACTTAATTACATCCAAAAGATGAAAAACGCTGCAAATTATTGCACAGAGGATCCTTATTTCTGTATCAGAAAAACATGTCTACATAAATCACTGATCTATGTACATTAGAAGTTATCTAAACTCTTCATCTCGCGCCTACTCGTCTTGCGTTGTTCACTCTAGATGCCATAGGAAAAAAATCCACTTTTACATTTCACATCGTTAGATCGATTAGGATCGAAATTAGTCACAAGGTCCTTCACTGATGGCTGGTCCCCATACCTTGTTCAAACTTCTAGAGGTCCACAGATGGATGAATTCATCTTAAATGTAAATCCACCCTTTTTGCGAAACAGAGGGTGATATCAAAACATATGGATCACGGAGGTCTGCATGCAAGACCATTGGCCAATCCTTCAACTTGTCATATTGGAAAGTGTTCGGTTTACCTCAGCTTATCATGCTACCAATCAAACTTCAGCTTTCTTAGTCGAATAGCACAGAAAATAGCCATTACAGTTTTTGGTGGCGCACGGGCTTATATTTCACACGGGCCCAGGTGAAAGTAAGGAAATGAAATATCAATATACTGTAAATGGAAACGACGTGGAAATCCACGAGTAGAACAACTGAAATTTAACGAGGTGAAACATGACACCTACCCTACGTTTTATTTGTTCACAATTGTATTACGTAGGACTTGAAAAACTCGATTTCAAAAGTGGATTTTGAAGTGAAATACTATAAAAATTTATTATATCAGCCAATTAATGCTGTCCTCACGTGATACTGTGTTTCTTTTATTATGTGCAAGAACAATGACACACACGTTCCTGTTGACTTTCTTTTGTCTGTCACGGTTGTACGTCTTGGGAAGAAAGAACGGATGAACAAGAAGCGATCCGGGTGGGCTCATTCGTTTCTTTGAAGGCATCTATCAATAACGAATATAAAAATAATAGTTTTATTTCGAGAGTTTTCGATATTCAGATTCTTGAAATTTCAGCCCTTTGTTTCCCACTTAAGGATTAACTGAGATCGATGCCGAGCATTCAGTCCCAACTAGCCGCAAATGTGAATTTTGCCCCTAGTTTCATTAATTTTCGTTCAGTGGTTTCGGAAAAAGCTCTGAACGGCGCACATTGGGTAAAATTACCGAACTAGGTGAACCCGATTGTTTTATGAGCGATTTTAATAGGAAATTTGATGCTGATTCCGAATATACCTCATGTCCGCATACCTAAAATCGCTTCTTCTCGCTATTTTTTTCATTTAACAAAAAGTAACATTTTCCGCCATATTCTTTTACTTTAAAGCCTAACTACCGTCTATAGTAAGAACCGACTCTTACGAACTTCAACTTTCCACGGGAAGCGATGTAGTAACAATGTGGCTTATGGACTGAATTTAACAATTTAAATCTAGTTGTAGGTTGAATTTATGAGTTTAAATAGGTAGGGGATATGTAGGAGTTATAGTTCAGACAGTACCGTCGAAACGCTCTTGAGTCTGAATGGAAGGAAGCGTAACTGGAATTTATATGTTACGAAAAGAAGAGAGGATTTATCACCAACCGGTGTGCCCTAGAGCTTGGTCGACAGGGAAGTATGGATATGGGCCAAGCTGGTACCACCGAAGTGCTCCCGAGTAAATGGAAAGATGAAGGTGGTGTCAACCGTTCTCAGAATTTGATGGGAGTAAGGAGGGGACATGCTCAACCGGTACCCCGTTGAAGTTTGAACAGAAGATAAAGGAAGTACCAGGATTAGTGAAAGACAAGTTTTGAAGAATAACAACGGATTACAGGTTGTTGACACAAAGAGGAGAAATACCAAGCGTTGAATGACTGGAAACCTAGAGAGCCCATGTAGTAAGCTATACCGTCCATTTCCCTTTCTCTCCAGGTAGCTGGAGATGGGGCTTAGGGGTTTGTAACGGTTGACATTCCTCAGCTACCTTGTTAAATTTATTTGTAGAACAATTTTAAGTCAAGTTAAAATAGTAGGTTTCCCGCACTTAGGAATTTAAGTCAAACAGAAAAGTTGTAGAACATTAAATGCTGCTTCTATTGGTCGCCCAAATATGCCATTAACGGGGGGAGTGATTGAATTCGAAGGTTCTCAAATTGAGGAAAATTCAGTTTGTACGCATTTTTTAGAAAGTGGAGATGAGAGGTAAACTCAGAACAAAATTGTAGATCTTTAAACATTTCACACTGATAAAACTTCAGAGATTTAAGATTCAAAGAGATTTATTGTGTGCAAAGAACAAATTATGTACCTACGTAAGAAAACCTCAGAATGTATATTTCAGAAATTTAAAAAAATTACATAGTTACTTACATAGGAACTTTCATTGGATTCAGGTGCGAAACCCTCCATAGGAAAATACAAGCCTAAACTCCATAACGAGACGTTAGAACAAACTGATTCTCAAAACCTTATTCACATTTAGCTAATTATCCTATAAGAAAGATGAGTGCAAAGAGTACGTATACATTATTTCAGTCGTCTTCACTGTCACTATCATGGCCTTCTTTGTTATTGTCTGACAGTTTCACGTTTTCGGTGACCTTAATTTCATTTCGCAATGTTGCTTGTCACTCCCATCAAGGAATCTTTGAGTTGTCCCAAGTCGATTTAATTAGCTCTCGACGCATCAACTATGTTCAAAATAAAACTCATCTATTTTTCAATACGGTCAATCTTAGATAGCGCCCTCTACTTTAAAAAAATGCCCTCCTTGGAATGTGTTATGCCGAATTTTGAACACAACTTGAAAATCGCACAGAATCGCCAAAATAGAGTGATCCTCAACAACTAAATAGTAATAGGTATCTAAATCTGTTCCAAGCATAAGGACTGCTCGTGACTGTAATTGTTTTCTTCTCTAACAACATCTATTAAATTTTCAAAACGATGGCTTCTCTAACTAAATCTATTAAGTTTTCGAAACAATGACTTTTAAGAAATAACAAGTGTACAATTAGATGGTTTACAATCATGTCCTGATCGCAACGATTGTGTGTAGCCGTTCTGATACGACCAACTGCAGGGAAGCAGGGGAACCTCCCCGCCCAAGCTTGATGACGCGGTCTGCGTCAACCCCCCCTCCCCCCCTGGTGGGCACCCCTGCAATATTGGAAATAATATTCCAATAATAAACTATGTCCTATATATAACTATATCCTGCAAATAGATTAAGGTCCGATAAGCAATATTTATATTAATTTTCTTCAAAAATGAATGTCTAACAAAATTGATTAAAAAAGCCTTCTATAGAATTTTTCGTCGAATCGTGTTGTGTCACTCTTTTTTATAATTCACTTCGAATATGTAATGTACTGATGCCCATTCGGACTATACACGGACTATTGAACTATCAATAATAATAATTATTATTATTAATATACACAAATACATTTTTTTAAATATAGTTATTGGGATGATTATATTATTGTTCATGCGATAATTGAATAAGCGTTATAAGTGCTCAAAGAGTCAATTATGATTAGGAAGAAAGCTTGGAGAACGGGCGGGTTCCGGTTAGGCCTTCACAAAGTATACAATGCCCTTTTTTTCATCCTTGGTGACGTTTGGCTGAAAGGCCACCGAACCGGTTAGACAGATGTGTAAATTCGGATCCAGCATTGCATTTTCTTTAAAATGAGCCCCTAACCAAATGTATATATTTTAGGTTAAAATTGCCTGCAATTTTTTTTCTTTTTTTTACAAAGGGTCCTTTATTTTAAAAGGCAACAGGCCTGGACATGAAGACGTCCAGTATTCAACTCTCGACCAGGAATAATTTGAAAAGTATTTATGTCAATCTTATAATTGGTTGGTTAAGTGGATGATAGGTACCCGGTCTATTACGTTATGGTAACATTTTGTGGACCTCCGACACGATCAGTACAAGCTTACCCTATCATTGGTAGTTGAGGAAGAAAAATATACTTATTGGCGTGGATAGCCATCTACTCATTTATCCTTGTCATTTTTAACGTACGCAATATGTTGTGTACTGATGATTGCAGTGCGTCATTCACTGTTTTAGAAACCTTACTTCAAATGGATCGACAACAACTCCAAAAATTCGTTCAATATCTCATTTCGGAACATCACACTGAAGTACTTCCAACCGCTCAAAAACTCGCAGATGAAATTTTACAGCAGAAATCTTCAATCAATCAAATACCAGGTGAGTTTACATATTGAATAGTATCAACATTTTAGTTGAGGTAAATTGTCTTGTTGGCATTAAGTACGAAAATTAACAATGTTTGTTATTCCATGATAATGAATTGGTTACTTTGGAGTCATTAAGATGTTTTCCTTTTTTCTCCGATTCGATACTGTTATATGTTGATGGTTTTGCGTACACTGGTGGTAAGGTTTACCTGCTTGAGCCTTACGATTTTGTATGGTAATTAAATGAACATAAACTGATAATTTGATCACTTGAAATATCAATAAATTAAATTTATTGCATTTTAATATTCCATTCTTTAGAAAATGGAGTTTCAAATAAACTGCACAGTTGTACACATTTTTTGAGCCCTAACACCTAAAAAAAATCGCCTTATTTATTTATTTTTTGTGTGGAAAAATCCCGTTTTTCATAATATTTTTCCCATTTCGGATTTATCGTAGGCATTTTTTAGGTCCCGATCATTTCTAATTAAATTTGGAACAAATGGACGAGAGATATTGATTTTAAACTCAAAATCTGAATTTTGAAGCAGTCACGAAGAAGGAGTACAAACATAATCTAACCATTTGAGTTTTTATAGGTGGGTTCCTCGAGACTTAACAACCGATTATTTTACCTATCAAAACAGGAAATTTCGGGTGATTGTCGAATGGTAGTGGAGAGTCTGCCGTCTTTGCTCATACTGAATAGTTAATAAGGCAATATTGGTCCACTGTTACCAGTCAATCTTATGCTTTTGTCTAGAGATATTTCGAAAGGGATGTAAATTCGAAGCTATCTCAACTATCAGTGTCATTGAATACCTATATTTACGTACTATTCCAGGAGCACCTGATCCTACGGCTGGAGCCAGTGCTGACGACGACCACACTTGGCATTTAGATGAAGAGCAGGTCTGTGAGCAAGTGAAATCGTATTTATCACAAGGTAGCTATTACAACGCAAACAAACAGCTAAACTCGCTTTTTGCCAAGGTAAGTGTAGATAATGTGAAAAATTAGCCTGAATGTATTTTTTGAGATCAGTATGGATCGTAACTTGGATGTACCTGATTATAATGCTTTCTTTTCGGTTTTCATCTCAGGTTCGAGAGATGTTGAGGGCTCGGGATTCGAATGGGGCTAGAATGTTAACTCTCATCACAGAACAGTTCCTCTCGGATCCTAGACTGATGTTGTGGAAACAGCAAGGAACGCCAATGAGTGACAAATGTCGTCAACTTTGGGACCAGCTAGGTAAATTTGTCAGATATACTGTAGATTATTTATTAGAATAATTATATTCCCTTATTGAGGACATCGAAGGTGGGCAGTCAATCATTATCATGTTTCATACGTTTAGGTGCTTTGTGGGTTGGAATCGTATTGAATCCACACTGCAGTTTAGCAGAAAAGTTGCACTGGAAAAAACTTCTTGAGAAATGGACCAAAGTGGACGTTTGCCCTCTGGAAGACCCTGATTTTCGACAGCCTCCATCAATGCACCGTGTCAGTGAGGTATGTTTCACATTCCTAAGGAAATAACAGTGCTATTGTACATAAAATGATCTGCTGAAGGGGGCAAAAGATCAAAATGCCCACAGTAATTGGTATACAGGTAAGTACCACTTGGAAAGATCATAAGAGCAAAATCACACACTTATCTAATAAGATGAACGTCACAACGAGGAGCTAATGAACAATATTGTCGATTGTATTGTGTGTGTGATTGTATACAGCTAAACACGGAGATTGGGGTAAAAGTGTGTGAAAATAAGTAATACTTTAATAAATTAATAAAGAATGCAAATATGGGACGTGGCAAAACTCACAAAAAGAGATGAGTTTAGATGAGGTGTGGGTGGCTTATACAAAATTTTGTTAGGGAATACAACACCCCTTTTTCAGCTGTAGATACACCCTTCATTCTATTTATTACATTATGAAATTCAAAAATACCAATTTTCGTCTGTATGGTAATGCTGTATGATTGACACTTTTTGATTATCATGTATGCTTTACTGTTGGAGAAAGCACTTATAGCACTTTTTGCAGCCTCTCAAAATACAAATATAAAATTCTAATTAATTTATTCAATTGTTCATTGAAGGTGACAGCTGGACATCATTCTTCTGATAGTAGTTCAGATGAAGAAGTGGCTGCTGCTGTTGCTGCTGCCGCTGAAAGACACCGTCTTCGTCCTAATAGACGACGAACGTGGAGTCAGTCTCATCAAAGGCCAAATGCCGTCATCCCTAGAACTATTTTTCAACGGTACATGCTTCCATTATCTATTTAACTGTATGAAACTATAAATATAATTGAGAGGGAGGGGCGGAGGGAGAGAGAGAGAGTGAGATCTGGGGATTCCATTTCACTATCAGTATTGGCTATGTGTTATGTTACTGCAACGAAACTTTTCATTCCTTTTGAATCTGAGGATATTTTCTTAAATCAATTTCATTGGTGTTTCAGCTGTAACAGTTCATTAATCCAACCAATGAAATGAATCTTTCCATGTGTAATCCCAACAAATGTATGCACAGATCCTTATTTCTAACCAATTGGAAGCAAACTAAACTCTCAACTTTGTCATTCGTCCATCCTGATTGCCTTCACAGTATTGGAAGCTTTGCCGTTTAATTACCAAACCAATGATGATGAAAATTCCTCAGCTGAAGATGTCAATGTACTCAGACTCGTGATTGAACTAGCCATAGGTAAAGGAGATATCCGACCCTATTTAAGGGAAGAGGTGGAAAGCGTCTGGTTAGGTAAACAAATTTGTTCTATCTAGATTGGTTAATGGTAACGACCTGGCAGCCCACGTCCTGCCCTGTTTCCTGTCGTGTTCCTGCATAGTGTGCGTTACTTACTTCAATGTTCACCAAATTTGACATTTTTAGAGATAGGGATAAGGTTAGTTTCGGTAGGTAGTCCACTGAAGGGGTATCCAACATTAAAGTGATGAGCTCATGTTTTTTCTCATTTTTGTGATTTTTTTTTGTTTTTCGGTTTTTGTTTTGCTTATGTTTTTTTTTAAGTTGAATATTGCTCCCCAAATGATTTCTGATACGTTTTAGTATTATTTAACGTAGTCTAATTATTATTATGTTGTTTCCAGAGCTTTGGATGCAGTTGGTTTATCATGGGATAACATGCATCTGAAGAACATTCTATCGTGTGACTCCTATTGTAGCCATGTACCCGATAGTGCACTTCTCTCAGGAAGCTTCAATTCACTCGGTCAACCCTTGTGGCATGGTAAGAGTGTCAGTTTTTTGTCTACCTATAAACCTGTTGTTTATTATATTTTTTGGCTCGTTTTATTCACTTTCCGTATACTAATTAAGTTTCTTCTATACATTTTTCAATCACTGGTTGTGTATTTCAACAGAGCCATTACCAGTTTGTGCTGCAAGGGTTGACTCTCTCAGATCTCATGGACACCAGGCAGCAGCCCTACGCTTAGCAGTAGCTGTTGTTAGGACAATGAAACAACAACAGCTTACTGCCCAACGACAATGGCAAGAAACCCAAACTTATCACCAACCAGAGAGACCGATTATTAGTAGATCGCCTAAATGCATAGGGGATCAGCAAGCATGCACATCTAAATGCAGATATGGAGCCCATTCACGATATTATGATTATCGATACTGTAAACAAAGGTTTACTGATTGCCAATGTAGGATGCAATGCCCTTCGAGGTGTTATGAATCCCACCATCGTGTTGCTACCACATCATGCCCGCCAAATTGTACTTTGAAGTTGGCAACTAAAGAAAAAAGACCTTGTGAAAATGAAACTCCTTGCTCAAGTAAAGAATGTGCCAGTGCAATGTGGGCTGACAGTTGGATTGGCCATCCTTTCGACCCCATAGGGTGCTTATTTGATAATCTGGCTGAAGCGTCATTAGTTCATGACGACCAAAGTCCTAGAGCTCCATCTTATTTTGGTGAGTTATTTTGCGATTTTCATTATGGCGAGCTGTAATCAGAGCGTTCTTCGTTTTTCAAGTATTTCTATTGTGTTAATTCAATTAAGCTATTGCCTATTTTGTTTATAGACCCAGTTGGCTGTGAAGAAACTATATCAAATGTTCCTCCTAAATATCAACATGTACCTGTCGTTGGATCTCGAGATCGTTCTGAAACGTATTTAACTTTGGCTGTTGAGGGAGCCCTCATTGGACTTGGTCAACAGAGGATAATGCCACCTGGTCTATATGCACAAGTAAAAACCTTTTTTGAATTTCAAGTTTTTTTTTTTAGTTATTTCAATCTTTTCAATTTCAAGTGCTATTTAATACGGAAATTCTCAATCTCTGCGTAATAATTTTCATCGTTTTTTACCCTCAAGCAGTAATTCTGTTTCTCATAAAGAACTGACAAAGCACAGTCGGTGATATGATCATCCTGAGATTTAGGCACATCATGAATACTTTCCTCTGAGATTAAAATGGTGATCTAGCTCTCATGATGAAACTCCAATATCAGTCCAAACTTGATGTGAAGCTTGTTACTGGTTAAGGTGCAAAGGCCACGATATTTATAACTAAATACTTCTTCCATGTAATATGTAATGATACAATAGAATTTTTCAACATATAACTGCTAGGAATCCTTTTTTTGTTCCTTTGTATAGACATTATTTATTGCATTTCTTACCTAATAATTCAGTAGCGCTGCTTAGTTTGATATTTCCTAGAAAGACTCATTGCATTGATTGAAATTTACAGGAAAAGGCTTGTAAACAAGAAGACAGGCTGATCGCAAAATTACAAGAAATGGAAATGGATAACTGTTTGATTGCCGTGTTGCGTCGACAGGCTATTGTTCTATTGGAGGGAGGTCCATCTAGTGGCTTGGGATATGGAATCCACCCAGAAAGTATTCCAATGCATACTTTTGCCCGGTTCATGTTTCACTCATTGCTGAATTACTACCCAGATCTGGCATATGAAGTTGGGTTGAGAGCAATGAGGTAAGTTTTATTGAATGGTTTTTATATTACATATTTGGATGAATAGGTGTTGAATTGCAGATTCAAGTAAATTGCTTGACCTGTATTCTTTGTAAACAAAAATATCCTAACAACCGGACGAATTTGGGAAACAAATTTAGAGTTTTCAAAAATATTCTCTTCTTAATAATGCGCTGTTCCCACTCTCCATAATTTACAGCGCAATAAATTGGAACATTTTTCACGGATGATCCTAAGGTTTGATATACAGTCAGAGGAGTAGCAACATTGATCAATACTTTGATTCTATCACTCGTTGATGATTGTTGAAAGCAAGCCATCTGGGAATAGGCCCACTTGAAAACAAAAGACAAATAACAATGTTATGAAATTGTAAGAACTCCTGGTTGTAATCCCTTGGAATAGTACGATACGTGATAACTTGAGTTATAACAAAATTATCAAATTAGATCTCAGAATTGTGAAACAAGAAGTTGTTAGAGAACACTGTTCAAGTAGTGAAGAGAGTAGAGTGACTAATGGAGTCATGGTTCGCGTCAACAGAACAGTAACCTGTGTATGTTTGGCTCAGGCTCAGCTTTTCATGCCCATTAATCTGGGCCACCTTCACTTTTGCAGCAATTCCCTTGCTTGCCAGCAACGTGGGCCAATGTGTAGAGGGGAACAGCCAAAGGTAGGTAGGAGGAGCAGCCAAATCATTGGGGAAGAGGAAGAGGGGGTTGATACTCTGTTTTATTTTTTTTTGAGCGCTCTTCCCTCTTGGACTGATCAGTGTGCAGAGACTCTGGTCTCCAACCTGCGGGTCAGTTTTCTATGGAAGGGTTATGCAATGTTTTGGTGGGTGATCTCCTCCTCAATCTGAGACGAGCTCACACATGCATCACTCAACAACATGTCTATAGATAATTGCATTTTGTGCTGATATATATCAGCTGAACATTATTATTGCTTGTTACAGCAATTGAATACCCAGTAGATTTGAGTTTTTTGTGACGAGTAATTTTTAATCATTTGTTGTTACTGTCTCTCATTCTAGGTTACCTATCTTAGAGGATCAGGAGGATAGTGATGACCCACTCAATGGTGTATTGAGTAGCTACCCTCGGTGGTTTACTTTGGGCCATATTGAAACTCAGCAATGTGCTTTAGCATCGACCATGCTTAGTGCTGCCAAAGGTGATAATCAAAAGGAAATATCTAGAGTTGAGAATCCTTCTAAGTAATACACAATCCATCTTTTCTGTTGTTTGTGACTACAATATTTTGAACATTTTCCAGGTGAGGTTATGAGACTGAGAACAGTGTTGGAGTCAGCCCAAAGGAACATTCACAGTTCGTCACATCTTTTTAAACTGGCCCAAGATGCTTTCCGTTATGCAACACCTGAGAGTACCCAAGGACATCCTACGTTACTCAGTGTATCATTTGAGTTAGGCTTGCAGGTAGGGGACACTTTCTTAAATGAATAAACATGTGAATACATTCAACAGAGAGAAATTTCAAACTCATGTTTAGGTATGTTTTGGAAATGCGTTTTTCAAATGGCAGAATTACTAATAAAAAGTGGGTCAGTAATGGCATTGAGGGCAATTCACTAGCAAACACTAAAAAAATTATGGATGGACCCGCCATCATAGAGTCTGGTCAATGGCAAGGACAATTCATCCGTTTTGAACATTTATAATGAAGTTGCCCTCTATAGGGGCTTGGAGTAAAGTTTGCCCTCTTTGGACATTACATGCTGTCTGAACTACTTGACTACCAAACCACTTTGACTACAAGAGATTTCTTGCACTTGAAGATTTCCCAGTGCCAAATATAACAAAAAATAACTTGCCAAGGTAGCCCAAATAATATAAAGTACCTTGCCAGAATTCCGAACTGAGAGACTGAACTACTTCGCTACCAAGGCCAATTAATCAAGAATTTTCAATGATGAGAGTTTCCTTACATGAAACGATGTGGAACTAATAGTATAACAGTATATACAGACGCCTCACATGCATAAACACTTCTCCTATGTCATGCTGTAAATCAATATTGTTGAAAGCATACACAAATTTGCTAGGAAACCACCTCTTTTGACCTCTATACTTTGAAGTTAAATTCAATAATGTCCAACTGGTTAATTGCTTTTGTCACACAAAAAATTAATTATTTTTGGAAAGAACAAAAATGTAAATGCAGATAGTGAATGAAGGGAGAAAATACCTCAAGGGAATTACGGCTTTTTTGAAAGTTGTTGGTATCAGCCTCTTAAAAAATTCAGTGTTTTTGGAAGATACGAAAATTCAGTGGCTTGCATTTAACTTCCCTCTGCTCAATGCTTTCAAAAATGATGAACTACAACTAGTAGACCAGTTCCTGACCTGAACCACAAAACAATGTACCATATCATAGAATCTCTGCGATTTTTGAACATTGCAGGTTGGATGAAACAAGATAAGCAGAGTCGATATTGACATTCAAAATCGTTCCAGAGGTGTCAAACATTAGTGTCTAGAAGAGGCAAAACAATCAGGGAACAAAAACCAAAATCTCGCTGTCACTCTTTTTTGAGATAAATAGAAGATATGTGTTTTGGAAGATTGTCAACTGTAGTGTCTACTTCATCTTACCTCAATAGTTTCTTATGAGAAAAAGAAATGATGTAATATTTATTTCTGTAGCACCAGACACGAGAGCAAGTGTAGAAGGAATAATGAAACCGTTTCAAAACCAATTATTGTTTTCATGATTGTTATTTATTTTCTACAATACTCAACTTATTGATTGGTTTGTTTGTTTGCTAGAGCGCTGTATATGTAGGTACGTAGATAGCCTCAATGAAGATGTTTTTCTTTTTTAACAGGTAATGCGTATGACTCTATCATCTCTGAATTGGAGACGCCGTGAAATGGTCAGGTGGTTAGTCACCTGTGCTACCGAAGTTGGCGTTGAAGCTTTAGTATCAATAATGCAAAATTGGCATCAACTTTTTACACCGGCTGAAGCCACAGGTAAATGGACACTTTACCGTATAAGATTGTCTATAGAAAGATATATGTACATCATCAGGACTTTAAAAGCTGAGAATAACACTGACCCAACACCAGGGTGTTGTTTGGTGCCAATTATATTTATATATTTTGGTGTTTGGGTTTTCAGTGTGCTGAAATCAGGTCTAGTTTTGGAAATATACCTCATATACCTTTTTCTTGCTATAAATGAGAGCAATTCTTTCAGGGTTTTTCATGCTGAATCCAACTTTGGAATCAGATGTTTTCTATCTGGCCTTGTTTTTTCAAAAGCTGCATTTACA
Organism: Creontiades dilutus; assembly: GCA_031894815.1. Classification (NCBI taxonomy): domain Eukaryota; kingdom Metazoa; phylum Arthropoda; class Insecta; order Hemiptera; family Miridae; genus Creontiades; species Creontiades dilutus. The sequence goes on from JAVIWC010000600.1 coordinate 1,647,011, forward strand.
AATGTGTAAAACAGTGGTTTTTTTTTACTCATGAGTGAACCTTGTTCACTTTAACCGCTGTTTTTAGAGGAATAGAAGAAGATAGCTCAAATTGGGCCTCAAATGTGGTTCAAATTGAAAAATTAATTGACATTATTCAAGTCAATTACTTTTTTGAATACTCCAACATAGCTATAAAAAAAAAAAAAAAAAAAGAATAAATAAGTTTTTTGAGCTATTTTTCAAAACCTGGACCCAGCTGCGAAACAAAGGTTTTAGATTTGGATTCAGCTCCCTGAAAAACCTCAACTCCAACGTTCAACTCCTCAGCTCCAAACAGCGAATTTTTTCGTTGGCCAGTGGCCTTTCAGCCACACGTTTTACTATATGCATGAGGTAGAGCAGAGGAAGTCATCGCTCTTTTGATTCCTCAAAGAGTATGTGATAATTTATAGGATGATATAATGATTACATTAGAATTAATTAATGGCTAATTAAAACTAATAGAATGAAATCAAGAGTATAATTTCTTATTCTAAAAGGAACGAATGGCAATAGTTAATTTAATAATCTCAGGTTGATAATCCCTTAACTAACTCACTAGATTTTTTGATTAACGTACAAGATACATGGGATCCAAAACTAATTTAAAAAGTTGGAAATGAAGAGACAAATTTTACTATTTATATTTGTCATTTTGCCTCACAGTCTACTATAGGTAGTGTCTAACAAGGTTTTTCCACAGTTTTCATTTGATTATCATTAAATTTTCGGGGAATGTGTAGGTTGAGCTGTACATGGTTTCGTTATTGCTCTCAAATCAATACATCAGTATGCGCAACATCAAAATCCATGAACCACCAGTCTCTCACATCCCAGTGGTCTGATAAAGATCAAACTGTGAGGTTAGTTGTGGGAAAGATCAGTCAAATGATCTCGTATCAAATCCTTCAATGATTGTATCATTAGCAGAGTCGGGGACAATATACTAACCAGTTGATACAAATTACAGGTATAATCCTCGAAAATTAGCAAATTCAATTGTAAGAACTTGTAGCCACTTATTAAAAAGTGAAATTGCAGGTACCTGTAATTGTAGATGGTACATGAGGCAAAAGTACTTATGAAGTACTAGCATTTTGTGCTGCTGTATTTCGTCATTCCTATTACTGGTTTCCTTGATTACTGTAAAATATTAATAGATTTTTTCTAGTAATTGAAGATAATTACTTCACAAGCCAAGCCTAATTTCTACAATTTTCAACAGATTTTGATCAAACTTACAGCAAATGTATTGGTTAGGTTTAGAAGGTCGACTGTGAATTTTATCACTCATGATTCAATAGTTCAGTTTGCGCATGCACTCATGTAGAATCCATCAAGCATAATTTTGTCACTTCCTAATCACCTAATATTTCTCAAATTTGGATAGTTGTCGGGGTAAAATGGTTTAATAATCTCATATCGATTTCAAGTCAATCGGATCGTTATTGTACACTCCACAGAATTAGCACAACATACCTGCAATACGTTCTACCTTCCCACTTTGAAGCGTTGATGTCTGCTAAACATGTCATGTGACATTTTTGCCTTCTAAATCCCTCTAACAAGCCTGATTTCAATATCTTTCAACATCTCTTGTGATTATTCAAAACATGCCAATGATTCATGTTTCTAATACCAACTTGGCCGATGGTTTTTATTCTGGTTGTTTCTTTTGGCCTATGAGTATTTTCAAGAGAGAGAGAGAGGTAATTTTTTTCCTGGTTGATTGAGAAGAATCACCGTTGGAAGTAATACAACAGGAACCAATGAGGGTGAATACTCTTGTAACATCAACTTACTGTGGTGGTTTCAGGTCCAGTGGCAACTACTATCATGTCCCAAACAACTATCATGAGAATGAACCTTTCATTTGCTCAACAAGAGGAACTTTCAGCATGTGCCAGAACGCTGGCTTTGCAATGCACTTCCAAGGTTAGTTGAGGGGTTTACCATGTTGAATGTTGCAGCTAATACATTATTTTCTGTTCCTCTACCATGTTTGTAAAATAATCCTCAGTAGTGCTGATTTTTCTATCCCATTAAATTGTGCTTGGACTTTATCACGATATAGTGATTGATGATTTTCATTTTCTCCTTTTTTTATGCCCTTTAGTGCTCTAGCATTTTTGTGTGTGTTGTACATTTCTTTCCTGTTAAGAGCAAGAACTTTAATGGTTCATTTGAAAAATAATAAGACGGAAATATATTTATATCCACGTTTAAATTGTTTGTCTCAGGTCTCTCACCTAATTCAAAAGTAATATTTTAAAATCGTTTTCATATTTTTGCTAATGTTGGAAACACAAAAATTACAACCAATCTAGATGACAGAACCGTCATACTACTTTAATGGAATACTTCGTCACTTGTGAAATGTAACAGTTGCCTGCAACATTATTCAAAGTTTGTTTGGCCATGGATTCCTATTCAGTTCTGGATGGGATCATGTTCTGAAAATTGAAGTGGTGATACCAGTTTGGGACCGTGTTTAGCCAAATTTTTCTGAGGATAGTTAAGAATTAGTAACTTCCACAGCAATTTACCTGAATGAATAGTTTCAGTGTTTTACAATATCATTGAAGTACGAATAGCTGCAGGAATAATGGCATAAATTAAGTAAAATGGTAAGTAAAGTGACAAAAACATAAATCGCATACAGCATACAGAGACAAGACAAACATTAAGATGGATCGTACTTAATAACTTACCATGAGTACCTACCTCACTAACAATGAAGTTACTTAATCTCATTTCAATTAAGAAAATGGGTTAGGTAATGATTGAAATGTATATTTCAACAATACAACAGTTACAATATTCGATCAATTTCGATGGTTATCCTTCGAGATCAATTTTACACTGTAACTGAAAATATACAAAGATGTCATTAACATCAATTCTCTTCATTAATTCTACCAATAGTATTTATATGGTGATTACCACCTTTTATCACTAAACTTCAAAATTTACACAGACACCTCGTAGGTTCAATCGTTTCATGTTTTATTATAAACTTATTTAAAAAAAAATTCCATTCTCAATATTTTGATTATTGAATGGTTTAACTATAGCATTATGTTCTTCGGTGTTTTCTCATGGAGTAATCCAAAATCCCTTTAGCCTAAATGATTTATTTTCTAATTCCAACGTCTTATTATTTCCAGGACCCTCCTAATTGTGCTCTAAATGCATTGACCTTATGTGAAAATGATGCACTTTCCTTCGAGACTGCCTATCAAATAGTGATTGATGCAGCATCTTTAATCATGACTTCATCGCAATTATTCACTATTGCTAGATATATGGAACATCGAGGATACCCTACACGAGCTTATAAGCTAGCAATTCTGGCAATGAAAAAGGTTCACCTTGCTTACAATCAAGTAAGTTTTTTAATTGTTTATTAGATTCGTTACGATTATGTTATATAACATCACTGGTATTATAATTCAATAAACTTGATAAGTTGAGCACAAGCTAGTCAAAGCTATATGTTTACAATTAGTATCATTTTATATGTTATCTACAACAACTGTAGCAACGAAAGATTATTGAATGGTATTTAGAGTGACTCATTACATTTACCTTCAGAATCCTTGAGAAATACAATTCTTATAGAAGGAATTAGGGACAATGGGAATTGCCTCCATTTGTTTGTCCAAACAGCCCTGTTGACACACTTCCTAATCACTGCATTATTTTGTGGAAGATTATTGAATGGTAATATAATAGATCAAATGAAAATGTAATAAAAAAAAAAAAAAAAAAAAAAAAATTGAAAGATTATAATGCAGTTGGCTTAAGTTACTGTTCCCAAATAGATGGTCTAAAAGGAGATAACAAAGAGGCGCATGTACAGAGCACAATCGACCAGGTTTATGATCACGATGCTTCTTTAAGCTTTGAATACAAAACGATTCAATACTGTTGATTCGCTCCCTATTTTGTTCTTCATCAATCATTTTATAAAAATCCAATGAAAATAAATCAGAAAATGTGACTCGTTTGTTGGTAGGCCCGTTTGTAAGAAATGAACATATGAAGTATCTTGAATATGTAAAATAGTAGAGAAAAATAGAGAGAGAAAATATGAAGTTCAAAAAGAGGAGTGTGATTGAAGTTCAAACTAGCCAGTTAATCTCAAAGCAGGCAACAACAAAGGGATCAGTGTTCCCCATTCATGATCCTCTGCGCCAGTCCATTTGGAGCAGGGTGAAAGTCAATATGGTGGGTTCACTCAAATATAGTTCTCCACCCCGCTACTTCACCTGAACTTCCACATTTGTGATCGATTTTAGAATGAAGGCTCTCCATTTGCCATGCTGGAGCAATAGTAAATGGAATACTTAACTTTGCCTGCCAACCCCTACCATGCTCTTATGACCTAGTCAGTTGGTGGTCCAGGGCATTATGGGCTGGCAGGCCACTCCTTCTCATTAACCAAAAATTTCAAGTTGTTAGATCTTTACACAATTTAAAAGAACATAATTCATGAGCCACTAAGCCCCTGGCGCCGTTTCACTCAGCCCCTGACTGTAATTATTGTTCTGCCTATTGGAATGATAACAATAGTTATAAGGAAAGAAGAGATTGTTTGCTATTAGATTAGATTGTGTCCAGATACATGATGGCTGCTTCCCACGTTGCTTTGATCTCTACTGGAGAAGGTTGCAGCAGTCAAGAGTTAGGGTATTGGGCCTTTAAATTGTTACCCTGTAGGTGTTGGTACAGAATTAATCTCTTTGATGGCTATTTAGTAATGGTGAGTTAGTATTGGTAAAATTTGCCGTTACGTTAGAAAAATTTCCGTGTTAATCAGACCTGCAAGTCAGAAGAACGGTGAGACTTGAAGCTTCAACAACACTGAATGATCATGATAAAATTGAATGCTTTTGAAAATCGTACATCTAGAGGTTTGATGATAGAAGAAGTGGCTATTGAGATTGCAATGACACCAGTTGTACAGCCAAACTGATTAAGGTGGTGAATATCATACTCATTGAGTAGGCAGTTACTCTTTTTGGAGGAAGATGCTTCATTGAGAAATTTGTCTAGGCAGCTGCATTTTTGCTGCTTAGCATCAAAATTACTTTTGACCTTTTAAACAATCTGTGCATTTATTTTCTGCAAAGATTAAATAGGGAAATCAAATGTTTGACAGTACAGTTCCTCCGATACAAAATGGAGGATAGACAAACATTTGAGTTACTGCATCAGTGAAGGGCAACAACCATGAAATCATTACCACTAGTAACTAGTAACTAGTGGTAAGTTAAAGTGGTAAGGAACCAAACTGTTTGTTTCTTCATTCATAAGACATTAAAGCCCAATTTTGTATTTTCACGTAGGCAGGTGAGGAAATCTTCAACATCCTAAGGAGGGAATTGGATCTTTTGAGATACCCGTAAGGGACTGCACTTTAGGTTACATAAGATTCAAGCTCACTAAAACCTCACTTTCCTCTTCCCATTTGGAAATTGGCCTTCAACTGTTTTACACATCACTTCAAACCAAGAACTGAAGCCCAGTGAAGCTTACTGTGTAATGTGTTTCACAACTTACATGAACTCTTCCTCAATATCAGAGGGGCAGACCATTCAATAAAGACGAAAAAAATAGACAAAATAAAAGGGGGAGGACAACCAAGTATTTCTGATGCTGCCCCTTGGGATGTGGGAAATTTGGGAAGAAGGTGGAGGGAGGGTTCAGTAATGACTTCAAAGGAACTCAGATGCTGATATGAAATGTTCTCAGCCATACCCTTGATGTTATTAGGTGCCACCTGTTTTAGCTCAGATATTGCTTGCTGCAGGTCATTTCTATAATAATTACCTATTTAGCCCTCCAGGTCTGCTTCCTGTGTATGCTGCCACTGACAATTTGGACATCCAGGATTATGGCAGACCCACAGGGCTTGATGGCAACATTATCTGGTTTCTTGCCCCAGTCACTCAGCACATGGTACATTCTCTCCCTTTCCACATCCCCAGGCATTGAATGGTGAAGCACCTGCTATCTGACTAGGCAACCACATCATGCTGTAGAATATGGCAAATGGCGTCCACTATCCCCCAATAACCGTTAAAGGGTTTAAAAATCCTAATGGTAAAAAATCCAGGAATCAAAACTAGCGGACATTTCCAACAAGAAATGCCCCTTGAGACTTTTTTTTAGAGGCTTCTTTCCTGAGTTCTCTCACTTCTAAGTTGTTTTCTTATCGTATTTCTCACCTCACGACAATAAAGTGCCCATAAGTCCCTCAAACTACTCTCTAAAATAAATTTTGAGGGCACTGTTGGAATGAACAGTAGATTTCCTATCTTCATAGTACAAAATAAGAAAGTTTTAACATGACTTGGAAGGTGGCAAATTAGTCCAAAGATCAAATTTGAGAGTTTATGAGGAAAAACACTTTTTTCCATGTTTTTTCTCCCACGAAATAGACAGGTTTTGTAACTCACGTTCCCCAGGAAAAACCTTTTCCAAAATTATAGCTTTCCAACGATATAACCAAAAAGTGTTCCCAGATATAACTATATATAGCAAATACCAATGAACCTACCTGGTGAGATAGAACCCTATTTCACCTTGCAGCTTACCCAAGACTGTATCCACAATTAAGTTATAAAGGAGTGGAGACTGAAAATCCCCCTATGATTACCTGTGTCCAATGACTACACCTGTTACATCTCACCTCTTGTCTTGAGGACTGTCATGCCTTCATGTTACAGACAGGCAATATAATCAGCTAAGCAAGAGGTACCCCACCACCATGAAGACAACTGGTCTGGGCGAAACAGATAGCACTCTAAAAGGCCCACACACATATGTAATATATCTATACAAGAAAGGTGTAAGAAGAGCTAGATCATCATATTCTGTATTGATAGCACCATTTCAAAAATCCTATAATTTAAGAAATTGTCATCACACTCACCATAAACAATAGAAGATACTGATGTTTGGATGTGGGTGATAAAACTCTTTGTTGTAGTAGGAGTGGAAATTTCGCATGAATTTGAAGTACCTGAGGGTGAGGTTCGCTGGCTTACTGGATCACATTGTCAGGGGAAGAGAGGTGTATCAGACATATAGGTATCGTGGACATAGTTAGTGAATGGTTGCAATGTCTTACAGCTCGCACCTTTTGTACATTGTTGGTAACAAACGAGGTTAGTCAGACTTGGTTAGTAAGTTAAGCTGTCTTTATACTAATAATTTTCATGAGTAAAATCCCCTGCCTGTGGTGGGAACCATCTGCTACCACTACCGAATTCATGATGGTACTGCAGGTTGAATGCTGATCACAGAACGTAGATATGCTCTGCCACAATCTCTCTACCTGATATCACTGCACATACGAGCAGTGCTCTCAGTTTCTGGCTGGTGCTATCACTTACATCTTACCCAGACATTCACTTTGGCTCCAGTCCTACTCACTTTTGGACCAATGGGTACAAGTTATGGAACGCTCAATACGACTGCTTTATAACCTCTCAATTTGTATGTTTTGTGTCTCAAACAACACCTGGAATATATAAATACAAATTCACATTTTTTTTAAATTTTACTTGAATGTACAATAACTTGGATTTTTCCTGCCATCCTGAATATCCCTTTAAATAGATTATGTGCTGAAAATTATTTGTTACAACTAATTCATTTTCTTCTTCTGCATTACTAATACTATTTAATGTATCTGTTCTAGGACAGTCATCCTGCAATAAATGACGTACATTGGGCCTGTGCACTTAGTCATTCATTGGGAAAAGCTGAGCTCTGTAACATGATACCTTTACTGGTTAAGAATGTCCAATGTGCTACTGTTCTCTCTGACATTCTGAGACGATGTTCTATCACCGCCCCAGGGATTCCTTGCCCTCATACCAACACTGACAACCACAAACATCATCATGGACACCATGGACATCATGGGCATCATGGTCATCATCATGGAAGTCACCGTAATCCTATTTCTTGTAGGTCTAGCCTAAAACCACTTCCTTACGATCGATTACCATTACGACAACTTCTAGACGCAGCTGTCACTGCGTATGTGAACACTACACATTCCCGATTAACAAACATTTCCCCACGTCATTACGGTGATTTTATAGAGTTTCTTGAAAAGGCAAGAGATACTTTTATACTTGCTCAAGATGGTCATGCTCAGTTTGCCCAGCTAGTTGAAAATATGAAACTCGCTTACAAAGGGAAAAAGAAACTCATGTTTCTAGTGAAGGAGAGGTTCGGCTGACTATTGCATAATCCTTCCCTTCAGTTTCGGTGATGAACAGTTGGAATAAGCGTATAGGGAAATACTGATAGACAAGGACATTCGATAATGAATGTAATCTCATCTAAAATAAAATGTACTACTACTTTCCATGACCACAACTTCATATTGTCTATACTTAAAAGATGGTAGTAGGCCTTGTATGCCAATTTTATGATTGAAGAAATTGATATTATATTATCTTTATGTTGTGAGTAATCAATTTATGATTCCGCTCCGGCAGTGGTTTCATTGTTTCTATTTTGTAGGTTTAGACTATTTTACTCTAAAAAAGAGTAAAAATCAGGCAAACATTCCTAAACGTTTATTTGTTTCATATTTCGTATTTTTTCTTAAGCTTATTTATTTTTTAAATTCATTTATTGATTTAGTCATTCATTATTCTTAAATTTTAAATAAGCATCTCATGATCTCATTTTTCTAAATGAATTATGGAAGTAATAATGTCAAGGCTTTCATTTGAAGAAAATTTAAGATACTCAACTGATGGGTCGCCATTTTTTGTTGATTGCCAACATTTGTTGATTGGTTGTGGTTTACTTTTCTGTGTATGTTGGTTCTAATGTACACCCGTCTTTAAATGTATTGGAAAACTATTCCATAGAGATATTCTAATGTTCAACCACATTGCCAATTACTCATTTACAACTCATTATCTTCTTCGTATTTGTGAGATAATCGTATTATTGACTTCTTGGTTGAAATATTTGAATCAAGCATAGAGGTGAAATAGGAAATGATACCACTTTATCAACTGATATGTTGACTGTTCAATAACATTCTACTATTGGAACGGTTGTATTGCAAACAAGAAAAGAAATAGCAAACTTTATGTGATTGTAGAGAGTCAGTCAGGCGATTTGATTATATTGACAAGGCTACCGTTTTCTGAAATGAACCGACTGGTTTGTGTTCATTGCCGTACTTAAGAATGGAATATCATGACTCACTGATATATACATATAGTTGAGTTTTCCCACTAACATTCAAAATCGAAAAACGCTGCAAATCATTACACAGATAGCCTTTTTACGTAAATCACTCATCTATGTATGTTAGACGTAGTCTCCAGAAAATCATCTGAATTTGACACCTCGAGCCTCCATACCTTATGCATTTAAGAACAAAATACTTAGCGGCTGCCAGCCAGGAAGTCTAGCTCCAACCTCCCGTTGAATGGCACTGCAGCCTGGAGAACAAGCACTGCTGCCTACCTGAACATAGACTGATTTTCATCACTCGAAGATGAGGTTTTTGAAATGGTGACCGAACAGACGATCAACCCGAGTGGTCTCATTCAATTCAGGGAACTAATTTCTAACGTAATCCAACAAAAAGCTACCCTGTAACCTCAGACGTTTGAGATTATAGTTTGTTGATAACTTAATCCTTAGATATAATCTCTTAAGATTGATTGATCAAGATGCCAAGATTACTGCCACATTCCAGGTCAATGTCGGATTTGTTGAGCCACCAAATTTCGTTACCTGCTTCAGGCAGTGGATGGACTGATGTTTTTTATTCGAATTTTGAAATACATGTATCTTTAAACGTAAACTAATAATTTTTGAAGGGGATTCGATAAATGTTTTCTGTTCGAATTCATTATTGAACATAGACCAAAATTATCAACTACTTGCCCAATCCCATAGTAACCAAAACTCAATATCTACCCTGCTTTTGAGGTTGGCTCCTTTCTGTTTGATACTGTACAATAGAGTTTACGGCTCAATTTCCACCTCCCCTGGCAAGTGTTATTTTGAATATTTCCATTTCTTCACCATCTCTGAATATATTTTTAAAATTGATAGGTTTGTAAACAAATTTTTGTTTTTCAACTCAGCTTTCTTACACTGTTTTGTAAAATATTTGTTTTCATTTATTAAACTGTCTTCCTCCCCCCCCCCCCCCATTTCGGAAAGGCTACAAATTTGTTCTAAAAATGTATATGAAAGTGGAATTCACCCTAATATTTGCAAACAGATTGAGTTTTCGAAATAGTGGATATTTGAAAGGAATTTCTCTTTCTCATACCCTCCATGTAATACGAATGACTGTCCTATCAAAAGATGATTCTCTACAGGATGGATGTATACAGGTTCACATCTATAACATGAAACTTGAATCTAATACAAGAGATCGCACACATAATTACCGTGCTTGTATTGTTCCAGATGTTTTCCAGAGGGGGAAATGTTAGGATTTTTGATCAGCCGGAAAATGTTGGGAATCATATACTTAGTAACAGCCATATTTTTTCTGTAGATTCTGATACAATTATTGAAATAATATGAAAGTTACGTCAATGTCATATTTCAATGGAAAACGCGCGTGCAAATCAGGTTTGTAAAGATGGTAGGGTGTACTCATTTGAAGTATGAATTCTATATATAATTTGAGTACAGTTGAGTACAGCTTGAATAACAATTTTTATGCGATTCAAAATACTTCAAGTTATTGTAAACTTCTTTGCAAGTAGTGGAGCTATTCTAATTACGTTTTATAACTCGTAAGAATAGAAAAATTGTGTTCCATAGCAATATGAAATGATTTTTTTTTTTTTTTGGTAAGGAATGAAAATCGGGAATTTCATATAAAGAATCTAATATCTGTTGCCTTTATAACCCTTGTCAATTTTTTTATTGGATCTGTTGAAAATTCAAAGATCTCACTTGACAAAGTCTTACCAGGTTATACACTTGCAAAAAGAAATTTGTTCTTTATTTTACATTTTTCACTATACCTCTAGGATTATTTGTGTTCTGAAACTTGATTCATAGTTGTGTAAAGTACCTTCTTGATGGTTGCCTTGAAATCTTGTTCCGATTAAGAATACAATCCATTCATATCCATTGTATGGATTACATCTTGGTTTACATATCCATGGCATTCATGAAGAAAACCATGGAAATAATGGTTTTGACCTATTGAATTCAAGAAAACCTTATCAACAGTAACATCCTTCTGGTGAGTTCTGCGGCAGAACTTCTGCCTGCATCAGTTTAAGAACCACTTGTTAGTTGCCATTTGTATTACTCATAAACTAAGTCCTCTCTCGCTCCCTGACTCTCTCAAACTCATTATTAAAATGTGTAATATGAATTTACAGTCAAGTATCCACCTCATCACCTCTTCATTTTTCAATTCTTCAGGGTTCTCTCTATGTAATCTCTGTACAGTACATCCATCTTAGTACCTACACAATAAAGCGCAATGTATTTCTAAATATAATCAGCAAAACCCTCAAATACGTATATAATCATTTCTGTTCTTCATGGGAAACACAACCATTTGCTGGGCTGTTGGCATTTACCATGGTGACTTATAGGAGTTATTAAATGATTCATGAAGTTATTGTACTAAATATCAGTTTTGCATTGACGTATATATCAATATTTCTTTTGGTGAATCAGAAAATTTATTCAATAATAATTTCTTACTTATCAGCTTACATCAACATTAATTTGTCCTAAAATCTAAGACATGAAACGTATATCTAATAGTTTATTTTGATCATTTATCTGTTAAGAGAAATAACAGTAAGTAAGCTGGTGGAACTTCACTGTTCTCAATGATCATTTGGTGTTATGCACTTGAGTACCCAACGGTACCGTTTTCTCTGTGCTCTCTTACAAATATAGGAAATAGAAACGGTGTTAAATACAAAACACATTTTTCTATTTCAAGACCAGAAATAATTTGGGATGTATTCTTTATTCATGAAGATATCATTTCAGAATAATATTATGTCTTCTACCCAAGGATCTGTTCGGGTTATTGTAAATACATAGGTATGGAGTTCAAGAAATATGTATGAGTGACTGAATACATTTTATTTATTTATCTAACAAATTTTAAGATGATTATAATTTACATCTTTCATTCTGTAACATGCATGATCAGCCACAAATTATTTTATCACCATTATTACATCGTCAGATAAAGTAATGATAGTTTTTTTCTATTTTCTTAAAATGAGTGAACAGCAGAGAATCATGTAAACCCTAATGTTCAGAAATATGTTACAGAATGGAAGTTAAATTGTATTGTACAAAATATTGCTATAAAGGTACTTGACATTTTGAGTAGGTATGAAAACTCTAACGATTATTTGAAATTTCGTTTATGTATGAAAACTCCAACGATAACATCTGAGTATTATTGTTGGTCATGAAAATGTTGGTAAATATGACAAGTAGTGTTAATGAATCACTCTTGTGTGTTACTCGACTCTAAATATATGTTTTGTATTGTACTGATCATGCCACTGAAAATTCCTAGTCAGTGCCATAAGGTCTGAGTAGTTCAAGGTACATAATTTTAAAATATAATGGGACGACTGAAAAAATAGCACCTTCTAGAATTCACAATCTCCCAACAAAAATTGTCAATATATTGCCCTTTTGTTGGTTGCTTTTGAAGCTTACAAACTCAATTTAGAAAAATCTATAGAAGTACTCGATTCTGATACTTTTGATGCTTTTATGCTTCTAAATCTGGTATAGTTCCTCATTTGAAAAATTGTATATATTATATATGTATCGAGTGTAAGTTGTTGTGTATATTGATGAATACTTACCTAAGGAGTTTCAAAGCTCTGTATTGATAGTGGTTATTATCTGATGAGCTTCCATGTGATTAATTTATTTCTATTTAGTTGTTATGTTTGTTTTTTCTTCTTTGAAGTACTTGCCTCATTCTTAATTTCCTTGCATGAGGTATATTCTTTAAACCCCCTTACAAGAACTTCATCTTGAGTATTTCCTTGATTTTTTGTTTGTGTTTGGTTCATGTTCTTTCGACAAGTGGAATTAGGTAAAAATCTGTTATATATGTAACCAAAGATGAGATCTGTTGTATATAGAGACTATCTACAAAGTAGATTGTATAAACATTTTATTTGATAGCTGTATGTATCGTTTATTGTTGTGTAAAAAATTATCAATCAAAATGTGTTAGAGTACCAATTCAGCGCCAATCAGACACCTGGTACCAAATTCATTATTAAAGTTCTGGTGTTGAAAGGTTTCTACCTTATTGTATTATTTTGGATAGTTGCGTTAAAATCCTTTTTCACTTGTGCAATCAGCCATGGACACTACTGGCAATAAAAAATTTTTAAAACTTGATTCTTGTGGATTATTGTCAACCCATATTATAGGATATAGGTGATATTATGTCTTTTTACATCGGTATATGATTCATGGATGGGATTAAAATCGATAGACACGCAAATTATCTGTAGGATACTTCTGCAATCTAGTTCCTGCCTAATTTTCGCTACCTTGGTCACTTGTTCTAATTATTGTGCAGAAGGCAGATGGTGTCCTTTTCAATTTCTTTACATTACAACATGTTATTTGGCAGGTCATTCCGAATGTGTATTTATGTTTGTCTTTACCGTACCACCACCATCATCACACCTTCCACAATGTTCCTCCTATCCAATCATAGAAGTTCTGCATATTATAACACAATGGTTTATTTCCGTGCAAGATAGCTTCCCCTTGATCTCCTCGATCTGCTGCTCAACTAAATTTAAACTTGGGAGAAAGTGATATGGATAGTATAAAGTTTGAGTTTCCACGATGCACAATGGGTTGTATCCTGCCACTTCCCTAGTCCTCTAATTAAGGAAAACCTATAGACTTCTACTAATTGGTCACTTCTCACCCGATTGGGAGAACGTGGATGGTATCATTGAATTTTTTTTAAGATATCGTTTTTTAAATACATCAATTCTTAGATAGTGTTGATTGAACTTGATGCCAAGATTACTGGCAAATCCTGGGTCAGTGGCTGGTTTTTTAATTAAAATTCGTAAACTTTAATCTAGTAGTTTAGGAGCAAAGCTTCGTACCAATCTTCAATTCGTTTTTTGAAATCTGCATGTCTTGAAAAGTAAACCAACAAATTTTGATGAAGAGGTTAGAAAATGTTCTTTCTTGATCGATTAGAAAGTCTTATTACCGACAAAATTAACCAAAATTAATTTCCAAACCCAATGAATAAAGCAGCCATTATTTCCAAGCAACCTTGCTGGTTGTGTTCTTTTCCTTGTTGGTTTCAAATGCATCATTAACAATGCATAAGACAAAAATTGCTTTACAAAATAATTATCTTGCTTATTTTCAGACGATCTTGAAATTTGGAGCAAGGTTTTTTAGGAGCTTTTAGTGTAAAGTGGAGAGTTCATCAATTTTGACGATCTATCCATGGATAGTTGTTACAGAACTAATTTTTTCAATAGATACGTAGTTTGCTATTCCTCAGTCATTCAACTCTTCTTAAATATCTTAAATCGAGAAGCTGTAATGAAGTTTGGTAAAATACTCGTAGTGTAAGATGGTTAGGATCTCAATTGCATATCATACAAATTAATAAACAATGAACAAGTACTTGTTCATCAAATATCAATCAAATCAAATAATATCAAGCGATACCAACAATTACCAAATCTTACTGAAAGTTCATGAGTTGGTAAGATGCTTTTGAAGCAGATACACACGTCAACACTTCTACTTCTACTGAATGATATGTAAGATTCGACGAACGACTTAAAGGTACTCTCCTGGTGAAAAGTGAGGTACGTCATTGGAATGCCGTGAGTGGCAGTCATCAGCATCAACTGTCACAATCAGTTGAACGATGGTTCCCCCTGCATATTGCTCAGATCACTTAATATATACTGCATATTAATTACGGGCAAAAATCAATTTTAGCAACTACTAGAATATCCAATTCTTTAAATAGATCATTGATTAACATGTAAAGGTGGGAGCGAGTCATGATTCACAAAGTGGATTTATCTCATCTTTTTCAGCGAGTGGCCTTGGAATATTGATAAAGTAATATGGTATCGAGTTCCACGATGATTTACATTACTCATGTACAGCGGATACCCAAGATATGTAATGATATCCTCGTGCTTGGGCTAAGGGTAACGATAGGCATTGTTATTGACACATGATGACTTATCTATTATCCAATCAGCCGCATTACTGATGAGCTGAGGTTATACTAACGTGATGTAGTTGTTAGAAGTGTATTGGAATGTTAAACTTTCATCCTTGATGAACATGACTCCGCGATTTGTTCGTCACTGACATATTTATACTAAATCAGTTAGATAGGAAAAGAACTCGTCGCAACTGTGTAAGTCGAAGAAGTCATTAATGAAAAACATGATATATACAAAGTATATACCTAGATAGTTGAGATACCATTCCAAATCACACATTTATGAATTCAAAATTCACGTTATATCTCTTGCCTTAATTTGTTAGTTCATTACAGGTACATAAAATGTAGCCACGAATCACACAATTTGGATATGGTTAAGTAAGATCTGAAACTATGATCCTGCTGGATAGTCAGAGGTTGCCCAGTATGGAGTCAATTTGTCTCTTGAAGTGAAACAGTTTTTGTAAAATGAGTTACCACTTGTACAAATCTGTTTCCATGTACAATAAAAGAAAACATTTAAAAATATAATAACAGTGATCATTGCAAAGATTTAAAACTCGAATAAATTATAAAAAGATCCTGAAGTTAAACTGACATCTGTACTAAGCAACAGGCTTTCTTCCTTTGTTAATTGTATTATAACAATGAGCTGATAAAAATGTCGTTCCAAAAGTCAACGCGATGTTTTTAATTAAAAACGGTCAGTAGAGATATACATACCTATCAACAATGCAGTCATTCAAGTGATATTTCTATGTTATACATATGTAGGTAAGTAAAGGATGAAGGTAAACAGGATGACACAGAATATGATTAGCATGGGATTGCTAATACTGATTTCCCAGGTAGGTACCTATTTTTTGCTATTCGGTTCTCAAGACTGAATAATTTGATCATAATTGGATGTAATAACTGAAGGTGTAACCATAAACATAGAGTGAAGTAATCTGAATGCGTCTTTTTAAATGTGGTCGTATACGGTAAATTTAGAAGTAGAACTATGTTGAAGGATAGAAAGAGTCGTCAGTGAATTTCACGTTGTGCGTATGTTGAGGATTGTTTTGATTGGGTTATGATGAATTTCGTTAGAAGCCATTAACATTGCTTAAAAAACGTAAATAACTCAGAGAAAAAACATGGGGGAACAAATAAGAATAAAAATAATGATTTGAGCCACACTGGAGGAAAAACTGGAAACATCAGTTCTCTCGGTCTCGCAATTCAAACTCGTACAGGTCCAAAAACTTCAATACATCTTCGTTTGGCAAGTTCACGTGATGAAGTTCAATAATTGTAAGAAACTCGGGGGAAAATGCCGGGAGAACAAAAAACTAGAACAAAGATTGTGTGAATTATTCTGGAGGGAAAACGGAGGGAAAGCTGTGGAAGATGTGATTCACAAAAAATACGCTGACGATCAGCCCTGCCAGCCCACATATGTGAAGATGGTGAGATGCTTGCTACTTACCTTATATTTGTCTCCTTTAATAAGCGGTGAAAAACCGACACTGGCCAGAGAATTCCCGAGCACGTATTCAGCCAGCAGACTGCGTCATAGGAAATTCTTTGGGGGGGGGGGGGGGATGATTGAAACATGTTTGATTGAACATTCAAAAATATATTTCATCACTAGATTGTAAAGAATAATGAACCTAGTAGATAATTAATTTAAATATGGTTTGTTTTTCTGTCTGAAAATGTATAAATGACGTTGGCAGTGCTCGAATACTGTCCGTGATTTTGGCGCTGGCACGCGGCATGGTTTTCAATGCCTACATAAATCTTCTTTTAGTTTTAGATAAAATCAGGGGTGCTTAAGAGTATTTTTTACAGTTTAGTTTTGGGGAAGGGGGTACCAACTTACATGGGGGGGGGGGGCTGCTAAGTTTAGAGGGCACCCCTGGGTAACTTGTCAGAACATACGTAAGTACGATGAAACGTTGGATTCATTCTAAAGGCAGAAGCAGAGAACCTCTTGAATTAGTACAAAAGGGTCCTGTAGAGGAGTAAAACAAACGAAAAACAGAAATATATATATGTGTATATCAAGTCGTTTAAGGAGGGGAAGAGGGAAAAGCAGGTGCTTGTTAACCTATAGTGAACTTTTCAAAGACGACTTATTTTCAAAAGTAAAGTAAACAAGGAATTTCACCTTGGATTTTCGTCCGACTACCCGGAGGTGACGCGGACCTCGCCAGCCATCCTCTAGATATGATTGGAACTAGGTCTGACGATTTCGCTCCTGGCTTCCCATTGCCTGGGTTGGGAGCGATTTGGATTCACGTGATATCGAGATCAGAGGTGAACTGTCTAACGACAGGACAGGTAGGTATACAACACTTGATAGGATTTTGGCCCTAATCTTTGGTGTCTGCCAGATTAGAACCGGGCAGATCTGTACTCCCACTGAAAGTAAGCAGCCGAAGGGCCGATGCCTTAGCTCGCTCGGACAACCTGTCCCCTTATTTTCAAAGGTTACATAATTTCAACTCATTTTCAAACACTAAAATTCAATATGGGGGACGATTCAAATCACGAATTTACAAAGAAGAAGAAATTCAACAATTCGAGGAATAAACGAAACTAATATCAGAATACAGTTAGAGAAATGATAAAAATGATCGCGTCTTGGACAACGTAGCGCGAAAAAAGTTTGAACCACTCCCACTTCAATATCTGTGTTGGACAGAATCTCTTCACTTCGGACGATGAAGGAGATTGATCTTGACAAAATACAATCTATGACCTTAGTTATCTCTCTGTGACATTCGTTTTTTTTTTCAAAATTTTCCCTCTCAAAATAGGATTTTTAAAGTCAGAGGATGACGGGTGGTCTCCCATCTAAACCGATTGCCCTTCAAATTGCTTAAAAAAAAAAAAAAAAATAAAAATAAAACACGTTTTTAGGCCCTTAGAACTTATGCGAGTGAGGCGATCGGGCATTTAATACGAACGTCTTGTTCCAAACCGTCATCATACGTCTCTCCTACCTTACCTCATGGGATATCCAGTCCAGGCCAAGTACTAATTCTGGCTCGAGCGATGAGGACTCGTATTGTATATTTCCTTCCAATCCCACCTCTCCAAGTAAATTTGACTCAGTTCTCAAAAAGCAAGGTTTCGAGCCAAAAATGGGAACCCAGACGTTCATACTTCTTCCAATCCCGACGTGTAGCACGAAATATGAAGAAATACCCCGAACCGAACCACAACGACAGAGATCGAAGATGCACTCTCCTCACCTACATTGACCATCTCACCTATCTAGCCATAGCGATGACCAAAACGAGGCTGAGGAGGCACCTGGAATCAGCACAACAAACGAGACCGCGGCCACTTCCTTCAGTAAGCCGCTGACCCTGCCTCTATTCTAAAAGCACATGGTTTCTCCAGCCGAAGCGGCATTCAGAGGGCCGAAAATCACATCCAAGCTTCCGCTAAGGTAATGTCATTGCTCACTTACGAAATTGAAATTCAGTGCACTGATATAGTCAACAATCCACGCCAAACACTGTATGATACATTGAAAAACCGACTCATCAGTTAACAAATCACCAGATAACAAAGTTGCAGACTTTACGAAGGTACTGTTCTTAAAACACCATAAACAACTATCTGGAAATTTAAATTGAGTTAATCTCGAAAGGGACTGAGCGAAGGTTATAGACAGCAACATGGATGAAACAATCACCTTCATTGTAGTCTCAAACTAACTCTTCGACAGTTCTGAACCTTCGATACAAGAAGGTTTAGGGAATCATCAACCATTTGATGTTGAAAAATATGCAGGAGAAAGACTGCACTCCATTCCGATAAATCGAGAAAGTGAATGACTTCGATTTGGTACTAGGTAGGTGGTAGTGACGTAAGAAATGCAGTCAGGAAAACCCTTACTGGTTTCGCTGGGGACATGATAAGAATCGAAACTGAATATTGTGTGGGATCAGCTATGGGAGTGTTGAAACCGACAAGACTAAATAAATGTCCAGGCAAAAACAGTTAACTTGTTAGAATTGTTGGATTCATTCCAAAGGAGTAAAAAAAAAAACGAAAAGCAGATATCAAATCGTATAAGGAGGGAAAAGTAGGTGCTTGTTAACCTATAGTGAACTTTTCAAAAAAATAATGGGGTTCTACACACATAATCTCTACCGGTATAGTGTAGTGAACTAATTAGATATGAGGGGTGTTCTTCGGTACTCCCCCCCATTTTCAAACGCTCGTCGCTTCATGAAATTCCAACAAAAATTTGATGTTGAGGTGATTTTTGAAAACTTCAGTTTGTCTAGTTGCATGTCTAGTGAACCTCAATTTACCAGAATTAGGTAGTAATGGTGAATTACTCATTCGAAAAAAGTGGGGGGGAGGGGAGTAACGAAGTATTTGCCATGTCAAATTCTTCGGTACTCCCCCCACGGTGAACACAGTATTTTCGACTACCAATATCGCGTCTCAACCTCTTAACTTTCGATCAAAGTATTTCATCGCTCTATAATTCATACCTGTACGTTCCCAAACACCCCTTCCTGTAAATTCCTTTTTAGAGATTAGTTCTCACCAGAATTCGACTTCCACCCCTTCCACAAATTTCACAGAGAAAGGCTGATAAAATGTTAAGGATTTGCATAAAAATTAATTTATTGTACATGAAGGGTACCCATTCGATTATTCATGTAATAGTAGCATTACATGGCTTCATTAGGATTGTATATTGTATATTGAAAATATTACAAACCCTCGCCTTCCGTTCAAGGTTTAAAACGCTTTCAAGCCCCGTGAAGGTAAACGGTAAATATCAACTAGTAAGCTTGCCTATCTCTAAACAACAATTCACAGGAACAGGGGTGTGAGGACGTGCAGGTATGAGACATAGAGCGATGAAATCCTTTGATCGAAAGTTAAGAGGTTGAGACGCGATATTGGTAGTCGAAAATACTGTTTTCACCGTGGGGGAGAGTACCGAAGAATTTGACATGGCAAATACTTCGATACTCACTTTTTTCATGGCGAATTTGGCTTTTACAAAGTTGTTGCTTCAAAATATGTACACACACATCAAAAAGTAGACGAGCTGAAGTTTCCAAAAATCACCCCAACATCAAATTTTTGTTGGAATTTCATGAAGTGACGAGCCTTTGAAAATGGGGGGGAGTAACGAAGAACAGCCGATATGAGATCAGCCTCACATTGATTTCAAGATGGCTTGTAAATTGGACATAAGAGAAGAAATTTACCTGAGTTGCCTGCTCCAGCCTGTTACAGTTACCGCACGATGCTGTGCTATCTAGTTTATGTAAGCACCTTTTGTCGTAAATTTTGTTTCAGTTCTTCCTGGAATGTCATTTGTAATTGTGATATGGGGAAGCCATTCTTAATGGGGATGTGAATTATTTCGTGAGAATTCAGGGAGTTCTCGAAGTTAATGCAAAACTAATGATTCTCACATCGTTCATGTAGGTCTATACATCTGGATCTTGAAATCTACTACGCCTAATACGTCACTACTTCTAATGACTGTCAGCAGTGTTCGTAGTTGCAAATCCCAATTTAGATTCGGCAAGCTGCAGTTGAGGGAGCCGAGTGTCAACAACTGTTTCAGGCAGATTCGAAGCTGACTCTCTTCCATTTCCCGAATTCTAATACAATAGTTAGTTTTGAAATATAGGTACCTACTTTGAGTGCTAGTCGATCCGTTTGTGATCTCAGATAGTGCCCTGGGGTAGAGACATTGGAAGCTGTTGAAGATGCTTGAGAAATTCAGTTTTAACCACCTCGATCGTATCTAGATAGGCACTTCAGCCCCATAAAATAACATCAACTGATGGTAGTTTGAAACTCTTTCCAGGTCTAGTAAGTTCAGGGTTGTCTTACTAGCTTTCAATACCGCATGTTCAGAGGATGCAAGCAACTTATGAGAACTAGAAAGTTGCACTTCTAGGTACTGTATCGACTTGACAAAATCTGTCTTTTCCTCTTCACACATTATACCCAGTTTTCGCTTTTTACCGGGTTTCTGACATTAGGGTGGGGTAGGTTGACTTGACAACAATCATTGAACGCATGTACTCTTTTCTGGTTAATGTAGCTGTCTTCAAGGAGAACGCATGATGATAATGTCTAAGGCATTGAAATCGAGGATCATAGGGCCTAGCTTAGAATGGTTCAGGAGCTACTAAAAAAAAAAAAACTGAAAACAGAAGTGTAATCGTGAGTGTTCTAGCGAAGGAAGTAACGACTTTGCCGTATTCTAAAGAAGTACATCGGACCCACTATTGTTTTAGATGGATATAAACAAAGCGTTCTTTCTGGAGTTACCAAACACCAAAACGTATTTATTAGCAGATGGCGCTCCCAAGCTAGTTGACAAGGTGCTTGTAGAGGAACCTAAAATGGAAGTTATTAAATGGCAGAAAGCCTGCACTGAGATACCATAGCTTTCCACACACTTCTCTGCTGCCATTCACTTTAAATCTTCGAGCACTTTGGGGTCAATTGACGAATTGGTCTGAAACGGATGGTAGTGTCGGCCAGACGTGGGGTCGAGGCCACGTTTGGGATGAGCTCTCCCGCACAGTGGTAGGAATTTGGGCAGTATGTTTATGAATGCACATTGTAAGTATTCGTGTGGGATATTTTTGGTGACTTTCCTTTCATAGCTTCATGAAGAACATGCTGTGTGCATCATCACAGATTTGGTCCTAAAACGCCTCGAAGGAGGATTTGTACTTGATTATTTACATCTCCCCCCCCCCCCCCCTCTCTCTCTCTCTCTCATAGTTGGACCGTTCCACATTACTCTGAATTAATTCTAATTTGCCGTCCCTCACTTAGTCTTGCCTTAATAGCAGCGGTATTTGGCTGCTGTAGTAATCCATATTTATAAAAATTTGTATTTATGGTGCTTTTTTCATTGATAGCTGTAACAATTATTCTTATCATAAAACCCTCTCATTTTGTAGACTAAATTGAAGTTAAGTCCAAAAACTACCAAAGGTACAAGAGAACAAGCTCTATACATATAGAGATTTGGGTTGATCAGTAAAGATTGATACACGAGGTTTTTTCGGAGTATTTCTCTTAATACACTCGGATATGTCTGGTTGTGTTATTGGATTGAACGATTGATGTTGCTTTTGTGATAAACGCAATGCTAGAAGGCGGAAATGAGTAAGGTGGCAGCGGAACCCTCTTGCTTTCCAGCGCTATGTGTAGTGCTGTATGTGTTTAAATTGGGTATCAGATATCGGTAGGTAGGTAAGTGATGGGGTGTGATGGATAAGAAAGGAGTGTTTCATGTTGAAGTGCGCTGACGTGAGATAGATTGAGTAAGACTGATGCATGTTTCTTTTCCCATTGGAGACGGGGTTGAAGCCATCAGTCGGTTAATGCGTGTTACAGAGAAGTACCTTGTCAACAATCAGCGTGCACCCAACTCCCTCACATCAAGCCACACCACTTTTTCTCACCTTTTTTACGCCCTCGCTCTATCTGTTGTCCTTTCAGATTAAGACTGATTACATTCTGGGAGATGAATTAGACGGTATTGTTGAGAAATAGCAAGTCGTTTCCACAGACGCGTTTAGGTGCCGACTATCGACTGCTTACACATAAATACGACACTAATAGATCAAGAGTGGTAGGTGCACTCGTATAATGGATTGGGAGGGGGGGTTTGGGAAGTAATGTATTGCTGATTTTTGAATACCAACAAGCTGGGTTATCAAAACGTTCACCTCAGTATTGTTTCATCGTGATTTTGATTCCGTGTAATCGAGGATTGCAGAATATACTTATAGCTCAGTTCACCACGAGGAGTTAACTGTAGTAATATACAAGTAATTGTGAACCTTTTGAGGGAGAGTAATTAACATCAATTACTTTTGTGTTTTGATGATCGTTGACTGGTCTGCGGGAAACAATGACAGTAAGATCCGTTCCTGCTGAAGGAACTTTGGTATTATTTTGCCTTTAACTCTACTTTGAACGGTTAGTGGTAGTTTCCTCCACTTAAATAATAAATACAAAATTAATAAAGAATGGAGGAATTTATTAAAAAATCAACGACTTTGGAAGTTCCTGGGGATCGAAAAGAGGTTCAAACGCAGTTTGAACTAATGTGAATGTGAAAAGTAAAAATTGCGGTTGAACAAACATTTCATCTAATTAGCTTCGCAAGCTACTTTGATTGTAAATTTGGTAAATGCTTGAGTGTTCGATCTTTAATCATGTTGTTGTTCCATGACAGCGTGAAATAGGGTGAAAATATATTGCTGAGACAGCATTCCTTCATCCCAAGTCTTGTGCGAGGGTCGGGTCTTGTGTCAAGCCGTTGGCGGGGTGAGTTCGGTCGGCTGAAGATTCCTCCCACTACCCTCACACACCTACTTACCTTCAGCACGTATAATACGTAACACCCTTCCAATTAAACGGCCCCTACGTACAAGGGCCAATGATTACGAGATCCATGAGCCTCAGCAGTCTGGGCAAGTGAATTATATATGCACCCCTCTCCCTCCGAGCCCTCTCGTAAATGCGCACAACTACGCCGCTCGCCACACGCACACTGGTCTGCTTTGAGTCCAGTTAAGTTGCTCTCGAACCCTACGGTGACCTTGACACAATGGCCAGGAACATCCCTTATAATTGGTAGGGGACGGCCGGACGTAAGTGCCGCCTGGGGTGAAACATAGGGTCTTCTAATTCACTGGCACCCCTTCTACTTCCTGTACTTCGTATCGTCCTTATTTCCCTGTAATTCTTCAGTACCGCTTCAGATTACATTAAATGGAACATACGTAATAATATATATAAATCTAGAGCTATTTATACAGTTAATTCACATTGTTCAAAATTGATGTAAAGCTTAGATTTTCGAGTTTCTTGATCCCCCACCCCCACCAAAACATTGATCTTTTAGTGGGTTTTGATTAATGAAAAAACATCTGTTCCACAATAAAAAATGTTTTTCTGCAAACTAAACTGTTGTTCATCCAAAATACATTGTCGCACTCACATGGTTAAGAAGTACATACATAGTACTTGAAAATACAAAACCCCGTAGTGTTCCACAAATTACAATCATTTCTGTTTGAAGATGGCTCTATGTGCTTCCCTATGATATCCAAAATAAATAGGAGGGAATTTTTCGGTTTCGTTCCATTTTATCGACAAAAAATCGACAAAAACTCTTTCTATGAACTCGATTCAAGCCCCAATTTCTTACCATTGTACTACAAGTGGATAACACGTTCGAGCCAACAAACATTTTACTAAAACTAAATTTGGTCAGAAACAACAAATTATCAACAACATCCAATGCTACGGCCAAATCAGATTGGGGCTGATAATACACGGCGCACTAAGCAACCCCTCCTTCAAGACCAGGGGGTCATGCGGGTCATTGCATATCCTTGCTCCTGACCAAGACAATGTCTCTTCCGTAGATTTCCAAATTTTCGAACATTAGGTATTTTTTAGTTATACAGCGTGTCCCAGGAGCTATGCACAATCCGACACTACGTATTGTACAACTGATTTCCAAACAAAAATGTCTCTTATCACTTTTTTGCTCATCGCAATCCATCGTAAATGAACACAAACAATAGCCGTCTCTCGGCTCTTCGATTATCTTGACTTTGGCCGGACAGCTTAGAAATGCCGTAAACGCCGTTCACAAACGAACGGGTTTATGCATCCGACAAAACTAACTAGACTCATTTCCGCACCACTACGTTCAACGAATGCTTTGGGATGAAGGTTTTGAAGAGGATGCCACAACCAACGAATCACAAGTTGTTGCGACAGTCTCATCAGTGAGTACTGGGAGCAATGTCTAAGCCTCAAAATTTTGTCTAAACCTCCAAGATTGAGCAATACATGATAAAGAGCATTTTATTTTTACATAGGGACCAGCATCTGTGCTTTTGTCCCCGCTCACTATTCAGAAAAACCAATCTCTCTTGAAATTTTGACAAAGATTAAATTCGAAATGTCAAATCGTTTTTTCCATTTTTATCCGCGAAATTTCTATCGAACCAAGTCTATTAAATACACAGTTCAGTAGAACCATATCCAACCTGTGCATAAAAAACAGGTCTCATTCCTTCAAAGGATCGATTCTACAACTAATTCGCAACACAAAATTACTTCTGAAGTTTCTGTCCTAAATGCTTGTATTCAGAGTTTTTCACGATTAACTACCCGACTGATAGAATGATCATTACAATTACTGGAGGAACCAGGAGAAACAGGATGAGCAATCAAATTTTGAATCCAATGTTTCCACTTGAGAAATTTGCAATTGATCAAACAGAGTCATCATTCCCTGAGTTTGGTTTTTGACTAATTAAAGTATTGGAAGGCCCGATTTAGATGCAATTTGATTAGGCGAACAATCAACTCCACCTACCGAAACTCCGCTGTCTCGGCGAGATTCACCCTTTCCGAACGGATTGCTCAGTTCGGGATTCATCTGTCTTCAGATGTCGTCATTCCCCATCAGCTTGTCCTCCATCCATTGTAAATGATTGCGTATACAAAGAACTGTCCTGAAATACCAAATTGGGAGGAGCAGTCACTGATATCAAATGGATTCCTCAACGAATCTGATCATGAAAAGAAAATCACTAAAAATTTATTTACTATACTATCAATCTGTCATGAAAAATTCGAATATATATAATATATTAATAACTGCTTTGGAAGTTAACTAAATACACAAATTCAAACTAACCCTAAAGTTGATTAAAAAACAAACAAACTACAGATAATGCGATGATAATGTGGACGTGAATATTGGGGTGAGTTCCCTAAAAACAAGGAGTCTGATCTTTGTTCGCTCCTTCAATAACAATCATTAAGTTCGTTTCAACATTTGCTAGAAATAAAAGCAACATTTCGTTTCCCGCGTTTGGCGCCAAATGTATGTTAATGGATTTTCCAGGATTAGCAATGTCAACTTTTTCGGTCTGTTTTTCACACATAAATTCATTTCAAACATTATAGTATAAACTTAGAAGGGAGTAAATGTAACGCACTTTGCAATAGTGTTCTCATGTTTAGTTTTACTCCTTATATTAGGGGAGTGAAAGGCTTTTAGTGACCCAAGGTCGAAAACACAGAAAAAATCTTTCAAGTTTCAAAAGTTAGATTTTTAATTGTGTAAAAAACAAAAGCTCTAGGACGCACTTTTTGTCGCGAATTAGTTACCGAATACGATAATGAAGCTTGACGGATATAACGTGACTCAATCTGTATTACCAGCAAATAATGGTAAGCAGTCCGACTGCAAGGGTTTTCTTAAAAGAACTTACTTTATCGAATTCTATTCTCCTCCTACAGATATGTAGTATTTTCCATGAATTCTCATTGGCGCCTAACACTTCCAATACAAAGAGGAGCTGGATTTTTTGAACTGTGGAGAGTCGGAATTTGGTTTAAATGTTCTTGGTAACTTCTAAAATACTGCTAAGAACTGTACTCAGGGATTTGTATGATGATTGAGAACAAAG
Source organism: Creontiades dilutus (assembly GCA_031894815.1). Lineage (NCBI taxonomy): Eukaryota > Metazoa > Arthropoda > Insecta > Hemiptera > Miridae > Creontiades > Creontiades dilutus. The sequence goes on from JAVIWC010000600.1 coordinate 1,673,807, forward strand.
GGCCCGGATATGATACGTGGTGATCATATTTGTTTTTCCAAAACACTTCTGAACGAATTCTGACAGGATGTTTCAGGAACCCGTGAAACATCCCACTTCGGCCAACTGAAACGAAGTAAGTAAACAAAGGTACGCTGCGCCTACCCCGACAAGTGTAAGTCAAAGGCACACCCTCGCTGACTAATGGATCCCCCTTCCACTTCCATCTTCCCTCAAGTGGATTACTACTTAAGTGCACTTAGAAAGAGTTGTATTATTGGAAACCTATTTGGACGCGTCATCCCGGGACGCCCCTTTTTTATGCATTTCACGGGGGACCTCGGAGGTGAGCGAAAATGAATTCTCATTACCATACTGTTGCGGTAGATGGGGAAAGGATTCACTCAGCAGGGAGCCCAACGAGCGCAATGTTCCCTAATCTCCAGTGCTCTCGCCTTCTCGTAGAGACAGCGCCAGGAAATGCCAACCTGAATCCGATGGTCTCACATTAAACATAAGGCACCTTTGAGACCCAATTTTAATACCCCGAAAATTTCTCGATTCCGGCATTTGTTTTCTTGTAATTAATTTGTGTGATGAATATCGGTTTTATTTTCAATTGTTTCCCCTTCCATTCGTTAAAGAAGGGATTTTCCCTTCCACATATTTTTATTCAAGTACATTATTTTCCTGAAAATGACGACGAATTCAGTTTTGGGAAAAGGCCCGAACCTACGCCTTTGGTAGACTCCATTTACAAACACACATTCTCCTGTATGTGAGAAAATATATAAATGTTTTGATGAATATTTATGATACGTCTTTTTTTGAAGAGATTGAAGCTATTGCAATGACTCTGAAAGCTTTAACAAAAGTTCTTAAATTAAATCCGTTTTGAGGCATCTTGAAAGAATTCCTGGATTTTAAATTCTTAAATATAGATTCTTACGTACGTATAACTCTCGGTAAACCATATCAAAACCCTCAAAAAACCATTTCATGAAAAAACCGAGTTTTTGAGAGCAGGAGAGTAGGTACATTCAATTGATCAAGTTATGAATAGAAGTTTCATGAATAACACTGGAAATGGCAAATCTTTATTGCAATTTTCAGTATTATTGCATTAGGAGAAAATTACACAGAAAAAGTCAAAAGAAAAAAGGTCAATCAAACATGGACTATAGAATTTGAAAATAGATACATAAAAATGGAATACTTAAATTTTACCAACATTCTCCAAAAATCGATTTGAAAACCGAAAAAAATGTGAAAATCCAAACATTTATTTTTGAATCTAGAGGTTACCTAGAACAAGTTCACTTGGCATAAAATGTATCAATAACATTTCACACTCAAGTTCTCAACTGACATTACATTTTAACATATAAGTACACGTGATGACATACTTCAGGAAATGGAAGACTCGAACTTTTTCCTTGTTAAGAATAATTGGATAGTAAATAATCTTGTCCCACCACTGAAACTACTAAGAGGCACAAATTGAATAGATCAAACGTCAATTTACCGGGTAACTGCCGATTTTGCTCGTGCTCTGCGCCTGGTTGAATTGATATGAAAATGGCCTCCTCTGTTGAGATGGTCGAAACACTCTTTGGTTTGACTGGGAGTGATGGTAAAAATTAGTTAAATTAGCGATCATCTTGTATTTCGTCCAAGGATAATGTCTTAGGAGACTGTCAGAGCTGTAAACCAAAAACTTTCAATAGTTGTCCACGTTCACGCATCTCAATCATCATTCCCTATCCGATCCAACCATCTGCGCAACTCATGTATCAAATGTGCGATCCATTGTGGGTAAGCATTAATTTTCACCATTGAATAGAGGAAACAAATAGCTAATCACGCATGTTCATTTAATTCATCTTTGGGTTACTGCATCGCAGATGCCGATACAAGAAAGGCATTGTTCATCAACACGTTAGATTAGGCACCAAATAGATTGACGGACTTGAGTGTTCTGAACGAGCTTAAAGAGAGACGATGAATTGATTGCAATAGTCGATCAACATCTTCCGCAGGCATCGTATTTGTCAATTCCTTTTAAATTTACCGAAGTTATGCGTGAACCCAACGGATCATTGAGTGAATGGCTGGACTTCACTCACTTGGGATTCTTTCAAGATCAAAAATAGAACGAGCGAATTATCGTCCGCTATCGTCGAACTTTCATGGCCTTTAAACAGGAATGGTGTAATTATAGAGAACACATAAAAAAGAAGGTGGTATATGAATGAGCATTGGAAAAAGCTATGAAAATTGAGACTGAAACAGGAGGAAACAGGAAACAGTGGTGAAACAATATTTAATGTCTTTGACTATGAAAATAACCAGTCTACAGAACAGGCAGCGCCAGGTCCATAGATTATGGAAATACGACGTCCCAAAGATGCCGAGGTTCATTCTTTTTGAGGACCCCCGCTTACCGCAACTGTTCCTGACTTCCAATTCGTCAAAAGAATCTTTTCGTCCCCGTACTCTATTTTTCGTCCAAAATTACTAGAAATTACACCTGATTGCTTTATATCAGTAAAAAACAAAACTTTTTTTGCCAGGTTCATGACCAGTTTTGGCCCATAGAATCTATGCGAGTAAAGCGATCGGGTTGGGTAGCAGTGGGCACCAACTAGAACCTTAGTGACCCCATGTGGGGGAGAACAACACGGATTTTTTACATTAATTTTCAGGTTTTTTATGGACATAGCAGATTTTGAATGTACGCACCTTGAAATGTAAAGTGACAAAGTTTGACGCCGGGTTTTAAACATTTTTTGCTTTACGAAGGCTTATTGAAACATAAAACTCTAGGGTAAGTATAGAAAACTCCAATAATATCAAATGTTATTAATTTTGCCAATAAATAGCGATTGAAAGAAATGTGTTGGAACGATGTCTAAAAATCTGATTACAGAACGAGAAATCTTTATTGAAACTATTTGGTAGAGGTTCAAAAAGAGAAACACTGGGGAGGAACCATATTTCCGATAGATGCCTACAAAATCTTTCACACTTCTACTTCATTGTGCATTAACTTCGTCAAACCTGTCAGAAATATCAAATTCGAAATAGATACTAAGTGCATGATTATGCTAATTTTTATCATTCAAAGAGATAGAAACAAGGGGTTTTCGAACATTATATATAATGTATTCTTTTTACAGAGTGGGATACCTATATATAGGTATCCCACTCTGAAAAAAGAATACATATTACTTTGTGTACAAAATATTTGAAAAGTCAACATGTAATGTTGCGAAATGAAGAAACAAAGAGGACACAGTAGTGTCTGTACAATTATTTCTGAACATTCGTTCCTCAGAGTCCTTGTTTGGTGGACAACGTACTACAAATATTGTGATAGTCACATTCAGTGTGTGTAAATTTGGAATCACAAATCATCACAGCACAAATGCAAATCATCTGTTGGTAATGATAATGCTGTATATACATGTTATCATGCGCTACTCCATTAACCGACCTTCTCATTGGGTCGATTCGAAGGACCTGCATGTAGCCCCAATTTCGAGATTCAGACTTACCTAACATAGGGAGGAGTCAGATTCTTTTCGAAGTTTATCATTACAAGGTAATGTTGAAAGAAGTTCAAGTTCCTAAGATCGAGTGGCCTAAGACAGTGGAAATGAACAGGATCCAAAACAAAATGAGATAACACCTCCACATTTTGGTGAACAGGGTGTAGGAAGTGAACAAATATTCCCAGAAAGAGGGGGAAAAGGAATTATGTTAAATGTTCAGCAAGAGTCGGATGAACGCCGAATAATTTTTCTCGACAACCTTGTCTCTTGTCCCAGCTTCTCTTCATGCCTCTCTTATGCGTTCTGTCACTGGTCATTTCATTAAATGAATGTACAAATTTTACATTTATTGTCGAATGGCCATTAGAAATAGGTAGGTCGATAAAAACATAATTTGAATTTGTTAAACTTTAATTATATTAATATCTGAATAGTAGGGTAATAAAAAAACGTTGCCAATTGTAGCACGTGGGATTATTATTTGTCGAATAATGCGTGCTTGGTAGTGTCATTGTGGGGTATGGGAGGTCACTTTTAAGTAGTGAAATTTCAATTGTTTACTTTGCGTGAATATCCACAGATCTGAAACGTATTCCAATTCATTTTGAGTCTAAATTACTAACAAATTGACACTCCTATATCAGTCCCCTACTTCTATATCAGTAGAAAACCCCCACAAACCACGTTTTTGGTTCTTAAAATCTGTGCGTGTGAGACTATTGGGACGGCTGGAAGGTAGGACCAACTAGACACCAAGTGGAGTCCATGTGCGAAACTTCAGATTTTTAGCATCAATTCTAAGACCTTTAATGGCCCGTAGGGCGCGGCGGACGAGCGTTACACATTTGGAATCTACGCTCCTTGAAACGTGAAATGACAAAATTTGAGGAGGCTATGAGACAATTTTGCCATACGGTTACAAAAGCATATTACTGAAATTAATAAATTTGCCTAAGTTATAAAAAATTAAAAACGTTTCTAAAAAAAAAAAATAAAAATAAATTATTTTTACATTCAATTACTTATACCATGTAATAACCATTTTTTCCAAACATTTTTCACAACGAATTAACGGTTTTTAAAGTTTTGTCATGGAGCCAATCTCCATCTTTTCCAGGAAGCCATTTAATACCATATTTGCCTTTAGATCGTATTCATTGGCGAAGCGTTTCCTTGCGAAATGTTCTTTGAGCTTCGGAAATAAATGAAATTCAGATGGTACGTCTGGTGAGTAAGACCTGCCCTGGTGTATGAGGTTGTATTATTGGCGGAAGATCGGTTTTATCAAAAAACTTTTGAATTATCATGGAAACTGTTTGGGAAAAATGGCGATTATGTAGAGAAGTAGTTGAATATTACTGAGTACAAATACAATTTTTAAAAGCGGTTTTCCAATTTTTTCTTGGATATTCCTCTTAATCATCAGTAACGTGCATCTTTAATCAACCACAGCTTGCGCTCTAATATATTCTGAAAAAGCACCGAATAATTAAAGTATTAGTTTGCATTGTCGCACCATTTTGAATTTTCTCGAAACATGAAGAAATGGACCATATTCAGCCGGTTGGGATCTCCTTTCAACCATCTCAGAAGTCGTGTTCTTTAGGATCCACTCCAGTGGAAATAGAAAATCCGAGTTGAGGTGGAAGGCCTGTGCACGGAGGAGCTTTAGGTTTATTTCGCAATTCCTCTTTGCGCAAGAGTAGGTTCTGTCAAGCTGAGAAGCTCGCGGGCGCCTGGTCGAGCGGTAGGACGACCGTGGAGTTAACGCGGGAATCCCTCAGTCCTTGGAGATTAGACCGACTCGTTTTCCCTCCATTCGTTTCCTCCACCTCCTCGCCCGGGAAATTTATTACAACTCGGATTTAAACACTGCACCTTTCCCACCTCCCCCGCTCCCATGCGTCACCTTCCGTTTCCCCCACGACTTTATTGGATGCACATTATCATTTTAAGAGAGGCGACTTCTGTTTTCAAACAACCGGCTGAACCATTTGGAGGTTCCATCTGGGTAGGCGGAACAGAGGACTGTATTTTATCAATAAATGTGCTTGTAAACAATTCATTCAGGCCGATCAAGAACGTCATCTTGAATCGAAAGTTCCTTTCTCTTACGTTCTCTTAGTATTCACTTATTGATTGACCTCGCCTGTTGAGCGAATATGAGCTGTGCCTGCTCTCGAGTTATATTTCGTAAATCAAAGTGCAACATAACTCCGCACTTTTCATACCTTCGTTAAACTATTATTGATGGATATTTTTTGAATGTAGTTATTTATTTTATTTTTATTGTAATGAGAAAATTGACAGAAAACGTATGACGAATGATCGAGATCACTTGGTTACTCCTACGTCGAGGAGAGACATGTAAAATGTAACGGTGATTCGTTGGCGTCATCACAAAAGTGCTACCCTCACAAATCGGGAGACACGTTCTAAACTACCATTTCACTTGACGCCAAGCTCTAATGTAACTTTCATGTAACAGTGAAGCTTGCAGTAGGAGGCTAGTCTCTAGGTGGTTGGTAGTGAATAACATCGGGATTGCAAAAGCAACTGAAATTCCCAATTTGCAACGCCCATTGAAAACGTGCTAACGTAAAACTGTGCGCCAGAAGCGATACAGGTTTCGGATAAATTTGATTATTTTTCACGAGCAGAGCGGGTAAGCTTTCATAAAGTCTCTTCTGAATATCGCCGCTTTTGGTAATACACGGCAAAACGGAGATTGATGTGTATATGTATAAATTACCTTCAATGATGTCATCATCAACCAAATTCGATGCTGCATTGGAGAGGACATCATCCCACCCATGTGGAAGACGTTTTTAGTTTGTATTTTTTGGTATTAGTTTTTGATTCTATGATTGAATGACCCATTATAATCTATTGTACCGATTCGGTTCTCAGGGAAATGTGATTCGATTTGCTTAATCTGAGAATGTAATTATTGATTGAGGCATACCGGTCATTGAATATTCATATCGACTAGGGTGGTCTGTTTGGTTCAAAGCGTTCCACGGCTCGGCATCTTAACCACATAGTCTGCATAACAACCCCATCTCCGACAAGTAGTGATTGCTGGGTCCGAAATCAACGCAAAATTGACCATATTGTTAGGGATTGGAAAAGCATGAATACCGAAACTACTTATACAAAACGTACTTATACTTAACATTGAACTGATTCAAATATTGTGACCATTTCAATGGTTCTATCACCTTACGTTAAAGAACTTCATTGATCTAATTAGGGTGGTAGCGAAATGTAGTTCAGTACTGCTTTCAGAATTGATAATTTAGTTCTATTTTTAAAATACCCTGTCCAGAACTTTTGTATTATTGCAATCATTATCGAGTGACTCCACGGTCTAACCCGAATAACAAAGTTTTTCTGTTGGAGTCCCTTTTAGCACAACCAAGATTCACAGTTTCCCCAATTTCGGTACATCGTTGACGAACTATTATGACACAACTCTCTTTTGGTCAGACTGAATTGTTCCACATGGGTGAGGTTAGTCACTGCTAATTCCGAAATAAATAGACTTGTTGAAGAAGAACTGCAAAAATAGAATCCACTCTTAGCTTCCCCGTTTTCTAAATACGAGCTGTTTGATGTCGTTTTACTTTGTGTTGAACCCTTGATTTCTTTGAATCCTTGTTTGGTTCTTCCTGCTTCTCTCGGTTGGACGAAAAACTGAAGTCGGACTATGACGGCATCAGTCTTTCCACAGCTTTTCAAAGAGAACAATTTGATGAACAATCAATCACAACAAGCTGGTTCTGCATCTGGTGACCCCAGTAACATCATAATATTGAACGCTCTTCGAAATAGCTCTCCAAATGGGAGTCGGATTAAAAGTTCTTTTTCATAATAATTTTCCATTGTAGGTTCCTCCGAAATTGTGAAAACTATAGAAATTTAAAGGGAAATGAACCCAATTCTGGGCAAAAGCACAGGCAAACGAGTTTCTCCAAAGTACCGAATCATCTTCGTTTCCGCCCTGTAGTTTCGAAATGCACCAATTATGACCAACAGAATTGGGCTCTAAATAGCCCATTAGCTGATTGATCTTGACATTGCTTGCAGACCAGTGATTTTCTAGACACATCTTCTAATGAAGGTTGATCCCAGAAATATGCCATCGGGCAAGCTAACGGTTCGCTCATCACCTCTAGGCAGATGCCTGAAGAGTCTTTCATAAAGTTTCTACTCGATCAATTTTTCTCTGTTGCTGCTGTTCAAGAGAAGCTGAAAAATAGTCGTCAAGCCCGAAGAATTCATGGAAATTTTACCTTCAACTGAGATACGTAGGTTATCCAATGCGGCTGCGCTATTTTAAGCTCCCTATCGCCATTCTTCTTTAAAAATTTTATTCGTTCTATCTCTAATTCCACACATCTTATTAGCTATAGAATCCAAATCATCTCCAAGATCGATGCCAGTTCTGTCTGCCAAATCACACCAAGCCTTCCACCATGACACTTTTTTCTTTATTACATCAAGGGCAATTACCTTTGTAAATCTCTCGTTTGATCCTTTTGAAATTTTGACCACATACTTGATATTAAGATCCAGCGTATAATTGAATAATTTCTCTATACCCATTTCCAAATAAATCATATAGTCAGGAGTATTCATTGGCAAGGCAAAGAGTTTCTTAACAAAATACTTCAAAAGCATTTCCACCTCAGAATACTGTGTATACCCCCAGACTTGCCCCCATAGCACATTGAAGATGTACTAATAGCTTTAAAAATACAGAATTTTGAGGGCATATGGATTTTATTATTACCAATAAATCGTGCCCAAATATAATTAATACGGTGTTTTGCTTGCGCAAGCTTATCCTTTAGGTGGCCCTTCATGTCCAGTTTAATAATAAACTATTGTTCGTAACATGTACAATGGTTTTTTTTTTTTCAGAAAAACGTTCTCTGAAAGTCTATCTAAGGATTGTTAGTTTTCGAACAAGATAATTATTGCCATTACGTAAAAACAACGTTAGAATCTGGATTCTTGGTATATAATGAGATAGTCATCAGATCTGCGTCTCATCAGCAAAACTTACCGCATCTTTGCGAATAGCTGAAGGCTCTACGTTTTTATTAGAGAATGCTCCTTTGATGTGAATAGTAACTCCCTCCCCGTCGTATCCGAAGGGGAATAATACAGCGAAACTTCCCTAAATTAGTTACCAGGGGTTGCCTTTAAGGTCCCCATTTTCATCTAACTTTCTGGATAATGTAAGAGCAGCTTCCTCGGGTTGGGAAAAAAGCTCTTCAACACTGTTGGGAGTCGTGGGGTTAGCTTTGAGAGCTGATTTCTTCCTCTCCAACTGTAAATGTTTTCATTCTCCACAACCATCCTGGGTCGACCATCCTATTAAAATGTCTGGTGGACTAAAGGTTCATAAGTAAGAACAAAACACTTCTTGAATTTATCTAAAAGTTTTACTAATAAATCGAAAATTGTAAATATCAATAGTTTAATAATAACACTAATTTGTGCAACGGATAACGAAAAACAAAGTGTTGGTAATTCTTTGAGTATTTGTTGGGGTTATCGTTTTAGAGTTAAATACGTCGGTTGAAGTCCCTGAAGTGGAACAACCGATTGAACCCTAATATCCAATACCATTAAATCTAAAATTAAATAATATTGAATACCATGCACCCCTTCTATGACATGAATAGACTTGGCAACAAAGACCGTCATATCGTTTAATGGTGGACTGGAAAACTACCATAGTAAACCGGTATTGATGCATCCGGCTCATGATCGAATTTTCAATTTTCATTTTAAATTTGATGCAGATACAAATTAGTTCCAATAATTGAGGGAAACCTCTCACGTTGCTCAACGATCATCCCTTTGTACGAGAACTCAACGCTTTGAACAAGAGTGAAAACTAGAACAATTAGCTGCGTGATCATGGTGGATACTAGAAGAATAAACTGTTCACAACACTGTTTTCTTAGCTTCAATTCAATTGAATAGTATCTCACAAAAATTCGCTGTTTTGATCATCCTACATGATTTTTTTGTTAAATATAATTTTGTGGGCTTCTTCTGTACAGGGTGTCCCACGAGTTGTGCACAAACCGACTCATACGTGTTTTACAACTCATTTCCGAACAAAATTACCTCCAAGCAAATTTTTGCCAGGAGCCTCGTTTCTGAGTTATTCGCCATTTAAGATTTCTTTCGTGTTTTCGATATTATGTCATCAAAACTGTCACAACTCTCTCAATTTTGAAGATAGCTCAAATTTATTGACAACGTTGGAAAACCCGTTAAATTTTCTATCTATTTGAGGTCAGAAAACTTTTTTAAAGTTGCATTAAAGACGTGCAATTGCTGCGCGAAATGTTTTGTCAAAATCTTGAAATCGCCTCTTTTTCATCTTGCCTAGAACCCCATGAATGCTTGATGCAAGACTGTGCAGGCCTGATAAAACGTGCGCCCAAATGTCAGCTTTCCAACGGTGTAGTCGTTTTGGTTTCAAAAATTATTTTTAGTTAAGGAAATGGTGATTAACTGCAGAAAAATGTGTGTTTTCTGTTAGAATTGAGGTTTTTCCAAAAGTCTCAACGAAAAAACGTTAGATGCGGTATATACGTAACATTTCTCGCTGAATTGAATGGCCACAACGCCAGACCTCTCGAGTGACGATTTAAGTTAGTTTGTCGGATGCATAAACCCGTTCGTTTGTGAACAACGTCTACGGCGTTCCTAAGCTCTCCGGCCAAAGTCAGGATAGTCGAAGAGCCGAGAGATGGCTATTGTTTGTGTTCATTTACGATTGATTGCGATGAGTTGCATTCATTTTTTGCTGACACTATGGACCGTTGTCAAACCAGGCTTCCGTATCATTACCCATTCTTCCATTTCCTCTATTTCCTCGCTGTATTTCCTTCAGCGTGGTTTTGCCTATTGCACATTCCCATTCATCATGGTGGGCTATAGCTATTGAACATACCTGGTAGTAATAACCAAAACCTTAGTATCAAAAAAGGATTAGTAGATAAAAAATAGATAGTTTACTAGTTAAAAAGGATCAGTGACATAAACAATACTATCTACCAATATTTTTTCCTCATACTGTCCGAGTGTTCGCAAGGGTGTGAGTTGTACACAAGAGGAGTGTGACTCCCTTGCTGCTTCAGAAGCATTACCATTGGCAAAAAAGAAAGTTTTCTGACATCAAATATATAGAAAATTTAAAACTCTTTCCAACGGTGTCATCAAATTTGAGCTATATCCGAAATTGACGGGGTTATGACAGTTTTAATGACATAAGATCGAAAACACGAAAAAAATCTTAAATCGCAAATAACTCGGAAACGAGGGCTCTGGCAAATAATTGCTGGGTGGCATTTTTTTTCATAAATGAGTTGTAAAATACTTAGGAGTCGGATAGTACACAGCTCCTGGGACACCCTGTTTAACTCAAAAATACGTAATGTTTGAAAATTGGGAAAGCTACGGAGGACGCATTGTCTTGGTCAGGGGGCAAGGTATGCAATGACCCGCACGACCCCGCGGTCTTGAAGGAGGGGTTGCTTTGTGCGCCGTGTTCTATCAACTCTATGATTCGGCCGTTGTATTGGGTGTTGCTATGTTGATAATTGGTTGTTTCTTACCGAATTCAGTTTTAGTAAAATGTTTATTGACTCGAACATGTTATCCAGTTGTAGGACAATGGTAAGATATTGGGGTTTAAATCGAGTTCATGTGAAGAGTTAGAGTTAAAACAGGATTGTTAAGACATAAACCAAAAAATAAATATTTAAAAATGAAACTGAATTCAATGAAGGAAAACGTTCGTTTGTGATCAGCGTCTACGGCATTTCTAAGCTGTCCAGCCGAAGTCAGGATAATCGAAGATCCGAAAGACGGCTATTGTTTGTGTTCATTTACGATTGATTGCGATGATTTGCTTTCAGTTGAATAGCTATACTACAAGTGAGTATGTTGACATGATTTTTGTGTACGGTTTTGCCAATGGTAATGCTTCTGAAGCAGCAAGGGAGTCACACTCCTCTTGTGTACAACTCACACCCTTGCGAGCACGTCGGATAGTATGAGGAAAAAATATTGGTAGATAATATTGTTCATGTCACTGATCCTTTTTATCTAGTAAACTATCTGTGTTTTTTTAATATACTAATCCTTTCTGATACTAAGGTTTTGGTTATTACTACTAGGTATGTTCAATAGCTATAGCGCACTATGATAAATGGGAATATGCAATAGGGAAAACCACGCTGAAGGGAATACAGCGAGGAGAGAGACGAAAGGGAATAGTTGGTAATGATACAGAAGCCTAGTTTGGTAAGCGTCCATAGTGTCAGCAAAAAAATGAATGCAACTCATCGCAATCAATCGTATATCAACGCAAACAATAGCCGTCTCTCGGCTCTTCGATTGTCTTGACTCTGGCCGGACATCTTAAAAATGCCGTAGACGCTGTTCACAAACGAACGGGTTTATGCATCCGACAAAACTAACTTAAATCGTCCCTTGAGAGGTCTGGCGTTGCCACCATTCGATTCAGCAAAAAAAGTTACGTATATCCCCCCTCCAAATTTTTTTTGTCAAGACTTTTGGAAAAACCTCAATTTTAACATAAAACTCACGTTTTCTGGCAGTTTAACACCATTTCCTTTAGTAAAAATATTTTTAAAAACCAAACCGTCTACAGCGTTGGAAAGATGACATTTTATAAATTGGTAGGAGGCATTTTAGTTGGGAAATGAGTTGTAGAACACGTAGGAGTCGGGTTGTGCACAACTCCTGGGACACCCTGTATAGTTTAAACAATAAAATTATTTACATTACATTTCGTTATAATTTCGCAGTTAGATATGACTCCGTTTCACTCCGTTTGGAATAATAAAAAACGGTTGCCACTGGACAAGTATTCTCTTGTGATTCTGCTCTAAATCTTGTACGTCGATTATTCCATGAGATCCGTTGTTGGAAGAAACCTCCAAAAAGGCTACCGTGGAGAACGCACTAACATGAGTACACTCGAGTATTTAAAGTGATGAGACCTCCGACCGCCCCTATTTACAAGTCATATACACAGCCCAAGGTTCTCTCCTTTCATATAGGACGAGCAAGGCGTTTACAAAAGGAAAAGAAAAATAGATCGGCGGTTGAAGAAAGAGAAATATTATTATAAGGGGTGGAATAAAGAACTCACCCTCATATTTACATGAAATGGTGGGTAAGCTTCCCCCACTTTTCCGTCCCAGTTGGGGTACAAGGGGATGAGGGTTATCGTTCTCAGCGATATCGACCGATCTGAACGCAACTGCTGAATTTACCACGGCGACCGAAGTTGTATTTAAACATTTTGTTTCTAGTTCTTTTAGAGCACTAATTACTAAAGAGTGGGATAGGAAACTCGCTTAACCGAAGTACGTTGATTTACGTCGACGGGCTGCCTAATGTAGAAATTATAAATCGCTGGGTAATAATTTGCAGCATTTTTACGTTCACGTTTCCAAATAAATGGATTCAAACATTCAAACACACACACACACATTCATTGAGCCACTACTAACTCATGGGTTTATTGTTTTTCGAATAATGCGTGATTGCTCGTGTCATTGAGAGGTTCGTGGGGTCAGTTTTAGGTTCAGAAATTGCGATTATTTGCTTTGGGTGAATTTTTACGGATCTGAAACCTGTTTCATATAGATTTTGCGACCGAAATTCATAAACAATTTTTGATGTACGGTTACCAAGGCTTATCATTGGAAATAATAGACCAAAAGTCCGTATAACCGACGGTAGGTTCGTAGTTTTTTTGCCTCGCCGCTAGACCCTAAAGGTAGGGAGATCACAAATCTGTTGGAATTCATATCTGTAGTAATTTGACAACTTTAGTGGTTATTCTGGAAGTAAATTACTCAGCGAGATACATTTTGTAAGCGAGTCACTTTTGGGCATAAGGAGAAATTAAGTCTGAAGAATATACTCCCATAGAAAGCTGAATTTACTATCAAGAGTATTACTGGATAATTTTTCTGGTTATTTCAGTTATTAGTCTATAGATGATCTAAAGCTGGTTGAGATCCAGGGAAATATTGATCAACATGGTGATAGATATTTACACGTTTTATGCATAATCCCCCTGAGTGCATTCACATAACGATTAATGATTTTAGGCGTTCTAACCATTTTTGAAATTTTTATACATTTTTAGTACATTTTAATGCAATTGAGCACAATTTGGTAAACGATCTTGTCACGCCATTACATTCGTTCTTATCCATAGTAGACAATGTTCAGTATAAAATCTGAGGTAATACAAGTCATTATCATTTGTCCCTAGCACATTTTTCAATGATGTGGTAGGTACAAGTGGTAATGTTTGAACTCATCCTTTCTTAGGCTAAGCCAGATGTTCAGGCAAATGAATGATTATTTTGTTCTTTCCGAATTATTTACTGTTGTTCGATGTCATGGACTAATTTACTCCAGGAGTAAATTTCCACGTTCACTCTAGGAGAAGGATATGCTCCCTGAGTACCTAAATGGTTTGTTTCTCCCCACCTAAGGGTATCAAGGATTTAATTAATTCTTTCCTTTCCTAGAATCACCTACTCCAGATAATTGCTGACAGAAATTATCCATTCTAAAGAAATGTAATCATTGGATCTATCCCAATTCGTATTGTGGGGAAATTTGTGGATTTCGATTAATTCAATTCGAGTATCAACTGATTTACAACACGTATACAGAGCTCGCTAAGACATATTTGGGATGGGTCATAAGACGCTGAATCTGACTTGGAAAAGCTATACAACACGTATACAGAGCTCGCTAAGACATATTTAAGATGGGTCATAAGGCGCAGGTTATAGAACTACGCGTAAGAAAACCTTGAACGCTCCAACCCTTCGCCACAACCCTCTTTTGTCCATCATGGTGAGGAGAGGAAGAGGGTGTTTGTTGAGCCGGCCAGTACGAGCCTGACATTTGTACTCTGGCATTTGTTCTTGTCCAACTGACCTTACGAGAAAAAATGCATTTCCCGGCAGAACATTTAGGAAGCCCCCCATCCCCCCCTTCCTCCTGAAAGGTAAAGTACTCTATTGTCCTCCCTATTTCGTCTATGCCCTTACAAAAACATTTTCTCAAATTAAACCTTTACGCTCAATGGAGTTCTTCTTGGCTCGCCATATCAAGACCTGTCGCCAGTGGCAGTTATAATTCATCAGGTCCTGATTGATGTCTCAAACCTACTCAACTGTTGTAACAGTAGATCACGGTCGTGGTTTCGACGAAAAAACAGTAATGGATATGAATTGCGAACTACAAACTTGATGGTCCTTCGACCAAATTTCCTGGGCAGACTAGTTCATATAATATCAGTAATATCAATCACAGTACTGTACCTTGTACTGCATATAAGTTATATCGGGAGCTCAGAAGAATAAGTTTTTAAAAAACACTTTATTTCATTAAACACAGACAGAACTATACAGATGGGCCGAACTATAAGCAATCAAGGAATAATCAGTGCTACGACGGGCAGAGTAACGCCTTACACGGGCAACGCAACGAGACTGACTCGAGCGGGGCCTCCTTGGAGCTTTTATAGGGTAGGTGTGCTGAGCAAGCACGATTGTTGTTTAATCAGCATTTCTACAGTTGTAACATATATGCATATTTGTACAACTCCTCTTTAGGTAATACCATTTCCTCCTCACCAATAAACGAGACATTACCTCAAGTTCTTTTTTTTTTAAATTTTCCGGAAACTAGAATAGTTGATGCACTGTACCTTAAATCTAATTCTCTCGCTGGAATTCATCAAATATACTGGAAGGACGAAGATTCTGAAAGGGTTTTTGTAACGACAGACAGCTTGGAGATCATCCTGAAGCAACCAACCTCCAACTAAAATACCAACGGAATTACTAAACTCAACAACATACGTAATTATGTAGGCAATATTCCAAAGAATTGAATGCGTTAAGTTTTATTTATATGTCACTGTCACTTCGTGAAGATAAATTTCTTTAATAAAAAATGGCACTAATTTATTCAAAACTAAAAGGAAAATTTTCTTTGAATAAAATTTGTTTTAATGTCGTTCAGTAAATGCTGAGTCGCTTTGTGAACACTGAGGTGAAATTATAGAAATCTCATGAAATACTGATCTTATGAATATTGTTCACTCAATAAAAATCGACATCGTAATCAACATTTATTAGTTGCGAGTTATTCATTTGTTGTGTCTCCCGTCTTGCAATTTTTCACGATCACACATGTTTTCCTGCCTTACATGATGCCCGAATTCAGTTTTATCGCTACGGCTGATTGTGTGCAATGATCCCAAAATTCTGTCTTAGTTTCCCACTAAAGGACGTAGCAGTTGAAAGGGATGAAAATAAAGTAAATTGAAGGCCGGGATGTTGTCCCCGGAAAATCGGCGGTCCAAAGCTGTGAAAGGAGAACCAAGATAAGGTATTAGAATGGACCGTTTCCAATTTTCTTCTCTCGAGTTAGTTGGCGGATTTGAACGGTGCACCTGACTCCCTGATATTCTCGGTTACTGAACCTGACTAAAGGTTATTCATCCATGATTAGATTGTCCTGTATACATATATATTATTGATCATGTCTTTAACAATTATTTGGTAATATACAAAAGACTTTCTGCTGGCTAGAATTGTGACGAATGATTTGTTTTAATCTTAGTATCATCCAGTGCATCTTTAAATTCCATCCTTCCCTAACTGATATAAACTATTTGATATTTTTAAAGTACTCACATGATAAACTAATTATATAGAAACACCCAAAATGTTATAAGTACTTATACAAATAATTTAGTATACGATTTCACAACTTGCATCTTGTTCAGTGATTTCCTTTGAGCTAACTAACGACATTCTAACTGGTTCTCTTCCAGATATAATTTGTAAGCCGGTAATACACATGTGTTTAAAACATTCCTCATCCTAAATTTTGAGGAGACCCACCGTATCAGCGTGACAGGCTGCCCATAATACCTATAACATACATTGATCTTCAGGCAAAACGATCCCGACCTTAGATAAAATGTTATTCAGGGGGATTATTCAGACTCTCTTCTTTATAGAATCTTAGCGCTGAGTTAATGCTAAATTGGGTCCAATTCGAAGGAGGAAAGATGAATATTGAGAATCTGCAACACCTATCATCTCCCCTAGAATATCCCTTCTACGTAAATAACGGGCCTAGATATATGAAAAGTAGTTGGTGGTGCCCTACGTCCTCATTTCTTGCAATTGCATTCAAGAAGCCTTAAAAAGAGCCCCAATTGTACAGCGCGACTGGGAACAAAATTATCTACAAGAAATCTTCAGCACATCACTGTGTCTCCATTCTATGCGATAGACTTTTAGATGTCTCAAAGGCTCCGTTAACTCCGTGAACAACAAACTTTACTAGGTTGCTTTAGCTTGATTAGTTGCCCTTTACACGAAAGAAAATCTGATACGAAAATACCTACAATATACTGTAGGTGCAAAATACTGTATTTGAAACCGATGTAGAATTCCACGAATATAAACTGTTGAAATAACACACCTAAATACACTTGCTCAGAATTAAATAACACGTCTTGAAAAAACTAGATTTCAAAAGGAACTCTTGAAAACAAAATTACGTTGCAATTGTATCAGCTGGTTTTATTCTCACAAGGTACTAGGAAATTTTTACCAAGCGCAGGTACTCACATTTTCACATGCGTGTTCAAGTTCTTTTTTTTTTTTGTAGAAGTTACAAAGCCCTCAGGGAGAGTGAACGGATGAGCATAAAGTGATCGTTGTGAGCTTATTCGTTTCATTCAGGGACGATTATCGATAGCATACAGAAAAGCAAACCTAAGTGTTATTTCGAAAGTGTTCATTTTCAGATTTTTTAATGTTTCACCGTTTTGGTTTCGCCCTTTACGTTTGGTTGAGAGTTTTGCTGAGAATTTAGACCCGACTAGACGCCAAATGTGATTTTGACCATTGTTTCAATAACTTTGGTTTATTTGAACTAACTTTAATAGCTTTCTTGAAACGTAAAACAACAAATTTTGAGGAGGCTGACAATTTTTTTCTTGGTCGGTTAGAAAAGTTTATTAGATTTAGATTAATTAAAATTAGATTTAGATTAATTAAATTAGATTAGATAAAAAGTTTATTAGATTAGATTAGATTATCTATTAAAAATAACAGTAATAAAAAAAATAAAAAAACTCAATTAGCTAACCACTACCGACGTTTGGTTCCAATCTGAAGGAATAAGCGAATGTGAACGCTTTGTTCATGAATGAATTTGAAATGGGCAGGTCTAAATTATAAGGAAAGGCATCATAATTTAATAAAATATTAATATCGTAGAGTTATTTAATTAGCTGAACGTGGCAAATGGGAAGATCGAAGATGATACGGACAAAATCACGGTACTAATAAATGAATTATCAGCCAATAAGTTCCAAAAAATAAGCAGTTTAGTAAGTTAGTATAAAGAAACCGTAATATACCGGCGTTGGAGTTGTTAGGAAGGCGGGTAGAGTACCTCTTATGATTGATATGTAAGACTTTTCAGAAGTCAGCTGTTTTAGGTTTACTGGGCACACGCTCACGGCAACAATATTTGAGGGCTACTTTTGAGTCTAGTTCGGATAATCAATTTAGAAGTATTAGTTTCCGAAAGAGATTTGAAAGAAAAAAAAGAGAGGGGAAACACATATACGTATATGAACAAAACCAAATTTATTGGAAGAGGCTCAAATCGCGAGGAGAAATTTATGAAAAAAAGCTGTTGTCATCTCTAAACCTGATGATAAATGGATTGTGAAATGTTATTGGAATCAAGATAAAATAAAAAACGTGATTGTCAAGATACTGAGAAACAATGGTTCTTAATAAAAGAATAAGATTTTTGTTTTATTTGCAATGAAACATAGGAAACTAATATAGTGATATCATCAGAACTGTTTATGCACTCTAGAAATAGTATTCATGAGAAGATTCATAAACTTTGGATCTGAAGAAAACAAAGTTCTATGTTTTTCTATTATTCTCAAGATTCTGTTAAGAAATCCGGCCCTCGCTCCATCTACTAACGTTTCAATCTATTCTCTTGTATCTCGATGAATAGGATTTAATAAATAGTTTCTCCTAAGGGGAGGAAACTTCTAAAGCTCGCAGGTTCAGTTCAGCTGCAGGTGCGGGGCTTCGATAAGTCCTTGGTAAGTCCCATAGGTAGGCAGCTATCCCCTTCGTCCCACCGGTCTCAACTTCCGTACAAGTTGAATTCCAAGTTAAAATCTATATAAAGCTTAATAAAGCCAGTGTATTGAAAACAAGACACCCACCCAGGGTCTAGGAACTTTTGAGTTCGCCCTACTTCTTGTAAGCATATCAGTACACTTGAGATGCGGGGTGGTAAACGTTTGCACTGATAATAAAGAGTTGATGATTAGATCACAGCTGACTAAATGCGTTGAATATTAACAACCGAAGAATTGCATGTGAGGTATTACAGAGAAGGGCTTGCTATGGAAAATCAATCAAGCAATCCAGTATATATTGAAAATTGAAAATTCAAACGTAATCGATGAAAAATTATTCTTCTGATCCTTATAGCAAATTCCCAAAAGGAAATTATCCTGCTGCAAATGGTTCAAGAATTTTACCAATCAAAAACAGTACTCCGAAATTTGAAAAATAAAATGTTAAACAATTCTCGCTTTATAATTCCTTTTCAGATCAATCGAAAACGAGTAATTGGTTTTATTACTGTTCAATGAACAGTGTTCATACAAGGGTGTTTCACTTTACTTATTGAAAACTTGACCCACTTATTCTGCAACTAATTTGTCACAGAAAGTACCTCCGAATGATACTTTTACTCAACCGAGAATCCGAATTTTTCCACTTCTACGAGTTTTGGGAGTTGACGAATTTCGGTCACCAAGAAGGCATTAAACCTATTCATGTGAAAAGTAAATCCAAAGATGAATAAACTATTGGAAAGAGAAGAAAGATTCCCAGCCTTCTCAGTCTCTAAATATAATTGCTCATTACGAACTTGAAAATGAAAAATAAGGGCGAAAAGTTAATTTTGTCAAATCTTGAAAATTTCCTGTTTTTCAGAACACTCGTTGGTTCCTATAGTTCTGATAATATGTAATGGATTGTACGCTCAGTATTTATGCTCATTATTTTCAATAATTAGCCTTTGTATTGTATTGTATTGTAATAGACCTTAGACTTGAAAAAAATCTGTTCGTAGACTGATGAAGTACACTGGAGCATTAGTTGGTCCTAGCTTGACCTTGGCAGGTGCAGTGCCATTTTCAAGTAATCTTGAAAGCCGAATCGATTACGATAGGTCTTAGACCAGTCCGATCTTACCTGACTTTAAAAATCCCATTTTAGTATAAAAATGTTGTGGGAAATGGGGAAAAAATATGGGTATAAAGTTTAGAAACTTAATTGCGAAATATAGCCTTCACAAAACTAATAACAATATCATCGGAACTGTTCAAAAAGACCCCTGTTCTTGAGAACGCGAAGAGCCCTTCGTCTGTGGATGGGGTTCACGCCAGGACCACCTGGACCTGGTCATCCGTACCTCACCCCATTTGGATTTAAAGTTCAGGTAATCCTCGTGTATGAGGCCTGAATCGAGTCGAGGAACCATTTGCTAGAGCGAATTCTGGAGTGCGACGACCAGATTCGACATCCTTTGTATCTGCGAGGACGGGGGCATTTTGAACAGCTCACATAATGAAATGCGAAATTGAATTTCCAAGGTGAAAGTCGTCGACTTGACATTCCGTAGTCCAAGAAATGAAGGTAACGGGACAGAGAATTAATTTGTTCATGTTGTTTAACTCATGATTCATCATGTTAAATTGTTCTTGGGTACGTCATTCGGCCAGTGTAAAACAATACTCAAGTCCACCTCCGATCACCAGAACTATTAGTACTAATGAACATTTGAAAAACAGGAAGTTTCCTAGAATTGACAAAATTAACTTTTCTGGCCTAACTCAGGCAACTTTTGTCCGAAATTAGTAGTAAAGTATTTGCATTTTTTAGACTGAACTTCTAACCAGTACTTGGTCCCACCTCGACTTGGACGGTATCGTCGCAGCCTCTCCATTTATCTCGGAAACCACTTCCCTCTATCGCCCTTCTTATTGATGCCCTTCCGCACTGCCATTGACAACCTGGATATACAAAATTAGGGCACACACATTGTCCACGCTATCCAGCTTCCTGCCCAGGTCACTCGGCAAATGTTGAAATCAAACCCTTTCATATTCTTCAAAGATGTGCTAGGGTTTCCACTAGCAGCTGGCTAGTTTTGCCATTCCACCTATTTGCATTTTAAGAATAATCCCTTTCCCAGCCAGCATCTTACCCAAGGCCACATCCATGACAAGGTTCTTTCAAATTCATCTATTTAATTTCCATGAAGGAGTCTTTGTAAAATGAAAACAAATCAATATTCCCAAAATTTTTTGTAATAATGACTCAACCCTAGGAATAGGGAGTAGTGAAAAGGTATCGTAACAAATACCGTAACCGTTAGTTGATAACCATTACGCGCTTTGCGTTTTCTGCACAAGTGGATTGCAGGCAAAAGCTAAAATATCGAATTCGGAGTGTTTGCTAGATAGTATCGATGATAAAAGCACTTTGCGTACCCGCACTACTTAGATCAGGATAATTATGTCACTCTTGTTTGCAAGGGTGGAATACCCTTTGGGATGTTAGCTGAGCTGTGATGAAACAGAGTGCAACCGAATACTGAGAACTGAGCGATTACTGAAGGGGAAGTTCAGAGAAGATTATTATTACGAGTATTATTAGCGCAATAGATTGCATTAGGTACCCCCCCTATGTAGATTATTGTTCTATTGATAATTGGAGTTTGACGTGCAGCCCATTGTATTACCGCCTTCGGTGTATGAATCAAAGCACCTGTGTCAATAGTGGACCTGGTTACAGCCTCTGGAATAGAGATCCTAATTCGGTGAATGAACGGACAAATGAACACCATCACAAGGTGGCAAACCTTGTCAGTTTTGACCTAGTAGATTCGGAGGCGGAAAGAAGTACTCGTTTCGGACTTGTGTTTTCAATAATTAATCTTTGTAATGAATCTAGAAGAACAAAATGTCGTGCCCCCCCCTCCAAGATTATTTTCATACAATGAAAATCGAATTCTTGAAATTTTCATTTTAATAGTACCTAATCAAGTAGGGCATAAATTTACCCTGTGAAACACTAAAGCAGTGTTCTTCGTGGACGACGGGTGGCGCGTTCGAACGAGCAAACCAGCTGATATAAAATAAGTTAAACTGAACGAAACGCCCTACGTGCAACCGCGTGACTCCGCGATTCGGACTGAGCTCCCCCGCTCGGGTTTGATTTTCAAACTAGGTGGATTTTGGTCTAACCTCTTGGTCGCTCCCCCTGGAGGATACTAATCAAGATAATTATATCTTGAACTAGTTTTTGTTTGTGTTCCTCCTTCTATTTGTGCTTCCGTGGTACTCACATTTTTCACCTTGGAAACGGCTACAATTGATTATTGGCAAAATCCAGCATTTTGGAACAATCGATGTGAATCGTACTAGAACAGATTAATACGTGCATACTTATCTGATTGTCAACATCAGTCTTCCCTCAGCTCCTTGATAAATTGATGATTGAATTCCCCTTCAATGTGTTCAACAATATTGTTCAATCAAACCAAAGTTAGACATTTTCATTGTGAATTAGGCAAAAAATACCTCCTCGTACTTCCTGAATTGCAGGAACTCATCGTATTGTTCCCTCGTTGAATAAAAAATGTATTCTATTATTAATAATAATTGATTATAAAAGAAAGATAATATATTATTGAATTATTAATAATAATTTATTCAATAGTGCGATAATTATTTTCGAAACAGGCTTCCGTCTCCACGAATTCTGTTTCGCAAAGTAATTAAACATTGCTGCAGTCATATTTAATTCAACTTAGTTTTATTCAATTTTGGTAATGTTACTGATAGTTTACTATGTATTTTAAATAAATTTCCATATGGAGCCTTATATCATCTTATTATTCCTGTTGTGCTGGACTTGCCCGTATTATATAAATAAAACTAGACCAATTGGAAAAATCTAATATTCAGTTCAACAGCCGGGAAAGTGTGCACTGAGCATTTCAGATTTTTTAGTTAACCTCATGAAAATCGTAAGATAATATGGAGCTCCTTACAAAAATTTGCTTAAATTGCAATGCAAACTATTAGAATATGTTATCAAAATTGAATGCAAATAAGTTAAATTAAAAGAGACTAACCACATTTCTCATTCTCTTCGTGAAACTAAAAATTAAAAAACAACGTGCTGTTTTGAAAATAAAATTTCGTATTTCCTGACAAGCCATACCGCATAAACGGACGTTGACAATTCCCCATTTCACACTTTGTAGACTTCAAAATTGCGACCAGAGGTGAATTTTCCGAAATTCAGTCGAATTAGGACGATTTCTCTGAATCTATCTGAAAAAGTAATAAAGGATATAGATATAGTTACAGTTACTGATATAAATCACTGTATCTGTACTTTATTTTCGTCGGTAAGTATCTATCAGATACACTTACACTTTCCGACAAGAAAAAAAAAAAAAAAAAAAATCAATTCCGGTGCCTCTAGCAGTAACCTGAACCAGTTAGTAACTCTATCGATACTCGTAGTTACAATTTATTGTCAACTCTGATTTCGGCTACGAAATAATATATTATAGCCTTCTTTTCGACGGTGAATAGTCACATTGACTTTAGTGTATCAAAAATCGATTGAAAATATATCGAAAGGTATCAGCTGCCAACAACAACCTATATGGGACTGCCAATACACGAATAGAATAAGATTCAAGATAAAAGTATTTTTGTTATTCCTATAAGGTTGATGTATCATTTGATAATGCCGGTTGTATTACCTAAGCTCCGAGACTGGAAGGATTTGTCAACTTGAAACGGGAATTCAATAAATGCGGCGAGCGAATGGTCTGGATAACATTACCAAGGAGAGCGGGTTTATAATACAGGTGGCTTACAGGCTTTGTAGATACCGGGGTGGGATGAGAGGATCACAGCTCGAGAGGAAAATCGGATGTTATATTGCATTTCGCGAGAGCCGTAATTAAACCAATGGGATGATAATGGCGAAACATTTGAACGGCTTTGACGCCAAATTATTGTTTGAGGGATACAACTTACATCTCGGGTTTTCTCATTTGTGGTAGAAATTCGAATCTCTCAAACCACCACGGAATGTGAAAAGGAAGCATGTGAAGCTAGACAATTCTTAGAAGAATTGGATTTTCTTAGTCAAAAGGTTCTGAGGTTCCCGATAACATCCATTATTCATTGTTATGGTTCACGAGGCTTGATCTCAGACAGACTCATTGACATGATAACAGTGAGGTAAATGAAATTGATAATTGATGACTAAAACCATCTTTCCGTTATTAAAAAAAAGCGATGAAATTATGCTTGATGGTGCGCAGACTGAACCATCTACAGCCTGCACATGAATTCAACATTTCATCAAATTAAGACGAAAATTATTGGGGTTGTTCAAGTAATTCACGTGAGTGGAAGCAATTTCAATTCAAAAAACTAAGCTGAAATCGAAATGCGATTGTAAGATCGTGTTTCCCAACTACCCACCAAATTAGAGCCATCGGAGCAGTGGAATGTGAAAAAAGGATGCTTCATGGAGTTTGCTTTTGCGCAAGTCAAAACCATTTTGCTTTCAACTGCACGTTATCTCTAAATTCCATCAAGATTGGATGAAAACTGTTGAAAAAAACTGGTATAAGAATCCAGGGACGCGCACACACACACAAACACACAAATTTTTCATCTTGTAAGTGAAAACAAACCTTTTCAACTCGGAAGTCAAAATAGTATCTCGATCGTACATAAAACATTTAATGAATTTTCGACTTGTTCATATTTTTTTATAATAATTTTCTTTAACCACATTAAGTAAATCCTTACGAAAATATTTATCACATCTACTCTGGATTTTATAATAGGTAGGTAGATAGGATTCATAAACTGATTGAAGATCGTAAACTACTTAGTGTTCCCATGTACGCTACAGGAACGTGGGGAAAGGGTATGAACTTGTATAAACTTCAATGTGCGCTAATATTTTCTTTCAAGAGACAGCATGGGAGAGGAAGGAGTTGGGACATGAAAACCTCGGAAGGGAACGGCTTATGAGGTCTTCGGCTTATTTTCACCTGGAGGCTTTTTTTTATGCAGCCCGATTTCCCTGGCGGACAATTCTTTTCTTTCTCCTGGATTTATTAGGATCCGTCTCATTCTGCCTCCGGCCCATCTAATTAGAACTATTTAACCGGAGTTACATCTGTCTTCAATGGTTTATCCAGCGTCTTCTGCCTTGCTCCTCGTCTTCCACCCTTTTACTTGATTCATCGAGTGGCGACAATTCTAGATTGCGTCCCCCGCTTTAGAGTTTCATGTGAAAACCTACTGCTAAATAATGCATGCATTACAGGACATCCCTATTTCATTTTTTATATGATCACGCTAGTAAACGTGACACTTACAAATATTAAAGAGAATTAGACGGAATTCTCAACCGTCCAAGAAACAATCACGAAAATCGGTTGAGATTTCCAGTATGTATGAGTAGCGCTTGAATGGGTCGACCATATCCTCCTCTACGCCTCTTTCCAATATCAAGTTTAACATTCCTGAGGCTTACTGCAGAAGAGAGGTTTGTTAGACAAAAATTGAGATGGAAAAAACACTGATGAAAGTAGGGAAGATGTAACGATTTACCATCATCTCCTCCTCCAGTCATCCTCTTCCATAGTTAACTTTGAAAGATTGGAAAAACGTTTCAAAACTATACCAAACTCGAACGAAACAGGATGTAAGGAAATCAGCAGTATAAGCTGTATGAGCAGCGCTTGAATGTGACGTCTATTACCTTCTTCATTCCGTCTTCTGACAGAACATTCAAAATTTTCATGGTTAGTTGCACAAATAGAGTAAACTTGGGATCGAAAAAAAAATCATGAAAGTCGCTCAAGGATTATGCGCTGAGCAGCATCGACAAATATCAAACACACACAAAGACTTACACTTGTTGTTTTTTCAGGGGTTTGGTCTGGGAATGGTCTGAAACTGGTTTGTATACAGTTTTTGTTCTCATGTTTGAGTTGACCCCCCCCTGGATCAATTCTATAAGGCGTCCCTCAACTGACGAATCCTCGCTTCAGAGGGACGTTCTTAAAATGTGCAGAATTTACCATTCATATGAAATGAATGAAACTGATTCCAACCATTTCGACTGTATGGACAGTATTGGGCATTCTGAAACGATTTCTGTAGCTTAACACATTTATATATGCGCGTAAACGTTAAAGAATGAGTGTGTATGTGTAATTTAGACGGTATATCTGCTTAGAGCAGTAACAAAAAACCATCCACATTACTGTTCGAAGGCTTATTATTTCTCTATTGAAAAGCACTTTGACGCCGGTCATCACTGGTCTATAGTTATTAAACTAATGTGATTCATCATCCAAATGTAACTCTATAGGAGCTACCGGGAGGAAGTGAATGCTTGAACATTAATTTTCCCGCTGCAACAACAATAGACGATATATTGTACAACGGTACATTAAAATCTAAAAAAATCGATCTGAGCTTTCACAACAGCTGCGATGAGGCACATTGAAGCGAAACATGTTGTGAGTGAGGAGTAATGAAAAAACTGAGTTCATAAAAATAATAATTTAGAGATTATACTTCCAACCTCAAACCTACAATTCAAACTTTGAGACAAGACCAACTATGGATGCGTTCAGGGGGATATTTAAATGTTTCTCAGAAGTTTCGAGATATCTCCGTTGTAGTTTTAACCCTCAAAACTTGGCCATAATCTCGTGAATAACTGTAATAATGATTAGATATTTATTGTGTTGAAATTCGTTTGTGGGCCGGACTGGGTAGGGATCCGTCTTGGAACAGTAACCTACTTTACAACAGATTGAGGTCATACATCTTTTAAAGGGCGTGGTTGGCAGCAAGGTACTTCAAAGGAGAACCAGAACACGATAGGTTTTTAGCTTTCCTGGTGCAAGGCAATGGTTTTCTTTTCTTGCATTCATGATCTCACCAGTACGTGGCTCGTTGAATCAATTTATGATTCATTGCGGGCGCTAGCTCTTGAAGTATCATTCCCACGATTCTTTCAACATTGACAGATTAGTGGCCAACCTTTCTGCATATTTCAGGAGCCCATATCACCAGCAACCGTTGATTTCCTTTGAGGCTCACATTCGGTAGAGGTGTAATTCCAGTTGGTGCTCACGTTTGCTCTTTCAGCCACAGACCAATTTTTACTGAGACTCGTGTACCTTAGGATAATAACCATATTCCATCCATGATTTGCAACTATTGACGATTCCAATACCATATCGTTGCTCTGAAATCGTTCGCGCCCACCAATATAAACACGAACTACGAATGTGTCGATACACCCGTTTGTTGATCTGAGGGCTTGTTGTCGTAATAGTAGTCCACCGTAGTGGATAATAAGCGGTAAGGTTGTAGATTCGTTACAATCGGAGGTGCGATTGGTGGCCGAGAAGGGAAATTAATAGATAGTAAGCTCAGCATTGATTCGATTAAGCCTGGGTTGCTGAGCGAGTAGTTCGTTGTTCCTGCGAATTACACGGATCCATTGGAGGACTTATTAAGTTTGAATAATCGTTAACTCCCATTCGACCTCTACTAATTTTCATCATCACCAGATGAAGGCGATACCAATCCGATCTTACTGCGGAAAATATGCGACGTCAAACCCTGGAGCCATCACCAATAAACAGCCTCTCTAGACAGTTCTTCAGATTTGCTTACTCATTGCAACCTTACTAACAATAAAAGTTCATGTATTGATGTAATACTAAACCGTTCAACGGAATAACATCATGCTGAACGATGGGTCAAAAAAAGTCCTCCTGTTGTCACATAGCTTTGCATCCGTAATATGAATCTATAGACCACTGAAACGTTTTAAATAACCTCTCAGGACCCATTGGTTCGTATGGTTAAGAGAAATATTAAATTAGGTTGGATGCTGAATGGCAGATTCGGTCAATCAGGCATTCAGAAAATTATGCTTCATACAGTTTCGCTTGCACAAAGTTTGCACAGAAGTAGTGATTTGGGAACGATTCAAGTCAAATTTTCATTAAATCTTGAGTAGAATCAGAATCTGCAATAAAAAATTGGGGTTCTCATTTAAAATAAGAAAGTTAGTGTCAATTGCGCATGGTTGCGCAGTTGCGCGGAGTGCGTAAATATGATATTTGAGATCCTTGGAAAAAAAAAAAAATTTGTTGTTTACTCTCATTTTGACGATTTTAGGAGGGGGGAGGGGGGACAACTCGCGGGACACCCTGTTTACACATATATATTCTTTAACGCATTGGAATGTATTAACGTTACTATAGAAATATTTATTCTATTAAGAAGCTCATGAGATAATATTGAAGTATTTGTTCTGTTAAGAAGCTCATGGGATATGCCTCTTGTACTGCAAGAGTCAAATCAATATTTTCTGCGGTTGGTAACATTTTCATTGGTTTTTGATTTGTTGGGAATAGACTCTGTAGCAATGTCGGTAACTGGTTGAGTGGGTCGGAATAAACTTGGGAAAATGACAAGTGAAGTGAATGAAGGGATGGATGAGGCTGAAGGTTAATATATACCGGGATTCCTTCAACTACCAACATAATTTCCTCTTCCTCACGGTAAGGTGGTTACTATCTTGACATCTTTTCGTGATCATAAGAGCAGAATGATGTGATCTGGTCGCGAAGAAGAGCGGAAGGGAGAAGGGCGTATAAGAAAATTAAATTAGATAGCAGCAGCGGTTTTCCATCCTTCTGTACACCCTCTTACCTTCAAGCCCTTGTAATATCCCTCTATAGCCATTGAACAGTCGTATATCCGCGGAACACAGAGATGTATCGAATCACCACAGTTGTCCATGTTTAGTTAATAATATCACGGTTAAACTGAAGTAAAAAACCTTTCTTGCGAGCGATACACTATTTTCACATCGTATATCAAATTGTTATTGTGTTGACTTTTTTGTGTTAAACACTTCCGTTCTTCTTCTAGTAAAGTGTCCCCAGTTGAGTCGTTTGAAAAATTATGGAAAGAAAAAGACGTAAACATAGCTCGTTTTTTCAAGGGTAAATTTCTGTGATAGAAACGCAATCCTGAAACACAATTTGCCTTAATGCCATCACTATGGTCCAAATAAATTTACCAACTGTATACAGACGTACACGCATATTTTCTAATTGGTAAACATTTTTTTCAAATATGGAACCGGGCTTTTGTTTTGGCGAGGTCTAGAAATATTTTTACGAGCCCCGGAAAGGAACTGTATTCCACAAAAAATCAGTAGTACTACAACGCACAACTATTTTACAAACTCAATCTACATTATCTTGCTTGATAGTAAACAATGGATTTTTAGTGTTTCCTTTTACGATTTTACAAGATTTTGTTCTATGGGAAAAGTATTACCCTCGAAGCTGGCAATTCCGTTTGAGTTTAATGATCCAAATGGTTCTTTTAATATTAAATAATAGGTATTAATGTAATTACACTCATTAACGGACTCGTTACGGGTATTCGCTTATTACCGGATTTGGGTGGACAAAATTATTGTATGTCCCCATGTTATACGTTGTTTGACGCTGAAAACGGCTGTAACATACCCATGTTATATCCAAGTCTCCCTCAGTTTTTTGGCAAGAAACGACATGAAAACATGGATTTCGTACATTTCAGCGGTGTCTTTACAAGATACACTTTCAATCCAAAATAAAGTAATTTCAATTAATTATTTTCTGTAATTTATCTGAAGTTCTATACAGTTTTTGTCAGAGAAATAGCAGTGAAAAGTACAACCTACAATTTAACGAACTTAGTACCAAAAATATGATTTATAAAGGACTTACTGAACCACCACCATTACGAAATTACTATTTTGACAGAAGTAGAGAACCACTAGTAGGTAGGTAACTGCTGAAAAAAATTTGTTAACCGTTGCGTTGTAAATTAATGGTAGGTAACCCTTGAAAATTGAAAATTGATGATTACGAGTGAAATATATACATTTTTTGAATTGAAAAAAACAAAAAAATAAAAAATAATAATAATAAATAGGATAGGTATGGGCATCGGACTTTGCTTGTCTGATATTCGTCAAGTGCATCATTATCACGTCACAAAGTCTACACTCACACTTCACCTGTACGATTGATGACTTACTTAAACACGAAAAATTTGCCCGAGGATGCCGATTTGGACTATTTTCCAACTATACAAGTCGAAAAAGTGGGTTTGGGATGAAATCCTAAAAAAACAAAAGGTAGCAGTTCTGAAAACTAGAAATTAGGAGGACAATTTTGGTTTCAAAATTACAGTTGGGGCTCGTAGAAACAGTAGCGATTTTCACGTCTGCAGATAAACATCTCATAAAAACATTCAGAAAAGAAACCCAAGTCGGTACCTACTGTGACTAGGTAGAATAAAAACACAGGCAAAATGATGATTCCACTCCTTCTCTTTGATTTGATACTCAACTGAAAAGAAGCTTAGGAGTTAGAATAGTGGCAAGGATATCCATATAGTATCCAGTTGCTCCATGGCTCTCACCAGCTATTTTTGTAGTTGCCACTGAGATTGGTGACCGGTACCGGTGAGATCGTACAACAACTGGAGTGGTCTCTTTCGACTCAGGGCATACATTTTTACCGGAATCAAACAAAAACTTACCCTCTTTCATGAAAAGTGAGATGTCGATTTCTTGATATTTCTGCCCTTAAATAATAACAGTTAGGGTTGACTGTTCACGACGCAGGTATTACTGGTGAATTGCGAATTCATGCTGGACTTTCGGACAAAAATTTGTAAACTTCGCTCTAGTAGTTTCGGAGAAACGCTTCAGACGGTGTACGGACGGATTTTTTCTTTTAATTCGATTTTCAAAATCTACCTATCTTGAACCGAACTATGCTGCCGATGAGTTTGTGTGTCCAGCTACATTTGTTGGCAGCCAAAACAATATCCTTCACAAGTTTTAAATCCTTTATAAACTTGTTCAGATGGGAAACGAGATTCGCACAGATTTTGTCCTGGCGGGCAACTGATTTCTTACTTAGTAAATAGCTCAAGACAGTTTTTATTCAGTTTGTTCGGTCTGCGGAATAATGTTAGCGATAATTTCCATTCCAAATCTTCCTAAATTAGGAATTAACCAATTCTTCCTAATTAGTTTTTTTCTTAAAATAAGAGGGAACATTTTACTTGTACTGACCAACCCGACGTTGGAACTGTTGGTGTCCTTTGTAATTGTACAGAATCTTATTGGTACTTGCGAATTCGCCTTCCTGTTTAATATAATTTTGAAGACAAATATCAATCTCAGTTATGTTTACATCTATTTATTAATAGTTTTTGTATTGTTTATACCTACATGAGGGTGTTCTCCGGAAATTTTTTGTAATGAATCAATGATGTATTAGCCATTGTCCATATTGTATATAAATGAACAGT
Organism: Creontiades dilutus; assembly: GCA_031894815.1. Lineage (NCBI taxonomy): Eukaryota > Metazoa > Arthropoda > Insecta > Hemiptera > Miridae > Creontiades > Creontiades dilutus. Next base: position 1,705,040 of record JAVIWC010000600.1, read on the forward strand.
TGATGGTAAGAAAAATTAAGTTTCTGGATAAAAAAGGGTACTTGATCAGTTTTTACTTCTTGGTGGTAGTTCAGCGTAGGGTTTAGGTTGGTGCTCTAAAAATATTTATGGGGTTTACAAAAATAAAACTGTTTTTGTTTGGTTTTGATAGAATGCGAAGAGGTTGTGCCAGTTTGATGTATACCTACCTTGGGTAGTAAAGGCCGTTGAATTATCGTGTTGTAAAACATGAACTTGAGCTCTCTTTATTTTTTAATTTTTTTTTAGCCTGTATGGAAACACACATATTACTGTTTTATTGTGTATTCAACACCTCCTAACAGTAAACGAGGAAGCTTGTAACGATAAATGGGAAAGGTATGCTGGCCATTAAACGTGACAGCCGTTTTTCGATCATTTACCTTTGATATTACTCTCCAAGGTCTCCACACTCCACAATTTTCTTAATTATGAGAAAATTAGAGTGAAGGTAGGAACCAATGTTGGTGAATGTAACCGAAGAATCCAAAGTTATTCGATGTTGTATTGAGTGTCATAGTAAATTATTGAAGGTGTAGTGTGGTAGTAAGATGAAAGGTTCGTGGGCAAGATCAATGGTGTAGGTAAGCAACGAATCTCCAATGGGAAAGCATTGCGTGTTAAGTCCGTGTAATTTGTGAAGGCTCGCTATCTTCAAAGTCTCTTCCTGCGGGTGGGTTAGCGGTCTATAATAGTATTATGTGCGTAAACAACCCTTTACCCCGGTTATCCGTCATCAACCCGCGTTCACTCGTTCCATGAATAGTTTAGAAGGCCAAAGGATGGACAGAATCTAAATAATAGTATCCATCGATAGTGTCCATGGTTTCTGGGTGACATATCAGTGTTCGAAGGATGTGACGAATCCACTGGGCCGGACAATGAAGCGATGCATTCCACCTTAGGAAATGCGTTTGCGCATTCGTTTGAAAAGAGGCTACGCCACGGAGGGCCATCTTCAGACGGAACATATTAAAATTATAACAATTATAATTAAGAACGAACACCAATTTAATTTCTCAAAATACCAATCTTCAACTGTGAGGAAGCGGACAGCAACGTGAAACGTCGTTATGTTCGTAGCTTACCGATATTCCACAGGAAACTCTCAAACTACGTTTGATGTCTTTCTGTTATTTTCTAATTATAATACAGACAACTGATTTCGTATAGGCAGAATGACAAAATGAATGAATTTTTCAATTTCCTTTTTCCTATTTACATAATTTTTATTTATTGTTTCCACCCGAAATTTGAGCTAATTGAGTGGATGGTTTTATGCTAATTGAGTGGAAAATCATGTGTTGAATATGTTTAGTAGTGCACATGCGCAATGGTTTTTGATCCATCAATTGCGAAAAAAAAATTAGGGAAAACCGTCCTTCAACATGAAGTCAATTATTTTCTGGGGTTTGAATGAAATAAGACCAATAAAACTTGAGAAATAGACTTACAAGAAATTAAAGTCTGCTCACGTGCACATGCTATTATGAATCCGACGTCAATGAATTTTATAGAGGAACTTCTAGGAGCAATCCCGCCAACACCCTGATAATTCCATCAGGTGCCGTTTTGGGCGTCGCAAGGATTTACCACACAACACTCACAGACTGACCAGACTTTGCTCTGATATCTAAGAGGCAAGTGGACATCTTGATTTCGGAGAACAAAACTTAGTTCGACTTCTTGAACGAATAAGAAGCTTTTCTACCTTCGCCAGCGGAAATGGATCTTTGAAGCACCATTAAATGACATGAGTGCCAATCGAAACCATGGTTCATATTTGTTGATAAAAGTTGTTGGAGCTTATCACCTAATGCTTTATAAATTATCATTGGTTTCTATAGTGCTTGAACGGGATAGTTTTGTAACATTCAATTTGATTTGATTTGATGTACCTACACCTAAGCCGACACTGGAACATTCTACGACCTTCAGCTTTAACAGTATCTAAGCTACAGTGTTTCACTGAAAGCTACTTTTTAGTATTCATTTCACTTCATTACTGTTAGATATCAAATGCAAAATTCTGCAATGATTCTGTTCCAGTGACCTTCGATGAACTGAAAAATCTTTTTTGATCAGGTGTATCGCAATTTTAGTAGGGGCTCCAAGTGGAGTTGAATTTGTAGACACTCAATATATCAATCACTAGGTGTGTCTCGTCTATGTTTACGCGCTATAGCGGAATAGAGCTCTCTTTCCTCGAAGTGATATCGCAACCGCACACCCACGCAAAAACAGAAAAGGAATACACTGCCAAGGAGATGGCGCAGCAGCTTCCTCGTTACATCCTTTGTCATATGAGCTAAATTGAGTCAAAATTGTGAACCTGTTTCAAGAATTTTTAGTTCATGCGCAGAGCGTACCGCTGATTATATTGAGATGAAATTCCCATGGGAACTTAAGAGACCTTATCCGCATAGTCCCTCAAAATATGAGTTAATTCATTGAAAATTGTGGGAGTTATGGCTGTAACAAGGAAATGCGGACAGACAGACTGACGGACAGGGAACCAAATTTGTTCAGTAGGCTATGAAACGGAAAATGTTAGTGGAAATTTTGAATTCCGACAATAAAAAGTTTTTGGCTCCCGGAAGTGAACACAAGGCTTCCACTGCTTCGCAGACTAGGAAGCAATATGTAAACAACACTCCAGAACTCCATTATTGGACAGCCGCTCGGAACACAATGAGCTTTTTGAAATGATTAGCCTTTATATGATGTATTCATTGAAGCCAATAAAGTTGGCGTTAAAGAACGAGACCAAATCATCAAGTTAAGAACTTTTATTGATTCACTAAAAATAAAATTCTAATTGTAACTCCTCAGGCAGAAACCCCAGCCGAGGGATGCTATACTGTTAGAGAAATCCTAGCCAGAGATTGAATAATGTTATTCAAAGAGGACATGCAAGGAAAACATCGATGTCACATTCTCTCAGCAACATTCAACATTTGATCAGAAACCAAAAAAGAGCCTAAACCTCCTCCTCTCCCTCTTGTCTTTTTTGAAAGGGTTACATCCTTTTCAGCTTTGAAGAAAAAAAATGGTTGGTCGACTAACCGTTGTTTTACTAATACGTCTAACAATCTTTGAAGAACGCGAGTTGTTTCCAGGCATCATTTTGGCTATCGACAGAAACACTCCACAATTCATCAGGTCCATCGAATAATGGCCATACTTCAATGAGCATTAAACATGAGGGAAAGAGGGACTTCATAAGGGACTCATTCTGAGCAAAGTAAAGTAACAAGTAAAGTAAAGTCCCACTTACTAACCGCTTTTTTGGAATGAAGCAAGAAAATGCCTTCACAGAGGCACCAACACTGATCAACGCATGAGTCCCACAAGAGAGCGCTCGTCTTCTGCTCCTGTTTGTACTGTACACCAGTGATCGCCCAGAAATCGAAGTGAACGCCTCTGCAAGCTTCGTAGATGATACCTTTGGCAGGTGGCGAAAGTAACTAATGAATCGGTCACTATCCTGCACACAAGAACGGACATCGAAATGGAGGGTACAAATAAATGAAACCAAGTCGGTGGATGTGGATTTCACTGACAAGAGATTCGGCTATAATCTCGTACATCTCAAGGGTAAAGTGATTCACAATGCCAACGAAGCCGCATCCCTTGGTATGACTCTAATTTCAAATGGAAAGCTCATGTCAAGAAAAAAAGAAAGAGCTCCTTCTTAAACTTAAAAAAAAAATGTATTGGCTATTCGGGAGACATCGAAGCCGTGAATTCAAAACAAGCCAACACTTTCTAACCAAGTCCTTAAGCCAGTTCGGACTTTGGGAGCTCAGTCAAACCGAAAAATCATACAATGATTCCAAAAATGCTGAGAAATATTGTTAAAGCCTTCGTACCTTAGTAACGAACGCCTCCATCACCATCTCCAGATCGAAACAATAGACGAAGCTGTAAAGAGACAAGAGTGAGGCACCTCCATCGGCGAGATGTCACGTCAACGAAGCAGCTGTCCGACTCCTCGACTCAAGTGACATCTTCAGAAGATTAAAACGAACCAAACATCTTTACCTAGCTTACAAAGTGACTTGAATTATCATATCCAACAGAACTGTGAGATGTATGTTAGTTTAAAATATTTATCCATAGTTCCAAAATATTATTTTTGATAAGTTATACTTGGTGCAGTAAAAAATTAGAAAAAAACTAAGATGACAAGTATATGAGGGGATCCTGTGTGTTTCAACTATCTATATGGGTAGAAGCTTCCATGAATCGTATCACCATCAGTTTCTGATGGTTTTCAATTATGATTATTCAAGAGTCAGTCTAATATCAGTAACTAACGCATGAGTAGGTACCTATTGTCAAAACAACATTCAGCGCGTTGCCTGTTCATAAATAACTTACATTCTGGCTGTAGCACGTGTTTTCGGAGCTTAGAACCGCATAAAGCTTCGATTATTGAAAGTTACTGAACTATACAGCTGAAAAGCGGAGAAATTGGAAAAGTAAGGTAGGATGTGGCCTTCTTTGCGGGGACTGGGCGAGGAAGTGGGAAGTGTGCAGACGGGGGGGTCACCCTTGGCAACATCAACACATTTGTCTCCGTTAGCCGGAAGCTTTGCAGGGAGCTAGCAAAGGATTTAAAAGGCATTTGTTTGGTAGAAACTCAGTACCTACCTACCTTAGTCCCTGAAAGAACAGCACTGGTAGCCAGAGAGTCAGCTACGGACAAATACGTAGCTTAAATCTATGACATTCCCAAAAGATGCAGTTACGTTCCTCGCAATTTATCTGGCAATATTTATTTGTAAACACGTGATCAATACTATGAACCCACCAGCACCTAATGTTTTGAGAAATTTACGTAGTATCGAAAACATCTTCTACAAAAGAACGATTTCGGTTCGATAAAGTTTAATAATTTAATTTAATCAATTTGTTGTTTTACATTTCAAGAAATGGAGAATCCGAAATTGGAATAGAAAAAATCCGTCCGTCCGCCGTAAAGAGTTTTTCTCCGAAATTACTGAAACAGTTTAATGAAACTGGGGTACAAAATTACATTGGTGAATATCGAAAACTTTAAAATAACACTAATGTTATTGAATGTAATCTGAGCATTTATATTACCAATACGGTAGAGCAATGAGCCACACTTGGCAGACGTTTTCGTTACTTAAATTTTCAGGGTAGTCGGGGAAAAATGGTCTGATGATCTCATATCAATTTCTGCGCAAGAGAGAACGTGAAATTACTGCAACAAGCCTAGTTCCTACAGTTCTCATCCGATTTTGACGACATTTTCAGTAAATGTGCGGGTAGAAATGTAGGTTTCCTAAGCATGTCGTACCTCAAAAAAATCAATGATCATCTCTGCCCTTGCGCAAACAACAAATGCATGATTTTTTCAGCTGATCTCTCCGACTTTGGAGGGTAGTCGGGGAAAACAGTCATATAATTTTGAGAACGATCGTATCATCATTCTATCAGTTACGGAATCAGCAATACTGGTAGGCTATTCTTTCGAAGGCGTAGATGCACCTCGGAGCATGTCCCGTGAATACTGGTTCCAAGCTTATATTCTACAATTTTTTTATATTAACTAGAACATATCAAAAGATCTATGTGTTCATGTGTTAACGTGATGAAGATCGGCAAATACGATGAAGCAAAGTGCCACACCGAACTTGGTACACCTTTCTCTGTAAACTGCTGCTATATCATGTTCAGAATGCTAAACTGAAAGTACTTACGTAACAGTTTCGTTCCTCAGATCAGTGAGTTCCTCGTCTTTTAACATTGCTTTAATAGCAAGAGGGTGGCAAAAAGGCGGAAGTTTCCAGCCCCTTGGGTTCACATCCTCTCCTGTGACGCGTATGTTACCATTCTCATCTGGCAAAGCCTCTGTCGTTGTTGATCATATGATACTACACCTTTGGAAGAGCGTCTTATCTTATAAAGGGAAAGGGAGAGACTCTCTGATCAAAACATTCTTTGTGTTATTTAAGCATTAAATATTTTCATTTTAAAAAGATTTTTGATGTCTACATCAAACAGATGTCAAATAATTGTGGTATGCATGTTAACAAAATTGGATTGGAATACATCCCATTCGCATTATAATTTCATCAACTGCGGTGAATGTAAATTTATTTAGAGTCACTTTTGGTAGAAAATCCACCCACCAATCCATAGGTATATCGTTAAGAATATGCCTGAAACCAATCATTGAATCATTTTCCATTTGTTTCAAGATGTGAAATTCGAGGGTTTAATAGTAGTTATTTAAAAACATATATATTTCAAAACATTTCTGAAAGAATAATGGGTTTTGTTGGATGATTTTAATGGTAATTATATCTCTGAAACTAATAGGACTACACGCGTTTTTGTGTGCATGTTTAGCAAAATTAGGATGCAATTCGCGTTACAGTTTCTTTAGGGAATTAGGACTAGGAGATTTAGAGTTTGTAAGTCTACAAGTCTACACTTTGTTAGTCTTGTAAGTGTTTAGAGATGAGTTTGTATGTCCATCGTGTAAATCAAGCAACGCTTTGACGAAAAGTAGCGAGACAGTCGTCTTTTTCGGGTTTTATACCCTCAGGTGGTCATAGAAGAATTTTCACCTCACCGGAAGAACTCGCAATTTATTTAGTTTTTGATACTTATAATTTAATTTCTTTCCTCTGGGTAGTTATCTACCTCCGTGGTAATATGGGTAATGTACCATATACTCAGTTTATCAATATCTATGGACTACAGTGATCTGCGTGGGTGGGGTAAACCACCTACGGATGGTTTGCTAGAATATTTCGGAGTGCGATGTAGGAAATTTCACTAAATTTGTGGCCCATACCAAGTGAATTCTAGTCTGAAAATGGTTCTGAAGTTTATCATTTGTTTACCTCGAAAACATAACCTACTGGTACGGTTGCTGCATAGTGCCAACAATCTTTTCTTCAATGATGTTGTGCGTTTTTCACCTACACAAAATGAAATATCTGTTTGAAAAAAATATGTAAAAATTTTAATTTCTCAATCGGATTCGATAGTAGTGAAAACTGTTTTATGACATTATTAAGTCAAGGTAGGGGTATGAAATGTAGATTTTAGATCATTTGTTTATGTTCAACAGATATGTGTGCTGTACTTTAAAAATAAAGTTTTGCAAAAAACTACCGCTGTTGAGACTTGCAAAGCTTTCACTAAAATCGTGCTGTAGGTTAATTACATAACAATGAGATGGGTTCCCCGTTAAATGTCAACTGATAATCTATAACTGGGAGCTTTTGGGAAAACCTGAATTCACGGGAATGAGAAGGTATTAAAGTGAGTAAACAGTTATTTCCACGGTATAATATTTCCATCTTGCGCTAAATCGAAATAAGTTGACTCACTTGGTTGCGAGAGGCTCCTTTAGTATAGTAAAGTTTCACATTTTCATGTGTTGTAAATACTATACGACGCCCATTGTTAGCTTTGCAAACTATTTCACCGAACAAGAGGAGGCATGCGCGGTAGTATTTTTTTGTCGCGCTGTTAAGGTGCTAACAAATATTCCTTGATTTCTTTTCTAATTACTTCCTCGAGATTTCTCCTCGAGGCATACGTCCGTGAGTTTCGCGTTGTTTGAAATAACCCGACTATAAATTTCACCTTCCAAATTAGCTTCCGTATAATTACACGGCAAGGGAGTCTCCCACTTCCGGGCCTCGCATTCCCTCTTCTGCTTCCGCTTAATCTGTGCATCCCAACGATGTGTTGTGCCGTAACGACAATTTAACGTGCACCGCAGCAAGTATGAGTGAGAACGGATAAATTAGTTGTTTTAATCTTTTTTTTAGGTTTCCAACGGTAGAAAGCGGAGGGAACCGAAAACAATGACACAAATCAATTCAGAAAACGGAAGTCGAATTTGGAACGTTTTCCATTTTCACAAAAGTGAATGAGCTTCGTTATCATCAGTAACAACCAGAAACTACCAACGAACAACAATTACTGACAATGACAAAACTATGGAAATTGTTTAATGTTTTCTCCACGGAAACCTTAATAGTGAAACTTACTTTCGCTCAGTTCTTCAATCGTGTGTTCACTTGTACAAGTGTGTTCAACATTTGCCGAGAACACATTGCCAACGAACCATTTCGAACGTCATAATATTGGGTTCAAAGTAATGCAATATCAGGTAAGAAGACTTTGGATAAAAGCTCAGTTACAAACCGACAATGAAACGTGATCGAGAACAAATTGCCGAAGCAGGCAATACCGAAATGTGGCGATGAGCTTCGGGCAACAAATGAAAATGGATTAACGCCGGATTCCTCTCCCATAGCATCACGATAATTCGCTCGAACGAGTTTTTACCCGGGCGTCTGTTCTATTACGCAGAGTGCAAACATCGCGAAATAACATGAGAAGAGCGAGAGAAGAGGAAAAAAGGTCCGATTGGTGAGCAAAGATACCCTCGCGGAGAAACTAAATATATGAGATGGGAGTTACGTTTGGAATATTGTGAGGTGAAATGATGAGGTCCCCAAGGAGCTTTAAAGAAACTGAGCAAAAGACGGGGCGGGAGAGATGAAAACTAAGTTGGTGATCCCAAGTTTCTCATGGGTAGTGATTCAAGTTATGGCCCGCGATGGTGATGGCACCCTCCCCTTGATAATATTAGAAAGGGCAACTTTAAACTTGAGGTAAATTGGTTTTGAGCGCTATTGACGGCTAATTAAATTTTCGCTTTTCCGAAGGCACCGGGATGGGTATCCCGCTTCATGGAATATGAAATTGGGTGAAATATTCTTTGAGAACTCAAACGGAGGAAACCGACCAACTTACTTCATTCAGATTATCTGTTGCTACTTTTGAGGTGGTTCAGTCCGAGCGCTAACGAGTAATTTAGAGTGTTAGCTTTTTGGAAAAGTTGAAGATGGGAGCTTGTGATTTAATAATCATCTGACGTTACGTGATTAAATAATATATGGGAGTGAAGCCCAAGAAGAAGATGATATCCAAGTATAGTAATGGACAGGGGCGGTTATTTATTCAGCACACCTGCATAATTATATTTACTCACCCTTAGTTTTTAATAAATTTAGTTATAGTTGCTACTGTATCGTAGTTCGTAAATCAGTACACAGAAACAGACACGCACTGAAAAATCGACAGATACGAATGAAATCAATATCTAAGAACATCGAGGAGTATCTAATAAAATTGAGGTAAATCTTACGGGGATTATGATGATCCTACACGAGAAGAGTTATGGTCTTGAGGCGTGATCTACGTTCGGGGAGCAAGAATTACATCGGAGTCGGGATAATATATCAATACGAGATTGGTGCAATACATAACTCACTCCCTAATAAAGAATACTACGCCAACTATAACTTACTTCAGTCACGTTATACCATTTCCGTAGTGGTAGTGAAACTCAAGTTTCGTGAGGGTGTTGGTGAACAGTGGCGGAGCGGTAGTGGAGGGAATAATAATAAAATCGGTGGAAGCCATGAATACTTTTCGAGTTGTTTACCAGATCAGAATGGTAACTAGTTAGCTTTCAGAATGAGGGTTGGCGGGAGGGGAAGGAGCTATAAAGAACTAAAAGAACAACTTACCGATCGGCCCGTAATTGAGCTGTTCGCGGCGATACGAACCTTTCCACCCTTAAATAACCCCTCCGTGGTTCAGTCCTCTACGGCGACGGAGACAACAAAAACCCTAGCAAAGATTGACTTGTGATTACCGCAGCAATTAATGTGAGTTCCTACCATCACTACTGGAGCTACCCAACTTCAGTGATTCGTCGTTTGAGTGGGTGTAAAAATGAGCGAGGCTTCCTGCTGACTTTCCAACCATCACTACCTTCTAATGCTTCATATTTTGGAGACACCTACACACTCTTCTACAATAATTTTTCTAGTGAACGTGATTCTCTCTGATGGATGTTTTACCGCAATTTCACAGAAAAAATGAAAAATTTCCCGTACTTTCTTAACGTAAATTCATATTGCGCTACACTGAAATAATTCTTTGATTAATTTTTACAAAGTTGTTCTTCTTACAAAAAGAAGGAGAGTGAGAGGAATGAAAGGAAGTACCCGTATAGAATAAAGACCATCTACGAATGATGGTGGAGTGATGGAATATGGATGGCCATTCAACGAAGAACTCCTGGTGAGATGCTCAATTTGAGTGACTCCGTAGCATATTCCCCTCGCGAAACCCTAAACCATGTTTCGGTTTACAGTTTCATGGTAGTAATGCCTCCCATGTAATTTGCCGCTATTGAAAGGAATAGCTCGGATACCATTTGCCACACGTCGATCATGACGTATCTATTCAGCCTTCCAGATCTGTTAATCGTTCTCATAACCACTGAGTACCTGGACGTCCAAGGATACTTGGGCCACACTTATCGGGATAGTCAGTAGCGATCCGACCTCCTACTTCGGCAGTACATACGAAAGTCCACTCGGCTTGCGACAATGGTGGCCATACCCGGCACCTACGCATCGCCAAACCTCCAACATGGACCAGGAGAGAATAGGAGATGACACAACATTCATCAAGTTGAAGAGGAATGGTAAAAAAAGGATCCTCTGGCGTACTCCTCCTCCAATGATGTTTCGCCAACTGCCTGATGGGCTCTGAGACAGGAAACTTACTGAATTAAACAAGCCGGTTTTCGAAATCAAGTAATGAAATCGGAAAAAGTAGTTACATACATAGAGAGCATGTCTGAATGTGATGTGGCTGCAACTACAACATTTAATGTACAAAATTGATCATATTTGTTGAACAGTCTACTCAATCACTGTTCCCAATTAAATTCTGCGATGCTCTTATATTGCCTTGCATGTGGTCCTTAGCCAACAGCTACTGCCATTCATCAGCTTTACTATGGCTCAGCAGTGTCCACGACTTGCTCCCAAAATTCTGGCAGCACTTGAGCACACAGGAAGTGAACCACATCCTCATTTGTCCACACATTTCAGATCTTCAATAAATATCCAACGGGGGTGATCGAAAGTCTCCACCATCCGATCCATAGGTTTCACCTCAAAATCAATTTTTTGGTGCATGGGGTTCCTTGACTGCGTCACGCCCGTTTAAACAAGTGGCATCAATCTCTCATATCAAAGTGCATTTAGATTGATGCGAGAGGGAGAAAGCTGTCACGTCTAATCGGTTGGTAAGAACGGTGTGCCTCTCGTATCGAACATTTTTTAATTTAATCGGACCTGGTAGATGGAATCCTTTTATGTTATGTCAGAACATCATTCATCCGGAGGTTGCATTTAATTTTTCTTTTCTTCCCTTTTCCGGCTTTTGTAGGTAAGAGCATTTTAACACCACATTAAAGAGCTATCAGTAAAAGTGTTGTGTAGAAAAGTGTTTGTTGGAAAGTTGGCATTTTCCTCTTTAGATTTATATTAATGAACACACATGAATCTGTAATGGAAGGACTAATCTTATCACCTGGTTATGAGGGGACGAGCGTCGCTAAATTTGAAAATAGATCAGATAAATTTGGGAACTATTCAAAAAGCGAAGATAATATTTTTTTATATCTGAATGATTAATAATGTGTTCCAAAGAGCGCTGATTGAAGATGGTTCTCATCAGGCGGATGCTTCTCAGTTATCTCACCCTGCCAGGCCCAAAATCGTGAGGGTACTCCTAGGAAGGGGGTTAGGATAAAAAATAAAAGAATAGTAACTACTATTTGTTCAACTATTGAAAAAGAAAAGGAGCTTTTAACCCATTTCCGGCCAAGGGAAGAAAAAACGAAAACATCTACGTTTTCTCAAAATTTTCTAATTAATTAGTGGTCTAGTAATTTGTGGACTCGCCAGAGCAGTTATAAGTCCAGTTATAATGGTTTCAAATCTAAACAATCTTATCATGAGAAATGGACCTTATTGACATTTCCCGTTTTGGTGGGTGCACACGTTCCATTTGTTCTGAAGATGACGGGATCTTTAGTTGGCTGTTTTAGGCCCAATAGACACAATCTCTGAAAATGTCATACTTAGTAGGTGTTAGTTAGTGTACTTATGACTGATGACAGCAGAATTTTTTTTTGGAAGTGAGGAAGCAAAAAGTACTTGATAAAAAATATACATGTAATACCTCTCACCGGACGCTTCAAGTCATCAGTAAATTCTAATTCTAATCAGCATCCATACCATTGTTTTCGATGTTTATTGACTTCCAACTGAATAACACTGTCGGACGTAGGTAGTTTATCACATTAGTAATGGAATGATGACCGCAATTCAGCAGGCTTACTGCCAGAAGGGTTTTAAGCTAGGGACAGAAGTAATTATTAATTACGTGTGCTCCTTGGTGCTTAGCTTTGGGGTGTGGGGGTGGCACTTGAAAACTACTCAGAGTTCCCCTTCTTCCACTGCGTTAACTTGACAGCCAGTACGCGCGTTAGCAGCTTTGTGTGGAAGTGGCGGTATAACAACTGGGTTGAGGGTTTGACCGTATTTTGGAGCTGTTTTGCACTGCGGGACCCGTCAACGAATTTTTATCGGCGAGATTTCGCCCAGGTTAAATATAATGAACGAAATGTGATTGTTGGTCTCCTAAAATTGAGGTTTTAAAATATTGTCATTTTACTTTCAAGCTAAATAGATTCTAAATGTTCAATGTTCGGCCGCCATCTGGGACATCCCGTCTGGGATGTAAAAAGTCCATTCTTTCACAAATTGACACCATTCGAGGTCTAGTTGGCTGTAACGTCTAGCCTGCCCGATCGCTATGACGAATCCGTAAAAATTCAACTACAGCAAATAATCGATTCGATGTAAAATTATCGAGGATTTGTCCTCCAGAATTCAGTAAAATTACTTCTCCGTTGTTCGCAAGTTTCTTCGTGTGCATACTTTGTGTTCGATGGCGCGATTTTAATGAGGAGGCTGAGTGCGTCGGCCTCTTCAGCTCTGACAAGAGCCTTCAACGGGGCCTGTTTACATTCATACACTTCACAATTTTAATCTAACTAAAGTTCGTATGTGTGAAAGCTATAATTATACATAATAATTGACGGATTGGACATTATGGCGTTCCTCCCAATGAATGTCATTTGGTTTTACAGTTGGATCATCATGATCAATTCATCAATTTCGTATCGAAAGCCGCGTTATTGTTATATAACTGTGCACAGTACTGTATAGTTCGATAACTGTGTCGTGTTAAATAACTTAACATTACAAATAAATTTGTACGAATGCTTCAACTTACTTGAGGAAGCTTTTTAGGTCTCACCTGTGCAGCAAGGCTTTGTCAATACAGGACGCTCATTAGAATTGATTCATGAATGTTGCAATCCAAACATGATTAAACAATTTCAAGCCAGTTTAGGACCGAACCTCTAAGTACAAGGAATAAAAAAAATCTAGTCCATGTGTTTGTCAAAGCAGATCAACCAATTTTTGTTATTCTTAATTTATTTTTTCACAACTTTAGTCTAGTTGCATGTAAAAGCTTGGAACTTTGACTTTCCTGACAGAAAGAGGAATGGCGGGGGTTGTAGTCAATCCCTTTAATCGCTGCTCAAGCAAGAATTCTCGATTCATGTTATAATTTTTTTGCACTTGGAAATCATTCAATTTACATTCTGCATGGGGGTGAATGGAAATTAATAGTGAAAAATCGTTAGGTATGTCTTCGCTATTTTCGTCTGAATCTATTGATTTTTGTTCGATCCTAATTTGAGTCTAGTTGTGCGGCAAACAAAAAACTGCGCGGAGGAGAGAGTTTTTTGAATTTTCTACTACCGATTTTCTCGCTTTTTTGTGTTCGATGAGGAGTTAGTAATAGCTGTAGCCTGCTAACTGATGACGATATCAATAAGTAACTTTATTTAGACCAAATCAGGACGACCTTTTAATTCAAGCGCTGCTCACATGTCTTACACTGCGCAGCTTTTTATCACAACTTTGTTTGCTTACAGGTGCTGATAATTATTACAGATTTCAGAAAGGCTCCTTCCCCAGCTGCAAAGGAGCGTTACAACTCCATTTACTTTTAGTATAGCATCATACCAACCAATCAGGCATTAACTTCCTTCGATGTTTGATGCAGAGATCATTCCTCCTTCATTTCTTGTTTTGAATGAATGAGCAGGAAGCAGGTTCGAGTTTAATTAAACTCAAACCGGTGAGAAGGGAATCGAAATCTATTGTAGGCCACGTCAAGGGGAAGTAACATTATTCTATATCCTTAAAAATTCAATTTTTCGAAAAAGCGAGAAACTATTAGTTCAAAATCTTAAAAACTTGCAGAAATTATTCTAATTAGTACTTTGTGATAGAATAACTGGATGAGCTGAGGGCCATTTTGAAATACGAGGGCTTGGAGTAAAAATATTCTCACTCCGCTTAACTGTTTGGCATAGGTTGAATGTATACGCTTGATATATTAGAATCCTCCTAAACGTGAGGGTTTCTCTCACGGTTCAAGTCGTTTTGTCGAGGGATTTCAACGAAAACAAAGTTAAATGTATGCAGATCTCCTTGGGACAATAACCCGTCATCCACCCCTCTCCTCCTTTTTGTAAGGTTACACTGCTACGAAAAATATGATCCCGAGTTGAGGAGAGAGTTTTTGTTCAGTAGAATACCTCTTCACTCCTCTCACAATGTAAATATAAAGAACGCGAAGAAGTTAATCTAAATTCTTTTTGGCCTCATTCGTTTTTACGAGTGACTGACCTACAACACGAGGGTGGCTGAATTCACCCATGTGAATTTACTCCGCGGAGGAGATTGCATAAAACAACTATTCTCGTTCGGATATGATCAATCATGTGGCATGCAACGCATTACAATACATTTATTTTAAACGTATAAACATGACACATAATACTGTATATTATAGTTAAAAACATAAAATATTGTATATGACAGCTTGATAACATATTTACGATACAATACTGCTTGACGAAATTCGTTGGTTGAGTTTAAATACCAGGGATTTTAGTACATAGCATTCAGGATTTCTTAATTATGAAATTAAATAATAAAAGGATAAGCTTCAAAAGTAAATTTATTCTTACCGATAATAAGGTCCAACGGAACTTGTTCACGAAAATTCCGATAATTGCCAAATACTGATTGCATTGTGTTATAGCATGTATGTTTCACATGGCTATATCTTCGCATCATGCCATTTTTGATCAAATCGACTTAGTAGTCTTTATGCAATGTTTTACAGTTTTGAACTGTATGATATTGGTTAATTTTTTATGAACGGTAAGATATGGACCGCCAAGGAAGGAAAGAGCCGTTTCTGTGAGATACGTTAGCACTCCATGGGTTGTATGCATGTTATAAGCGCTCCAATATGGGATGCAATACAATTTTGTTCTCAAAATTCAATTACTTCAGTAGCACCTGAAGCATTCCACTGTGACTAGATCAACGGCATCTAAGAGCATGTCATCATGCATTAGAAAAGTTCTGGGATAGTTCAACCAAGTTACGCCTTTGTATAACAGTCTATGAATTTTGTACCATAAATCCTTTCTATTAAGGGTAATACTATTTAAAATCCAACATAAATTAGGCTAGGATTCTATGACATTATTACAAATCATTTGTGTCAAGTATTTATTGTTGAATTTAAGAACATAGGACATGAAAATTCATCACCTCAAATTTATTATCTCGTCCTATTAATGCATTCAGGTTTTGAAATATATTTTAGGATTTTAACCTTTTCAGAACGTTTCACTCAAATTTTACTACATTTGCATGCAAAAAATTTCGTCGGTTTTTATTTGTGGGTGACAATCTTCTGCTCAAAAATATTTACCAATTTTATGATATTTTTTTTTTCAAAATTTAAGCACTTTGTAGTATATCTTCATACAAAGAACCCATATTTTCTTTTGTAATGATTGGTTTTTATTGAAAAATACAGGTTTTTTATCACCTCGATGTTTCTTGGAATGACAAAAAAATAAATTAAAAAAGTAGTCAATCAGGATGGTTTCAGGGTTAATGCTTCAATATAAAACATGATTTTGCAAATTTAATGTTTCACGTGTTATAGTCATGTTTGAAATTGCCTAAAATTGGGTGCTGAGTATATTGGATATTAGGTAAAGCGAGATTTGTGGTCATCTAAATCCGAACATTTTTTCATGAATTAATGATACAGTTTCAGAACAATAATGACATGCCCGTGAAGCTAGTAGATTAATATGAACAAACGATTCTCAGCGACGTGTTTATCGCATGGAGAATTTCTCGATCTTTGTTAGGATATCTGGAGAGATGTGGAGGTTCCGTTAACAATTAGATTTCAATCAAGGTCTGGTTCATTTAGGCATGTATGTAGCGCCAGCCAGGTCTCTCGTTGATAATTATCATACCATCAAAGTGTCAGCCCCTTCAGTCATGTTTCATTTGTCACAGGGATCTCAGCTTCTCCCGGCCTCACATGTCCTTAACCACCACGTCGACGTCTATTACCCTTTGAATCAAAGGGGTTTCAGTGTGTTGGATTAGGGAAGAACTTCGCAATGGAGCGATGAGTCTCCATATTGCTTTGGGATCAATCTACCCTCATAAGACTTGACAAAAAGAGTATTGTACTTCATGGATTAAGGAAGGAACATTTATGTATATTTTCGGCGTTGGTATGAGTAGAAGGGAAGTCGACGTCATAAGTTTACCCAAATCGTTGTTAGGTGTTGTTCTCAGCATTCCCATTTCCTTGAAGATAATACCTATTGTGCTTGTCCTTTCAACGTGTCTTGGTTTGAGAATAAACATTTTGAAACTGCTAGAGCCTACCTGAGCGTATATAGATACACGTTGAAATAAGATTGGTTCTTTATCATTGAGAGTGTGCTACATTCGTGAATCTTGGGCATTTTGCAATTCAAGCAGTCTTGGTGGTAAGTGAAAATGGTTGTATGATCACGGCAGTTTGACCTTCTACATGTTCAGTACAGCGGGATTGATCTTTCTTCGTCTCAGAGTTTAATTCATGGGATAGGTCTCAAGTCTTGTTGGCCAATTTCAAGTAGGAACTATCAAGTTTCCACTGTGGACCTTAAGAGCGACGGTATAAAAAGCAGATTTCAAACTTGAAGCTCAGGTATCTCTATAGTAGTTTGTAACATGCAGAGGTGAGGTGGTGGAATGGTATAGCTGCCCCTTCCATTGAGCTGAATGCGGTTTAATGTTTCGCCACGCTCAGAGGATGACCCAGACGCTTGAAGGCGTCTGATTCTTCTCCCAAGGCGACGGATTCAAGAATCGGGAAGGGCCAACTAACCATATTCATCACAAGTTTAAGCTTGTATCATGTTTATAAAGAAGCAGTGGTACATATTGCCGAAATGTTGGATAACCCCGATCCAGGAGGTTCATTCGTCTCACCTAATAAATCAAATCAACACCCACCTCGTTGTTAGGTGTTGTTTACAACTCTATTCCATTGAGAAAAATACTTGAAGGACTTTTCCGTGCAACGCACCTTGGTGTGAGAAGGCACCAAGACATACATTGTTTTAGGTTGATTCAGACTGGAAGGACTTTGTGGAGGAAGTGCTTCTGTACTCTCATCAACGTCACTGGATAGTTCTTCCCCTCTCAAATTTAGCATGAATGACCTCAGCTTACCCTCACAATGCGTTTCATAATCATTCAAGTGAGGTGCAGAACTGACACTTGGATGGATTACTACAGATTGAGACAAACTGTTGATCCATTTGTTTCGGCTTTCCGTCTTCCTAAGAATGCATGATAGGGCCCTGGCCAGTGTTTTCTTAAGAGGATGTTTTTCTCCCCTTTCCTCCAAAGGTGTCTACATCTGTGTTTGGATTTGTTGTTCGACCTCTCTCTCCAAACTGGAAGAGTTATCATTTCCAAAGAAAGAGTTATCATTACAACTTTGAAAAGAGGTGAGATGATCAAGTGTAACATCGTTAAAATCAGAAACTACTATATATAAGCAAATCTGTTAAGTAACATTCACCTCCAAGTTCTGTCGACATTTGTTTCACTGCTTCGTAGACCTTTGGGTCAGTCACCCCTCTTCCTCTTAGCCCGTGTCCTACGTGAGCGAGTGTCGCGCGATACCAGCTCGGGCGTGTTGAGCGTTTACCGAGGGGCGGGCGATCAATTGTGAGCGTCCTACGTGCACACGCTCTAGCGGAAATCGCTAACACGCACATACACGCGGCTCGAAATCAAATCGGTTTGATTTTTCCCGCTCTACCCTCTACAAACGCGCGTGTTCTCTGTCAATTTGTTTATTTATCTTGTGTTCCCCAAGTTGTTTATCCTGTTTCTGATTTATCTTGTTTCAATAAGTTTAAATACTGATAAATTTAAACGACCCTCATAATGGGACAATAGGAACCCTAACCTGCAAAAATAGAATGAAGATCGATGGGAGGAAGTCAGGTGGGTCGTATGCCTCTGCAATCGTCTATTAGCAATGTAATTAATCAACGCTGGACTGGATGAGGCCAACAAAAATCATCTTCGATTAAAAAGTTCAGAAGAAACACTCATATTAGTGAAGAATATCGTTGGAAAAAAGCGTATTCGAATGGCACAGTAACCTAACTAAAACGCGCTCTCCTCCATTCGCGGCATCGCCCGAATGACACTAGTGGCGTTTCCCGCTGTATCTGGTAACGCTGAAATCGCCCGACTCCCGCTCACGTAGGACGGGGCCTTAAGGCTCTGCACTGCATCAATTGTGAGGTCATGCCATACCTCACTGTCTCAACTGAATGTGCTGCTCATGTTAAATACTATTTCCAGTGGGAAACTTCAAACATTTTTGAGGAGGTTCACTAGCGTGTTACAGGTACATATGTTGGCTTCGCTGAAAGAATACGAATGGTAGTATCAGAAATGATCTAATTACATGATGTGTTGAGAGATCATGCATTAATCAGGGTCATATAAGTAACTAAGAAATGATTGCATACAGTGATTACTTTCAGTTCTAGAATGATTTGAACAATAATACACTTTTTTTAAATTAAAAATCGGACACTGATGGTTTTCCTCCTCTACCGTACTTTGTACATGTCAATAAATAATGGAAGAAGCTTTCTCCCACCAAATTAATGCGTTAATACTAACATAATAGATCACAAATTTCAATACAATACAGTTGTTCCTGTCATTTTTTTCATTATTCAAAAGTGGTCACCACAAGTTTGATTTCTTCACCTTTCTTAATTAACGGTTCTTTAAAAGATTCGAGTAAGGTGGACAGGTTTTCAGTCAATACTACACCATCCAGATTTTTTTGCTGCATTCAACAATTTAGAAAAAATACATAGAGCAATACATTAAATTGATTCAGCAGTTTTTAAAATGTTATTGTTACTATTTCCGTCTCAATTGAAATGCTGACGAAGCACTTTTCGTTTGAAATGAGATGTCAAGAATAATGTTTTTACGACTTGAACT
Organism: Creontiades dilutus; assembly: GCA_031894815.1. Classification (NCBI taxonomy): domain Eukaryota; kingdom Metazoa; phylum Arthropoda; class Insecta; order Hemiptera; family Miridae; genus Creontiades; species Creontiades dilutus. The sequence goes on from JAVIWC010000600.1 coordinate 1,724,497, forward strand.
GTTACACTCGCCTTACAGCTGCAACAAAAAATCACTGGGTCCCGAAGGGGATAATTTACTCTATCATGCTCGCTTGAAAGATGATAGCTGTTAATAGATAACGAATATATTTTAATAAAACGTCTACGCCACACAGCATAGCAGTAGTCACTTGTCTTGAACCGTGTAATTTTGGAGATAATTTCGTTGACATATCTTGATCTTTCTAGACAATACGAGTCGACAAGAATGAGAGAAGCTCCTTTTAGAAGACACGTAGTCATGTTTTATTCATGACGGTACTTGTTATTAATAAGCTTTCTGCAGTGGAAGCGTTACCTTCAGGCGCCCGTATGTGTGTAGACACGCCGTCCGCCCCCCGATCCATCAAGAGCTCAATGGGTGGCCGCCCAGGAGAACAACCTGGGGAGGAAGATACAATCCCGTGATGTTAACCGTGGTCAAGTCACGATAAGTTTCCTTGAATTCACTTAAGTTGAGTCAAAGTTTGCAATTATCTGTATATAAATTAGAATATCTCTTACTGAAGTAATTTTCAGTCAAGAAGCTTGGATGATTTTGTACACCAATTCGTTCTGCTACGTCTACACAGAATGGCATTGAGTGGACCGCAGTGTTTTTGAGTTAATAATCTGTAGTACTTCGTGATGTTCTATTTAGAACACATCAGGGTTTGGAAATAGCATATAATAGATACAACATACAACACATAGGTACAATAACATATAATAATAGATAAATTGTACATATTATCATGTTAATAATAATACCCCCGCTGTTTATGATATGTTGTACCTATTGTATTGAATGTATTATTATCAAACTTCGATGTTTTCACCTTAAAATAGGAACATAGGACGTTAGAATTTCGAACCATCCTCTATCTCTCCCTAAGTAGAAAATCACTAGTTCAATTAGTTGATTTGTATACCCAAGCTGATAAATTGGAAGGTTACTCCCAAATCTATGCCATTCAAGGTGATTCCCATAATCATACGCATGACTAAATGTTGAAGTAAAAAATATTGGTTGGAGTGTCACAAGAAGGATTTCTTTTGTAGCAAGTAGCAATGATCACGTTCAAACCAATCATCATTAATGAAATTTAAATGAACCGTTTACAAATGAATTAAAAGTGACTGGTTTCCTCAAAATCAAAAACTAAAAATGTGAGAGTGATATTTGGGCTCCCGGGATACCGAGCACTGAGTTGAAGAATGAGTGTTGAGTTTATTTGAAGTTATTGTAGGTGAATTCGTTTATTGATTTTTGGAATCGTTTCAACTATTTCATGATGGTAAATGGTACAATGTATGCTGTTTCACCTGCTTGAGTATTATGAGTATTATACTGTAATTGGTAGTTCCACTGCACCTAGTTTACATTCAGGATGGAAAAACCTAATGTGATTAACTGAATATAGAATGAAATCATCACAACGGCAGAGGACAGAAAAATGTATATTAGGCAGATCAGGTGACGGAGGGGACGGAAATGTGTGATGTAGGGGACTACATACTCGTAACTTCCTAAAGTGTGTTTTCTACAAGGTTGAAGATGGCACTCTCATCAAACAAGCAGTTATGTATGACTGATATGAAGTATGTGAAGTCGCAGTACTATACGGAAACGAAATCAGATCTCATTTGAAGAACAGAATCGAATGTCCATATAAACAATAACAGATATAGGGTAGGTTTGTAATATTGTTTAAATCACCATAGTTCAGCGTTCGAAAACAAAAATGATGGAAGTTGAAACCAATAATCTGAGGTATCAACGGACAGCCCAATAAAGAGCAAAAGAACTCGAGTAGAAGTTGACAATGGATACGAACATCAAACTCCGGAAATTCGGCAGAAAAATAGAGATCAATGCAGAACTGCAAAAGCTGAGATTCAAGTGGGCTAGCGAAAACTTGCCGGCAAGATCCTGTTGGGGTTGCAAGGGACCATAAATCTACACACATAAATATTCTAATTTTGTAGGGAAGTTTTGTTTTTGACTCTTTGCTCAAACGGTGGAAACATTTCCCGCCTTCGTTAGTGACGAAGAAAAAAATGAGTACTGATTTGTATTCATTTAGCTGATTTTAGATTTGTATCAACGGAGATCCTAAGAGACTATCACATTTTTTCATTTTCGTACTATGTATGTGATATCAGCCAACTGGTTACGCTCTAAATTTCTACCATCACAATCCTCTGTATCAATCCTAGTTCCGACCTAGACCCCGAGAGACGGTGTGAGAGGATTATGAGGAAGACGGAGAATTCGTTTCACACAAGTTTTCCGTTTTGGTTTCTCTAAATAGATTCCTACATCTACTTACCTATATTTACATAACATTATTCGTTCATTTATTTTAATAATGGACTGATTATAATAATTATGGATCAGTGATCACTCAGAAGTAAGATCTGGTGTGGAAATAACAAATCAATTAATAACAATTTGGAATACCAATTTGCAGTACTTAAGATTGCGATGAAGGTCATCATTAAATACAGTAAAGAGGGCGTTAACATTACATTTAAGTACCTTATTTTGGAACGTATTTGATTCTTTGGCAAAGGCATAGAGCTCAATACCTTATCTGTTTTGGATGCTATTAGCTTTCCACGATCGATCGGCACATCGATCGGAGCTCAAAAATTCTTTGTGAAATAATTTGCAGCGTTTCTCAGATAGTTTTTTGTTGATCCGATAACTTCGAATGAAGTCGAATGCTGAATATCTCAGAAATGGTTACCGTTTTGTTTTCGATATCGCGATCAGAGGTTCTAGGGGAGGGGGGAATATTATTTCAGTAGTTACGCATTTTGAGTTGCAGGAGGGCAGCGGAACGGCGCGAGAAGAGGAGGTGTGGCATGCGCTCTGCGGGGGCCGAGGGGGCGGGTTGGCCCAGGGGGCTTAACCATAACCAGTCGTTTGTCTGTCTGCACCGCGCGAGGACTTACTGCATTCCGCCGGCTCGAGTTGCCGCGATCGCGACGTCACATGGGTCCCGTCGTAGCGCCGCTCTGACGGGTTTATCCCCGACAGGACCCCACCCCAGACAACCCCCCCACCACCTTCAGCAAATTCAACGCTTAATCGGTCCGAAATAAATAATAATCATAAAAATTGAAAAACAATCCAAAACAAAACACATTTTTTCCGTTTTATATAATTAAAAAATATATTCGCCATTTTTTAAAAACGAAATCACAAGGCCGAAGTTCACGATAAACGATACAAGAAAGAACAAGGAACTCAATTTCATAAAAATAACCGAAGTTTTCAACGTCAAAACAAAAAACAATTAATAAACCTGCCTCTACTGTGTGAAGAATCGTCAGTAAACATTTTTACGTGATACAACTCTTGTAGTTAGGCGTCGTATGTTGTATTTTACAAGTGTCAAAGTAGATGTCTATGTCGTTCCCCAGTATTTTAATCGTTAGATGTCGTCTCTGTGTGTGTATCATTCGTAGAAACCGAAGTGTACTGTGCTGATTGTGCTGTGAAGGATTTTGGAGAAGGCGAGTGGGCAGTCGACAACATGATATCCCGCATGACGGTCGTGTTCAGCCTCTTCGTCGTTGTCTCCGGCTCAGCCGACGAACTTCTCTCTGAACTCGACAGACCAAGTGAGTCCATTTTTCAATTTCCATCCCAAACTCACCCACATTCCAGCGATCTCGTAGTAAAACGTTGCACATTATTTATTCGCACGAATCTAGTTATGATACATTTTACCCTACACCTACCTCAAAGACACTATGGCACAACCTCGATCTTTGGGTTGTCATCAAGGATGACAAGGTCGCAGGCTGTAAACGAAGTTGTGTTCCTTTCATTCTAATCCATGATCCCTTTCCTTCGCACCAAAATTCCTAAACATGAAAAATATAAAATTTTAAATGATGGAGAAAGACCAAATATTACAAATACCTATTCGGGCAAAAAGAAACTGTGTTACTTTTCACCTACCCATTTAACTTTTTACAAGTAATTATTGGGTTGCATTCGCTCATCAATGAATCTAAATTTAAAATCTTCGAAAACGGTCTTGAATAACGTTATTGTTCTGTACTAGTACGTTTTGCATCAACTGTTTCATAGCATAACAGATCCTTTCATATTAACTTACAGGTAAACATACAATATCAGGCGCAATAATAGTAAGAAATGAATACTTATTGAATTCTTACAACCAATAGATGTTTCGATCTTGTGAATCAGTAAAAAAGTCCAAGTAGATGATTATGTGTATTAATGTAATTTAGTGCCGTAATTTTTGTCTGACGAGTGCCGTTACAGAATTGGGAAATTTGAATTTTTAACTATACGTCATTTTAAACTCAGCAACTTTCTTGATGTTTTGGGATGAACCAAACTGATCAAGTCCAACCGACTTGCAACTGATTTGTCAGGTTACTCATTTTAATGCCACTTCATTGTTTTTCATTTAATTCCAAGATTCGAATTCATCCCATTTGTTTTCTTTAAATGACGAAGATATTTAAAAATTGTACCTCTTCAAACTACTTGCATTATATAATGAAATGAAGTGGAGGTCTTATATTTATGAAAAATCTTCACAATAATTAATGACAGTTGAATTAAAATTAATTTTTAAAAAGTAATTTTAAAAAAATTAATAAAAAATTTTTGTTTTTAAAAATTACGAACTCGCAATTTTTCAAAATCTTCTTTTTTTATCAGAAACATGTGTAAGATATTGGACTTTGTTGCTTCCAGTTATGTTAGCTACATACATGAGGGTTGCCTAACTGATGGTAAGATTTGACTCAACCTAGATTGATTTAGGGTAAAAAATTAATTATAAACATCATCAAGATAAAATTAATAAATATCTGATAACGAGAAACGGCAAACTATAAACGATTTTGAGATGTTAGGAAAATAATAAATTTAAAAATATAAAAAATGAAGATGTTATGACTTCACACTGCACGATAACAACTCCGCAATATACGAGGATCCATGTCAGGGTCGTATGTAAATGCGGATTTTCAGCCACGTTGATGGAAGGGAGTTAAGATTTCGTCCAACTGCAATATCGCAAACATTCGACAGCTTTCTACTGACAACACCTATTTTTTCAATTCAGTTCATCTGGTTTTCTTAATATTCAATTTCGGAAAAAAAACAGAGAGTAAAGATTTCAAAAGTTACTCTTTATTGGTTGGTCTTTATATTGTTGTGATATTTCAACTAGAATGGTAATGAGTTTAGATAATTTTATAAATGATCGTGGCGAGCTCAACTTATTTGAATTTGTAAAAACACCTATTCTTTCTCCCAATACCTCGAGACGAAGAAGTCTATAAATATTTCCAAACTTGATTACTGCCGTTTAAATTCGTCGCAGATGTTTGTCTAGTAACGTCAAATTAATTAACGTTAAACTCTTGTCTGAAATGTACAAACAAAAACTCAACAATTCCTAAATTTCCTTTCGTTTTAGGAAATTTCAATGTAAACCCATATGGACTATTCATTTATTTATTCCACACTAACACTATCCTTAGAATTGCAATTAAAAATAAACTCTTTCACCCGAAAATCGAGCATTATATGAAGCTAAATAACGTAAGCTTGTTATACAGCGGGTTTAGAGCACAACAAAGTGATAATATTTCAAAAATGTACTTAAATATCGGTAACACTGTTCGGAAAGCCCAGAAGTCCTAAAATTGATTTGTGTGACAAGTGCCCCGACCGGTAGCTTCTGAGCATAACAGATCCTTCTATACTAAGAACGTACATGAAGATTCGCAGCGATCGTAATGATTAAATATTTATCAAACTATGATCACCAATTGTGATTTGGCAGACATATTTTAGTGAACTTGGGCAAAAAATCCAACAAAAAAGGGAAGTTCGTTAGAAATATCTTTTTGAGGACAATGATTCTCAAATTTCAGAATGTCCTTAATACTTTCTAAAACTGTCTAAAATAAAATAAAATTATTAAATTCATGTATCCGCGTAGTATATCAGTTAGAAAGTGAATTAGACATTAAGACATTTGTGCCCAAAAATATGTTTAAAAAATGTGCATACGTTTTAATAAAAACTTGAGCTAAAATACCAATTGAAATAAAATAAGTAGTCCAAGAGTCTAAAATTGACTTGTGGTCTGAAAAATGACATAGGTAAATATAATAGGAGAGAATATTTTAATAAACCGTACATTCAGTATGGCGAGAAAACATCCAATTTTCGAACCCGATGGAAATTCGTTTTTTTGGACTTGAATAATAATGTTATCAAGATCTAACTCAAAAATGGCTTGTAAGCAAGGGATCTAGAGCAAAAAATCTATAACTAATAGACGAAGTATCACTAATATAGGAAACAAATACAGATACAATTCGAGCTTCGATGAGCAGACTTTCATTGGTTGAGTTTGGACTGGAGGTAAGGGAAAAATATACCAAAAATTAAGGAAACCTCAGATTTTTTGTGTCACACTATCGAAGCGATATTTCGAAGGGTGGTTATTTTTCAATTTTCAAACTGGTAAAACTGATGATGATGAAACCGATTCATGGATGATGAACAATTATTTTCATGACGGATTTTAAAGAAAATATCTGAATACCATTGTTCTATTGCTGCTTCATTTTTTTGGGAATCATCATTTCGTGGAAAAATTCTCCTAATAAAACAGCACTTAATGTTTTTGTCATCAAATAGTTGGTGCAGATAGGTACCAGAAATTAACATTTTTCGATTTTAATAAATATTAAATAATCATTTTGATTCAATCTCAGATACTGTAATCAGAGTTTTTCTTGATACATCTGACATTCTTTTTTAATATAACCAATAATATAGATTTTATCGATCACAATATAGAAATTGTTATCGTCTTTTTAGGGTCGATCCAGGGGAAGTGATGAATGACGACAATGGGTTCCTACGTACAGAATCTATCCAAGACGAAAAGCATGGTGCAAAGCGTAGGCAGGCAGATATTTATGTATGGATTTCCTCTCTTGAGCGTCCTATTTTTTGCCCGAGGTGCCCGCGGTCACCAACTGCAGATAATACTACCCATGAAAGATATGTTGAAGAAAAATTTAATGTTCTTGATCTACTTTTCAAAATTACCAACAATTATTTAGTTTTTTTCATGAAGAAGGAAGCCATGTTTGATTTTGAATTATCATACAAAAAAAGAAAAATAAATAAATAAAATAATAATAATAATAATAAATAACTAAAATAAAATTAAAAAAAAAAGGTGTTTGGAGTTTTCGAGTTTCTCAATCGAATATCTCATCATGTCAGGTTTGATGTCTACCTGTCCTACAATCTAATTATATAAAAGAGCACTTACGGAGAAAGACACCGGGACTATATTATACGTACTAGGCTGTAAATTTTTACATTCACCTTCACAAAAAAAAAACATATATCCTGCAGCAAGATGCCGCTGATTTCAATTTTCACAAATAAATGTTCCAAATGACCACGAACGTTTTTGATGGCAACACTGAAAATAGTTTTCGAAAACTTCCAGTTGGAATTTTCCAACAACTCGGCGACTTCTGAGTAAATTTTGCTTTAACTAGCTATCAATGTATGCTGAATAATGAATGAATTTACGAGTACAAGAGCTATGCAATCACACTCAATAAGGCAAGTTAACACTTGGTCAGGTATCAGATATTATTACATTGACATTGTTATAGATTGCCAGCAGAGTTAAAAGATGTCATCTGTAATATTAGGAATGAAGTTAACTAAATCAAAAGAAAAAAGTTTCGTTGGAAACAAAAAATAATCACAATTTGAAGATATACTGTTACAAGCGGCAATGGTGCAGGGTGAGAACAGTTCGCCACATTGGCAAATCACTGAAATCGTCTGGCTTCAGATGAAGCTCGAGACCTTCCGATCGTAGTGCCGACATGTGTGACAGTTTCTGTCGTGAGCGAGAGAGTTAATACCTCGATATTTGGTAAAGTCCTGGTTTTCAAGAAACGTAGTGATTATTGTTGTCCGGTGGATATCCCGCTCCCGGATAGCTCCCTCGCAAAGGAGCTGAAATGGACCAACCAACTCCTCCTATATCGTATCTAAAAAATGCAATGAACAAGACTAATAGGGATTATAATTTCTTTATTGATTCTTATATTTTCGTCTCCAAAGATCCACTACACCTGGGAGGTTACAGTCCCTCGCAGTCCAGTGAGTACTCACTGATTTGATTTCCTACATTTGATTACCAGATGAAAGACTTGAATTGGTTTTCAGACTCAGACAGTTGTTAGAAAGATTAAACTAAGTTAACCTTCGGCGAGGTATTGGTCTAATTACAACCAGCTTCTCTCCTTTCTTGTAATCCAATTCACGACGAAAGGCGTGCTTAGTCCGGTATACGTATTTTAACGCTAAAATCTTTCAACTGGTTAAAATCATTTCTATGATTCCAATTATTCCGAAGTAAGTTGCATTGTTGAATCTTCCTGTTTAGAACTCTCCATTTTCTACAGTTTCAATTGATTTTTCCAACCAAATCTTTCTTTAGACTTTCGGATGTTTGATTTTAATAATAATTGACCAGGAATCAGACCCAAACTCGTCCACCTTCTTGTCCTCAAAATGTTATCTAGTTCTGGAAGTTCGCAGATTGTTTTTATCTTCGTGCAGAAACAATGCATTACATATTTGTATATATTGAATTTGCAGTCTTGTTTGACCATTTCATTAACACCTGTTTTTTTAAATAGCTTTTTTAAATCAAAAGTGAAACAAAAAACCTTTTAAATTTGGTCATTTTTCTAAGTCACTGTATAGTAAAACAAAATGATCTTACAAAGAACCATCAAAAACTGTCCTGATTTTAGCTAGAGGGTTTGAGCTTGGCAGGAAAGAGTCTTTCATATCCACCAATACCCTAGCACCGTTATACTCGTATTATACCCTCTGACTCATCTTGTTCTACCCTGTTGTATTTAGTACAAGTAAGGAAGTATTAAGGTATAAGATTAAGTGTAAGTAAGGATTCAATAACGTCTTCTTGTTTTCTCGAAGCCTTTGCCGTATCTAGATTGCTAATCAGATTCGTTGAAAGTGTGAGGAGCATATTGAAGTCCATCCCTAGTAACACTTACTGGTGACTTAAGGAATAATAATAATAATAATAATCTATAACATGCCTTAAACCCTGGAAGTATATACAGCTCCAAGTGCATATACTTATCATAATAAAATAGTTCCATGAGAAGCGAAATCCTAGCTTACACAGTTCCTGCATTTTCAAGTAATAGAAATAAATTCGTTAGTACCTACCACTAATTGCATAAACTGTAGCCAATGCATGCCAGTTTCAAATGGGCGTAGAAGTATATTGAAAAGTTGGTCCAAAAGAGGAGTGAAGTAGAAAACATTGAGTAAAGCTAATCCCATGTTACAGAGTAGCTTTGGACAATTTAATTTTTATCTCGGTTATGACTAAGTCGGGAAGCCGTCGTGAGATTTTAATAAGAATTTCGAGTTGTTAACAGAAATGGTCCAAGAAGACCCACATTTTTTTTCATATAGATTATTTTTTCCCCAGAAAGCGAGAGATAAGATTAAAAAAATCACGAAGGCTTATTATTTCAGTATTGGAAATTTCTGTTACTTCTTAGATTTATTAGCCGCACAATATCTCCTCATCTTGTGATTGTACATTGAATGTCACAGAGGAGCTCCATTCCCATTTTTTCTACCGTTGTTGACCGGGAAAGTTTTCATAATCATAGCCACCTTGGAACCTATTTTTATAACAAAATGATTGTTATAAGGCTGTAGGATTGCTTCGTCAAAAGTATTCCACCTAAAACACCCATACTTCACTGGATCCACTGAACGCCAATCTGTTATCCAAATGCGTAGCTGCAGGTAATTCTAGAAGTACTGTATCCAGAGGAGGGGGCAGTCTCAAGCCACTCGTTCAAGTATCCAATCTCAGTCCTAGCGTTAAAGTCAACCTTCCTATTTTTGTTTCAAATGAAAAGAGAACCGACAATCATATGGCAAACCGAGTGCCCTCATTCTCAATTCACGGAACTAATTCTGAATCAATCTAATAACTACCGTAAAATAACGAAAGCATTTGAGATTTCAATGTTTTAATAGTTCCATCCATAAATATAATCCCTTCGGGGGCACATCCTGGTTCGATATATATACTTTTTGAGCCAAATATCGTAAAATTTGTTCCAGTACTTTCCGTAGAAAAGCTACTGACAGCGCATGGATTTTTATTTTTTAATAAGATTTTTGAAATCTAAGCATTGAAATGAAATGAAATGAATGAATTTTTTGGTCAATTACAAACGTTTTCGGAAATTATAAAATAGAAATGTTTTTTTTCCCACAATGCAATAACTTTGAGATTTTTCATATTAATAATAGAGAAAAGAAAAAACTCAGCTTTCTGGGCCCCGCTCCAAGGTGGAAGCATTCCTGAACCACTGGATGGCATGGAACATGCTTTAGTAGATAGTTCCTGTTTGCTGTGCCTCGTTTGAAGCGGTTAAGTAATATATTTAATTGAAATTCTGTACTAATGTACTCTCTGGTCATAATCAGCCTCATTCTTTAGCTGAGAAAGCTTGTGAATCGCTTTCCACTCTTTTGGGGCTGCCAAATCTGCCAAAATAACATAACGTCAAACTGTTGTAATTAAAATAATCATCAGCTACTTTTTGGAACTGGTGCGGCACTTTTCCGAAAGTTTATTATTGGTTGGGTAAAACATCTTCATTCTAAAAAAAAACCATATTAACTGTTTACAGGAAAGTACATAACTTACTTCAAGTATCAATTGAAATGGTTGATGAACTTACTGTTGAAAACAATAACAGATATTCATTGTGTAAATCTCCACCGTTTTCGAGTGCTCATATTCCTAAAATATTTAGTTGGGTGACTTTAATGATGGACAGCTGAAGAAGTAGTTCTGGAAAACGAAAATTTAAAACAACAACCCAGACTTCAAAGGGTAATGACCCTTACCCATACCCAGACAGACTCGAAATGTACCGACCCCTCCGATTTTGTTCATACTTGGTGTAGTTGCTTCATATAACGAATAAAAAAGGCCTGCCAGGTCAGTTCCTCCAAAAATGAACGGTTTTGGAAGCTACAGCTGTATGATATTTTGACGATTTTCTCGATTTTTTATGACCTAAACATGGTTTTTTGACTATATCTTCGGTTCTAATCGATCAAATTAAACGTACGCGGTCTGATTTTCTTCGTGATAAAGTAAAAAACGCAACGGACCCAGCAGAAAGCCCGGTATGAGCGTCCGTTTTGTTTGTCGGGCGGATAACGTCCGCAAATCTTAAAAACGCGATCTTGAAAAAGTCGCTCAGTAGAATTAGGCGTTCGAGGTCTTAAAACGTTTTTAATTACTTGTTTTATAATGCTCCCAACGGGTTTTGTGTATTATTTTCATTTGACGGAGTTATAACGATTTTAAGGGCTTCGCACCGCCATTATTCCACTTTTTTCGCCTTTTATCGATGTAAAGCTGAGATATCGAAAATTGTCATACAAGATGAGTTGTAGCTCTTGAAATTTCCATTCGGACTTGTACTTTGCTAATCGCGAAGGTTTATTGGAACAGCAAGGGGTCACGGGGTGGGGGTTAAAAAAAAATTTAGCATCTTAAGAAAGAGGCCTGTCACGCCGCTCCGTGAGACCCTTCCGTTTTGAAGATGAAAAGTACAAGTTTTACGGGTCAAACTGGTGTTGTATCTCATGGGTAGAATTAGAGCGGTACTGACTATGAAACTCTGTTTGCCACTGCTACCTTCTTACCCATACCCTTAAATGGTCAAACTTTGTTTTGCTCATAGATCGTAAACGGTTGGAGCTATGGAAAAGTGGAAGAAGTCCATCCGAATGGAAATTTCGAGAGCTACAACTTATCTTGTATGAAAATTTTCGATATCTCGAACGGTTTCGAGATAATTCAGCTTTACATCGATAAAAGGCGAAATAAAGTGAAATAATGGCGGTGCATAGCCCTTAAAATCGTTTTAACTCCGTCAAATGAAAATAAACACAAAACCCGTTGGGTGCATTGCAAAACGAGTAATTACATTTTAAGACCTCGAACGCCAATTCTAATGTGCGACTTTTAAAGATTTGCGGACGTTATCCGCCCGACAAACAAAACGGACGCTCATACCGAGCTTTCTGCTGGGTCCGTTGCTTTCTTTACTTTATCACGAAGAGAATCAGACCGCGTACGTTTAATTTGATCGATGAGAACTGAAGATATAGTAAAAAAAAACAACGTTTAGGTCATAAAAAATCGAAAATCGTCAAAATATCTACCATATTTTGATTACTATAGCTTCCAAAACCGTTCATTTTTGGAGGAACTGACCTGGCAGGCCTTTTTTATTCGTTATATGAAACAACTACACCAAGTGTGAACAAAATCGGAGGGGGTCGGTACATTTGGAGTCTGTCTGAGTATAGAATGACCCCAAAACAATAAATAAATTGGGGTGAACCAGTAGACAGCTATATAATATGTGCATAATAGTACTATATTATAGTATTACAGGTGATCCAAAGTCATGGAATAACCTTATACAGGGTGTCCCAGGAGTTATGCACAATCCGACTCCTACGTGTTCTACAACTCATTTCCGTCCAAAAATGTCTCTGAGCAATTTTTTGCCAGAGGCCTCGTTTCCGAGCTATTCGCGACTTAAGATTTAATTCGTGTTTTCGATCTTAAGTCATTAAAACTGTCATAACTCCCTCAATTTTTGAGATAGCTCAAATTTGATGACACCGTTGGAAAGAACGTTAAATTTTCTATCTATTTGATGTCAGAAAACTTTTTAAAAATTGCATTGAAGATGTGCGATTGCTGGGCGAAATGGCAGTTTTGTCAAAATCTTAAAATCGCCTGTTTTTCATCTCGCCTAGGAACCCAATGAATGCTTGACGCAGAACTGTGCAGGCCTGGTAAAACGTGCGCCAAAGTGTCAGCTTTCCAACGGTGTAGCCGTTTTGGTTTAAAAAAATATTTTTAGTTAAGGAAATGGTGTTTAACTGCAGAAAAACGTGTGTTATCTGTTAAAATTGAGGTTTTTCTAAAAGTCTCGAAGGTGAACTCATCGCAGTCCGAAATGAGTTGTAGAACATGTAGGAGTCGGATTGTGCATAAGTCCTGGGACACCCTTTATCACTAAAAAAGACCTAATGTTTGAAAATTGGGAAAGCTACGGAGGAGGCATTGTCTTGGTCAGGGGCAAGGATATGCAATGACCAGCACGACCCCCAGGTCTTGAAGGAGGGGTTGCTTTGTGCGCCGTGTTCTGTCAACTCCAATCTGATTTGGCAATGGCATTGGGTGTTGCAATGGTGATAATTTGTTGTTACTGACCAAATTCAGTTCTAGTAAAACGTTTATTGACTCGAACATGCTATCCAGCTCTTGGACAATGGTAAGATATTGCGGTTTAAATCGAGTTCATACAAAGAGTTAGATTTTAAACAAGATTATTAAGATTTAAATTAAAAAATAAATATTTAAAAATGAAAAATGAAAATGAATTTAATGAATGAAAACATTCGTTTGTGATCAGCGTCTACGGCATTTCCAAGCTGTCCAGCCAAAGTCAGGATAATCGAAGATCCGAGAGACAGCTATTGTTTGTGTTCATTTACGATTGATTGCGATGATTTGCTTGCAGTTGAGTTGCATTCATCTTCGAGACTTTTGGAAAAACCTCAATTTTAACAGAAAACACGTTTTTCTGCATTTAAACACCATTTCCTTAACTAAAAATATTTTTAAAAACCAAAGCGACTACAACGTTGGAAAGCTGACACTTTGGCGCACGTTTTACCAGGCCTGCACAGTTCTGCGTCAAGCATTCATGGGGTTTCTAGAAGAGATGAAAAACAGGCGATTTCAAGATTTTGACAAAACTGCCATTTCGCGCAGCAATCGCTCATCTTCAATGCAATTTGAAAAAAGTTTTCTGACATCAAATAGATAGAAAATTCAACGCTCTTTCCAACGGTGTCATCAAATTTGAGCTATCTCCACAATTGAGGGGGTTATGACAGTTTTAATGACATAAGATCGAAAACACGAAAAAAAATCTTAAATCGCGAATAGCTCGGAAACGAGGCCTCTGGCAAACAATTGCTATGTGGCATTTTTGGTCGGAAATGAGTTGTAGAACACGTAGGATCCGGATTGTGCATAACTCCTTGGACACCCTGAATATTATACCTGGATTACGAAAGCCTAATGCTAGCTCAAAGGGACTCACGTTGCGAGTCACTTAGCGGACAGTTGACGTAACGTGAAAATTGGTTTTTCCTAGAACAATAACCGATGTTAGCGGAAGGCTATATCTTTTCCTATACCACTTTGAAATTGTTTTGTCAAACGAACAAGGGTCCAATTAGCATCACAAATGATTTATTTAATGTGCTGACTCATTTTAACAGTTCCGTGTACCTGATCGCCACAATTTTTCAAAGATTTATTATTCCTTATATTAGTTCATTCTCCTGCGCAGATTACTGCTATAGACACACATTACATGGAACCTATAGTAAATCGTAATGTAAATATAACTTCATATACGTAGGAACGCACCGGACGACATATATTGAAATGAAATAAAACATACCTATACCTACTCTTCCCTTGTCCGTCAATAGGAGACAGGAATTATAGTAAACACGACTGATTGAAGAAATAATTACGTTGCATTCTAGCTGGCTGATCGTCATTGGTTATTACTTCATGAAATTTGACTGAATTCACACCAGTATTTTTTCATACTCATGTTGAAAATATTATTTATTTTCACAGGTTTCGCTATTAAGGTGCACAAACATAAGCGATTCAAGTGGGCTCATTCGATTAATTGAGATAGTATCCATAAAGTACAAAAAGAAAAATGACTGGTGTTATTTCGAAAGTTTTCGATGTCGTGAGCGGTAGGAAGAAGTGTTCCAAGATTTAAACTTTGAACAATAGCTATTATTGGTCGCTTTCTTCATTGATCAACAGTCATCACTTGATTTTGCATGCACCCATAACTTCTGCTGTGATGAAAACAATGATATCCGTAGAATAAATTGACGAGTACCATGTTGCAAGGATGCCCGAACATAGGTATACCAAAAGACTACAGGCGACAAATGTTCGGGAACACCTAAAACGTAAAAGGCAAGACCAAATTATGATTTTATTGATCAACTATTATTTGGTTATCTACATGATAACAAAGTTTCAGCAACTTTCGTAGACTATTAAGCAAAACGATTCCTGGATGAATTGTCCCTTGAGCTACTGTTTGATAATGCATAATGAATTAGCTATTGAAATACTTTTCTTTCTCCAAACTTCCTGGCTAGGAATCCCAGAGAACCTGCAAAAGCCTGCATATTACCCGACTACCCTGCAATTGAGCGCATAAATTCCGGTAGCACCGGCATAGCTACTGCGTGAAGTTGGAACGCTAAGCTGAAGATCGCGAGAGAGCTAAGTCTGATGAAAACGGGGGAAGTTGAAGCCCGCTCACCCTCCCCGTAAGCCACCCTACATTTTATATGACCTCAGAGAGTGAAAATAAGATTCAAAACCATCGCGTGGCCCTTTTCCCGATGCTATTTTCGTTTTCTCGTGAGAAATGTTTAATATGCGGGCGCTGAAAATTTTCGCGATCTATCGCATAATCCTCTCTAATAAAGTTGAAAATGAATAATCGACACAAGTTTTACCGGGTCACGGAACACTAACGGGCTCCCCAGCCAGCGATGTGAACGTGTGGGTGTGTTTATCTTGTGAAAAGGTTGCCGTACTCGGGATGCGCTTTACTCTTTGAACAAACAGAGTATTTCGTTTCAAATCATGAGCATTTCTCATGGTAAATAGACTTATATCAATGTGCCAACAGTTTCCCTCTTCCTCATATTATGATTAATTGCTTTCAATAATAAATATGAGGTATCTACTTTCATTATGAACTCGAATTTGGATACAATCATCTCTGCTAGCTGATGTTTGTAGAGTGTGAAGTGTATGCTAACTTAGTCTTTGGTCTTAGGCCTTTCTCTACTTTCCGAACCCGTGTTCAATATAAATAGCTTAATGAAAGTTTCCCTCGGAATTATTCGTATCGTGTAAGAGTAGTAGCAACGCGCTGCATGTTGTTCAGACTGGCTGATTGCGGGTTCTTTTTGCAAATATTGAAACGTGTCTCACCACGTTCTTTGAAAAATTCAAGCAATGAAATGAATGCAATGGAACTTACCAGAGTTTACGTATAATTAAACATAACAATAATCTTTAATAACTAATTATTATCTATTTATACTTCATCAAAATCGAAGGAAAACGAAAGGAGTGTAACCAAGGTTTTCACGTTCACAGCATATACTCCTACTAATACGTATTGTTTGGTTCCTGTACAACTGAGAACAGGGAGGATTTGTTTTAAATGTTTAATCAACATTTCCACTTGGTTTTTGCGCCTCGGAAATTACTAACAATTTTAAGTTAGGTCAGTGGTAACCTCTTTTTCCGTCCGAAGCTATAATCCGTTTTAGGCTAAATTTTATGGAGGTTTTAGGGATTGGATGGGTTAGTTCCTTGATGGTTTCTATCAAGAGTGGCGAGGGGATCACCATTAGCATGAACATATGCTTATGGGGATTTTTTATATAACGTACATTTCTCATGATTTACCTTTCTGACTCTATTCAAACACGGGGAAGGTGGTTCGGGGTATATATTAGGTTACGAATGATGAATTTTACGGGGTTTGTTGAGTATACTCTTTTTTTTAAACCATTGAGGCCCTGGTGGGCCTATTGTGGCTGAAGAAGGAGGCCGTTGCCTCCAACTCCTTCCCAGGCACATTTGACTGCCCGACCTGGGCAACCTCCCAAACCCAGCACTATTTGCCCAGTGTACAAGACATGAACCCATCATCAAGAACTGCCTGGGACAAAAGCACTAACTGCTTGGTAATGAATGTGTAGCCATCGACATCCCAGTCTGTCGTGACGACCTAATGTTATTGACCCCAGCAAGAGCTGGAAGGTCCACCCTTCCCCACCACGTTTTGGCGAATGAGAGGAGAGTCTTAACTCGTTTAAATAACCCGAGGATCAACGGAAGCCTGTCCCCATATCAGAAAAAGCTATCTTGCCAGCTCAGGGCAATGGTAGATCACATGACTCGCATTCTCATCTTTTGCCCCGCAGAACCGGCAGAGGGTGGTGTCAGATTTGCCCATATTGTGGATATGATATCTATGTGGACAGTGCCCCGTTACTATACGTATCTCCCTTCTTTCTAGGATGAGCAGCTCGTTAGCTCTCTTCCTGGAGAAGTCAATAAATTTCTTTGCCTGCCTCTGTCCCCTAACACGGAAATTCCCATTTGGAAAGCTCTTCGTAGTCCCCAGGAAGGTTTCTGGATCCACCAGAAGAGAAGCAGCACGCTTCCTGGCTAGGGTGTCAGCTTTTTTGTTCCTCTCAACCCCTTGGTGCCCAGGGCACCACACCAATGTAACCGTTTTTGTTCTATTGGGAATTGTAAAAGGGGCCAGTGCCTTGAGGGCCGCTTGACTGTTTGCTACTCTACTATATTTGCTCGATCATGAGTATATTCATTGTACATGTGCAAAAATAACTCAGTTCGCACAGACGAAACACCGAAGGATCGTGTGGATTAGTTGAACAGGGTGAGTTTCCCTCTCTCAAAAATCAATATTTATGAAGATGAACAATTTTCTTAATCCGTACATTTTGTCTCAGTTATCTCAAATTTTGCTACATTGGCAATGGCATAACAGTAAGCAATGTGTATTCAATTTTTTTATTTTCAAGTAGTTCGATTCTAGGATTTCATGAAAATTTGACGCCGTTACGTTCAGCGAGCGCGAAAGTTTGCGTAAAACATGAATTATGATAAACCCTAAGAGGGACACATCAATTTTCTTTTTTTTTTCAACGTCATATCAAGTTGTGGGAATTTTCGGATTAGGTGCGATTTCAATTGAAGAATGGACGGAGATTCAGTTGCTTTTAATGAAGTTGTATGCTGTGAGGCAATTTCAATTAGTTCGGGGCGCTAACTTAGCAACTGAATTTTACCATATTTCTCTCTTTTCTCTACTGAGCTGGGGACCAGATAAAGCGGAGTTAGGAGAAAATGACATTAAATTCCCTTGTTTAAAATAAAATAATTCTTTGAATATGTAGTCGAAAAATGATGGAACACAAAAATAAAAATATCTTTGTGTAAAACAGAAATGTTACGAGAAAAATATACTCGACTGATCAAAGTGGCCCCCTCCGTACACCATAAAAAGTTCTACCCTAGGACACCTGTACTCTTCGACTGCACTAAATGGAATGAATGAATTCGTGATTCTTCTTCTTATGTTCTTTACGCTGTGCAGTTGATTGAAGGTAGGCCCTTCGAGCAGCAGGTCTGAGTTTTTTCATAAAATTACTGTTTCGCCCAATAAACATTTTGATTTTCTATTTTCATGCTTTTTTCCAACTAAACGCCAAATAATTCTTCTTTAAAGAAGGAGATTACATTTATTATTTCCAATCAACTCAATCGTGGCGGCTCCTCATCCTAGTTTAGAAAAGATGAGAGAAATATAAAATAAATGAAGGGGTAGGAGTAAAGTAAAATTTAGGGGTAGTGTTCGCCGAAAATGCAGATTTGAATATCGAATTCATTCTCCATAAATAACTATTTTAGAAAAGGGTGCTGGAGGGGGGGGGGGGGGGGGCGTTGGTAGAAGAGACAACCCATGAGACACCCTGAATACACTTGGTCCTGTATATTGTTTAATTTATCATTTTAGTTGTGCAGAAGCGCTTACATGAGTCACACAAGTAGCCCCCGCAGGCAACTAGTTTAAACGATGTCCACTAGCCAGTTGTAATTTCTTGGTAATCCCAGTAAATAACGTAGAAAGACTATAGCAAAATGGAAAGAGAGTCACTTTTAAGTCGAGCTACGTGGAAATTTGAACCCTGCCGGCAAACAATGAATGATATGTATTACTGAAGAGAAAAGAACTCACATGGCATACATGATACATTCCTAGCAGAGTCAAACAAAATTTGATTCAATACAGTTAACTTTTACAAATACCCGATATCTTCTCTCGTCCACACACGATAAACATGTGACATCCTCCTCTTGTTATAAATTTCATTCCTCAAATCATGTTTATGTCCAAGGTGGTTAAAGAGACAAAAAAATTCGAAATGTCGAGATGGCTTCACCTCCACAACTTGATATTTGGGACAAAAGAGCACGATAGCGACTTCCTTGTTAGTGCTATTCTCGCAGATGTTCGTGTCTATGGAGACTATTTAGATCAAATAACTTTTACACGAAGAGTAATAGAATTTCAGACTCGTTAAAGTTTGAATGTCGTGGTTGGTTGAATTAAAACGAAGTTGAAGGGTAGGACGGTGAGTGCAACAAGTGATTTTCGTACTATGTTTATACGATATCATCGACTGTAAAGTACCATGGCATATACATACCTAGTACATATTGCTTGAAATGAGTTATCTAATTTAATCTTCAAGTAATTAGGTGTGTTCCATGTTACAAGTGAGGAGGTCGTAATAACTCGGTTCGTAGATCTTTCAGTTTATTACTATCAATAATGAACCTCTCTAATCGAACCAGAAACAGGGTATTTAGCACCCCCTCCATCCATCTTACGCCTAGGTTTACCCGACTTCGGCAATAGAGATTTGGAAAATTGAGGAAGATGGAGGAGGGAGAGAGGGGCGAAAGGAAGTGATCCTATAGAATGACCACCTATTTGTGTAAGAGCCCCGAAGAGCGTTGGTAGTGATACCACGAAGGATTCCTGACGAGATTCCCATGTCAGGTAACTCCGTGGCAATTTTCCTTGCACCACACTCAGCTCGGTTACAAGCGGATGGTATGAAAATGTCGGTAGTTGCGGCCCCAATTGGGAAGAGCTTACAGCTTTTTAAAAATAACTGGTGACTCCCTTTCTGAATATATCTCCCGACATTTCCGAATTTATGATGTTGTGCCTATTTGATGGAGGTAAGTTTTTGAAACCCTGTTATACGATTACTCTCGAATTAATTACGTTCCTCAAGATCTCGCAACTCGTTCGTTAGCAACGGGACTTTGTCTGGATTCGTTGGAAATCTGTTCGCCCATGACAAGTGTCGAATGTCGTCCCGCCACGTCAAAGATTAAAGCCCGGGAGAGCTCTCTTTAGTTAGAATTACATCTTTATCCCTTCGTCTGCGATTTGCGACACGAGAAGCAATAATACAATTTTAATGAAGATTAATTAAATAACTTGAAAGGGTAGTGTGACAAAGCGAGACCGAAGGGAGGAGCTCCCGTTTAAAATTAGTTACAGGCGTCACTCAATTTAAGTGACTGTTAATTTTGAAAACGGTAGCTCCTGCTCTAATGCTTCTTCGTCCAAGAGTTGGCGTTATGAGTTTTTTGTTTAAGCGTTTCATTTCATTTCACGTAAAACTAATGGCAGGTGTCCAGTGACATTGTTAAAGCTTCTCCTCGGAGCTAAAATCCCTTATACTAGTGGGTGACCCACCGGTTGACCAAAACTTCTGTTGGAAGATCTAACACTATTTTTTCTTGGTATCTTCACTCTAGGTGTATAAATCACACATCATCATCATCATCATCTTTGGGGGCTTGCCGGCTATTAACTTACTTTTCGAGGTTAAAAATAGTTCATATATTTGGAAAAATATTTCATGTTGCACAGTTTATTGTTATATTGTATCAATTTCTGAGCAGAAATATAGCTAACAGGTAGTAAGTACGGCGAAGTTGGTTTATACAAGCAATATTTCATACCTTTTCACCTTTGATTTGAATAATATTTTGTCATAGCTTTGAAATTTTTCTTAGCTAAAAAAATGTTCTCACTTGACCGATTGATAAACAACTTATTTAATGATTACTACAAACACTAATTCAACTATTTTCCACTTTTTAAAGCAAATTGTTTTAAGCTTATTTGATTGATTTTTTTCCAATTCTTCTCATATTACCATAGTAAAAGTGCATTTCAGGTTTCAGTAAAAATCTCAAAGTGTAGTAGACCGTTTAGAAATGTTTAACTAATAAAATAAAAAGTAATAATCTTAGATAACTCAATCTGCTAGTGCCCAGACGTACAATCAGCCAAGCATACTTTTTTACCGGTCATGGAATCCGGTGATGCTCAAATTTGGATTCCAAGATACAATACTTGGGAACTGTTTGATCATCAATTGTCTACTGTAACATGACGGTATCATAGGTAACAAGCAGCCGGGCATTCGTGGATGTAAAATCCTCGTAACAACCAATTTTTAGTTTTTAGTTGTTGTGTTTAGTTGTTTAGAATTGTATAAAATTATTTTCTTTCAATCGTAGCATTTTTTAGGATGTAGGTGATCCCCAATGAACATTATCGCTCTCGACTCACTGGTGTTGTCCTTGCGCTAACGTTAACCTTACGAGTTTAATTTCTGATTGCATTATAGATCGATTTTCAGATTGAACATTCCACGTAGATTTACGTTACCACAACCATTGCCATCAGCTGTATTTTAAGGTTGTTAAAAAATGTTTATGATCTAAATGTGTATGATATGGTTATGAAGCAGCTGTGTGGCACGTCTTACATCTTTTTGTGAGTGGAACGATTTGGTGCATTTGTATGTAATTATCGATGTTCAATCTCGAATTATTAATCAAAACGGAACGTTTGATGAGCGTTTAAATTAATTTTTGATATGAAGGAAATGAGCTAAAATCAAAAGTTTATCAGAAATAAATGGTTTTATCGATGGAAAGTGGAACTTGTGGGATGAACTGCGTCGGGGGAAGAAATTCGGTACAGGAACAATATTAAATTTCCCTAATTCAAACAATAGTCATTGGTTTTCTAAAAGATCAACCAATTACGGGAGCGAAATACAACATTCAGATCCTGATAAATCTCTTTTTGACTAGGCCAGACAAACTTGAAGTATCCATAAACTGGTAACATTCCCAAATGAGAATCACCTTCCTGAAATATCCAATTTCTGCTTGAAAGCAATTTTACAATGATGAGGTGATTCAGATTAATATATAAATCGTATCTGACAGTGCGAGTGAACGGTGTCACAAAGGATTTTTTGAAAGTCGAGCGGATTGATTAGAATGCATAGATTATTCAACTTTCCTTTCGTATGACAAATTATACGATCACATTCAGTGCTTGCCTCCAGTTTACCATTTAATACGAATCCTATTGGGAGCGTGGAAAGTAATCGCTGATTGTAGGGGCTGTTATACAAGTTACTTTGAACATGTAGGTTAATAGTAGGAAAAGGAATGAGCGGGCTTCATGTACTCTGCCACCAGATTGGCTTAATAACACGTTGCCCCTAGAACACGTGCGGTGATCGTTGCGAGTCGTACAAATTGTTCATATGAGATCTCCCCACTGATACGCTCACGCGAGCCGAGTTTCACCACCTCCAAATTACGCCAGTTTAAAAAGTGTAACAAAACAATCCCAAACGACCTTTTAAGTTAATAATGCGAGCAGTTTTTTCTTATATTGACAAAATGGTTGATAAAACCAGTTTGACAACTAATGAGTCGATACAGTATTTACTCATAATTTCTGTATATAATCAAACCAAGGATTGATTTCTGGTAGTGATAATTTCTGCCTAGTGATAATACTTCGAAACTGCTCAGCAATATTTGATGAAATTTCGAGGTATTACTCCCAGTTTTATGGCCATCTGATTTTCATCGTAGAGGTGCGCATGGGAAAACCGATTGTTATTTATGCTATGTATGTAAGTATTAACTCAAATAAAAGCACATTGAACATCAATTTGCGTTGAACTATCAGTAAATTTCAAACATTTTGACGCATATGTTAGACGGGTGCGAAAAAAGGTTCCCAGACTATCTTTTAGAATTGAGTCTATTTTCATGACGTCCCTATGAAACGAGTCTTCGTTAATCGAGAGACGCCTATTAGGATTGATCAGGGATGTGTGGTAAATGGAGAAAAAAATAAATGTTTACGAATCCGTTTCAGACTATTCTAAGACCGGATTGCAGAATGTTTGATTTAACCGATAAAGAGATGCTGTTGTACGTTGGGGTTGAATGTGTTGATTTGAAGGACTAAGTAACAAAATGATATCTAACTATATGTGTGAAGTTGGCGGTAGAAATCCAGCGGTAGATGGAGCCGTTCTGTAGCTCGACCGTCTACCTGACCGAAGGGTTCAACTCCTGTCCACTCGTCTCGTCTTACTGGACTCATTTATCAGTACTGAACCATAGCATGTTATGTTATTAAATTACGCGGCTAAGGACCTACTAAAAAATAAGTACGCAGAGTTTTAAAAAATGAGAAAATTCCGAATACAGAGATATGGAAAATAACCGGAAGGAAAATTCCCAATGTCAAAAAGTCGAAAAATGAATAGAAAACGCTGCAAATTCTTCCACTGGGGTTTATTATTCAGTTGGCTTGCGTTCATGATTTGAATCTATACTAAGCTTCGGAGTGTGCGTGTTTTACAGGTGATAGAGCGATTATCGAATTTCAGGAGATATGTATAGAGCATGTAAATCTGTTCTCAACCAAACTACCTATTTGGATTGTTCAGTTGATCATATTTGTGCGCCTCCTGAAATTCAATAATCGCTCTATCACCTGTGAAACACGCACCCTCCAAAGCTTGTTAGAAATTCAAATCATGAACGCAATCCAATTGAATAATAAACCCCAGTGAAATAATTTGCAGCGTTTCATGCGTATCAGAATCCTTCAACCCGTGTATCGGCTACAAAGCCTTTTAGGAGTTCACTCCAGTATCCACATATCCACATTACTACATCACTACATCACTAGGTTACTGCGATGAAATTATAAACAATAATAAAAAAAAAAAAAACGCAAATGTTGGCACCATAAATCGGGCCGTATATCGGGAATGGTTTGAGCTACGAACCTGGGAAAGGGCTCATTCGATTCCTCATAGAAAGTTCTTCAAAAAGAGTCCAAATTTAGGCCGCTTCGACTTTTTTGAGGTTTTTTACAAAACTTCGACAACCCTTAAAGGGCACTTTAAATTAAGTGCGAGTGCTGGCTAAAGAATGGGGGCGTTGTCGGACCAATATTGATTTTTCCTGAAAATTTCAGATATTTTGCTCCAGCCGTTTGGGAGAAAATCGTGCGTATGGCGGACGGACGGAAAAATTTGTGTTGCAGATTCGGATTCTACACCATTTGAAACGTAAACCATGAAATTTTCAGGGGGGTTAGAATTTTTTTTTTCAAGAGCGATTACAATGGTTTATTATTGAATAATAAACCAAAACGTTGCAAATTATTCCAGAAATGTTTACTATTCATGTATTTCTCATAGGTGAATCAACGAAGCGTAGTTAGCGGTACATTATCTACACTCGGCGATTAAATACCTTCCAGATCTATTTGTATGTAAATCGATTAGGAAACACATTAACCGCAAGGAACCTTGAATTGCGTACATTTATATAAATTACTATCTACCTCTATATTAAACAGTTTCACTTCACTTAACTAGAAGGGAATTTTTCCGTACATGTACGACCCTCATATGTATATGAGGACATTTTTTCCGCGGACTCTTCTTCGCAGTTCTCTGTCGAATAAACTAGAGGTTAGGAATGCACAGTTGTGATTATTTATGAACAGATATGGCCGAGTGACCAGGGGGTGGGTGGGGATCTTCAAGTGAATTAATCCGTTTAATTAAATAACGAATGAAAGCAAAATATTATGAATAATGAAAAAGAAAATGTCATGTTGGAGGTGTCGGGCGTTGCGTGATTTACCAGCGGACGTGCCGTGCTGGGGCCCTTCTTTGACGCGTTGAAGAAGTAATGACAGCCCTCTCCGCCCTGTGCACCAGTCAACCCCCTTCACCATCACAATACACCGACCACCAGGCTACCTACGTACTTACCTGCCTGCCTCCAACCAGTGCCCCGCGTTTCCTGTCAGCGTCTTCCGTTCGTTTCACTCGCACGTCCTCCTAAGGAAATGGAACTGTAAAGGAGGTGTCGACAATCGGGTAATAAACCGGATTCACGCTCATTCATTGAAGCGTGACCTTGTTTCATTCATTTCGTGGACAAAATGTTTGATTCACTTCAGTCATTCACATGAATCAAATGGGCGCTAATTGGACCAATGACTGATTGAAATGAACTGGATGCTTGGAAGCAACAATTGAGTTTTCATTCTAAGCTCATGTGGATATGTGTGCGACACATATGCTTACTATAACGTCAGTTGATTCCTTACTGCATTCTTCTTTTATATCCAAATTCTTTTGGTTAAAATTTGTGTTTTATTTTTCAATACACTGCAGGACCTTGTTGATGGTGAACGGTTAAACGAAATAAATCAATGAGATCGGTAGTCATAGCTTTGAAATAGATGAAGATGAAGAGGGTGATGGTGGATTGTACTCTACAATGTGTTAAACATCCGAACCTATTGAATACCTGTATAGGTACCACAACACAACACTAACAACTCTAACAACTAATTAGTTATAAATGAACAAACCGAAAAAACTAAAATATGTGATTAATTTCCGTATCTGGTGATTTTTTTGTCAGCGGATGATTTGCAGGTCTTTGTTCAACCCCAATCAACCAACCTTCCTTGTCACAACCTAAAAAGCCCGAGCCCAAAAACTATGTTGTCATTTTTTTCACACCGATTCAATAGGCCAGAAACCTGTTTACACGCTATAATTATCCATCGCATAAGATGGTTGATTGATTGGAATTCTTTTCTGAGAGTTACTCATGAAATCGAGTTTTATTACACACACAATATATTTGCGGACGAATTAAGCGTAAGTAGGTGTTTGTTTTGATCTAAGGCGTCAGCATTCGTTTTGCTCGTAGGAATACATCTACAAATAACTCAATTAGAATGTGTGGAGACACACTGTTCAGATTGAGGACGCCTGTGGATGATTTCATTCCTCATAGACCTAACGTATCAAAATATAAATGGAGTTCTCCTTCGTTCTTTTCGAGTCTAGATTATGTACATATTTATGTATGAGAAGCACAAATGAATGATTTACGTAGAAGAGCTATCTAATACAGAAATAATTGCAATAATGCAATTTGTGTAATAATTTGCAGATTTGTTTTCTCGTTAATAGGAAACTTCAAATATTGAGGTTAATATAGCTTTTCCAAGTCGAATTGAGAATTTTCCAAGTCGAATTGAGAATTTTCCAAACCAAATTGAGATTTTTCCAAACCAATTTGAGAATTTTCCAAGTCGAATTGAGAATTTTCCAAACCAAATTGAGATTTTTCCAAACCAATTTGAGAATTTTCCAAACCAATTTGAGAATTTTCCAAATCAATTTGAGAATTTTCCAATCGAAACTTTCACTACTAAAAAGGAAGAAGGAGTTTTCTAAACCGAATTGACAATTTTTCAAGGCAATTCAAGACTTCTATTGAAAACAAAATTAGTGAAGCAGAATGAAAGAATAGCACTTCATGAACTAATTAACATTGAAATCAAAAAGACAAAATGAACGAAGAATACTTCATAAAAATTACGGTCTTGTTAAGAACAGAAAAAATCGAGGCTACTCTGCGTTTGGCTGGTCTATTGAAGTCAACAAAAACAAAAATTCGTTCATTTTGACATTCTGATTTCAATGTTAATTTGTTCATAAAGTGCTATTCTTTTATTTTGCTTCACTAATTTGGTTTTCAATAAAAGTGTTGGATTGCCTTAAAAAAATTGTCAATTCGGTATGGAAAACTCCCTCACTTTTAAATGGTGAAAGTATCCTAGATTGGAAAATTCTCAACTTGATTTGGAAAATTCTCAAATTGATTTGGAAAAATCTCAATTTGGTTTGGAAAATTCTCAATTCGACTTGGAAAATTCTCAAATTGGTTTGGAAAAATCTCAATTTGGTTTGGAAAATTCTCAATTCGACTTGGAAAAGCTATATATTACAGTTACGGTTCATAACAGTCGTAGCGTGTAATCAAATAGAACCGTGTTAGATCCACAGGTTCCATAAGAGTACATTTACCCTTACAATTGATCAGATTTGGTCATTGAACGGAAAGACAATCTCCTATCTGTGTAATATTTGAAGCTCACCATTCAACTATCCTCAACTTGTGCATGGCGAATCAAAGCCCCCAGCAATGAATAGCTTTCTACCGTAAATTTTGAAAACAAAAACAACAAAGTTTTAAGTGAGTAATGAAATCAGTTTTTTTTTATTCGTGGGAGGACAGAATCTAAACTTCTAGAGATTCGCGGATAAACGTATTTAGGAAAGGTTACTCCTTGCTTGGAGGGTCGAGGGAAGGGGGAGGAATGGTTTTTTCTTTTTTCAGACCTCTTACAAAGAAATTGGGAACTTCTCAAGAGTATGGAAGCCGCTACAATAACTTTTGATAGCAGTAAAATTCATTTGCCTTGTTTTACAAGTATAGAAGAAGTGGTAGTGGTGGTAGAGAGGGGGGGGGGGCGTGGGAAGTAAGAGCGGGTGGAGGGGGAAAAACTCAAACCTTTAACCACCCAGAGCCGGGGAAAAAAAAGTTATAAAAGAGGTGACTTTTGCCGCAACCCCAGTGAAAAAGAGGGCAAAAAAAGTTCTCTCCTCTCTCTCTCGAGTTTTTTTTTTTTTTTTCATCCTTACGTGAGAAAAGAATCAGTATAAAACGAATTCGAGGACACAATGCGGCACTTTGTGCAGGTAAATGGAGATATGGTCGGTTTACAAACGGCTTGCAAATCCTATGAAGCACCTCTGAGCCGGCTTCTCATGTTTTAACGAAGGCAAATTAGGACAAGGGATTTATTCCATTGCTAGTTAGTTTAGTCAAAACTACTTGATGTGGTGAATTTTATATGAACTTGATATTCATTCAAATTAAAAAAACGAGGCTCAATGCAAGAAAACTCTCACCTTCTCTAAACGTCCTATTCACAACCCATCACAAAAATATCTAACTAGACATTAAAAAAAAATACCACATTTTGAGATATAATTTTCAGTAAATCTAAATACATTTTCTACATAGGTTAGAGAAATAATTTTTGAAGTTCTAGAAATAGAATAGAAAAGTAAATTTGCGGAACGGAAACACCTGTGCGGTAAAATTCTACTGTAACAATTAATTTCAAACGTTTTTCAGTTTGTGAAATAGAAAAATTATGACCTCATTGTTGTTTATGTATTTTTCTTTTTTTTTGCCAGTTGAATACAATTCAAGTTTTTATTTCATCAAACTTTCGTGTAGAAATTTTCGAATATTCCACTTTATAGTCGAATGAATCACTTCCATACAGTATTCGATCAAAAAATTTGAAACGAACATGTACTGCCATTTTATTGATTTTTTGAGCAATTTATTGTGCTTTAAAGTGTTGTCCAAATAATTTACACTTTTACGGAACGTCTTATTCCTGAGGAACAACTGATTCATTTGTCTCAATTCCAAAGAGAGTCTAGATTGATATTATAATCCAGGAATCGTTTCAAAACTCCACAAAACGGATAACTTTAAACAAATTTCAGAAAATGATTTACACAGTTTTTAGAGCCGTTTCTAAGATATTCATTCTCTTCAGAAAATCGCTAAATATGATCAGTTTGCAGGATGATTTTCTGTGGTGGTTGATAAGTGTGAGAGGGATATTTGAGTAACACAACAGCGAGTGGTTGAAAAGCAGTTCATGTAGTGGCGAAGGAAAGTGAGACAAGCTCATGCATTTAATCAGAAACTAAATGAGCTCGTGTTGGTTCCTTCCGACCGAATCGAGTGAGCATTTAATCCTAAGGTTCCATCAAATTATGAAGTCATTAATTCAAGCTCCGAAGCCGATGGTACGTGGTGGAGCTCAGATTACAAAAAACATCTTTCACTATTTGCCGTGAAGGCGCTGCGGTGTTTTTGAAAGAGAGGAGATCGTCTGCTCGACCCTTTTTTTCTTGTCGATCGAGATAAAATGTTATTGGGAACCTCTCAAGACGCTAACTAACAGGGGTCCCCTTTGTGTTCTCCCAATGTATAAGAGTATTGGATATCGATTGAGGTATCACCTCGAGGCGGAGGACCCGATCAACTATTCATAATTGGAAGTGTTTTCAAATTTATAAGACGTGGAGGCCCACTTCCGAGAGGAGCGTTAGTCCTTCGGTACAATTCACAAAGGTATTGTGAATTTATGGCGACAACCAAACACAAATGAACTTGCATTATTGCAAGCTATTGTGGAATCATACTTGTGTATCCAAATAAAAAACGAATACATTTTATCGAATGAACATAGGAAATTAAATATAACACGTGAAATATGTACATTTAATACAGGTTTTAAGAACCTAAATTTAATGATATTCTCTGTAAGGTGCGAGTAAGCGAGAAGGCTAAGAAACCGCTACAATACAAAGATCTGACCGAGTACTCTCTGTTGAAAACCGCTTCAATGATCGAGCAGGACGGGCCCACCTACTACACATCACAAGAAGGTTTTAAAGATTCATCCGACATTACAGGTTCAATTGGGAGAGAACTTAGAGCTTACTGTCAATGTGACAGTACGCCTTTCCTCCTCCTTCTTATTAGGTTAATTACAATCAAAAATAATTATTATAACATACTCTACGACTTCTTAAGAAGATCGTCATTCTTGTACAACTTTTGCCTTAGCTAAAAATTTAACAGACAAATTATATCTTATATGACAGTTTTCCTTGAACTATCCTGGCGAATTGCCCCTTTAGATTGATTCAACACCCGGAAGAACCCTTGGTAGCATTCATGAAGAATCTTTGGTAAGAACGGTGATGGTAACATTCATGAAGCTATCAATTTGACAGTACGTCTTTAGCCGTCCTGCAGGTTTGGTTTAGTTAGAAACAAAAGTAATTTTTGACAGTTAAAAAAAAAAAAACTAATGTATTTATTATACATGAACAGCTTCCTGGGAGGCAGGGTTCTTCTAGGCGACTTGTGACTTCCAAAGTTCATCGAAAAAGTATCTGGTATCTGCTTCCCATGAATTGTTACGGAAGACGTTTTTCCGCCATCTGCATATGCCGTACGTAAAAAACGATATGTATTCACAATACTGAGATATTTAATAGTACAAAGTTACCCCCCACCTAAATAAAAACAATAAACATTTGATGAAATTAACTTCCTGTGGGAAACAACTCGGGATGTATGCGAGAGAGAAATGAATTATAGGCTAGGCCAAGAATTGAATGAAATTAAGGGCTCTCTTCTTGGAAAATGAGTCAGTTCAATCATTTTTTGATAGCTTCGCAATCGTTTGAAGTGCTGTTTGGACACCACCAACTAGAAAACAGTTTCAGGAAATCCGCAAACAGTGAAATTAGAAAATCAAAGAGAGAGAGCCAGGTGATTGCTAGGGTTCAGGGTTCCTCACCCGGCTTGTCAAGGAGTGTCAAGTTTTCTTCGGTAGATTAAAATTTAGGTTTTTAAATCCCAAGCGTCTTAGTAACAGCGAAAAGTTCTATCTTCATGTCCGGTTATAAGGGATGTGATAGTTTCTTTCTCTCCACATTCCAACTACAAGACAGCAATGAACCTGACAAGTGCCTTGTGCAAGTGGATCAGGCAGACGGAAGCGACAACCGTGAACCCGAGGATACTGCAACACTGCATGATACAGGATCTCATTTTTAAACACTGGATCTACTGTTCCACGACGACTCTGGAACATCTTCGAGGTGGTTACAGATCCGGGTGGCAAGAATATTCCAGTAATCGGGCCCTAATGCCCACTAGGCCAGTTCTACCCATTGGGCGAGCATGAGGAATTTAGAGTACTGCCGGAGTTCTTTACCATCCACCGAGCCAAGCCATGAGAAGTCAGATAACAAGCTAGGTTATGATGCAGTTGGAGTTGGAGATATGCTTGCGAATGGTAGGCAATATATAATGCATGCATCGATGCCTTGACCGGTTTCTGGATGTGGACACTTGGATCCAGTTTTCGATCACTCTAGTACAAAGTGGCATCACAGTGGTGCTACGAAATCACTACAATCGAGTATCTACTCGTCATTGGTGAATCTGTTCGCTCTGAATATAACTTAATTTGGCTTATCAGGTATTGGACTCAACTATGAGACTTGGAAAGTCTTTGTCCCAAGCAAAAACGCACCCATAAACGAATTACGGACGTATTAAGCTGCAAATTTTTTACATTTGATGTAGAATGGAATATTTCTAATGTAACGAGATATTCATGGATTAAATAATGGGCTTACAAGAATGATGTAAACAGTAAATACCCAAAAATGGAAAATAAAACCTTAATAATTGAAATAAACAGTCAGAAACTGGGGGAAAAAATACACGGACGTGAAAATGGTTAATGATACCCGGTAATCTCCTCGCACTTGTGAAAAAAGTATGTTAATGAGGTCAGAGAGGAAAATTGGTGACATTAGGGGTAGCATGTGGAGGGTAGTGGGTGACGGAAAGGGGTGAATGAGGGTGGTAGCCAAAGGATCGTGGAGGGTATAGTGATTTACCGTAGAGTTTTATGGGGTAAGAGGAGCATTAGGCTTAGGAAGAAAAAAAGCACTAAGAGTTATGTCGTAGTGGTGGTTATGGAACGGAGAGTGTGTACTTAAATTAAAGGCTGTACAGGTGGAGAAGAGTTGAGGGTATGGTAATGGAGGACTTACAAGACATGGTATTTTACTCATCGAAAAAGAGAAGAGAGAAATTATTATGGAATAACTATCTTTTTCCCAGCTAAGTGTTTTAAGGTAGAGGAAGGCAAGAAATGCTGGACGAGTAGCACATCACTTGCCTTTGGAATTGCATTTGCATCACTATTCTGAGGGTCGATTTGTCAACAGTGGGATGAGAAAAAGTTATCACTCAGGATGAGAAGCCCTCCAGTGAGTTTCAACTGATACTTGGATGAACATCACCATTACAATTTGGAAAGTTATCGAAAAACTAGGACACCAACTGTACACAGTAGAAAGCACCTGATTGAGTTCTTCTACAAACTTTTTCTCGACGAACTTTACGGTTTCGATTTTCGTTTGAGATCTTCCTGAACAGTTCGCTTATTCTCGATAGTCACATAACTCCCTTAATTTACATCCGACTTGCGTATAGAATTTCATGATATTCAATCAATCAATTAAACATAGAATCCTTCCAACTAACATCCATTACTAAACCAAGAACGTAGTATTGGACAGCGGAAACGTAGTAGAACAGAGAAGGCGATTGAAACAACTAATACCATCCATGGGCCAGTTTATTCGGATCTACCTTCATTTAAACTCTTTTATAATAAACTAAAAAGATTATATCAATTGGAAAAAACGATGTGATTCAAATGGGATGCTCCAAAAAAGGTACGGGGATAGGGGCATAATGGGACTGACGATGATGGGAGAGACGATCCCCTAATCTGGCAATTAGATCAGCCCCTTCGAGGAGGGACTCCGAGCTGTGTCAAGTGTCACATCGTGCAGAAAAGGGACTTGTGCGACCCTTGTCCAAATGCCATCGAGTGGGGGACCTGTGTATATCTTTCTACACTGAAGAAGAGGAAAAAGTTTAGCTTGGACGTAAAGAATTATCTCACAAAACACATGTTGAAATGATTTTATGTAAAACAGAGTAGATGGGTCACACATGTGGAGGAATCTCATGCTCTAAACGTTCTGAAAAAGAATGTAAGGGATGGTTTAAAAAACTGCTAATCTGGTCTTTCGCCCTCTCTAATTGAATAAACATCACGATTGGGAAAATAATAAGACAAGAAACCACTTCGAGCCTAGTCCTGTTAGCGAGTCTTCTGTCGTCATGACTTCACTATGCATTGAAATACAGCCTCAGAAAATGACACATTTTCTTTCTTTTCCCATGTGCGCTCGTAAAAAGATCAATAATGTAACTGTCCCGTAAAACAACTGTGTTCATTTATCCGGTCATTCCTTACTTTATTCACGCTGCATTTCCGGTGTTTCAATATTTTGTGAAGCTATGGCGAAAATTCGCACACTGCCCTCTCTCTTCAGAAGGGAGAAAAAAAAGGAAAAAAGTTGACAGTGGAGAACCGTGAGAAAAGTTGAGGGCGGCACCGAGGGCTCTCCGGCCATTTCTGAGGGAAGGA
The DNA here is from genome assembly GCA_031894815.1 of Creontiades dilutus. Lineage (NCBI taxonomy): Eukaryota > Metazoa > Arthropoda > Insecta > Hemiptera > Miridae > Creontiades > Creontiades dilutus. Next base: position 1,757,808 of record JAVIWC010000600.1, read on the forward strand.
AAAAGGGGTTTGAGAACCCCGAAATAAATCTTGTTGAATATTACCGGGAGCTATTGTAAAGGGTTTCTACCGTAGCAACGAGGTGCGAGCCGAAACTGGCGTGCTCTGGGTCACTTGCCAGAACCCTCTCTTCAACGCAAATCCGCATCACCTTGTCGCCGTCTCCCCCTTCTACATCGACCGCAAAAAACATTGTTTTGCTGCATCCACTGCTGTTTACAGAGGGGGATAAAACTCTCCTGACCATTTCTGATCCTAAGCCCTTCGTAGAGTCTGCTAAAAAACTTTGTTTTTCTTTTTTTTTTTTTTTTTTTTTGAAAAGAAAAACCTACAAATGACAGAACTGGGATCCCGCAGGTACTTTCTCATGTTTTTGCTTTTATTGGGATTTTGCTTAGTTTCACTACTTCCTACTTTTATTGCTTTACTGTAAGGGTATCCCTCTCAAGAGTGGACATCTAACCGAGAGTGAATTGTACAAAATATTAGTAGCAAAAAAAATGAGCCAAGCATATGGCACTCAGTTCCTCGAACTGAACATCCGTATCTTGTGAATAATGCTTGTTACTACGACTAACGGGATAGAAACGCCCCGGGACACGTTCCCGCAGAAATCAACGCCTTCAAAAGGTTAGATATGTATCGCTGTGAAGCACAGTGTTTTTATTCTATTTCGTAGAATTTCTGTGTCGATTCAGTTGTCGATTTCTATCGTTTGCCTATACAGTATATAACACCATTGACAATAGCTTTTGTTCCTTACAGAGGCACAAGTAAATGTTGGTATTATCATTATGGTATGTTTATGATGAAGACATCCAATCACTATATAGCTTTTCCAAGTCAGATTCGGAAATTTCCAAACCAATTTCAGAATTTTCCATTTCAATTTCAGACTTTTCCATTTTATTTCAGAATTTTCCATTTCAATTTCAGAATGTGGTCAATATTCGGGTGGGAGCGTAAAAAAGTGGGATAAAGAGAAGGAAATAAGTAGGTAGCACACAAAGATGTATCAATAAAATTAAAAAATTATCACGAGAGGTGAAAAGGAACTAGTTCATCGAAATTGATGACGTGAAACGCGCTAACGTAAAATTCTTGAAACATCCGAAAAGTTAAACCTGTTTCAAAAATTTCACGTTAGCGCGTGCGCAGAGCATACCGCTGATTAGATTGAGATGAAATTCGTATGATACCTCAAGAGACCTTATCTGCATAATCCCTCAAAATATGAGCTAAATTCATTCAAAACTGTGGAAGTTATGGCTGTAACAAGGAAAGCAGACAGACAGACAGACAGGCAGGAACCAAATTTGTTTAGTAGACTATGAAACGCAAAATGCGAGTGGAAATTCTGAATTTGGACAACAAAAATTGTTTGGCTTCCGAAAGTGAACACAAGGCTTCCGCTGCTTCGCGACTCGGAAGCAAAACATGCGCATTTTTTATTAATTTCGATGAACCAGTTCCTTCTCACCTCTCGCGATAATTTTTTAATTTTATCAATACATTTTGTGTGCTACCTACTTATTTCCTTCTCTTTATCCCCTTTTTTACGCTCCCACCCGGATATTGATCACATTCTGAAATTGAAATGGAAAATTCTGAAATTGGTTTGGAAATTTCCGAATCTGATTTGGAAAAGCTATAGCTAGAATTAATTGCAAGATATGGTGACACACTGTTAGGCTGGAGATGGTTCCCTTCGAATTTTATAGTCTACGAATCAATAATTGACACTGCTCATGTACACATAAAATTCAACAATCTTCATGTTCTTAGATCCTGATGGTCCTATTTGCTTAAATTTCTGGAGCGGTCGACGAAAACCGGTTGAATGATTTAATAATATTGTAGTAGGTATCATTATCCTATCCGCTATCTAATTAGCGCTAACGACCAGCATTACATGGCAACTCACCTTTTGAAGGAGTTGGTGAAAGCGAGAGCATGTCCTGTGGCATTTTTTTCTATTTAAAGCACATTTGATCTAATAAATCATTAGGTATGTGATACAGGAATCGTTCCTTTTTTGCAAGCAGAGGGATCCTAATTGAATAGTACTCGCAGGTAAGATATTGTCATCAACTTATAAATGTATACGCATTTGTAAATATCTGCATACACTTCAGGAGTCACTACTATCTTCCATTGAAACAGTTCTCCGGAAAAAAACAAACATCGCTACGCGGCACTCATAGGATCACGCGGAGAAGGTATGTTTTGGACCTACAAAAGAGAAATATGGTTTTTAATCTCTTTTTTTCCATCATAATTTGATTGCAAATACTTTTGAAGCACAATGTCTACTCATTTTCTTCTGTCTAACTTCAGGAACCTTGTTATGCTATTCAAAACCTCAAAAAAGAACTCATTTACCGTAGAAACTCATTTAGAGTTTAAATATTATTTTAAAACGGGTTTCAAAAGATAATGACATAATTCAGAGGTTACAAAAGACCAACCTTAATAGCGGGAATGGTCGTTAAAGTTAAAATTAAAGCTCCAGTCGACTAGTTCGGTCGTGGCTTTTTCACTGTGTTCCTCATCTCGCTGTACCCAACGCTTCTTGGAAGCATTTCCTCAATACCCCAGACATCACAAAAGTTAAGTTGGAATCGATAATTTTACGATAGTTCAAAAACGATCTCAAACCGATTCTAATTATTACTGTACTGATTTAGAGATCAAAAGGTTTTCTCAATTTAGTTGGCTTTGCAGGTATCCAAAATTGATCAGCAAGGATTAAGATCATCATACATTCGGAGAGGAAAAGTTGTTTCGAATTGTTGCTAGAAAACAAAGCTTCCGTACGAAGCTCAATGTGAAGTACTTCTAGTTATCAGCATGGAATTAAGGTAAGATGTTCTGCCTCAAGATTTTCATATCCCGAGCTGCTTAGAGGTTGGCCCAAGCGTCTGGAATTCGGGTTCATTTCCGACACCATGAAGATGGTACGTTTTCTTAATTATTACATTAACATTAAAATGGCATAATTTCATCCAACAAATTGCTAATGGATGACCGATGTCTCCTAAACCAGGATTCAATTAACAAAAATGAACCTCCTACTCGAGCACCCTCCCCCAATTAGTTCCTGTCCTGCTTTTGACCCCTAGTCGTGGAAATGTTCTATCGACTCCCCCGGGTTCCATTCATAAATGAAATATACATTTGGCGTGGGTGTGGTGCTCATGGTGAGAATGGTGGGGAGGAGGGAAGGGATACAGCGTTTCTGGGCCAAACGGAGTTGTCTTGAAAGGGCTACGATGAAACTTTTATAAGTCCGTTCAGCGGCTGGCCGGAGGCAGGGAGTACTGTAGTGAGAGGGTCGGCTGTACTGCTGGTCTCAGTCTCTTTAAATCCTCCGAAACGCCGCCTCTCGTATACCAAATATATGGCACGGGCCGTTGGTTCTCCGACTGATGAAACAGGGGAAACCCACAAAAAGTCCCAGCCTTGTATCATGACTAAGCGATAAAATTTACATGATTTGATAATTTTTTACATCGCTTTTGTAACAATCTTTTCCTGAAGTTTCACGGAGAAGTTAGCTTTTTCAATGTACCACATTGACTGTAAGTTTCGTCTTCACCCTAATATGTGACAGTTGGTTACCGAATTGAATTTTGGCACTTCCAATTTCATAGTGATATTAATTCTATGATCAAGTTGCTTGGTTCCCAAGAAATTCAGTCAGTGTATTTTGGACCCCGTGGCCTTAATTTAATTAGATTGAACAAATTTCCAATTCAGTTGAACTCGAATAAGTAGTAAAGTATACGTAGGAATATAATACTCTCAAGATCGCTTTTAACTCCAGAAATCACTCACATTTTTTATAATCGACAACTGGAAAAATTTTGATTCCACCGCGAAAGAGAGATTGTTGGGTTGATGGTAGAGGCCAAATTTCGTTTCGTTATTTTCAATCACCAATCTTCGTAATCGACCAAGAAAAAATGTTTGAACCCACCTCAAAATTTGCTGGCTCAAGAGTCAAGAAGCGTGGAATCCAAAAATTTAATAGAAATCCGTTCGTCCGCCACCCTCCATCTTGATCTTTCCTTAAAACTACTGAAACTCGGGTAAAAAACCACAAATAGGGTCTAGTTGAGGTTGAGTTGCAGGCATCGCTTTGTGTCACTCCTAAGGGTTGAAATATTAGAAAATGAGAATATCGAAAACTTTCGAAATCTTTCGAAATAGCACTGACGTTTTTGTTACTGATGGACATCCCTTCATTAATCGGATGAGCCCCTCTGAATACGATTTACGTTCATCGCTCGCTTCGAAGTTTTTTTCAAGAGTCTCTTTTGAAATTTAGTTGTTTATAATCTATATTCTATACCTATTTGACGAAAGGTAGATGTTTTATTTTATCTCGTTAAATTTCAGTTATTCTATTAGCGGATTTCTACGTCTGTGTCGATATAAGGTATATTACACGGGTATATTACCTAAATACCACCTTTTGTTAGTTTTTACAGAGTAATAATTATAACAAAGTCATCCTACAGTCTTTGGGATATCTAGAAGGTAATTGCAAGGTATGGAGAAGCACTCATCACCTGAGAGGCTCTTGTGGCTAATTTACCTCGCTGAAATATTATTCTAGCTCTTTCAAAGGAGGAGTAGAATGCAATTCGAAGGTGTGGAGGAATTACCGAGTTTTGATGATCTAGCACAGACGTTCAATAAACATGGATGGGTGATTTGGTCATCTTATACAGACATAATAAACCATTGTGTAATCATTATCATTGTTTTTACTCAGTTATTTGTACACCGATCAGGCTAACTTTTCAATGAATGTCAGCAAGTTGTATCTGTTGTTTGGATAGCAGGTAGAACATACCAACATAATAGTTCGAATAGTCAGTAGTCTTGGGGATAAGGGTCGGAGACGAAGAACTAACTTCACAAGAAGAATAGTGATTTTAGTTTGGTTTCGTAAAGAACATCAACCAAATGCATGCAACCATAAGTCTGAGTGGATTTCCTAAGAATTAACTTCAACCAGTCTCTCGTGTTATGCTTTTAATTTTCTTTTCACGTACGAGGGTAGGGAAACAAGTGTTTTCATAGCAAAGTGCTGTTGACATTTCGTTCTCAATTCGGTTCTTCGTACGTTTGTTCGCCCAGGATAGTTTTCAAATTTATTGCATGGAAGATCTCCGAGAAGTCTGAGGAACTTATCAATCCGTGGTGTTCCAGTTGGTTAAAATTGTGTTTTCGGAATCGGATTCAACGCCCTAGACCTCCGATTTTTCAATAACAATGATCTGTTCAAAATCTAAGCTAATCAAGTTACAAAACAAGAGGAAAGTTGATCGCTCGACGTGACTATATCATCGCGCCGTTCTCCTTTCTGATTTTCCTTCAGGATTGTGACATAGTCACATCATATGGTTTTAAATTACCCATTCATCCGTTTTCGACGTCTGGTATAGTCAAATTGCTATGTTTTGGATCTTTCCTATGGTGCTTTTATTTTTATTTTTTAGTTTATTGAATGTTTGATTCGTTGCCCTTGTAGTTACTAACTAAAAAACTGTTAAGAGAGAAACTTCCAATAAGCACATACAAACACGTTTAAATCTTAACCCACATCAGCCCCCAGCCACCCCAAGGGTATAATTCCAATTCCCCGACACTCCCCCGTGCAAGTAATTCTATCGTTAACCAGGTTGCGCCTCCGCCTGCAGCGCTTCGGAAGTTTGTTGCAAACACCTTTGTTCGCGCTCGGGGAACTCTGCCCGGTAAAACATTATAAAATCGGAGACGAGTTCCAACAGTCAGTTAGTAATAGGAGGAAGGCCCTATGGGAGAATCTTGCTCAACTCAATCAGGTTCGGAGGTTGTTAAAGAGCGGCGGGTTCCCCTAGTTTCAATTAGATCCCAGTAACTAATTGAATGGCAAAGTGTTGTGCCAAAGCCTCTCCAAGCTCGTGCTCTGCCTAAGGCGGGGTATCAACTTCGTCCGTACCTCTCACAAGCCATTGGGTAGGTGCTCCCCCCCCCCCCCCTGCGCCTCCTCAGGGCCACCGTTCCATCTCTTTCTGACAATAGTTGCAGATTCTGAAACAACCATTGGAACGGGGAAATGTTGATTTTACAATGACTCGGAGAACCTGGGAAAATCAGTTATATCAAACTGATGCCCAACACCGTTTGCTGGTTTTACATTTGCGAGTTCCCCGGGTCTCTCTGTACCTACCTGAACATAAACACTGCCTTCGTTTACTTCAACGACTTACAATAGGCAAGTTTGATGAAACATATTCTTTCAAGAAGAAAAAACCATACGTTTATTTTTCGCCATAAAATGTACAAGACTTCAATATTTTATAAGATCGAATTCTAGGGTACGTTCCAGTATGATGAACTAAAAACACACTGCGATCCAAGTGACATCTTTAGAAGAAAAAGATATTTTAAGCTGCCAAAATGTATGCCACTCATATTACAGTGTACAGTGGAGGGTCCAGGATTTATGTAAGTGGGGGGCCCAACCTACCGGGGGGTGTGGGGGTATGGAAAAAACCCCACAGTAAAGCTGGGTAAAATTTTAAGAAAAGTAAAGGCAGAATTATGCTTTTTAGGCCTATATTTTTATATGTACTTCATAAGTACTCCTCATGTTACTACATGGCCGTATACGCCATATACACGAGTTTGCCGTCCATAAAGCGACTCTTTAGACGTTTTATTTTACGATAAAAATGGCCTTAGTTATTATGAAATAAAACCAGTATAGCTATTTAAGTATTTGAGAGACAACTATCAATTCAAATTTCAAAATCTCTAAAACATATTAAAATATTTCTATTATATCTAGCGTATTTGATCCGCCTCGGAGGGGGGGGGGCACGTGCCCCTGTGTCTCAGCCCTGAATCCGCGCCTGATAGTGCATACAATGCGTTTTACTGAATAGATAAAACTTCGAACCTTCACAGTTGCAAAGTAGTAACATCTATTGAATTTACTACTTTAGAAAATTATGGGCTGACATTTTCATCAAGTATTCAGTTTATAATTCTATTTATTAGTTGAATCCTCAGAACCCCAGCATTATGATGTTCAGAATAACTGAGCTAAGTTGGTGGGGTTGCTCGGGATCTTCTTGAAGAAATCTTCCCGTATTTTGACTAGGGTCACTTGAACACCATGTTGAGCATAGATAAGGGACGAATTTCCAAAATCAGGCTGCTACTGAAATCACTGAATCAGCATCACTGAAATCAATGGGGAATATGAAGGTCGGTAGAAGGCAAACAAGCAGGAAAGGCAAGGAAATGCGAGTTATGGGCAGGAGAGGCCCAAGAGTTTTGTTTTGGCCAGGAATGGAATAAATTTATGTGTAGAGAACCGAATGGAGAGAGGTGCCACCTCCGACCAGCCACAAGGAATGGGAACTAACGTACGAGTTGGGAGATTGTTTTCAAAGTTTTTCTCCCTTCGCCTGATGCTTTGAGAACGCATAGACTCTGACTCTTGACTGTTGTTCGCCAGAACTTCAAGTTTTCAACTGTGTTTCTAGGGAGAATGCGAAAAATAAGGACAATGCTAATTTTACGATCGTGTTTGTTCGGCTCTATGGAACATATTTTCCACCTCTTCCTAAATACTTACGAAGTTCCTGGTTGTCCTATAACCCCTTGGGGGAAGATATATTATGGCAATTTGTTGGATTTCCACTATTATCGTTATTTATAAGATTGATGTCCAAAAGTTAGGGAGCGTATTATGGAACTAATACCAACTACAATAGTTGGATGCTTTTCAATCAAAATGTCGATTCGTAAACAACGAAAATTGACGGTACGCATAATGCTGGTGAACTTGGGCAACTTTGGTGACAGTCCAGGAACCTACGTCGAAAATTATGAGTGATTTCTGGAGAAGGCTTCGAATTAGATTTATAAACTTTCTGACGATTCTTGAATCTTGAAATTGGTGGAATACGAAATTGCGGCCTCACAAAGATGTCTGAAATGGGACATTTTATTGTTTTTCTTGAAGAATTTGTAACGTAACACAAATGGAACATAAACAAACCAAACAATTAGACCCGATAATCAATAAATTGTCTCTCAAAACAAGGATGTTAAAACATTTGAAAATCAGGCCAATTTTGTGTGAGTACTCTCGTTTTCCCTTGTCTAGACTTTTGGCCATTCCAGTCTGCTAAATCTCATTCGACTCGTTTTTATATCTAGAAAATTTGAGGTCAGGCCTTTTCCGATTGACTTCCAGCACACAAAACTGGCAGAAACCCCTTTATGATATAATTCCATGCTAAAACATGGCAAAATTTTTAATTTGTTGGACTGATTCAAATAGATACAAATTATGCCTCGAAAAAGAACGGGTTATAACGATTGGGAGCTGGTTGAACAATGCATGACCACGGTGAAATAGGACTTGAAATATCCAGAAAAACGATGGGAGGAGGAGTCTGTAGAGGTAGGCATTGTCCAGAAAATCACCATCACCGACGGCAAAAGGCGAGCTGTTATAAAGCCAGGAAGCTGGCGGGTTTGTTTCCAATTCGTTTGAAGTCGAATTATTCTCCGTAATTCTCTTCTTTTTTCACCTGGAAAGTTAGCATTAATTATTGGAACGCCTCCTGGCAGGATTCGTTGGTCACTAAAGGGCCATAAAGGGAATTTTCTGAGAGAAAAGCGGAAGGGATGTAGTGATGTGGTGGGTGTTGGGGATTGGCAAAGGGAGGCTCGCAAGTGGATGGATTCAGTTAATACCTTGAACCACTACGGTCGTCATTTGGTGCCCACTCGCTACCTAGGTAGGGATATTACGTCGGAGGTGAAGGGTGTCGAGGTAGAAGAGACGGGAAAGGGGTATACGAGATGAATGCGAGGCAACTGAGATTTTAATCAAACCACGCCTCCGCGGGAGCTCCCTTGAAAATTATACGCCGATTAGACGAAAAGCAATCAATTGTTTGACCAGTTACACTGTAAATTACGTTAGAGCCTTTCCCTTCCTATTCGCCCCTCTTTTATTGATCCCCCACTCCCTCACCATATAGTGGGGTCCTTAACGCTCTCAGAGGAGCCCCTTCACGCGATTTCCGATTCCGGTTTATTCCCCGGCAGCGCCTTTAGATTTAAACTAGTCGTGACTGAACGAGAATCTAGGAGGACGTAGTAAAACGACTGGAAATCCTGGAAGGCATTCGCAAGAAATACTTGAAACAAATTAGCTCTAAAGAGCCGTAATATTCTTACATGTACTGTAACGTTGATATACTCGTAGTTTAACAACTTTCATGATCAAAATCACGTAAATTCCAAATTTTGGAATTCTTTTTTTTTTTTTTTTTTTTTTTTTTTTTTTAAACTAATTTAAACAAGTGATTCCAAGCTCAAAAATAGTCAGGTTCGTATTCAGACTAAAATCGTGGATGCAAATATGGAGGTAAACCTTCATCAAAGTTTTCCAATCTGATTGAATTGAAGTCTTGTCTCCATGTTATGAAGCTTACCCTAATCTGTATTAGGATGATGTAACTTACTGTAATTTCGTATCACTTGAAATTTCGTTGAGTGAAATTTCCATTTTCGATTCTGAAAACTACACGATTTCATTTCAATTTTTTGGAAAAATTAAGGCAGTCATCTCGTTAACATAATCTTGTTGGGAGTATGGGGATGGAAGAAGTTGCACCATGTTTCCAGTCGTTTTCAACTGATGAACATGGACGTCTAAAAAACATAAATTCACTCTTCTCGTCCTTATATTCGAAGCTGCAAATAAAAGTTTTAATGTTATGTTTTCACTAACGGCAGGTTAGCGTTCTGTAATGATTTAATTTAATGTTTTTGATCAAACTAAATTTTAGTCTGTGTACGTCATCACTGAACCTTCGTCCGATAAACGCTGGTGCACCATCTTGAAAGCTGACTGGGACAATGCATATCAGGGTAGAGAGACCCATTAGGTTGCTAATTGTCCTTCAGTGAATCCCTGAACGCTGAACTATGGTTGCATAACGCAAGTTTTCCATAACTATTTGAAAAAATGTGATCAAATCGAAATGCTATCGCCAAGTTTATCAAAACGACTGAAAGGTAAATTACCACTTGAGGGATTTTAAAATCACCAGCAGTAGTTTTATAAAGGGAAAAGATTTGGAGATTAAAAACAGGTTAGTTTTTAAAATCGTTTTCATCAATAATCGATGAAATTAATAACCTCACGTAATTCATGAGGTAAACTCTATTACCTGATTTGATACCGCTACCTCATGTAATTACCTAATGTAGTCTTGTATTTATTATCTGATTGCAGTCCAATATATTTAAATATTAGAGTATATAATTCGTTTCAGAACTACCTTCCAAAACGGATTTCTATTGAGAAAGTTTATTGATATTTTAGTTTTTAAAAAATGGAAAACATTTCAATAAGTTCTGAGTTTCTTCGTAAATGAGCTAAAAGTGTTTGAACAACAAACTTTGAAAGGCGTGAAAAATGGAGAAATAAATTTTAATCCATATTGGTACTTGTCGCTATGAATCATGATTCAAGAATGTACTTTCTTCTGTAATTATGAACTGTACTTTCTTGTGAAATATGCCTCGCCCCCTCCCTCCCCCGCTCCTCTCCATCATATCTAGACTGACGTCAGCTCCGCTCCCTTCCTTCAGGTTCGTCCAACATAAGTTTGTTCTCCCGAGTCCCTTGTCACCAAATTACAGGTTCACAGGTGGAGGAGGGCGGGACAACTTCCCGGACCTGACGGCGACACAGAACGGAGTTGTAGATAGAAACAGAAAAAAGTAGTATGAAAGGGAGCGATGATGGTTGGGGGTGGAGATCCCAACTAATTTATTGATAACTCATACCCTTTTAGTGCCTACGTGACTGGAATTACTTTCTAACAGTTTTGCCGTCAACATTTTAGGTGAGAGGTTCGCGAAGGGAGATGATGACAACCCTCTCCAATTTGTTTTATTTCCTATTTTCTTTTCTACACCTTAGTTGTTTTCCTTTTTTATGCTCTATAACTTTCCTACCTCAACCCTATTTTAAGATCTTACAAACCAATCATACTTCCATTTTCTATTTATTTCAATAACCGCTCAATAAACATGTGGTAGTTATCGCTGTTTAATTGTTTCTGAAACAAGACGGAATTTATTGTCATCACGGCTTAATGATGAGTTGTAATGTAAAATAAAATTGGAGTATTTAAAAAAAAAGCTCCATCACACGTACCATCTTACACTACCCCACCCCCTCTCCATCTTTTCAGCATAATTTAGAACGCATTCCTCTTTGTGCCTTCCTTCTAACTGCCTTGAACATTGAACGTCACAGTCTGCAACATCAGTACAGACCATGATTATTACCATGGTTGATTGACCATTTTTCACAAACGACCAATGGAGTTTATGAAAAACCGAATTTGGCGTAGTCGCTCACCAATAGAACGCAATTACACTGTATGCAGTGCTCCATTCCCGACATCATCATACCACTGCTTCGCCATTTGCAACAAATTAAATACTTTGATCATGAAACAATCTCAAGTAATACCTGTGTTTTCTGAGGTCCTTTGAAAATCATTAATTTGAAATGTGCAAAAATAACTTTGTGAAGATGCAGTTTTTTATTTTATTCTGCTGAATTCTTCCAGTTTTTTGAGCGTGACGAAGATTTTGGGAAAAAACCCGTATGTACTTTATGTTGCACTACAGTTACATCATTTTTATATTACTCCAACTTTCACATTATTATAATGTACATGAGTAATACTTGGACGTTATTATTATTCAGTAATGAAACTTAGTTATGAGTTGAACCTCGTTGGTGAATCATCTCACGCGAGTGATCGTTATCGTAGAGTTTTCAGTCTTTATTTAATCGATTTACCGTCTCTGTTCGAAACAGTTTATCTTATCACATCTCTCTAATCGCGGGACGAGGGCACCATTTGACCGTTTGAAGAGTCTTCGATCACACTTGGTTGTTCTGCAGTCATCCTAACGTGCAGACTGTCAGATAATGGGATGTGTAGAGTGTACTTGTGACCTCTATTCCTAAGGAAAACAACGACCTGTGTAGAGTGCAAAGCGTTCTATCAACTGTCTCGCACGCTTTTGAAAACAGTCGATTAAAAAAATTGAAATAAGGAAGGCAAGAGAAAGATGGAGATGTGATAACGGCATGGGGAAACGGGTCGTATAGCTGGCCTATCGTGAACAATTCAGAAAGTAGTTTAGACTATATGGAGGAGAAAAAAAGATGAAAACAGGAAAAATAGGGTAGCAGCTTATGGGAAAGATGTTTTGAAAAATCCAAAATCAAGAGGAAATTTTTACAAGAAAAACAGAAGTCTAATGTAGAACATTGTCTATTTCAATGGAATAAAAGATTTTTACGGTTATAACGAATCCAACGGTTACACCTGCATCAGCCCCAAACATATATGAGCTGCATTGCACTCCCGACCCACCAAACGAAAACTGTTTTGGAATCGCAATTGTGGATTCGAAAGTGTTGAATTAAGAATATAACTTCGCAATACCAACAAAAATTCTCAGCACTTATTAATCAAAATCTAGATGAATTATCAGTATCAATTTATCCTTCAAAAACGAACCAAACGAACTCTTTGATGTTTACTGATCAATAAAATGATCAGTTTCTTGACGTAAAAATGTACATTCTATTAACATATTTATATTAAATTTCATGGCACGATTCGGAAATTGATGACAATCAGAACTGTACTGTCATAATATACACATGACAATATACTGTTTCATTAAGTATGAAGCACATTACTGCAGTAAGCAAAGTTACTATTTTTCCGTTGAAATTCAACCAAGGGATATTAAATTTTTGTTGGAAGATTGTCACAGAACTAACGTCATACAGTTCAAGTTACTCAGCTAATATTTTGTAAATTAAATTTAATAATATTTTCTGTGATAATCAAAAACTTCTGATCTCCAGGCGATTTCTTTTAATTGCAGTAATTTTGTTGTTGAAAAAATAAGCTTCTTCTTCATGTTTCTAAAATGATTCATAATTTTATAAATAAATGGTATTAATTGTTCGTAAAAATAAATAATAATCATACGTTTATCTAGGTTCCATGTTTAGGTTTTTGATGTAGACTCAATCGAATGCTTTCGTTCTATTTGCATTGTTCCTCAGTGTTTTGTCAACGAAATGCTTTTCAATAACATCGGAACCATTCGGGATTCATACATGTTTCATACGAGTGGCTCAATACCAACTTGTTTAGGACGAGGAAGGAAGCCGTCAGTGAAAGTCCAGAACGGATCTGGTGCGTTAAAACGTTTTCTTGAGAGGGTGTTCCATATTCAAATTCCACCCCGCATGTTCATATGGAACGTAGAAGAACGTAATACGCGTTTTAACGACAAAATCCTGCATACCAATTTATTACTAGAGTTTTTTCACGATAGGGAATGATCGATCTTGCTGTTTCCTTTCCCCCTTGTTCGTCTTGTTTCTGTTTCGAATTCAGTCCAGTGGATGGTCAGGCAATCACGAGGAATGAAAATAATGGAAGGCTGAGGTTACCAGGGGGGTAACACCGGGGTTATGCACTCCAATGCTTCTAACTCCGGTTCCGCTCAGAATTTGGTTTGCAAATGTATCGTCGAGGGACACCGCTTCTGAATACGGTGGAGTTTCAAAGCAGTTTTATAACTCGGTAGAAATAGTGGGAGTCCAGTGTCTGGCCTATTCTTTGGTTCAAGATAATCCGCCAATTTGCTACGTGAAATTCTGGTGATTATCAGATTACGAATAGTTACGAGTTGAGGTATATTATGTTACCTTCCATAATATGTAGAAAGGTATATGGTGGATATTTCCCACTTGAGACAAAGTCACGTACCCTTGGAAGATCAATTCATTTCTCACTACCTGCGTTACATCGGTAACGGGATATTTGAGAAATTTCTTCGACTAGGTCTAAATTATTGTACAACCATAAGATGGTTTTAAGTGTTGAAACTTGTAGTCTATCCATTCATAGAAGCCTATGTGCTCTAAGGTACGACGAAACGTGAGCGAAACGCATCATCATCACATCGAAATCCGCAGGCTGGTTCCCATAATTCGAACTTAAAATGACATATTTATATATATAAACGAGACAGAAAAACAAATGACTCACGGGGAGTTGTGGACGATGCGTTTTCAAAATATATACATAAATTGTAAATTACAACTCCAACTCCGGTGAATTGAGCATTAATCAGAACAATTTATCAGTGCCCTAATCAATTGATTGTTGATATATTAGACGTCTCATTCGATATGTTGGTATAGCAATCGTGAGTTGTACACAAGTGATGACAAAATTATTTCCGCAAATAATAGTGTTATTATTTATAAAATGACTCATACAATTATTCATCTTTTGAATTAACTTTCAGGTTTAAGCACTCGCGGCAACACTTCAACAACTTTGGCATAACATGATGCCAAACTAATTAGTTTATATGCTTTCATCTGACGATACGGTTCAGGTTTAAATCGTTGATTTTCCACAAGCTGAACGATGGATCAACTTCTTTCAAACGATCTCTATACATCTGTAGTCCTTTCTCGAGATCCGCTTATATTTAGTGAGAAATCCTTTGAATGTTACTTGGTGAACCATCACTTGTTGAGGTAGGATTAGGGACAACTCATGAGCCGTGGAGAGATGTCGAAGCCTTTAAAAGCAAAAAACTATCTCAACCCACCCTAACAAAGAGGTCTCTGGAACATAACATAGCTTCCTGTCCCCCGACTGGTTCTCAACAGTCGAAGGGTACAAAACAGATGTGTGTGTTTTCAAACAAGGTTGATTGATGGCCGAAACATCCTTGTACACTTCGATCTTACGTACAAAACACCATACTCAAACATGAGTCATTTCATTCCCATAGTATTAATATGAAAAATGTTAGAATGAATGGTTGTTTGTATTAAGTACATCTGTGGATCAACTAAAACATTTCCAAATGCCATGGGTATTTTGTGAAACGCAGTGGTATCAATCTTTTTATCTGCAAATAGCTGTTCTAATCTCGAGTACGTTTTGTGTAAAGTATCAGCGAAAACAAAAGACTCGTACGTATTTCTTGATAATACAGTCACAATGTGGCCAACAATGATGTAGAGGTGGTCTAGGGGGAATGAGACCTCGGCGGCTGGATGGGGTACTGCGGATCTTCAGACAAGGGAATGCCACCCTGAGGCGAGAGAATGCCACGCTGAGGAAAGAAATACAAGAGCGGTGGAAGATAGCATCTCTTCGAGCTCCCGCTCCCCGAAATAACATGATGGAGATACGGAGATGCAATGCTACTAAGCTACGCGAAATAGCGTAGTTCTCAGTAGAGTTGACGATTCCATTCGAGGAATTTTGATACCATTCGGGTATCATATTAAACATCTTTCGGTTGGCTACAAATTTTGAATGTCTCGTCACAAATAAACATCATTTACTGATAAGTCACCCACAATTGAAAGCCGTATCATCAGTGTTTAAGATTAGTTAGTGGAAAATTTCGCCTGTCAAAGTATTTATTTCAAAATACAATGTGCACTCTTCTAAATACAGAATCGTATGAAGCGAGTGAATTTCGCAACCTAGCAGTTATTTACTACAGCTTTAATCACATTATTAGTATCATTATTCTGATTATATAGGAATGTAAATTAATGTTGGAGATATATTAATATTCAACTACATAACTGCTCTTTGATAAATAATATCAGTTATGCTCAATGAATGTTTTAGTTTTTTCCCTTTTAAGTAAATTAATTACACTTTTAAGATTTATATGATTTTGGTCACTAGTTTGAGAATCTCATTTTGTTTATCAGGTTTCTTGGACATTAATACTTACCGGGCATTTATTTTTTAGGGCTACATTTTCAGAAATGGTTCGGTGATCCGGAAGCCGTCAAGGTGGTTCGTTTCGGGCCATTAAGGAAATTCCAGCCGACTCTGTGCTTTTGGCGTTGGCAACCAAACGCTTATTGTTCACATTTACCTACAATTTTCATCGGGATGCTTATCAGCACTTTGCGTTGGTAACAAATATAACATGCAGGTACTAACCCTACGAAAACTCATCAATCTGATCAACATGCCCTCCAAATTAAGGTCAAGTGAATGCGGTATTTATTCAAGAATGAGACCGGTCCAAACATAATATTGCACATTCTATCATTTCTGATCCAGTTCGAACCCCGTTATGTATGCAAAGAACCGTTTTCTGTGATTTAGACATTCTCTGGAATACTGTAAACAAATCAATATTCAGGCAGTTGGCTGTCGCGACTCATCAAGACTCATCAAACCTACACCCATGAGAGGAAACGAGAAAACGCTGTTACAGGAGATAAAACACTTTCGTGCCAACTGAATTGCGTTTATAGGCAACAGAAGTCTGAAACACACACATTCTTCACACGCGTTACAACCTTCCCGCACGATAGTCTATAACTGGGTCTCGAAGAAAAAGGAAAAACAGTTTTTGGATAAAAAATTTCGCTTAGTATTTCCGCTTGTTGAATATCTCTCCATTCTGAAATGTCCCTTGTTATTATTTTTTTGTTCAACTATCGAAATGGCATACAAAGCATACTTACCGTTCGCTTTTTGAAAGAACAAGTTCATACATTCCAGCAGAATACCATAAGGTTTTTTTTTTATTAGTAGCTCTGTGAAACACGCAATGCCACTGCAAAAACGGTTGAACTAGTTAGGACAATGCAATGGAAACCAGTGTTATACTCAATATTTTCCATTCTATTGTTGTTCTGGGTTCTAAAAAAGCTAAACTACTATTAGAAGGATAAATTCACTGCAAAGAAAAATACATATCAATATTTTAGTTCAATCCCGTACAAAATAATGTAAACCCTTTCAAGCGTTTAGGAACGTATTAAACTTATTTCCAATTTATTTGAATCATATTTTTCAGTCGCCTTTGAAGCTGCTCCATCTGTTTTGGCGCACCTTGTAAATTTGTTAAGTATTTAAGTAAAATTGTTGAAACTTTTGAATACATTTTTAAACGAATGAAATACATTGCGAAGAGGCTTTTTCGTTGGTGGATTGCACATAAGTCTGACACGAGGGGTATAATGTAAATCAGTAGGAGCCATTGAATTTTAATCTGGATGGGCTTACATCTAGATATTCCAGCGGTTTAAACGTGGGAACGAAGTACAAAACCCTTCGGAAGTGGCTGAATATTAATTTTTAATTATTGTTACAGTATATTTGGATAATCTCAACAGAAGTGAAGCTTTGCTACACCAAGAAATTCCGCAAGGTCGATTCAAAACCCAGGAAACGAAGCCTCCAGGTTTCCTCGCACTTCTAAAATTAATGAGCAAAGCAAAACACGAATTTTTCACTTTTTTTTTAGATATCGTTGTTAGCGGAGAAGTGGTTTTACTGTAACATTGCCATATTCATAAATAAAATCCAGAAAATGGAGGAGAAATACGTTGAATGTGAGATGTATGGAGTCAAAGGAATGTCAGCCAAAGGTCCACAAATAGGGAAGGTTGGAAGGCTCTTTTGACCTTCTCTTGTTCAAAAGAATATCGGAAATGCGTTTCATGGCACTGACAAACCAGCAGGTAAGTAAGCTGAATCGAAGAAGTTCCTCAAGTAAAACACAATTATTTCATTCACATGAGAACATTCACAGATAGTCTTGGTATCGCTAATAACAAAATAGCACTAACATATTCGAATTCATCTAAAGTGCTGGGTTGATCAACGGGACGTTATAAAATAATTATTGATATAAAATAATTAGTAAGTATCTACAGTAAAAAAAAAAAAAAAAAAAAAAATCTAAGGATTGCCACACTCTCTATCTATTCTTTTTCTACACAGATGTAGATTATTGGATTACCCAATAAATACTAGATAAGTAGAGATATTATACAATGGGGAGTTCTGCTTATAAAGAGGTCCAGGAAAGGATTTAGTCAATCAAACCTGAAAGCACAACCTTTTTTAGAACTAAATCAGGAATAATGACAAAACAACGACAGTTTCCCAAATTGTGTGGTTTGATCGAGGACAATCTTGCAAGTTCTCTTCTAAATATATTAAGTTTTAAAAATGGTATAAAAAGTGAATCTGCTTGGTGAATATACTACATTAAATTAATCAGCTTTCCAGCTTCGCAGACCAACTAGTTAGTTACTTCAAAATTCGTTGTTAAGGAATGAAAACATGAAACAGAATATAAATCACGTGATCGCGATTTGTAATGCGTATCCGGTTGAGAGGAATTTTCGAGATGAAAAGCGATCGCACGGTAGAAGGGATTTAATTTTCGATGATTTTCAACGGACTTAGGAGTGAAGGCGCAAGACCTCAGGCGACGGGGTACTTTTATGGTAAAATATGATAATCACGCCTCTCGCAACACACTTGAACCCGATAGAAATCCGAATCAATCAATCCCGGACCCTCGTGACCAAACGTATTCGCACAACCGTTGAGATGGCGGCAGTGTTAATAACAGTGAAAACCCGGGTCTTGTCTACATAATAAATCAACTTTTAATTCAGCTGTTGACCAGCAAATAAGATACAATTATCCTTACCAATTATAGAAAATTACAATCAGGGGTCGAGAGTGATGGTTGATACGCCTCCGCAAGTCGCCCCTTCATAAATATTTCACAGCTTCGATCACATCGAACGTGTTATTTTGCCTATCAGCGCTTGCCAATTTACGGCCAATTCAGCACTCTTTTTCTCGCAGAAATCTAATGATTCACCAACAGGTCTAAGGTTTGACGACTTGATTGAAAAATTGTACATTCTTTTGCCTTCAATCTTCTTTTTCATAGTTGTAGGGTACAGATTTGTATCCATTTCCCGTTTTCTAGAATTGAATTCAGATAACTTGACATTGAATCTGCCTTTGTTTTTGACCTCATAAAAATCGGAGAACCCAATAGTGAGAGTTTTTCAAAGGGCTTCCAACCGGAGTTTTTAAAAGAACTTCCAAACGTGAGTTTTCTAGTGGAAGTTAGTTGTCGAAAAAAATGAGTTGTTAACGAAATAGAGGGTGAACGCTACGGTCAAACCACCGGCCACGGGTGAATTCTCCAACTGATTTTTTTTTTACAAAAAATGTAGAATGACATATATTTTTACAACGCTTGAAATTCTACCACCTACCACACATTTTTCAAAAGAATCAGAAATCTGAGGATACCGTTGGGCAGAGCGTTACATTTCCAATCTGCATAGTGGAAGTCTAATGAATGAAGAATTCAGATGTGAAACATTCGACTCAAACGCAAACATTTCTAAAATATTAATCGTTTCCAGTTTTTTACATCATTTGTTAACCAAATTGAATCTCATGGAATTTCTCCTGTAACAGGAAAAAACTGAAAGCTGGTCCAAAAGCTCCGCTTTCCAACGGTGTATTTAATCATATTTTCATTTATTCCCAAGGAAAAAATCGTAAAATGTTTATCTCAGTCCTGGTAATCGCATGACTTAGTGACTTCTGATGACATACGGGTTGGTGGTTATGAGCGGTTCCTTTAGTGAACTTTCGCTACGTTGATCTTATTTCAGTGTTTAGGATAATTGAATAATACCCCTGCAGTGAAGTTTTGTACAATTTTATCTTCATTTCCTTATTTATAAATTTTCTTGGGGGGGGGGGGGGATGAATTTTCTTGGGGAATCAATCTTTCCCAGGGTGGCTATTGGATTTCCTAACAAAAGTATCTTGTTCTACTCCCTTGCTTCTTGTCTCCTCTACATGCACTCCGGAACTTCTTCAACATAAAGCACCAACGTAAAAGGTAAACTCCCCTCAGGTTTGTGCCTTGTGAGTCACGTTGTGCCTTCCAACTCGGCTACAAAATCGTTGCTCCAACTTTCGTCCATTTCGATAAAGAATTTTGAGCGGTTTCCTTGGTATTCTATACGTTCTGAAGTGGTATTTTAATCTTATAATTGAAGGCAAGTGTTATCTGCATTTGTCACTGATTTAGGCACCATGACGCACTTACCCCACTACTCTTTCCATGAAGGGGTAACAGCAGATTAGAAAAATGGGGAAGTGCGTTGTATCATACCAGAACCGGGGGGAGCAAATCCACCGATGTCGATTGGAAGATGAAGGTTGCCCAAAATCGGGGAATGAAAAAATATCAAAGTGTGCAAAAAATGTTTCTTCCCTCGTGCGACATCTATACAGTAATCAAGGTAATCAAGGTTATATGAGACAAACTGTTCATTAACTACCTCGCAATAGTCAAAGCGTTGATCTTAAACAAATGTATTAGTCTTGATTGTGAAAAGGAATACACTTCTGATTCCAATCAACTGTCTTTCATTTCACATCTGCTTGGACAATATGTGGAAGAATTTAGAGGAAACAAAAGGAAACGAAGAATTATCGAAAGGAAACGAAAGGCAAAAGAGAAAATGACTCGCTCTTTTGAACATGAAAAATGTCCATATTTGAGAGGTTCTATTATCTGGCCCGGTTGTTTCTTCTTTGACTAATTGATGATATTAAGATCGAATAAAGATCAAAAACTACCAATTGATCTTTTGGAAACTATTTTATTTTCAAACTTTGGAATTTTGTGGTTTAAAAAAAAATTGATTCCAAGAAGTTGTATAAAAGATTGATTACAAATAACTTTGGGACACGGATGATCACACGACAACAATAAAGTCTTTATACACATTTGTAGAATGTGAGCTTCTTAGTAGGTTTTGTAGTTTTCATGTTAAATTAATCGTTTCGTACGCGCTGCACTGGTGGCTGAATTCTCCAAGTACGACTCCATTAAGTCACTCTCTGGTGAAGGGCCAATCGATCCCAAAACACTTTAGTAACCCTGAATTTGTAAACATTCATAACGTAAGCGAACTTTAGAAATTAATTAATTTTTCAAGGGTGAGTTAGTGAAACCGGCCTTTTTGTCTTGAGTATTCATATCTCCGCCTTCTCACAACCGTCCACCTAGGTTACCGGGAACTGTTGGCATTCATCGTTCAACAACAAAGATGAATTCCTCCAACTCCCAAAACGTATTACCAACAATGTCCCGAGGTTCGGAGGTTAATACGAAGTTGAGGTGCGGCCCCTTACAGTTCCGGGCAATATCGCACAACTTGCACCGCGACCCCCTTTTCATGATTCCAATTCCCACGTTCTATTGCGTTATAATATGCGGATTTAGGGGGGTGACGAAGGGGAGAGAGTGAGCGCGTATGGGAAATTCTAATCACAGAGTTTCAGACGGTTTACGATGAACCGAGCCGGGTTCCAGGGCCTTTTCTTCCATCCGGGGCATCTTTTCTAAAAGCTGTTGCGAAGTAAACTCATTCAAACTTGGATCATTAACTACCTTAAACTGTATTAATAATATCTTCAGGCAGTAAACATTCTCATCTCGCTCCATCCCCGCTTGGCCGTTTCAGACCTAAGTTTGCCTGGCTGTATACGCGAAACTGACTTCAGATGCCGTTATTATGTCCCGGCCCCCCTTAATCATAGTTGGGTTCCTGAGACGCTTTGTTTTCTCATATTTTCAAATCAATTGACTGTTCTAATCCTCTTTACCCGTACCTCCTTCAGATGGGAGTTGGAATCGAATAAGTTGAAGTTTGAATATGGAAACCATTCAAAAGGAAATTGGAAGTGTGACGATAGTCGATTATAAGAATAATTTGATAATGCCGTGGAATATTCATTGTGAGTTTGGAAATAACTGCTTGCTTTCAGAGCAAAGGTAAGCGAAAGCTTTTCACTGGTAGTTCATCGCCGAAGTAATTTATGCTGTACGGAGTGCCTAAAATATGTATTTAGTTATTCATATGTTGCACGCAAAAACGAACTCAATGGAATTCATTTCCAAGGGTACACACGATCTTTATTGCAGTAATATGTTTTCTTCAACCGACGGAAAGTTGAATGAATTCGCCCCAGAGCATCGTCCGCAAAAGTATAGATATTATTCAACACAGCCCAGTTGTTAAGGTGGATTCGACTTATCGAGGGATTCTTCAACGTCAAACCAGTTGACAGTACAAGAATTCCTTATCTTCATTCCCGCTTACTGTTTCTGTATATTATTTTTCAATGATATTCTTCATCCATGACAAAATCAATGTTACTAATATCACGTTTTTCCTAATTGCCGGTTATGGTCTTATAAATATACATTACATTGCAGGCAACTCCCCAATGCTATCTTCCAAGATTGCTTCCTGTAACCCATTGCGCACAGCTTCTGCCTCCTCTGTTGCCTCCGAACCTCCGAATTGACAAAACTAATGTATTGTCAAGAAACGACTATTGGTAGTAACTGCTGTTGCTTGACGGCCTTAGAACCTCCTTTTCATGTAAAAGTTGGTTAAATCGGAAAACAACAAATCCAACTAAGCGATTACTCAGCCACACAGCAAACTTTGGTAATTGAAACATTTTAAAGTTAGCTCTAAAAATAACTGACTATTGAATGCGTTTTGAACATTGACATCATTAGAAAAGCTATGAATTATTTCCACGAAAAGTTATCACAATTTTTCTTCACAATGCTGTACTTATCGGAAGTACTTATTTTTGTTTTTTCGACCCTTATAGTGGTTAACAAAAGTTCAAAGTTGATGTTTGTTGAAATAACAATAATATTTATTTATTGGTAGATACCATACGCACACCCACCAATTGTCATTGGTATGCATCTGTAAGATACTTGGCTGCAAAATTATGTGGCTCTCCATATTTCGGAATCTTTGGCGGTTGGAATTATTAGTTAACTGTTCTTTGTGAATGGTTTTGTTTTCAGTTATAGTCTTACCCCGCTGGTTTGACTCGTAATGAATCCTTTTGTGCTACTTCAAAAGCTCGTGCGTGACGACACGTGCCCACCGCACTTCTTTCAACTCTCGTAAATACGTAACTCGCCAGTTAGGTTTCCGAATCGAACGATTATTTTGTTTGGTCTACAATTCAACCATCTCAAGTGATAAATGAGTGAAAAAAAAAAAAGAGTTTTATAAGTGGAAATCAAAATTGCAGATCATAATCATCAGTATAAAAACGCTGTCAACCGTTAATCAAACTCTTCTTTTGTGTTGCCTTTTATTTTTTATGGTTGAAGATGAAGAATGCATTATTGTCTTCTCTTCATAATACATTTTTTAGTCATTGTATGCTACAACATTATATGCTTTCCCTCCTAGTCGTAGGAGTCATGAGAAATGGGTGATAGTGAAGCGTAGGCAGGGTAATAATGCCCCTATATAAACAAGTTATAAATAAATAAGAAAATATCTTATTTATTTATAACTTGTTTATATACAAAACATATTATGTTTTGCAAGAGAGTAATAATTAATTGCGAATTCTTACCTGTATTTCAAGAATTATGTGGAAATTTGAGGGTTGGCACGATTTCAAGGATTTGTATTACACTTGAGAGAACGACTGTAAAGTATTCCTTGTATTGACCCATGTTGGGTGGCAAACGTGGTCACTCGGTTCCTGTGTATCTCGCTGATCAAACTTTTCACAGCTCTGGTACTTAACTTACCAGACATTTATAAGACATGATGCCGTTGATCTTAAGCATTTCTACATATTTCGGAACGAATAGTTGCAATGCTCTTTGGAAAGATAGTTTTGTATGTACACCTACTTTAAATCAAATCTATCAAATCATATAAAATTTGTCGGGTTTTGTTTTTAATTTGTTTGATGAATAATTATTTTTACTCGTGTTATCTAGAAGTGCAATTGATTGTCCTCATTCATTGCTAATATCGGCTGAATGGTTAGACAGAAATTAAAATAATTCAATAATACCAGACAGTTGTATAATATTGTTATGAAATCATTGATAAAATCACATTCATCTTAGGTGGCAAGACGAAAAAAGTTTCTTGTTAGCTTCCACGAGGGTGTATCTTCTCTGAAAATGCTCCTCCACACCTCACCAGCCCTATCGTTTTTACGGTGCGTCGTAATGAATATTCATCAGAAATTTGATTTAGGGTCGTAATTGAAGGAGATCGGCCGGGATCTTGACACCTACCGTCTCACCTTCTGGTGGTTGTTGTCCGACTAATGTGGCGGGTTTATAATATTAATGCTTGGCTTCTTCTAATGAAAAATGTGAGACCTGATTCAGGGAGGCTCTGACCATCTGGCAACACGTCAGTGTAAACAACCATATGGGATTAATAATCGGGCCGTAATTTTTTCAACTGCGTTTCAAATTGAATTGTACATCAGGTTAACCTGACAGACGTGATAAGTGTCAGTAGATTCATAATAGGTACCTGCGGTTTCTTGTTCCATTGGAAGGATGATATTTTAATTATTATCACTCAATATCATCTCTGATCTCTGTTCTACGTAAAATGTGCTGGTATGTTGTGCGCTAATTCAAATACGATCGTCAGAAGTATAACACAAGAATAATCAGCTTTTGAACTTAAACCTGAAAATATAGTATAGTGATCGCTACCGAGTATGCTATTGTCGAACCTATGGATTTTGAGCGTCCAAATTTCCGATTTGTTTACTTTTCCTAACCATTATATTCGGCTACCTAGTATCTTAATAGAGCATTTTTAATTTTCTTGACTGTTAATATAACCCATTGTGCTACCTATTTCGAAGCATGTTTAAGAATAGATCCGATGTAGTAATAGGCTAAAGTTGGGAAACTCTGCTGATTCAGTAAAGCCATTCTGATCGGAGGAAGCCCGAATATTAAAGAATAGACTATCGGGCAAAGAGGAGGAGGTAGAGAACACCAAAGAGAAACAAACACCCCTTTCATTCTGTGTGTCATTCAACAACTTTCCTGAAGAACGATAAAATTGAAGGCACTTTTTCATCAATGTAAATTGCTCCGAATGCCAAAAATATGATAAAACGACCACCAAAAATTACAAAACGACTAGAAAATCGTTCATTTTATGTTTTGTAGAGTAACATTACTCAAAAACAATACATCAGAGGTGAACTAGAACTGTCAAAAACTGATATCCGAAATTAATCTGGTAGATATATCTAAAATTGATTTAAATATATTAAACAATCAATTGAAACTAGAAATATGGAACAGATTCAAAAATCTGTTTGAGGAGTGGAATATTATTCAGAAACTAATTCATTGAAAAAATCAGTAGAAGATAGTTTTCTTCACACATAGCGCTCAAATTATGAACAAACCAACCTAAATGTAATACGACAAATCCCGGAAGTCGTCATACTACATGGGTGGATTTTTTCTTAACCATACCAAAACATGTTTATTATTTAAAACGTTTGAGAAATACCATATAGATAGCAGTAGGAAATCCACATTCTCTGTTTTAGAGGATCCCACATAGTTTTTGGGAGGCAACTCCACTCCATCATTCACATCCGAACGCGACAGCTTGCGTGGTGTTATCTAGTGTTGACTATTAGAAGGTAGTCTAATGAGTAACGATGATCAATGCGAATGGATGATGCAGAGAGATGTTACGAATAATGAAGACTATACCAACATCTGTTAGACGAGAACTTGTATTTGCAGTCATGGCTTACAGGACAAGGACGATGATCCAACAGTATTGGAATTTTGTTTTTATGAACTTTGTTAACGGAAGGAGAAAAAGGTTCGCTTTTAGTTAATAGGTTTTCTCTGTACTGGTCCGTATGGTTGAACCGATTTTGGTTTATTATTTTCCAATAGGAGCCTTTGTAATCGTATAGCAAACAATCTCTGAGCGTTGAAACAGAACATTAAGGACTATGCAGTTGAGCATGTTAGTAAAATTCATGAGGAACCATATGAAGACAACACATTTTTTCTGAAGTTTAGTTAATGTTGTCACTTTATAGATTTTCATACACATCAGAACTACCCAAAAACGAGTCCAAATCAGCGATAATCACTTGTGAACAAGGTATGTATAAGTAACAAACCAGTCGACCCTCACAACCCTCCAGATTCAATCCATCACATTCTAAGGGGGTTTCTTCCTGTCCAAATCCTGTGATTCCTGGAATTTCAGGTAATGTAATGTGAGTGTCCCATTGCTGTATCAAAATCAACAAGCCACGTTCTAACAATCAATTGTTCCAACGTTCTAAAGCCGCATTCATGAACAGACAAAACTCAAGCAGACTAAAAGAGCACTCGAACAGAAGAAACGCATATTCGAACAACCCAAGGCCCTAGGTAATCACCATCACCTTTAGGATAACAAATTACATTTCCCCATGAAGTCACTGAATCATAAACTGAAGATTAAAAAACTCAAGTGTGAAGATCTCCAGCACCTGAAAGAGTTTTGCAGCTCAGAGCCTACATAAAAAGATTCAAGCACAAGTAAAAAGCTGCAGAAAAGGAGAGAGTGATTGAATTAGTGAAAGAAATTATTATTCAAGGAATTTTCACTTACTATCATTAATTTTATTATAGGAATTTGGTTTTGCAGACATGTTCTCTGGTATTCAGAAAATTGGTTGTAGTTTTCAAAAGAGAAAATTAACTTTCAAGTTTATATAATTGTTGGGTTCTGTGGAGCAAAAAATTGTCAGACAGATTTGAAGAAAGCGAGTTAACCTGTTTTCGCCCTCTGGTATCATCTGGAATTCACGCCACCTTCGATCGGGAATAATCAATTTATTTATGGACAGTATGTACGCCATCCATCACGATGCGTGATAATTTCATTATAATCGTAATCCGCTGTTGATGGCGCTCTTCTCAGTGATTCCAAGTCAGTTCATTTGTGGAGATTTATAAGGGAATAATCGGGACATGAACAGCGCAGCAACTGGCGATTTCACGATAATCAGATTGTGCCTTGGTGTAGTTTTACTAGATACTACCATTAGCTACTGACAAGCAGGACATGAAACCCTCACTGTATAGGATGGATGATCTAACGAATAACATTCAACCTCCCTACTCCTTAGGATGCAACTGAATTCAAAGAAAGTGTTCAATCCATTTTGAATAAGTCAGACCTAATGGCCCTCGAACAATAAAGTACAGCAGCGATGTGGCGGCTTCGTGGAAATAATAAGCGATATTTTTCAAAATGAAAAATATTTCATTCCTTCTAGTGGAAAATGTACTAATGTCTCTTTTCCATTATCAATATTCACGTTCTGGATTTCGCGGCCTGGAGGAGGGGTTCAACTTTGCAGCTTTTACTGTAATGAAAGCCAATGGGAAGCTATGCCTAGGTATTCACCCCACTCCGTGCTTATCATCTCCCCTTATCGACCCTTTTGTACAAGTTCATGGGGGAATAGTGGGAAAATAATGGCCAAGGACAAGAACGTTGGCCTCCAGGGAGGAAGCCTTGGGTCGGGAGCCATCAGGGGCTTAAAAAATAAATGGAACTCACTCTTGGCGTCTAGGGTAGGAGGAAGGCTCATTTATACGAGCAGAGCAACACGGCTAGCGTCCGCACTCGCTTTCTTCGAAGGCCGATCTTTCGACCCATTTTTTCGCCTTTCATCCACCCTGATCTTTCAGAACTATGTGACGCCGGTCATAACCCTCATAGTTGAGGCTTATAACTGAACACTCAAACGACTGAGATTAAGATGTAGCAGCCTTGCTTATCTATCACCAGTTTTCAAGTTAACCTTCTTTTCCGTTTTCTGAATCTCCGAAGTACTGTAGGAGATGTAAAAGGTTCGATATAAACGCTATCTCAAAAGTGTTTACGGTAAAAAGTTAAACGATAGGTTGAGAATAAAAGCGTTTGATTATCATACACTTCTTAAGAATTTTGGGAAAGAGGTGATAAATCTGTATCATTCCGTAAAGGAACACTCATGCAAGCTAATGAGCCTTACTATATCGTGTTGAAAGAATTCAACTAGGTTGCAACTAGCTGCTCCTGCTGAATCAACCTTCAATCTATCGGTTCACGGTTAGTCGTGCATCCAGTTTCAGGATGTGTTTGGTGTTGTCAATCATTAATTATTTAAATTCAGGGTTAGAGAAATTACTTATTAAAAATAGCTAGGTACAAGATCCTCATGCCATATCAAAACAAATGAAATAATTTCTCAGGATTAAAGTTTAGGAGACATGAGACAAAAATCATGAATCTTCGGAATCTCATTCCTTCAGCCCTGTTCCTCGCAACTGTAGTAATGCACTATGAAACTTCTCCACATTATTTAAAACCGTTTAGTGTTTTGTGTTGTACAAGGTGTCCCAGGAGTTATGCACAATCCGACTCCTATGTATTCTACAACTCACTTCCGAGCAAAAATGCCTCTTAGCAACTTTTTGCCAGAAGCCTCGTTTCCGAGGTATTCGCGTTTCGCCAAAATCTTGAAATCGCCTGTTTTTCATCTCGCCTAGAAACCCCATGAATGCTTGACGCAGAATTGTGCAGGTCTGATGAAACGTGCGCCAAAATGTCAGCTTTTGAAAGGTGTAGTCGTTTTGGTTTTTACAAATATTTTTAGTTAAGGAAATGGTATTCAACTGCAGAAAAACGTGGGTTTTCTGTTAAAATTGAGGTTTTTCCAAAAGTCTCAACGAGAAAAGGTTGGAGGCGGGATATATCTAATTTTTCTCGCTGAATCGAATGGTGACAACGCCAGACCCCTCAAGTGACGATTTCAGTTAGTTTTGTCGGATGCATAAACCCGTTCGTTTGTGAACAGAGTCTACGGCATTTCTAAGCTGTCCGGCCAAAGGCAAGATCATCGACATAAACAATATTATCTACCAATATTTTTTCCTCATACTATCCGACGTGTTCGCTAGGGTGTGAGTTGTACACAGGAGGAGTGTGACTTCCTTGCTGCTTCAGAAGAATTACCATTGGCAAAACCGTACACAAACATCATGTCAACATACTCACTTATGGTATAGCTACTCAACTGAAAGCAAATCATCGCAATCAATCGTAAATGAACACAAACAATAACTGTCTCTCGGATCTTCGATTATCCTGACTTTGGCTGGACAGCTTCGAAATGCCGTAGATGCCTGATCACAAACGAATGTTTTCATTCATTAAATTCATTTTTATTTTTCATTTTTAAATATTTATTTTTTAATTTAAATCTTAATAATCTTGTTTAAGATCTAACTCTTTGTATGAACTCGATTTAAACCCCAATATCTTACTATTGCCCAAAAACTGGAAAACATATTCGAGTCAATAAACATTTTACTAAAACTGAATTTGGTCAGAAACAACAAATTATCAACATTACAACACCCAATGCTATGGTGAAATAAGATTGGGGTTGATAATGCACGGCGCACAAAGCAACCCCTCCTTCAAGACCTGTGGGTCGTGCGGGTCATTGCATACCCTCGCCCCTGACCAAGACCATGCTTCCTCCGTAGCTTTCCCGATTTTCAAACATTAGGTCTTTTTTAGCGATACAGGGTGTCCCAGGAATCATGCACAATCTGACTCCTACGTGTTCTACGACTCATTTCCGACTGCGATGAGTCGCATTCATCGTCGAAAATTTTGGAAAAACCTCAATTTTAACAGAAAACACACTTTTTTCTGCGTTTAAACTCCATTTCCTCAACCCAAAATATTTGTTAAAACCAAAACGACTACACCGTTGGAACGCTGACATTTTGGCGCACGTTTTATCAGGCCTGCATCAAACATTCGTAAGGTTTCTAGGCGAGATGAAAAACGGGCGATTTTAAGATTTTGACATAATTGCCATTTCGCGCAGCAATCGCACATCTTCAATACAATAAGTAAAAGTTTTCTGACATCAAGTAGATGGAAAACTTAACGCTCTTTCCAACGGTGTCATCAAATTTTAGCTATCTCTAAAATTGAGGGAGTTATGACAGTTTTAATGACATTACATCGAAAACACGAAAAACATCTTAAATCGTGAATAGCTCGGAAACGAGGCCTCTAGCAAAAAAATGCTAGAGAGGCATTTGTGTTCGGTAATGAGTTGTAGAACACGTAGGAGTCGGACTGTGCAAAGCTCCTGGGACACCCTGTATATACGAGAAAGCTTCATGTCATACTCAAGTTGAAAACTGGAAAAAAACATTAAATAAGGGGAGGCAAGCTAGGCAAACCCGACCCCGCACAGTGGCGAAACACTCAGCCATCGAAATTTCCTCACCTTGAAAATTTTCTTTTGAGACGTAACCTCCATCTTCCATGTTTTTGGTTGTGCTAAATTTGTGTTTGATAGATTTGGTGGTCTTGATAGAAGAAAAAAAGGAAAACCGTCCAGGACACGACAGGCTCCACATAAAATCAAAATTCATTACTGCAGAAAAGAAGACATTCGCCTAAAACTGATACTTAATCTCAACATGTTCAAAAAGCGCATTTCTCGTCATGTAAACGCATTTTTCCATTATGAAATGTGTAAAACAGGACTCACTAGTTTTTTTTTGGTTTATTATTCAATAATAAACCATAGTAATCGCTCTCGAAAAAAAAATTTCAAACACCCCCTGAAAATTTCATGGTTTACGTTTCAAAGGGTCTGGAATCCAAATCTGCAATAAAAAATTTTCCGTCCGTCCGCCGTTGGGAATGCGGAAATAATAGAGATTTCCAAAATGTAAAATTTGTATGATTGGACATCCGTTTGTGGAAGTGGGTTTCCCTCAGATTCCAGATATAACAATGTTTTTTTGTTGAAAAAATGCGTAATCCTATTTTTGCCCGTTTTAAGATGAAACTTCGACGATTTTGCTGATTTTGAACTGTATGAAATCGCAATAGGAAGTGCCTACAGTTTTATTTTAAAATTAAGTCGAGTGACTACTTGCTCTCATGAAATCCTATATTTCACCACTATAGAGCTACCAGGTCAAAATTAAAATATTTGAAGCGTTTGCATTAAAAATACAGCCGTTTTAAGTTAATTTTATGTGTTTCTTGACTTTGAAAAAAAGCTCCAATATCCTCCAGCGTCGCAACGCGATTTTTCGATGCTAGACACATCGTACTGTGTAACCTGAAAGTTTCGTTACCGCCTGCAACCGCCCGTGATCACCGCAGCGTTTTGAATGTAATTAGTACCTACCAGATATCTTAAAACTGTCGGTGCCGGCCTGATGCCTCAAGGCGCGCTAATCACGAGACAATCGGCGAAAACGAGAAAAGGTTCAAAGTAATCATTTTCTTTGTTAACACTCTCATACAACATGCATCAACTCATTCAGTCCGTTTCAAGATTCCCAACGTGTTCCCGGAGAAATGACATCGGAAATACGGTTTTCGTATAATGAGTTGAGCGAATTTTTTTTCAACGGTGGGGATTTTGAAGTACTTTTGATAAATACCCACAGATCTTTGTCGGATTCTCGAGTGGCAGAGGCAAAGGAACAGTTTGAGAGGCGCTTCTTCCCTCATTTGAAGGAAAGGTTCCGAGCTTTTGGTCAAAGTAAGCAGAAATTCATTAGAAAGTATGGTGACTGGCTTGAGCGTGAGTTCATAGTCAGTTTTTCGACTCTTCAGTCGGATAGTTCCTCCTCAAAAGATATAATGATAATTACAATAACCATTGTATTTATGGAGAAATGTGAGACACCTACATTGAACATACGATTTTAATTGATGAATTTGAAAAACGCGATTAGAGTGAATTTTATTGCACGAGCACCCCTCCCAGGGTGTCTTCTTACTATTTACAATTTTATATAGCTTTGAAAATTCTACAATGAACTCACTCCAGGTTATATGTATTATATTTATGATGTTCTGTTCTAAATACGTAACGAAAATCGAGATGTGGCAGTCAAAGTACGGCTAATACTGAGAAACGATTGATCCTACTTGCTTGGCTATAGGCTAGATCGATGCAGCAGGTCAACAACCATGGGTTATGATCGTTTTTCTGAACATTTTTGAAGAAGTAGAGCGTGCCAGGATTTATTTCCGTTTTAAGGCCGTTTCCAACCACTGTGAGTTTCCGACAAAATTCTTTGATAACTAATTGAAGTGCCAGTCAAAGTTTTGTAAAATCCCTAAAAACCTCAAAAAACATCAAGGCGGCCTAAATGTGGACTTGTTTTGTAGAACTTTCCATGAGGAATCGAATGAGACCCTTCCCAGGTCTGTAGGTCAAACCATTCGATTTATGGCATGATTAATGCGGCCAAGATTTGCGTTTTTCGAGTTCTGTTATCGCCTTCTTGATAACTGGCAGTTTCCCATCTGGCCGTTCCAAGCGCCCTCAACTCAACCTTGATGTAGGTCTGATATGAAATCAAGAGAGACTTTGGGTAGTATAAAGGGAACTGCAAATATGGAGCGCAGTTTAAATGATATAAGCAAAACGCTGCAAATTCTTTCTGCGTTCATGATTTGTTTCACAGGATAGGGTGATTATTGAATTTCAGGAGATATACATGGAGCACGTGAATCTGTTCTCGACCAAAATACCTATTTGGATTGATCAGCTGACCATATTTGTGTGCCTCCTGAAATTCAATAATCGCCCTATCCTGTGAAACACGCAGACTCCAAAGCTTAGTAGAAATTCAAATCATGAACGCAAGCCGATTGAATAATAAACCCCAGTGAAAGAATTTGCAGCGTTCTTTGTTAGATATAGGTCCTAGAGATAATCATCAGACGGATTAAAAGCACAAGAATCTAAATTTGAGATGATTACGGTACGCTAATCCTAAAAGAAAATGAATTCAATAATTACCATCTGTACCGCTTCTTAGTGGCCATTTTTTTTCCTAGTGAAATCATTGTTCGCCAATGTCCCAGGTTTCAGCTGTTTCGTGACGCTGTCCGCAGCTGGCGTTAGGGAATGGAGAGGTTGACTAAGGTGAAGATGATAGAAAGCGATTGGTTAGGTTCTAGATTCATCTCCGACCAGTTAGCGACAGCATTTTGGGAGGGAGAGAATTGGATTAAGCTTGGTTGGTATGAAATCGACGCAATGAGGTATAGAAAAACTGGATTGATGAATAAAACTTCAGTAATTGATAGAATTAACCAGAAATACCTGCTAGTTGAATTTGATGGGAACGAGAAATGAGAAACTCTGCGATTTTTATACAAAATACATTTTATTCAGGTGGTATACTAATTCAATAAAGAAAGTTTGTCATATTATAACTCACTAGAATAATTATTTACTTACGTCTGTTATTGTCACTAGAATTATTTTTTAGCGATTAGAATACGCAACCCCGTCGGATAGCAAGGTGTTCATTTATTGCGTTACGGTGAATGGTTTATGCAAAAATAATGGAAACTGAACTAGAAAGCGATTAAAGCCCTTACGGAAAGACGGCAGTTAAGAAAATAGCTTCGGCAAGGGTGATAATATTTCAATGCAGCTCTGCCTAGACACACATATTTAATACTACGAACACACTCTAACTTTCACATCTATTTACATGGAACATATACCTACACTTACGTTTTGAGATCCTCATGTTGCCCCAGATCCAAACATTCTTGAAAACGTATGCAATTAGCATACAACCACTAAAAGATTTGCCATACTTCTTCTTCTAGGAATTGATCCTCTTAATGGATGTAAATGTCATCGGACTTAGCTCAGAGATTTGTTTTCCGAATGGACTTATGTTTGTTCATGTTTAATAGCCACAATCTATGTAGATTCCTAGGTATTTACGAAATTTCAATTTTCTAATGCCCCTTGGGCTTATTTTGAATTTCACTATTTTATCTGCTTTAAAAATCCACACATCATAAAGTAAGTAAGGGGCTGATATCAGGTGAATGAGTAGATTTATATCAGTATAATACAAAGGAGTTCAGATCACCGAATCGAAACTAAAATACCAGGTAGGTGTTTTTTGCTTGTTTTGGTTCAGTAAGGAGTTAGGCTTACCACACCTCCCCCCCTCAACAACCCTTGGATTTGATCAACTAAACTCTAAGTCACCTCTTCAACTCTTCTGAGTTGAACTAAATATTCCTTATTTTAATTAGAAGTTTCGTTTGTTATGTACCTGCACTTTTTTTTCTTCAACTAGTTGAAAAACCACACAGTTTATTATAGCTCTTTCACTTGACTGAAAATAGAATGAAGTAGAAGGCAGTTCATTTTAAATTAAAATTTTAAAATCGCAGTATCTAGATAGTAAGAGTAGGTACTCTATTCAAACACATCTGAAAGTTAAGATTCAGCGTTCCGAGTGTTTAATGGTGGTTTAGCTTCACAGCTGTTCAACACATTCATTAACAATCATGGACTACTAGATTCGACTTAGAAGAGTAAAAATCTTTGATAAAGATAAGATTACTAACGAACTGAAGGACCCCATTCATTTTTTGGTGGGAGAATCGGGGTGGAAATCTAGGCATCTGCATTCATTAAGCCTTCTGTAAAAGGAGCAAGAACTCCTGCGCTGGGGTGGGGTAGGAAGAGAATTAAGAAGTACTTATTCTTGGGGACTTCTGCCTTGAATTTCTTATGAGTTGCAATCTTTCGCAGTGGTAATTAGGCATCATTAGAAAGATTTGGGCGAGAAAAGAGAAGGGAGTTGGAGGGAGGCAGGAGGAAGGTCTGATCCATCTAACCGTTGATTCGGAATGAAGTCGTCGAGATAAACCGAGGGTGGCTACAGAACGAACAGCGTGCCTTGGTGGGTGGAG
Organism: Creontiades dilutus; assembly: GCA_031894815.1. NCBI lineage: Eukaryota > Metazoa > Arthropoda > Insecta > Hemiptera > Miridae > Creontiades > Creontiades dilutus. The sequence goes on from JAVIWC010000600.1 coordinate 1,792,480, forward strand.
AGACTGGAGAGGGGGCGAGTCCCAACTTCTATGAACCTCTGGTCTCTGGGAAATACCTAAGTGATCCATGAAATTTCTTCTCTCAAGTTTCACGGATGCCTCTGATCGTGTTCGCCGCAGACGAGGAAGTCCACAATTTCTTTGGTCGTTTTGTCTCGGACTCTTTTCGCCTCTCAATACTCGCTCTTCTCTGGAGTCCTTTAATTCCTTTCACAAACTCGGTCGAAACGTCGGACCGTGACCGAAAAAAAAACTTGAAACGGCTAGTAGGTATGCACCAAGTGTCCCCAGCGGAATTCGTTTAAAAGTTACGTTGGTACAAGGTAAATGCTCTTTTCGTTGTTTTCATGCTATCAACCATCAGAGTACTCAAATTTTGTAGATAGGACTCATCCTTTTCAACGACATTAATCGACAATGACAACTTGAACTTCTCCTGCAAAAACGAAAAGAGTAATTCAATTAGCTTTCCCTTTTCAAAATATCTGTTCCGTGATCAGAATTGCCGTTTTTTCTAGCTTTTACCGCGAAACATTCAGTTTGTATATTTTTATTATGTCCGATCTCGTTGAAGATGAAATTCAGGTTTGCCATTGTTTGGTTTGGGTTCCCATATTATTCGGTGGTTACTAATGAGTTGATGTAATATTGTCTTTCTTCAGGTCAACTACATGGGCGTAATTCAAATAGAGTCGCCATTAATACAATTGTCTGTATCGTATGATAACTGCGAATATGTTACTTGAATGCAGACAAGGGTCAATTTTTTTCAAACTAGAATAGGTAGTAAAAAAAACTTTGTGAACAAAAATTATTCCAACACTGTTTAATGTAGGTACATGGTGTTCAACTGTGGCCCCACACACTATTTTCTCTAGTTATTATCCGAGAATAGAAATTCCACCAACACACTTCATAATTGTTTCAGTGTAAAATGATAAATCAAAAACTAGCCGGTATAGTACATGCTAAAACCTGAACGATGTGAACTGACTTTGTATTTTCACACGAAATCTCCCGTTTTTTATTGCAGATTCGGAGCAGCAAATTCAAATTCACCCCTTCACTTCAACTTCCCAGTGCGCAAAAATGTTTCACGCGCTAAATTTTGTAAAATGTAAATATTCAAAAAACAGTTGTGGAGAATGAAAGATTTGAGGTCAGTTATGCATGCTAAATAGAGTAGTGATGTTTTGTTACTGATAATCGAATATCTATGTGGAAAAACACTGAAAAATATGACAGTTACAAAGGTTCAACAAAAATTTCTTCATAAACGCCAATCTTGCTAAAAAGCGGTTTTTGTTCTCCATTGTTTTCATGTTGATGCTGTGGATATCAATAGGTGAATCAGATGAAAACAAAAACCCGAGAATTATGTGTCGCATCTACAAAATGGAATACATAGAAATCCCCTTTTCCGCATACATGAAAAAACCTCTGCTGTTATATCTTCCTACTTGTAATTACCAAAATTTTTGTTTCACCGACTTCTAATGAGTGGTTAAGGATGTTTTGATGATTGAATGTAGTGATGATTGTGATGGATGAAGTGGATGGAAAAGTCTTTCGGACCGAGGAGATCATAATAAAAAAAACTATTACAGACATTTCTTTTGCAAATCACAATCTTGCCGTACCTGTATTGACAATAATAAAGACTCAATAACTGAAGTCAAATGTGAATGAAATAGTTAAACTATAGGAATATTAGACATCCGGAAAAGATAACAGGCAGTAACCTGAAATGTTACGAGAAAAAAATATAATTTTTTCCATCCAGGTCAGGAAAAATTCTTAAAAAGTAGTATTGCTAATTTCTATGGCAATGAATCGACCCTCCTTTCGGTCATGTTTGTTTGTTACAACGACGCTTTTTTTCTGGAAGGAAGGAATGAACTTGAGTGTTTAGGGTCTGGAGACCCGCTGTTTCCTTGGTCTTTACACCTTTAGTTCGAGTTATTCCAGGTAGTCCCTTCGGGAAAGGAACTTCCTGAATAAGTTCCCCTCCTCCAACCCATTCAACACTGCATATTTTTTAAACATAGTGTCAGAAAAGAGTTTTATGGTTCATCAATATTTAAAGAGATTTAACTTGTGGAAGAGTTCCATTATCCATGACACATGTTATACCCTCACAACTACCAAAGTACAACTCACTTTCTCGCTTACCCCCCTACTTCTCCGAACATACTCCCTACTCCGTTCCACCCCATTTATCAACCCGCAATTTTCGTTGCCATCATACTTATTGCATCCGTCTTCTCATAAAGATTTACCGCTCTGTGACCACCTCAATAACATAGAGTGGCATTCCGCTTGTTTTAACGTTACTACTGGCTAAGCATGGGCGTGTCCGGTCTTTACATTTGTTCCATATAGTTAACCCATAGGTCGAAACTTCCGTTTTTGACATGTCTTCAACAATAATTGGTCCTTCGACTTGAATGTCAATTTAAAAAAATATTGAATAGGGAGTTCAACCTAAGCTCTGCTTCCGATAAGCAACACGTCCCCATGCGTTATTATCAACTTGGTTTAAAGATTTAAACTATTTTTCTCCGTTGAAAATTATACAGAATAGGGTTTTGAGACATTCTAGACCTCTCCCGAATTTCGTTGTTTCTTCTTGTTTTAACATTTCTGATCGTGTTGTCGAGATGGAGAAAAAAAAAAGGTTTATTATTAACAAGGAAAACCCAGAATGCCATAGGGAAGGAAGCTTTCAGAGGACGTTTTATGCACGGAAATGTAGCTGAATTTCATGTAGTGTATTATTATGGAAAAAACAATTAGAAATCACATGAGCGAAATTTGGGTAAGTTTTTTAAGAAGTTTACTCATCTATTAATATTGATAATTATTTACGAGCTAAAAATCATTGAAGCTGATAATTATAACATAATATTACTAAGAAACATTTAATGATCATTAGTGATTAAAATAAATAAATGAATAAATTAAAGTTATATATAGAATAATTTCTTTACTAGATAATATTGTTTGAATAATAGAACTTGATATGGCCAGGATAATAAGTGCCTTTTTACTCAAAATATGGTTTTAATTTTTTCGGCTATTATTAATATCATTTTGATTGATGCAGTATAGCGAGGGCGTTCCATTGACATTTGGTGAATAGCTTATGCGTTGCAGTAGCATGAACTTTATGATTCATGAGGTCAGCAGAGAAGGAAGGGAGAAGTGTTGGCAGGGGGAGCTGTGAATTAGCGTGAGCGTTCCTTCGAAATCGCACTGATGACCCATATCAAGTTTATCGAGTCAATAACAGCTGCAGGCAGGGGATTCTGATGCTCGTTTCATGAGCCGCCTCCGCCTACCCCTTGTCTGTAGCGTGCCGGGCATCACCAATCCCATCACCATCCGACTTATGTCGCTGTTCGAGTTAACACTGTCACTCAGACTGACGCACGGACGATGTTTTCAATATGGTAAGAACATTATAAATTTCAATTCGAAGTGGAAAATGGTCAATTTTACCCTTTCTATGAACTAACTGTCCTCAAACTGGAGTACGGTACTCCCACCGATTTGACTATGTAGTAATATTTCTATGTAGGTGAGGCTAGATGCTCATGTGACTCCCTCGTTTGTAGAGCTTGGGGTGGCTTCAGATCCCCGAAGGAAATTACTTTTGAAAGCACTGAAATTCAAGAAACCAATTTATTTATACGGAAAGTTCATGTTTTCGCAGCTGTACACTCAATCCCAAATAGGACTGCTTCCTGTACACAGCAGATTCCAAAACACCATACGGTCTTACATACTCGATCATTCGTTACATCTGGGACACCCTTCTCTCCTCAGTGAAAAAAAAGGATCAACTGTGATTAGCGACATCCACTTTTTATACAGGGGGAGCCATGTGTCGTAGGGGATATGGATACGTTATCAGCAACATTTACCTATAAGCAGGGGTTACTCTGCTTTCGTGAGCGAGGAGGATACTTTGGAAACATCAGTGACTGAGTTAGTCATTATAAAATGATGATAACAAAATCGGCAAATATAAATTTTAAACTATAAATGACAAAAAGAGAAATTATGAAGGATGCTGAAAGACATAAAGTGGGCAACAGTTTGAATGAAACTGCAGGCACACGAATCTCTGAGGTGCGCTCAGCATGGGTCCTGGTGAGTCCATCAACTTTGTCGAGTAGTCTGTATGACGGACGTTTTTGGGAAAAGGACTCAAGGGGCCCTTGACGGTGCAGGATGAAAAGGGAAGGAGGAATCGCAAATAAGAAGAAAGTGAAAGAAGATGAATGGATGATTGGATGTAGAGGGAGGTTAAGAGGGGGGGCAGGGGAAAGGAAAGGTAATGGATGCGAGTGATTCAGAGCACGACTTCCCATGCATAACCTCTTATTTCTTAGACCCCCGTCCCTCAGTGTACACATTCCTTTCTTTCCCACCTGATTAGAAGTCACACCGGAGAGTCGCACTCAAAAGAAATTCTCATTAAATATTGAACCGCTAGGCGAACGTACCAGGGGCGCTAGAAAACAAACTGCCATGCTGAATAAACAAAACTGTATTTTTATAAGTTTACGTTTCACCTATTTGAGTTTAAAGTGAGGGGCACTCTTTCTATCTATTACTCTATCTTCATGAGAGATTCATCACATTTCAGTATTACGAGTCAACCCACGTTGCACCGGTTTGTACAATACTTGGTGCAGGTGCACACACAGTTCATGTATCTATATGAGAAACAATGACTGGTTTCCTCAACTTCAAAGCTCTCGATGTGTTATAGTTCACAGCCTTAAACACGGAAAGATACTAATGGGTTATGATATAAAATTAAGTGGATGCGAGTTAAATGTTACTTTAGCTAGGTTTGTTGTCTATAATGCAGATTAATTTAACCACCTACACTATCATGCGATTAAGTACCATTTGTATAGTCGGTTCAAATATAATCAGAAAGAGTGAGGAAGTAGTGACCGTTTCAATATATTTTTTATGGTACAATACATTTGGATAACATCACAGTTAGCGAACTTGAAAAAAAGGCTGGAGAAAGCATTTTGTTGAATGATAAATATTTTGAGTATCACATCATTATTGATCAAATTAAAACACAAGATAAAACTCCATATTTTAACTGACGTACACCAGACATTACTTCCTTATCACCTAGTATTTGCTAGATAAATCAACAACTCAATATATTTTCAACAATACAACCAGAAAGTAGTGATAAATTCACTAACTACGTACGCTGGAACATCTATCGATGAGCTATGTCGCTGCTTTTAGATACCTAAACATTACATTTATTAAAACCACAGATTTGATCATGATAGTAATGTGATGTGATACTAACCTCAAATAGAACCTTATTTTAAGTCACGTCATCACGTTTCATTTTGGTGTTCTTGAAAAACGAAAACCACCAGTGAAGATATTCATTAGCTCGGACACGAATCGAGTTGTGAACTTTTGTTCTAAAAGCAATCATAAACGAATGTAAGCATCAACACCTCAGCCAGAAACAGTGACCCTAATACTAATCAGTAATTCGTCATGCAATATAAAAATTAAATGATTCAGGTGTTCATTAAGTCCCGTTTTCTCCGAATCGAGCACCTCATAACTGTTGTGACATGAGCACTTACAGTTCGAGCGCAATGAAGGTTGCTGCATGTAGATATGATCGGGGTTTACTTTCGTATTTGGCCAGCGATTCAACTTGCCGGGTAACTAACCTAAATAACATAGGGACAATTTGGCATGCTCCCAAATGCTCACACTAAATAACCGAAGGAGAGAAAAAAATCTCAAAGTTATTTCCATAGAAACTCAATCCCATTAAAAACTCAACCAATTCCCACTACGTTCATTCATCTCAGGCTCTCAAATGCGGTTGTTTTGGAGAGAGCAGTATGTTTTTGAATTACTCCTTAATTTGATTTAACAGAAGTGTATTTTTCCATTGTTTGAAAAAATATTTCATCTTACGAAGGAATATCTACATAATCGAGAACATCCATTTAAAACTAACTCAGTTGGCTCCACCATGACCAGTGTATCAAAATGTTGGGATGATCGAACTCTTAATTTCCCGAGAATCATTCCGAGAGTAAAAATGATAATGTGTTTTAAAGCAAACTACTTATATGCCTAATGATCAATTGTTCTATAGGAGCGAGTATAGAAAAGATTATAAGAAAAAGAACAGTGAAAAGCGTGGTGTTTGGAAACTTTTGTTCGGTATCTTTAGGTTATTTATGGTTCAAAATGGTTTTAGAATAAAATTGAGAGTATGTCCTGAATATGCAATGAATTTCTCCTATATGATCGAAGTTCTTTTGAAGAAGTTTAATTAAAGCAAAATTCAATGGAAAGAAAGGTCCAAAAAAAGCCTTATTCGAAACAACCCAGAAAAAATGACTATCTTTTTCGGATTCAGCACCCTCAAAACCGCTTGAGTGGATTTAAAAAAAATAAAATAAAATAAATGAATAAACAAAATAAAAAAAGCAGGAAACTCGGAGGTAACTTCTTTCTGTAGACCAGTGTAACATTTACTTTCTTTCTATTTGAGCTCATGAAGATAACTCGCCGTTCTACTTGTACAGGTTCTTTTTCTTATACGTCACCAAGGTTTTTCTGAACCCAACCGAGATGGGCTCGGGTTGTTTGGACATAAAAAGTTGTAAAAACACGAAAAAACTTATTATCCATAATGGCGAATCCTTTACGGTTAATGACGGTGAGAATTTGTGTATCGCTTGTTTTTTCCAATAGCGTGACTGTAAGATAAATTAAGCAAGGTTTCGTTTATTTGAGAAAATTTCCGAGAAAAACATCTTGGTCGCAGAAAAGCGTCGTTTGATGTTTGAGGGTTCTTTTCCGCTTCTGATCTTCCCCAGGAAAATGATACCGTTGTCGTTGATTGTGGAGATTCACCTCAAATAATTTTCACAGTACTGAGTTTCTCAAAAGGGTTCGGAGGGGCATCTCATTTCAGACGATTTTTCTCACAACTTGGGCTTGGGGTTGTTCCAACGAAAGAAAACTCCTCCCCCACCCTCACTTTATCCTAAAGTGCCGTATAATGATAAGGAGTGGAGTGCCAACCTCTCTGGTTTATATTAACCCTCTAGCACTCCCTGGATTTCTTACTCATTAGCACTCTCATCGGATATCTTTTAGTACCCTAGGTCAATGTTGTTGAAAAATTCTATACAAGCTGGGTTGTAAATTGCTGAGTAGATGAATGGGTTAATATCAATAATATAGAAAAAGTATGTTTGTATCAGTTGAATTCTGGGGGAATTAGAATGAAATGAATAGCATATCTATACTCCCGAAATGACAATAAAATTAGATAGTGACGCTCTCAGGACTTGATCTGTTTGTCGGTAACATCTTAAAGTTCATACTCTTGAATTTTACAGTACATATACTAATCGGCAGTGCTTCAAAAAAATTATTGGAGTGGTTATTGGAGCATAAAGAAAGCTGAAGACATAAAACTTTCAATAAATCAACGTGAAAAACAATAATGGCAAAATGAAATGGATGGATCAGATTAGCTGATATAGGCAATTATCTTCAAATGTAATAATAAACAGTGTGATAGAATGAGTAAAGTTACCTAAAATATAGTACCTAACACACAAGCGTATTAAATTGTGTTGAAATTTGAGCAATTTGGGGCAAAGATAAAGTTGATTATACATTTTAAGCAAATTAACTATTTTAAAGAAAAAACCTTGTGGAATTTCAAACATTTTTTAAGTGATCTTATCTTTTTTTCACAATTCATAAGTATATTTTTCAGTTCGATTTTCTACATATATTTTAAAACGTTCTAGTCCATGTTGTAACACTTTTTTTTTGAGTAGTGTACTGTTAACAGATATAAATTAGGCGATTTTTAACCGGTTTTTGCCATTTCTAGAAGTTTCGAAGTTTCTAACTCAATTCTACCAGTAGTTATCGACTGGAATGACACGCACACAATCCAGGAACCATTCCAAAATAGTTAAAAACCGATTTTGTCGAAGAACATTTTCGAATTCGCTAAAATAAAAAATAAATCATTTCATGATTTGGCTCAGATCTTGTTGAAACTTGTTGAATAATTCTCTTTTATCGGTTTCCGAAATTCATGGAAATAGCTAGGTTAACAAACTGCTAGTAAAAATGAATTTTATGTTGTTCAGATACTGGAAAAATTCGACTTGAATTTTGAAGACATGGATTATTGTCTCTTTCATTAAAAAAAAAAAAAAAAAAAAAAAAAATCGGAGTAAGCGCGTTGCCTAGTCTTCTCTTTTGAACACGATTCACTATTGAGCATCACTGTATTTTAATTTCCCATAGAAGTTGTTTTTCTCCTTTTTAGATGGTTCACAGCAAAAGTAAGGCAACAATATATACCTAATATATAAATACTACTTATTAAAAGATAGTAAAACTTCCCAACAATGGTCACGAAAAAATGAGTGGAACTTCAATACGAAAACAGCCTCATCAACTGTACAAGTTGACGGCTTTGTTGAGTTAAGCTTTATTCACTTGAAGCATTTATTTTTGTTTTTCCCAAAGTGTCAATCGGGGGCCCAGATACAAGCTCGCACTCGCTAAGCACCTTAAATACTCATCCATTGAGGTTATCCAACGGTCTCAAAAGTGCACGGAAAAAAGAGGGGATAATACTGAAGTTGTAATCACGGCATCTCCAACTTCTCCCGTGTTAAAAAAATAAAGGTTGGCACGGAAGGGGAAAAAATGATGAAAGCTGTTATTGTGCACTTATTTAATGCAAACTATATTCAAGCTTAACGCAGGAAAGATATTAAACCTCCAACTTTACAAAGACTGAGCCAAGAGCGGAAGGACCTCATCGCAGTAATTAACTTTTTAAAGCTCTCCAGCTCATCTTCAGGGGTTAACTTTTAAAAACAAAGTTACTTTCTTCAATAACTGGGTTTAAATCGCACTAAGGTACCATGTTCTACAAAACAATGGCCTAACGTTTTAAATACCTATTCAAAACGCTCGGCCTGCCAAGTAAAGAGATTTTAGTTTTTAGTTGAAAGTACTAGTTCGGAAAATTATACGAATCGCATTTCATGGGGCGGCTGTTATTTATGCTAATTATCAAAACTTAACAAAGTGATCTATTCAGGCATGTGATCACTGACATTCTACTCACAATCAGGATTACTTTGAGAATAAACATGTGACAATTTTATATCCGGTCGGTTAAATAGGTGGTTCCCTATCTCCTAGGCTGCATAATGGTATAGAATCAACTGTCGACAGCCACGCAGTATAGCTTAGAGTTCCCGTTCTAATTCTCAATTCTCAAATGAGCTCTTATTTTAATTTTCAAATAGTCTTATAATCATATATACATTGCATTGCCATTGTTTTCTACATTGGAGTGAACATTGAAAGGTTATTCGTTTCAATCTTTTGTTACAGGTAAGTCAAGAAATCTAAACTGCTAACTGATTTTCAAGTGCAGACTGTCTGAATGAGCTGGATCTTCTATTGAGCGATCTAGTTGAATAGGTAATATCATTGTAATTCAAATACATAATGAATTGACACATGTACACATTTTAATTCAATTACTTTCCAATTCAAGAACCCATGCATTGAAAGAAAACACAAGTTATCTTGATATACTAAAAATGGGGAACATTAGTCCATTGCAGGTGGTGTGGTTTGTCCCTTTATTCAGTTCATCACAACTGTTTTTACTATGATTGAAATAAGAATATAAGCTTGTAATCGGGAGAGAAATTTAGCTTCAGTGTGGCTTATAATACACTCTGAGCTTAACAATGAATGTGAAGTGGAAAATAAGCATTACTCCCTAGCAACCATTTAGGATTCACACAATTTTTGTGATTCGGCAAGTCAAGTGAATTACATTTAAAAACCGTTTTTTTTTCTATGTTCGCTCCCCTAGTATATTCAACATTTATTCAGCAGTAGATTCGCCAATTCACAACTTGGAAACATCAAAGGTGAAATTTGGGGATACTAATAAGATTATTTTTACGATTTTAACAAATTACTGTTCAAATGAAATGTGGAAAAGAAAGTGCAACCAACAACTTACAGCTGACCATGCTGTTTGGAAGCTGATTGCAGTTAAAATGCCCAGAATAACTGTTGTGGCGAGTGGTATCGAAAGAACGAGGCTTGAGTAAACTTTGGAACGAACCGTGAACGTATATTTTCGATTAATAATGAATTTGTAAAATTCAGCTAAGGGAACCGCGTTACATTCGCTATAATAATTACATGGATGCCAAATTACAATAATAGAACTTCACAATAATAACCAAGTACATCCAATTGAAACAATATTCAAATTCGAGCAAAAATAGGCGAGTTGTAAAGAACACAGACTTGTCTAGGTTCGAAGGGATTGAAAGAACTTATTGAGCCACTCCCTTCACCTTGAGCATGTATTATTCAAATTGACCAGCACAGGGACAGAGCGTGGAAAGGTAGGTAGAAAGAGGCAAGGCAGCTATGGGGTAGTGAATTAATTTTCACTTTTTCTTCTGATAGTTAGACTGCATCAATTAAATACCTAATAGAATTGGATGTTTTTGTAATTTCTCTTAGTTGTACGGACATACGTAATTGTACTTAGTGGGCACATTGGCCTGTATTATGTCAAAATGTTCCTAATCAAACATTTTGGTTGCCAGAGGGCGGGTTAAGGGCCTCTTCGTTTGGAAACTCTGAATCTATGTAAGCATGGGCGGAAACATTCAAGTATGAATGACTAAAACGTCATTGAAGATTATTTGGAAAAAATTTTCTGCTCCAACAGTCTTGGGTTAAATGGTTTTGTAATGGGAGTCAGTCTTGAAAGGTCTTGAAATAACATTATCCGATGATTTGTTGTTGAAATACTTACTATACTTGTATAGTTAAGTATTCGAACGTACAAAAACGTTTCAGTGTTTTAAATGGATGTTATATAGTCTTTAGATATTTCAATAAAGTGATAAGAAATCCAATAAAGTTTTACATCTATCGACCGCCGCGCAATTAGCGAGAATCGCTTGGGCTCTGAAGACATGGACCTATTATTTAGTTCCGCCTCTGAGAGGAAGTTTTCGTTTCAACGGAGGGAGGTGAACTTCAACGTTTTCTCCGGCTCGATTAAGTTCACGCTAAGTCCAATTCACGAGCCTTCAGACTTCATACTTATAAATCATGTTGATGTTAAGTATAACGAGATCCTGTAGAGCTTATTAGCTCTAATCTCCATTCGCAAGGTAGCGAGCTGACAGAAGAGGAAGATAAAGCTCCATTGATAAGTCACACCGCTACGGTGCGACACCTCGCGTTCGCGAGACCTGAAGCTGCTACTGTTGCATGAGCTTTTTCACGAACTAAATCACTCGCGATAGTATTGTGGAACTCATTTCAATAAAGGAAATGAGGTTAATGAAATCATTTTGTTCTTCCGCAAACGCTTATTAATTTTTTCTACTGTTTGATCAGTAAGAAACAAGAACTCAGACAAACATCAGGCAAACTTTTCTCTTAAACAGTTACAATATTCAATGCTAATTTCTGAGGAAAGTGATACTAGTTATGGGTGGGGGTTGGAGTTAGTGATCACGTGAAAGGGGCTAAAACATTGGTAGAGATGAAAGGGATCTTGCATTCTATTGACTAAGAGAGCTGAAGGGGTCTAAGGAGAATATCCACTGTCTCTCAAGGGCAGACAAAGTCAAAAGCTGGAGACTGCAAGATGGTGGGAGTTCCATTAGTAGTATGCGCATCAGTAAAACAGTGATCGAACTACTCTTATCTAGCAAAATAATTAGGAGTTTTCCTTTTGTATTTTCATCAAATTAAGTTGAAAATTATGTTAGATGTATTGAAAGAACTGTCTAAACAATCTATTTTGAAGAAAAACAGTTATAATCCAAATTTTTACAAAAAATAGGCTGCTGTACCTCTGTTTTTCGCCATCATTCTCTGTCAATGCTAGTTGCATAAAGCACGCATCATTTCGTTCGTGTTTTAAAAAAACACCCGTTAGGAGCCGAGATTCGGACATTGAATTTGAAGCTGATGAGTACCTGAATTTAGTACGTACTATCCAAGTAACTCAATAGAATTTTTGGAACCTTAAAAAAAAAAATTAATATTGTGCTTTACTTTTTTCAGAACACCAGTAATTATCTGTAATGAGAACATAAAGGTTACGAGCTTCAGGACACTGTGTGGTTCTTTGGCAATGGTTGACTGTAACATTCTTGAATTCTGGAATGAAAAGAGAATATTTGTCTCCTTCGAGTTGTAGACAACATGGTACTCCAAGTGGCTACTAGAACCTTAAGGAGGAGTTGGCAAACAGATACAGTTACTAGCAGGTAGTTGTATCCGCTCCCAATTACATTACCAGCAGTGGAACTGCTTTTTTGAGTCGGAAACTGCTCGGGATACTGTAACTGTATCTGAAACCCATGGATGCATAAATAGTTGCTGTTTTGGAGGTTACAGAGTGTGAAACAGCGAAGTAAGAAATTCCCGTCTCGGAGCATGACCAAAGAGTGCATTTAAGAAGAAAAATGCGGTGTATGGATATTCAGTTCTGCAAATGAGTATGAGGATTATGATGAGTCAATGCATTAAAAAAAGCAATGCATTTTCATTTCATAAAAGCTTTATAATATCATAATAACTTGTTTCGTATTCGTGAACATTTTGTAAGGTACCTTTTATTATGATATTATCTATGAGCTTTCCCATATCAAATAATTAAATAAATTCTCCGAATAACCTAATTAGGACAATTTTTCTGATTCTATCCGAAAGTTACAATGCACACGGACACAGATAAAGTTACAGATTGTGGGGATCCGTAGTTACTTTCCGTCGGTGTATCTCTATCAGCGGATTTTGAGTACAGTCAGAGTATCGGTAAGAGTATCTGTGATGGTAGATACACATACCAAAAAACGGTATCCGTTACCTTCACAATTCCTTTCGTGTAACTAAACAGTAAAACTAATGAATTTGATGAATTGGACCTCATCTTTTTCCACAAGATTCATTGATCATTGATTTGCCAAAAGTATTCGAAAAAGTATCTAGAAGAAAGGAAAAGGAAGATAACCAAGAAACTAGATACTGCCGCCTTAAGGCAACTTTTCTAAATTACAGTTCGTGCTTAACAAAAAATTGACTGCATTTCCTTGTTTATTTCCAACAGCAAACGATCGATCATTATTGATTTGAAAATGTTGATAATCATTCATATTTATTTAAAGTTCAATCTCCAACTTTCTGTATTTGAGATAATATAGAACTATTGGAAATTTGTGGCCATCAGAAATTGATGTTGTCGTTTACCGTAAACGTTGGTTAAATATTTTGGCATAACTGTAATCTCTGAATTCCAATTCAACGGCGATTTAATTTTTCTGAAAAAGGTAGTAAAGTGGTTGTTAACTCCTCGCCAAGTCAGGAAAGCATATTTCAGTAGGTAGGTAACAACGTAATAGAGCAGTCAGAAGATTTCATAGAGAACGGACGCGGAGGAACACAAATACATTATAAACGGCTCTAACCCTATGGGGAAATAACTGACCTATCTGAACCAACATCCCATCGACTACACCACCACCGGCTACTGCCACCATCCTTCACACCGCAGCCACTAGGCCCGTTCTATTACCAGCTATGAATCAATTTAATTTACTCAGCTCATTTCAATTCCACCTATTTAATCGTAATTGCAATGTAGCTTTGAAACTGTACCACGTTACCTATATTCGACGCAGGGCACTTCTATTCCAAGAAAACTACGTGTTAGAAGAAATAAACTTGATAAGATAAATATAAATTATGAGGTTCAGAGGACTTGAATAAAACCAAAACAGATTTTAATGACATTCTATATATATAATTATATGTAGTACGTATACATAAGCCTCAACATGATCTCCTCCACTTAAGCTTTAGGTATCAGCTTCAAGTACTTTGTTCCATTCGTTTCTTAAAACTGTATTCACTTTATATACTTGATTAAAATGGAATGAAGGTACTACACACTGAGGTTCAGAGCCTACTGAGCCAGAGCTGTGCTGGATTTCAACAGTCGAGATGTCTCAAACATAAAGATACCATTTCTGCATTGTTCAAATATTATGAACAGCGTCATTGTGATTAAAGAAAAGATTATTAGCGACAAACTGGTTGCACAATTTACCAACAAATTATTTTCAATCACATCGGTAAGTTAATTTTTATAAATTATCAACTTTATAGTCTCCTCGCTCTGCCCTAACCCGCCCCCCCCCCCTCCCTCCATGCCATCCTCCTAAGGATTCCCTTCCCCAGACTCGGTTATTCATGCCAACTTTCATCCTGTGGCATTGCCGTACCCACAGGTGCTGAAGAGACGGGAGGAGGAAGTTGATTTAAAATGTAAATAGGATCAGTGCAAGAGAAGGGAGAAATGACGGGGAGAGAAGAATGACGTTCGCCGAGTTGTATGCCACAGCGATAATGTTAAGTAATATAGTGAGCTCATACAGGGCCAACCTAGCAAATGATCTGCCTGCGGAGCGAGCACATCGACCTCTGGTCAAACTCAGAAACTGAATAACACAGACCGCGGAAACATGTCACAGGAACATTTTTAAAAGATACGCCACACGGGGAAATGCATAAGAACACATCATCATATTTCTAAAGGTAGATAAATAGACTCGAAAAAAATCACATTAGTAGAAAACGTCAGTGTAAATAACATATCAGATAGCCTTCTACGCGTATCTGTGATTTATTAATTGGTAGAATGGCATTAGGTTCAAATTACATTGTTACAATAATAGTGTTCACTTTTGAAACACTAATTATCCATTTTGAAATATTTTAATGTTTCAAAAGTGAACACCATTGTTTAGTTCAGCCACGTAAATTAGTAGTTTTCAATAAACTGATAATAGTTCATGCAAACTGTAACATTTTTCCTACTTTGTGAATGTTTATACTCGTCATAACTCCTAAACGCATAATTCGATCTGAATAACTGGAAGTTGAATTACGCTTACATAGTCAACCCTAATTATCAAACTATCTAAAAGGATAAGTGTTATAATGATAAAAACATTACCACCCCCTATCGAATGATGATATTACGATTCACTCACACAGCTCCAGGGTTGGACAATAAAGTGTACCCCATTTTATGCACCCTTAACACCTCAAAAACAGAAGTTATGGTGAACTCGTTAAACTAATTTTGGGCTACAGGGCTCTTTCTCTGGAAGTGGAAGCAGGTTCGTGACACCCCCATCCTGAAACCTTTCAAAACCTCCTCGGAGTGGTCATACTAACAAATAATTTCTCTTACTTACTGAACGATGGGGACAACGAAACGTGCCATCAAATCAAGATCGACGTCGCATTTGGAATACAACGAAGAATTACCTCAGTCTCATTTTGATTTTCGAAGATCTGAAAGTACATTTGATGGTCTTGAAAGATTGTTGGCATGCATCGAAAATTCTGCAACATCCTGTAAAATTACGTTAGGTTTGTTCTTGGATATGATACGGTACGTTTGGATATCATATACAGTACATTAAAATCAGACAGCTTAACATTCTCATTCAGTAGAATTATTATAGTCCTAAAGGAATATCGGTAGGCAGACGTACGAGTAAATGTTAAGATGTTTGGTCCCAGAATAACATTTCAAGGTCTGATGCGAGGAGGGATATTAATCCTGTTACTATGTGAAATATACACGGGTGATAAAAAAGAGATAGTGCCAAGAAAAAATTATTCCATTTGCAGATGACATATGTTTAAATGTCGAATGTAACGATATTCAGTCAGGTATTGAGTTTCTGGAGCAGTTTGTTATGCAGGGTACTGGTTCCATTCACAAGAAAGAAGCGGATGAACATTGGTACAAACGTAGAGAATGGTGGAAACAACTCTCGTGTTAACACCAGGTTAATCTCCTTGGATGATGGTTAGACAAAACACAGAAACCGTCCAACGATCATGTACTAAATAAATCCGAACGATACCTCAACATCATGAGGATGGTAACCAATTTGTATGGGTGACTGACCCTGAGATTGCACTCACGTTTTACCACTCAACGAGGCGGTCAATTATTGATTATGGCGCGATATTTTACGGGGATGCAATCGAAACAAACCTCATTAAGTTTCATACTCCATAACAAAAGTATTCGTCGCCGCATGGTGTTACTTCAATCTACACCTATCAACGCATTATTGTCAGAATCCAGTGAATGTCCAATCAACCTTCAATTAAAAATTCTTCTGGGTTAAAAATTCTTTTGGATCGATAAATTTTAAAACTAAAATCTATCAAAAGGCTTTTAGTAGATAGAATTAGTCGGTTAAGCATAAATACATTACAATCGATCAACAGAATGAAAACACCATTATTAGTCAAGAGTTGACTCAGGGAGAGGTAAACCTGACTAGGGTTCACTTGCATCAATAAAGTCTCCTTCACTTTGACTTTTTCAAAACCTGAAGTAATCGGGAGGAATTGGCATTAACGAAAAACTAAACAACTTCCTCAACACGAGATGGTCTCAGTTAGCACTGATTTTCACTGATGAACTCCGTAGGATGAGCGTTCTTTGATGTTGCAAGAAACTACTCAGAAAAGTACAGGTATCTTAGACCAAAAATGTATTTAATGCAGAAGTAACCGCTTCTATGAAGGTGATCAAGTACGTAGTGGACTTACGAATAAAAAGCGAATTTTCATCTTATATGTACGGACTCATAAATGACTTTACAGCTCCTAAAACGAGCAACATCCGGAGAACAAAAAATAATTCAATAACTAGATCTGAACCAACTTCTGAATCAACGTCCAGAGCTCTGTATAGAAGTTGAGTTTATTTGGGTGAAATTGCATGCTGGCTAGCGTACTAATTAGGAGGCGAACAGATTGACGAAAGGAGGTGCTGTTTCCAGTTAGAAACATTTATCATGACCAAAGAGAAGGTTAACTGTATTAAGCAATGTCATTATACAAAATTGAAGCATGCATTCGTCACCCAATCCAACACTAGTAAGTTTTTACTATAACAACAGTATTGAAAAGCGACTAAGGAGCACAATATTCCATTTGAGGGTCAACTCTGGAGTAAGTGACTCATTCCCCTCAATCAATCCCCCAACTCAACTCTGCTTAGTGCTTTTCCATCTACAGGTGGAATAACTTATATTAATAAATGAAGTCATATCTGCTGATACGATTGCTACAGTTCATGAAGCTTACTGTGTTCTAATCGATTTTACTTCGTTTGAACATTCTAACCCTTAGAGAGGGCGAATGGACATAATCAGCATCTCGGATATAAATAGAAACGCAAACCATCATGTTTGGAGGATGGGAGGTTAAATTTTCCTTCCCTGGTCGATAAGGAAGGTTTGTCATAGAAAATAATAAACACATCAATAGTAGTTCAACAAAGAAATAGAGGCAGGAACCATATAATGTATTTTTGGACTGTTGTGAGGGCAAATATTTCTTTATAATTGGGGGAATCCAAAAGTAGAAGAGTGAAGGTACTTCGAGAAAATATCCAATTATTCTATTGAAATGTGGTAAGGCTGGGAAAACTCTTTGTGGACCTGTGGTGAAAGCGACTTCCCTCCGAAAAAATGCTAGTGGCCCGTCTTCAGTTGAATGGCAAGATACCCTGAAAGTTGATGAGGTTCTGTTGAGCGGACGGAACCTTCAAATATTTCACTCAAGTGGCGGCGCTCGAAGAGCCAAAAGTAAGATGTCAAAATAATTGAGTACGCAGGAGAGCAATAAAAATCAGCAGACGATCTTCAGTAAATGCGATAAGTTGAAGAGCGATTGTGGATTTATTTCCTTTTTCTTCATCGATTGATACTACTACACCGTATCCGAACAATGTTGAAACGGTATGAAAAAGATTTCAAAACAATCTCGATAGAGGTTTTATGAAGTAGTGATTCTGAAACATCGAAATTATCTTGTTTGAAATTATGCCACAAGTATCGAAGCGTAGTTCATACACATATAGTACGTTGATAAGTAGATTGTTCTAGAAACATCCAACTATTGACGTTACTTCGAAATAGTACAACTATTCGATACCTATCAATTATCAAAATCGTATTACGGCGGCTGTGGAAGTTGAAATCATCATTTGAAATTAAAAATTATCAAAGGGAGAGTAGTGAGATAGAGTGAGATAGATACCCCCCCCCCCCGTATGATTAATGAGATGTGAAGAGTATTGTGTTATTTTGTTTCGGTTGTTCACTTGAGGAGTATCTGACGCGAGTTGCATTAACTAGGAAAAACTAATTCAACCTTTAACAAAGATTGCCGGATTCAACCTTTCGAGATATGGTGACAATAAAAACTTGCGGGGCGAGCATTACAACTGCTGATCCTTCCCTGTTTCATGAGGCACCCTCTTTTCTGATTAAGGGAACACCACACGGATGTTGTAGAGATTGAATGAATGGCCGACAAGAAGTGGTGTAGCTCACAAAGGTCGGTAAACAAATGCACGGTTTGTGAATAGTTGACATTGAGCCTACAAGTTGTATTGTTTGTAATTAATGTTATTTTAAATGGCTTTATACATAAGAGAGATCACCACACAGAATGTTTCGACTTCATCCATAAAAACCTGGATGAGCTATTACATTCTTACCATAGGAATTACTTACTGAGATTTCATTAAACCTAACTCAATCGTCAGATAGGTCATCCTTATAGCCAGAATGCAAATATGTCATTTTTCATCCTTTGCCAGTGATGCATTTTGGTAATTTCTTTCACTTTTTTATAGAATTTTGCACTTTTATTAACGAATTTACATTTTTAGCAAAAGGGAGGACATCGAAGAAGACCCTTTAAAGTGTTTATAACTTCAGTTTACTGTTTTTCACGTGATTCATTCAATGCAGCTGGTTTGATGGTAGATATATTCAAATTCGATTTTTTTTTAGTTTTCACCTCCAGTGCATTTGGCTGAAACGGACATACTAAACTCACTCACTTTTTACTGTGCGGCACCTGCCTGCGATAAACATGCATCAGAAAACACAATTCCTTTCGCCTATAAACAATTCCAAGAGAAGGATTATTCAAACCGTTCATCTCACTTCATTCTTAGAACCGTGTTCAATGCAATGAACAGTTTTCCAGTGATACATATTTCTAAGAAGTGTGCTTATTCTCATAACGTTATTGAAATTTCCCAAATTTTACAGTGAGAAGAGTAGTTTCCTGCT
Source organism: Creontiades dilutus (assembly GCA_031894815.1). Lineage (NCBI taxonomy): Eukaryota > Metazoa > Arthropoda > Insecta > Hemiptera > Miridae > Creontiades > Creontiades dilutus. The sequence goes on from JAVIWC010000600.1 coordinate 1,811,799, forward strand.
TTAGTGACCTGCAAAGCACCCTGATAAAAGCAGATGTGGTATTGGACCATAACGAAGGTAGACTTTGAAAGCAAAGAGGAAATTAACCCGAGCTAATTAACCTAGTTATAGTCAAATACCGACCGGTAAGATGATACCGCCGACTACGGCTCCAACCCCTGATACAATGTTGGGTAGCGGCTCTTCCAGCCCCGTTAAGATACAGCAAGTTAAACTGCGGGATCTCAGAGGTAAGAAGAACTAGGAGATAAAAAGAGGAGAAGCGAAACACATTCAGGAGAACCGGAAAGTAATCAACGGCCAGCTATCAGTATCATTACGCATCAATGGTTAGTATTAGTTACAAAAAAAGATGGTTCAATTGTCTTCATAATATCCGTTTATCTCAACTTCATTTGGTCGATTCAATTGTTGCGTTGTATGCGAAAGTTGGCATTGTGGACGATCTCGGTTAGACGAAAATGTGTTAGTCGATTAATTTCATCATGATTCCGTTATAGATATTATGATTTGAGAGTCGTGAAAAAACGTGCTGCACCTATTCAACTAACACTAAATATATTTTGGTATTGACGACCATCTTGAATGGCAAATTAAAATAAATTAATGTCTGCCACGTTTTGTGTGGCATGTAGCACGTCCTTTTTTACTGGCTGGAACGAGTATAGATCGGTAAAATGTTGTTAATAAACATATTCAATATATTAAAAGGTGCCGTGTATGCGTGTAAGATTGATAAATGGGACACACTATGCCACAGGTACTGTTCCCACAGATATCAACGCCTTCAAATGAGCGACTGAACACTTACGCAATACGTATTTTGGTTGTGTAGTGCTAATTCTATGTCTGACACAATAATGTCGATTTTTTTTTCTCACAAATTCAGTATTAGAATGGTCTAAATCGGATTTGAATTAAACTACTCTTTTCTCAGGTTTCTGTCATCCTCCAATTCTATTGACGTCTCTCTATTGATGAAACTTTGCTTCAGAGGGACGTCCAAAAGAAGAAATAAATCTCTGCGACGCCGAAGTAGTGGGCTTTTGATTTTACCCGATCGTTACCGCTTAATCAACCGAGCGACAATATTCTGGTTTAGAGCTTCATATCTACACCCACAATTCAATTGCTTTCAAAACCACACTGTATGCGCTATATACCTGACATTTTTTTTAGGAATAGGGAATTAGTGGTTAGGAGTTGTGAGGTCGCATTGGTCACCGCAATGACACCTTTCCAACTTCATTCTACGTCATACCACACCACAGATTTCAATCTTTCTCCAGGATAAAGCGACTCAAAAACCTGATCAATCAACCCTGACCGTTCCGAGCCCGCAATATTAAATCGTCCAGCCGTTCTTACTAGATAATTCTACGATTCATCACCTCAGCAGCTCCGTGATGCGGAAAATAAAAATAGTGAGGACGTGATATCATCAATGTGGGATCCGTGGATTCGTTCATAAAGCTTTACACCTATACTGCGCTGAACATGCATAACCACTAACATTTGAAAAGGGCGACAATGCTACCTCTATGGGACTTTACACTGATGATTAAAATTTCGCTGATTCTATTTGGCGTTTGCATGAATTTGTAAGTATAGAAACTCAAATTAGAATTGATTCAGGGGCGAGGGACTCAACCCATCAGATATCACAGCAGCGAACATAACAGTTCTCCAAAATGCCATTTCGTAGGCCTGCATCAGGAAACAACAGCTCCATGTTGCCACTCTGGAAGTCACTTAGGCGTTTGACAATATCAGCCACTTTGCCCTGACTGATTGTCTTCGTCGAGTTGAGGCACCTGCTCGGTTAATAGAGTATGTTGCCTGTCTGTGTCACGAAGGAATGTCGGTCCTAAAGGTACAAGGTGGGATGTCAGTGGAGGTTGTCACTGGGATTGGGGTACGACAAGAGAACCACCTGTCCCCACTTCATTCTAACCTGCTCGTGGATGGAGCCTTGGATAACCCACCAGCCGAAATAGGGTTCAGTACTGCTCCTGGGGTGCGAGTAGGTGCGCTGGCATTTGCCAATTGTCCTCCTGCTTACGGGAAAAAGTGAGGGCCTGCAAATCGCCCTCAACACGGCTGCTGAGCGGCTAGTCAGGCGTGGTTTGGTAGTTAAACCAGCTAAATGTGGGTGAGTTTCCTTGGTCCTCTCAGATCACCAGCATAAGGTGAGGAGTGTTTGTGTGCGGGAGGTCTGGCATTTTCGTGGGGTTGACTTCTTGAGTGTTGCCACCAATGTCTCTGGCCAAGGGACAATGGTGGAGCACTAACTCGTGTAACCAGGGCTCACTGAGGCGAAGCCCTCCTTCGGAAGTACTTACTATCAAAGCTAACCTATGGGTTTGTCTTTGATGGGGTTACTATGGGGAGTCTGCTTGAGTTAAATGTTCATAGATGCGTGCGACCAATTTTTCGACCCTGCCCAACCTACTTTTTCTAAACCAATTTACATGATTAAATTTTTGTTCGTTTGTAGTTACTTGAAATTTTTGAAATCTGTACTTCCAAGCATCACTTGCCAAACGAGCTAGTTTCACCAAGTTGCGCTTTTTCAACAGATCCATGAATTCCTTTCTCGTACTTTGTTAACTCAAATTAATAACAGCTGACTTTATAATTGGAGGAAGGAAGAAATTCTTATTGAATCAATTCAACTAGCAAGCTGGAGCAATTTTAGTTTACATGTATTCTATGGTGGCATCATGAAGGATTTTTGATAATAATTTGAAGTTTAATTATGAGGTAATTGCTAAAAAATTTCTGCAAAAGCATTCAGATTGCTCTTTAACAATACTGCTTTGCAGAAAAACAATTAGAAATCAATTCAAGATTTAAAATTATAATAGTAATTTCATGTTCGTTCATTATCATTTTCAAACATCGCTTGTTTTCGTTGCTGCCAACTGATATTGTGAATCCATTCTCAAGATAAAATTTATTTCTTGATTTGTAAAACCAAACCAATATTACCATGAGGTCAAGTTCAGTTACGTTATTTCTACTTTTGAACTCTTGTTCCTTTTCCGCAGTCGTTTTCTGGTGTAATGGCGGACATTATTCACAATAAACATCAACAACTCCCCTTCGCCGTGGTTCCAATGACCATCCACCGTGTTCATACCTCCCACAGTTCCATCTCACAAGTTTACCCCTCAGTTGATATATCTTAGCCTACATATCCGAATTAAAGGGTACAGTTCCTCGTAAACATACTTGATAAATATGTAAATATAATACAATAAATCTAAATTATACTGCCAAGTCTTGCAATAAAACAGTATGCACATTTTTTCCTACAGAAAAACCATTGATTTGATCCTCATTATAGCTGTATCAAGTTTTAATTCATTTTCAAATCAAGTTCTTATTGATTTTCTTCTTATACTCAATTTTTGGTGAATCTGGCTTAATGCATTTTTTATAACATTTCGGTTCTCAATCAACATGTATTTAAAATAATGAATCATCCCATAAGTATTATATACAATTTATCCACATCGGGGAGTGTGCAAATTCGCATTTCTAGGTAAGCACAAATTTTCCAATGTGCAAGTGATCGTAAGAGGCAATCGATCTGGTACATGATATTGAAGGTCACTTACTTCAAATGAGGTGGTAGCTCTGGGGATCCAATCACTAAAATATTAGCACAAAAATGATGCATGATGCATGAAGTGATGCATTTCCCTAACTCAAGGCTCTGTTTCGTAGAGTTTGCACATTTTAAATTTCCTTTCATCAATTGTAAATTGCAGACACTACTACGATCGTGTTCTTCGATGTTTTCTTCATTTTTCGAATTAAAAAAAATAAAAAAAAAAAAAAAAATAGTTTGATCCATGAATTTAATAGATTGCAGAAATATAATTCAGGTGTACGCTTCTACCCATCGGAGATCTTTTGATACGCATCGCGGCAGCTCTATATGTGCACACAACAGGTACGGAGCCGATGGAGGCCGATCCATAGGTGAGGCAAAGCTGTATGTAGTACTTCCTTTGACCTCAGCCCTTCAATGCGTCGCGACGTTCTGACAAGGGTCTTTCTCTCGTTTTTCTGAAGCTCACCGAAGAACAAATTCAATGTAAACCTACCTCCCAGCTCTCTCGTCCCATTATGCACTGTAGCGTACGTATATTATCTTGTATATCAACGCTCCTAGGGACTATGACAAGCACGTTCATCAGCGAGAGGGGTTTCTCTTCTTGGAGGCATTTCTTGCTATGCCGAGCGGTACAATACCAAATGCAGCGTAATTCAGAATTCCTGGAAGCTGATTACTGTATGCTTCAGTTCGATCCACCGCCAACGCTTATTTCTGTGTGGGTAATGTACCAAAAGTATTCAAGTACTTGTTTGAATGGTACAGGATAAAATAAGTATCTGAGAATATCAAATTTATTCTTCCGAAATATTCCGAAAGGTTGTTGGGTGTTAAATAAAAATAATTACGACTAACATTATCTCCTATCAATCAGTAGCTCTGTGAAAATACAACTTTTGAAATTACAGTGGCCATCAATAAAGAATAACTTCCATTCCCGGAAGAGAGGTAGGTATATACATTTTCTCCACTGGAATTTTGAAAGTCATAATATCACAAAGTCTTGTTGAATTCTCCTATTTCCAAAACTTATTTGTCCACCACACACCAAAATAAATCTTTTTCGAAATTTAATGTAACCATTTTCAAATTGAATTTCAAAAAAGTAACTATCCTCATTTAAATAGAAGCTCATTAAATATTATAATCTGTCCGTATAAAAATCAAAAGTGGTAGAATTTGAGTTATATTTGAAGCCATATTGGGGTCTACAGGGTGTTTCAGGTCGTGACGGTCATAGGCCAGGAGAAGATTCTACGGAAAGTTTCTGATCGAAAATGCCTCTTAGCATTCGTCTGGTAAAAATTATTAAATTATTATTGAAGCATTTTAATAAATTGTACATTGCTGTAGATACTGTTCAAAATGTCCACCATTCAATCTATGAACCCCTTCTATCAATGAGCGACACAGATTTGTACACGAGGAGTCAGAGTCCGCCGGGCTTCTGCGAAAAAACCTCTGTGATAATCAGTTGCTTTTCGTTGTTCTCATCAGTACACGACACATAAACTCGTAAACATCACGTAAACATATTCACGTAAATATCATACTTTAGGTACCTGAGGAAATACGCTTTTATTGGGAACCCGCCTGTGAGAGAATCCGTTGATATTCCCTCACAGCTTCACGGGCATTTTGATTTGTGTACCCATACACAAGCATCATGTCAGCGTATTCCACGTTGGTGAATGAAACAGGCATTGTACTGATGAGAACAACGAAAAGCAACTGATTATCACAGAGGTTTTTTCGTAGAAGCCCGGCGGACTCTGACTCCTTCGTGTACAAATCTGTGTCGCTCATTGATAGAAGGGGGTCATAGATTGAATGGTGGACATTTTGAACAGTATCTACGGCAAGAATGTACAATTTATTAAAATGCTTCAATAATAATTCAATAATTTTTACCAGACGAATCAACGCATAATGAAAAAACGGAGTATCCAGTGAAAAACCACGTTTTTCTTACTTGAAAAGCAATTTTCTCCCAGAAAACTACATGGAATTTCAAATCTGGTTATATCGCTAGAAAGCCCACATTTTGGGGCATCTTTTAGGACTACAGGCTAAAATTCACATGCCTTATTACAGGGACTCATACCATCACACTTATAAACATAATTTTAAACAGTTCTGAATATTTTTAAAAACTGGTGCATATTTTTAATTGAACAAAAAAGAATTAGGGATATCGGCAGCATAAGCTGCATGAGCAGCGCTTGAATGGATTGCCTATCACCCCTTCGTTCTTCCTTCCAATAGAAAAACCAAATTTCAAAGTTTCGTTGCACAATTAGATTAGAATCAGAGTCGAACAAAAGAAAAGTTTTTAAATCAATAAAATAATATGATCGCAGAGAAGATACCTATAGCGATTTATCACTATCACCCCATTAATCCAATTAATTCATCCCCTTTCATTATGAGAATTGATTGAGCTGAAATATTTTTAGCTAAATCAAAATTTTAATTGAAGAAAAACAGAGTGACATGAATCTATAGAGAATTTTAGGTTGAAAGGATTACCTCCTGCCCCCTCCAACCCCCTCCTGTCAGCCAAAGCGAAATTCCCTAGGTTCTTAGTAAAATTGCACTAAAATTGGGATTAAACAAAATATGAACCGTGAAAATCAGCTGAAAATGACCGCTTTAATGTGGTCGGCAAAATTTGCCGCAAAAAAGACAAGTTTTTGCAACACTACTCCCTCCAATTCTTCTCGTGCGTCGTGAGATCGTGAATGAGACAGATCTAGAATTTATTCCATTCATTTATATGAACGGGAGAACCCAATTACAAGAAAATAGAAACATCAAATAAGTTTAGAGGCACTGGTAATAGCAATAATAATCAAATGGTTAGGATGTAGAACCAAATATGAGAATTTAACTACAAATGATAGTCAAAATGTTGGGAAGGACACAAATTAAGACTTCAACAATCTTATGGAACAGGTGAAAAAGTGTAACTCAGGATGAAGATGAACAAATTTGTTGGTTAAACGAGGAATGCAGCACAACTGGCGACCCTGAAGATAATTTGTGGGGGCGAAACTCACGTAGAACGGATGAGAGCAGCAAGCGGAAAGACGAGGCACAAGAAGGCCTATCTCTCCGAGTTGTACTGGCGAGACTCTTTCTCTATTCAATAGTTTGTCCAAAAATTCCAGGCCGGCTCACGGCGGCTCTCCAAGGGCAGAAGGTGGCACATCTCCATCAGGGCAGCATTATCAACTTCATCCTGAGGGATCCCAAGCTTTAAATATAGCGAGTTTGTTGCACAACTACAGAAAAATGGGAATCGAACGGAAAAAGAATCATGAAAGTCGGTTGAGAATTGCAAGCTGGGCAGCGCGGACCAAATTTGTTACAAAGACACACACAGACATACACATCTAGTCATGGATCCGGTCTTGAGTGGTTTGAAACGAGTTTGTACGGAGTTATTTTTTACTCAAGTTCGCGTTGTCTCACAATCGTCTTGATAGATTCTAATAGGCGTTCTCTACTGACGTAGCTCTGCTTCAAAGGGAAGTCTAAAAAAGGAGGAATTCAAACTAGAATAGGACAAATTCAACTTCGAAGAAATTCTAACCTTTATACGTAAATCGCTTATCTTTGTTTATTAGAAGCAGTCAGTCGTACATTATTTAAACTCGGCGCTCCATGTATTGTAATTATATTCTAGATGGCATCAAAAGAGCTCCAGTTATATTCAAGCACTGGAGATCGGTTACTGAAGCAGTTAGCCTCTAGGGAGCTTCAACTGATCGGTATGTATCCACAGCTTATTATTGTCTTCTAGAATGACTTCTCCTTAAATACATCACCGTGGAAACGAAACCTTACTAGTTGCTTCGTGCGGACGGAAATTCAGACAGACAAAATGGAACACCTATTCACGGTTCACCAGTCCGCAAATATAAAAATAAGTTATGAAAAACTCGTTCGAAGGTAGTGACATACCTAGTGTAATCGTACAGCACACATGTTACTCGGGACCAGTCGCCAGTCATTTTTGTTGCATCCAATCTTTCATTTAAATACAGCCCTGTGATTTGTGTGCAAATGGATGATGGATGCAGCAACCTATCTTGAAACGTTAACCATCAACTTTTGAGGGGTTAAGAAGTTTTTTTCTTGGTCGATTTCAAAATTTCTTTATTGAAAATAAAGAGTGAACGGATGATCGTATAGCAACCAAAGTAGTCTCATACGATTCAAGGAACTAATTTATATCTGAATCGAGCAAAAACACTGACCTCTTCCAAAAGTTTTCAAGATTTAAATTTTTTAATATTTCAATACCTAATTGATATCCGTCAGGGACCAAAGTGCCGAGATTAACTGGGGTTTTTGATCCAAATTTCGTAAATCGTCCAGTAGTTTAGTAGATGAGCTTCGGACTTTTATTAGTTGCCTGAATAAACATGTTGTAATTTGTGCTTCTAAGCAAAAAAGGGAAGCCGTCTTGGAAGAGTGCAAGAGAGCACCAAAGTTTTTTCTGAATGCAGTTGGACAAATCCATGAAGAGAGATAGTTGAAACATTGGACGATACAGTTGATAATATGATTGTCAGTTGATTTATTAATTAATATATTAAAAATATAGTGATTGTTTTTCATTATTGTTGGACCACCTCCAACCAACGTTCCACTCACTGCCAATACGTTACGTTTTCAATGATAGTGATAATTGTATGCCATTGTTGCCTTGAAGTAAACATTTTTATGTAAGTTCCAGAGACCAAAGACCCATTTCGTTGTTTCAAGCGTCATTTTATCATCCAAAACTGTACAAAGTATAACAGAAACGATGTGTGCCTAAGGTTTGCTTACTGAATGTTTGAACTGCGTATCTTGTTGCGATAATGAATCTCCTTCAAGTGTGAATGAAGTTGTTTACGTTCATTCCAGTCAGTCGGCAGTGTAGGGGAGGTTCGAGCAATTCCTTAGATTGCTTACAACGCGGTGGAGTCTCAAAATACATATCACATCTCCTGCTCTGTCACTGTTCTGCTTTCCCCCATTATGAAAATTAGAGGTAGAAGAGGGAAAAGACGTCCGGCGGCTCGACGGTCGCGTTTCGGGAACGTTGCCAGAACAGCAAGGTGCTGGTCGGACGAGGTTGGGGGCCAGAGGAACAAACAAGGGTTCCAATCTTGGTCGAACCGCCTCACCCATTAATCCGACTACCTACACTTTGGGGCTAAGTCAATACTAGGCCTAGTAGGAAATATCGGTGCTCATGAAAGTCAACATTATTGTCACACAATGAGGCGGAATCTTTTACCGCAAAAAAGCTATCGTTTTTACAATGAATCAGCTGCGACCATTCAATGGGTTATTAAAATAATGAAATCTTCAAGTACCAAATCTTGGATTTGACGACCGAAAAGGTCGATAAAATATGTTTCGTTTCACTAAAAAAGATCTTGAACGGCCACAACACAAGTTTACTGAAACGAAATTGTTAACGTTAAGATGAAATAAAAAATTCTCTTCGTTTCTTGATGTCAATTGAAAACCACTGAATTATACATATTGTGTTCTAAATCAGGCTATATTTCATGTTCACACAAGTGCACAACTAACCAGGAATCAATAGGATTCCATCTTGTGCTCTAGTACCCCTAAATTTAGACAAAATGTAATCTGTGATAGTGACAGACCTCGCGAAAGCGAGAACCGTTCTATGGAACGTCGGAAGTGTCACCGAACACGCTCCCACATTCACTTCATACCGGCCCCAGCTTTTCCCAAGGTAGGAGAATCTCTCTCGTGTAGCAATTAACTGTTATATAAATCATTATCGATATTTACATATCCCTACCTCACCCAATTGTAATCCTCACTTACCAACCCTTCAGTACGGTACCTCTTTACAACCCGATTGAACTGTATTCAATAATATTCTCTTACCACATCTTAGTCAGATCTCCTCATGTAATACCTTTGTTTTGAAGCCCAATAAAAGAAAAGTGTATTGAGATATTTCCAGTCATTCATTTCTGTGCCTCATTTATTAACCTCCTCCTGGAGGTCCTTTCCGATTCCCTGTTGACGTTCTCCCGAACTTTCACCCGGTGTTTCTAATTACGGATTTTTGACATGATTTGTAACTATAAACCATTTCAACACTTCATAACATTTTTTAACAACTTTCACCCGGTGTTTCTAATTAAACATAGTTTTCCAGGTGAGATGGTAGTAGCCGGTTTCATTAACACCTACGCGATTTTGAAAACTATGTAGTTTCTTCAACTATATGTGTTGCTTCCTTAGCTTTTCGTCATCTTCTTAGCTATCAAACAAATAAGTGACAGTGCATCAGGTGCATGACAAAGATTCCCTGAACGATACGTGATGTCCTAAGAATGAGCAGGTAACTCTAATCACCATCGAATGGTTTTTTCTTTCTTGATTTTCCCAGCATGCTTGGTATTAAATGTTCAGTCACTAAACGAAAGGGCCTCCCCAACAGGAAGTGTCGCCGTTTTCTGACAGCCTCCACGATGGCATAATCCTCTTTTTCTACAGAAGAGCGATGACGCTCCGACGATAACAAGTTTCTCGAAAAAAAAGCAACAGGACGATTGAGTTGGCTGAGAGTGGCCGCGATCGCCCCATTTGAGGCGTCCGTTTCTACGCATCATCAATGGAAGATAAGGATGCATGTTTTTTGGGACGTTTCAAATGTTGGCTGCAGTTGTAGTCGGGGAAAATTGATTATTAATCAGAGGTCGTATTCTAGCCGAAAAGTGTGAGATAAAATTTGAGTAATTCAAGAACATATCTAGTTCACGTTTGAGAGAAGAAGCACCAGTCGGTGGAAGAAGAGCATTAAGCCGTTTCATACGATCGGGATCAGGTCTTAATGTGTTGTTGATTATGTTCTAGCGTGGAATCTTTATTGATCTGTGGAAAACGAGCTTTTTTCGTTTTCAATCGTCAAATTGTATTTTTCAGCGTCTTTCATAAAATGATCTAGTTTGATGTCGTCTTCAGCCTGGGAAATTTCACTAATTGCGATGACATAAATTAATGGAAACGGATATTTAAATTTTATGTCACAGCTCATGCTATCAATGATCCGTTGAAATGCGGAGAGGCCATTTGTTACTACAAACTGGATTCTAGGTAAATGATAGAATTGAATATAGGCTTCGAAAGCCGTGAAAGGACGATCACGTTCTGGGATCGAAATTTGGTGATATGCTGGTGGCAGTCGAGAAAAGTTTTAGGTAGAGAGGGGCAGAGGGGTTGAAAACGATAAACTGTGAAATAATTTTCAGCATTTACTCTATCTGAATATACCTACTTGAAATTACAATGTTAAATAGAGTTTATAAACATAATTTTCTTCTGTATTCTGTTGATTTGGATTCACATACATTCGTATCGTTGAGCTTCTAGTCGATATAAATCATCCTTCCCGGCGTGAGCTAAAGGAACTGGCAAGTCTCACACAATCCGTCTCAAGAGTTCGCTATCGAACGCCAAGTCGAATCAAAAGGATTCAAGAAAGCTATCCCTCCGATTCATCAAGAGGTCCTTCTCCTTACCAAGTCCTCCACTTCTCCTGAACAATTGAACAATTTCCTCCTCCTCTCAGGTATTGATTAGAATCTATAAAATCCAACGTTAATGAAGCCAAGTTTTTTTCTACTTCCATTATTTTTCTTTGTATTTTCCTCAGTTCATTGTTTGTTTTTGCTTTACCGTTAGGAGCTCTCAATGCCTTCCCTATAACCCAGAGATCGACCAGTCCTCCGTTCTAATTTCTGTTTGAAATCAACCTATTCACAGTGCAACTTTTTTCTTCAAACCTTTTAAGCCTTTGGAACGACCTCTGCCCATTATGTGAGAATAAAATTCCCTTTCATGACGACGCGTCAATCGGCTAATGGCCTTGTACCAAATGCATGTTCACGGCTCTCATGATAACTCTTGTCACCATCGACGAGTCAATTGTTAACATATTTAGAGGATTTGAAAGTAGCAACGTTCGAATTTTACCAAATACACTCACAATGGGCTTCAATATTTGCGTGTGCGCACCAATAAGTTCATGTATCTAATATATCTTCACATCTTATGTTTTAAGTGCTGTGTGTGTGTTGTTAAAACTGTTCTCGTCAATGGTTACTATATTTCACAAAGTTGAACTTTTTCAAATATGGTAACATTTGACGTCATTATTTGTGGAAGAAGTATTGTCACTGAGTTTTTTTGGAAATTGGAACTGGAATGATGAGTCGTCCCGTTCGTATTCCTTGTCACATAAACCCCCCGTCCCCGTTTCGAGTTTTTTTGATTTATTTTGCTACGTATTATTTTTAATATGTTTGATTTCGATCTTTCTTAGATTATTCCAATATCGCTCCCATGGTTTCAAAACTGCCAGCGGTAGGTATATCTATGATAATTCTTTTGGTTCGTGTGATGCTTGATTTTCTGGCAAATGAAAAGATATTTTGAACCCAACTCTGAGAACAGTTTTTGTCTGAAATGAAACGCTCACATATGAAGTATTTCTATGAAACATACAATGTGTCCCAGGAAACGATCCGGATAGTTTTTTTCATTCAAGAAAAATTGATTGGTAGAAAATTGTTTTGCTTTAAAAAGACAGTTTTCCTATTTATTAAAGTATATGTTTCGTTGATGATTTGATCAAAATGCAGTTAAATTAGGAAACGGTCATTACTGAGTGAATTCAGGGTAAAAAATACTACAAAATCATGTGCCACGCTTGCGTACTGCGTATATCAGCATTTTACTACAACCAGGTGTTAGTGCGTCTTTGAAAGCTCCCTGAAAACGTTGCGCGGTTAAAATTGGGCGAAAGAAAGTTGGTCTTGGTTGAACATGATTGGTTATTCATACCGCAGCTCAATTGCCACCATTAACTTACTAAAATGTGTGGGTTAACTCAGTTATGTTTGATACCACCGTGAGAGAAGTTGAGAAGGTGACAGCCCCTAACCAGCTGATCTCTCTGCTACGACATATTGTAATGATTAGTACCTAAGTTATCACAAGCAGAATTTCACGAAGAATCGAGTAATTTCGAAAGAGCGTCTATAGCTGACACAATTCCCATTTATTCATTCCCTGGGCCTTTATTGTCCATCGAAGTCAGACAGGCTCCACCGCCTGGATACAATACTAATAATACAAATAATTGCCGATTAGTTCCACCACTTCGAGAAAATGTCACGCGTTTCGGTTGTCAAGTATCTTCATGTGTACGTCTGTTGTTCGATTGAATATTCCTTCATTATTTATTCATTCACACTAAATCGATCAACCCATCGTTTATCGGTTTCATTAGGCTTGTTTGTTTTTGGCCGCATTGACGCCACATATGGATAAGGAAAGTCATCAAAGCGGCAGGCTAAATTGAATTGAAGGGAATGGTGAAATGTTTGGATAAAGTAGGGTAAGGATAAAGCGAGATAATCAAGTTGACATGTATGTCAGTATAACCGTTATGCAAGGATTAGCTTTCTTGTTATTGCTGGACTACGAATTTACATTATCAGCGAACCTATGTCAATAAACATGTAGTAATAGTTATAAATATATAGAATTTTATCAAACGAAAGAAATTGGTATTGGAAAATGAAAATTTAGTTATTGTACAAAGAAAACCGGAATCGTTGGCTATTTTAAATTTGACCCTTGAACCTTGGAATGTAAAAAGGTTTTAATTGGGTTGAATTGATCGGATGACGAATACCGAACATTGTCATTTGTTAATGTAGCACACATAATGGGAAAGTTCGAACCACCAAGGGACAAAATCGGGAAAAATGGTCTAAAATGAGGAAATATCGAGGGTGAAATGACATATCAGAAACTGTTAACTATACTGTATTGACCTAATGGCACAATGATCACTACAAAGTCTTTGAGGCTCGGAGCGTCCGCTGGCTCAGTGGGTGACTATCACCTCCGTCGACAGAATAGGAAATAAGGCGAAAGGGCATCGTCATCTCCGCAGGAGATTTATCATTTATATGTTTTTTTAGACGTTCTGAGAAGCATCCAAGTGGACACAATACTTATTTCGAATAGATCTGACGAAATAAAAAATCAAAATTTAATAGTACATTAAAAATCACAAAGAACTGATCGCCAGGCTTTTGCAGAACTACCATGAAAAAAAAAAATCAGTGGGGCTAAAGAATGAGGTGACTATGTAGTGGAGCTGGTTATTAGCATTTTAACTTATGCTTAGTTATCATAATAATATATTTTTCCCGAAATTGCTTAAGAAGAAGCTACTTCACCTTCTGCCCCCCCCCCCCTCCCCATATCCCCACAACCTGACGAGCCGGCGGAGTTGATTACCGGTAGAGCTGGCTACTTTTCGGGCGGAGTTGAAGCGCCCCCGGCTCTCAGTAACACCTGATCAAACTTGATGCTATCCACCGATTACTCTTCCTCTCCTGAAGGAAGGGGGCAGTACTCGTCAATACTTTCTCCGACATGGTTTGAACATTGTGAAACACTGTCCAAACAACGTCATAGAAAGTAATAACTTGACCAGTACGGTTCCGCATCCATCTTGAGAGAAAGAATAATCGGTGGAAGCATAATTTTTTATCAAGCTCTATTGAACCAGCGGAAACTTCAAATCTCAATGACTTAGTAGTTTCATTGCCCTATACTTCCCGAAGTGTCATCTGATATTCGATTTTTACTTAACCTGGCCAGCTCCTTCCGAATTTGCTCTAAACAGGACCAGGCAGGGGTTGATTCTAAAACTAATCTGAGATTAAAAACTCTTATGATATATATTTTCAACTGGCATAACATCCGAGTTTTTTTGACTTTCAAAATTTTGTTTGTGTTATTGTGTTCGGTAGCAAATTCAACGATTCTTTCGTTGTTTTTTAGCGAAAAAATATGGGATTTCCAAGTCTTAGTATCTCCACATCGATTACATCGGTGATGATTACCTCGAAAAGTAAGGGAGTTTTTGTGACATAAGGTCACAAACAAAAACACGAAAATATTATAAAAGTGACACATAAAAAATTTGGGTTTTCAGATAATGAGTAAAAAATATATGTGTCATTTCACATTTTTTGTCACTAATTAGGTTAAGAGCCAACTCCTGGCCAGTGGTTCGACTTCAACATCTACACGAGGTGTGGCCCAAACTTTAGTGCCAAATACGTTCGTAGGCCACGTTTAAAAGTAGTGTTCATAATTGCTAGCGATAGACATCAGCCATGAAATAGGACGGCAATGATGTTTAAAATTACAAATTGAAATGAAAAAAAAAAATAGACACAGCATTATGATTAAGTCGTTAAATTTAGAATTGCCCAAACAACGACAGTTAAATAACGACAGCGAAATCAATGGGACACTTGTGCTTGAATTTATTAAACTAATTCATCAATGTCTAGATTAATTCCGTTTTTACAAAGACATAAAGAATTGTCCAAACCTTTTTCAACCAACCTAGTATGTTTTGATTTATTAACTTTCCTCAATGAGAACAACTGTTCGCATTTATAAGTACTGCCGAACGCTAAAATCAATCTTTTTGAAAATTTCCCAGGTTGCGGAAAATGTTCTTCTTCGAAGTAGTTTTTGTAGAAATTGCACAACTCTGCATCTCTAAATTTAGATTTCAGTGGTGAGTTTTCTCGATCAGCAAATCAAATAAATTGAAACAAACAATGTTCTTGAAATCGCTAAACCTGATTGAAAGTTGGTCGTACAGTTACATGAGTTCTTCAGCATATTGAGCATAAGCGAAAGTTTCATATGCACAGAGCATGGTGAAATGGTATCTGTTATCTGACATCACATGTGCCTCCAAGAGTTTCCAACCTCTCTACGATCCTACTAATGAAACAGTTCTGTACATCTACATCACGGAGTCCTTTATAGACATTTTCATGAATCAGAGATTCAGGAATCGCAGAGAGACTTTGAAACGTTCTTTCGGTAGGGGAAAATATTCCTTTTTAGAAATGAAAATATCATATACAGATATGGAAAAGAATCGAGTATGTTTATTACTACTTCTACATAGGCCCGAAAATATCTTTACACTGCAATCGAAGCAGGAAGACTTGTGATCTTCCTCACCATCCTAATCCCTCAAGGAAATCGTCTACCGCTGTACATTTTATTCTTCCCATCTCGGTTCAAATCACATATCCTGCTGTCCCCTGAAGCAAAATCTTGATATTCAATAAATATTGATCGCAATTTATTTTTAGCCCATTCCATTAGCGCAAACGTAATATTTTTCTGTAGTAGTAAACAATTTCACACATGAGTGGAGGATGGTACGATGGGAGGCGGAATCATTCATCACAGAGACGTGTCACATGGGATCAGGTAACACCGTAACTCTCATCAGGTTACAAAGCCTGAGTTGTCACTTTGGTTATGGAGTTTAGAACGGTGGGGAAGTACACCTCATCAAAAACAAGTTTTCCTCACCCCTCAGAGTGGGCAAAGCGCCATTTAAATTTACACGATGATGAGGGAGAGGAGGGGGGATGTTAGTGCGGAGGAGTTCACCAGCTCATTCGTCTGAAGGTCTGACTGACTGGGATGATTGCCCATGGGACTACCTTCTCTCCACCCGCCCATACGTTATGTCTGCTACCCGCCTCTGGGTCGAGCACAACGCTTTTAAAAGTTCACCAACCCTTCCACAAGATCCTGCCTTTCCGGCGGAGCAAGCTTCCAACCTACCCACTTTATCACTTATATCTCCGAGTAACGACGATCATATTTCCAACATCACTTCTCCCACACTAGAGCTACAAGATATTCTCAAAATTCTCATCTCAAAACTAACCAAGAGCCAGTGATTATTGTTCTCTACAGTTATGCTACATTGAACCCATTGAAGATTTAAACGAATTAGTGCGAAGACTCCTGTAAGATCCTACAGGTTAGATACATTTTGAAAAGTTGGACTATTTTTTTTTTTTTTTTTTAATTATTCAACTTTATTGTACATGGTACATGACAGTTTTGCTAAAGTTTATATAAAAATAACTTGTAACATGTGCAGTGATCATCACCCAGTGGTGGTCCACTTGACATAATTACGATAATCGAAATATACTCATTATATATTATATAATTTGGACAATTACAAATCTATTTAAGAAAATGAAAACATAAACGTTTATACGAATGCTATTATGTAATGAGCAAACAAAATGACCAAATACGGTATATAAAATTCTTCACATGTGTTGAAAAAAAAATTCAATTACGTAACGCGGTCAAAACTATTCACTAGCGGATAAATGAAACCTCCTACTCATTTGGAAAAGGGTATTTATACCCAAGTATGAAGATACACATATAATGACTATTTTGTCAGCTAATTTCAACAAGAAACCACAATATCTGCATACCCCCCCCCCCCCCCCGTCATTCCGACAGAAAATTGAAATTTTTTCGAAATTTTTTGAACGCCTAGACTTAAATTAGAGTCGGACAAAATAAGAATAAAAAATTGGTTGACTATTACTGTCTGAGAAACGCCGGCAAAGTTTAATAATAAAAAACGTGTTTTTCTCCGTTATCTCCTCAAATTCCTCTATCCCTTCAGGGAATTCGAACTGAAGTTATAAAATTGGGATTGGGGAAAAAGATAATTAAAATTAAATAAGGGTTGCAACAGTCTAGACAGCGTCGACGAAATTTGTCAAACACACACACGAGCCACACCTATCTTTTCACGGACTGGGTCCTCAGTTGGTCTGAAACTTATTAACTTATTTTTTCTTCTCATAAGTGAGTTGTCCTACACCCAGCTGATCAATTCTTAGAGGCTCTATTGAAGAAACCTTGCTTCAAAGGTTCGTCCTAAAAGTGAGTTCCTTACATGTTTTACAAGAAAGTACTTCTAGAAATCATTCTACAGTAATATTTATTTATTACGTGTCGGTTTCTGATGATAATTATTATCCCTTTTATTCTGACAGATTTTAGGACGTCTCTTTGAAGCCTGAGCAAAAATAACTTTCAGTCCTTTTAATTTCTTTTGGACGTTTTAACGCTATTTCTTACGGGAACTGGGTGAAAACGGCGAGTCGGCCGGACTCAGCGTTTGTTGTGGAGCGGGATATTTTCCGATCAAACTGTGACAACTGAGTTGAGTTTCCTGTGTACACGCGTTCTATCGCTAATCTCTAAAAAGCATACGCTACACGCGGCTTGAAATAAAATTGGTTTGATTTTATTCTCGCTACTCTCGCTACAAATGCAAGATGTTTTACATCCGCTGTCAGGTTTATTGAAGTTGTCCTCGTCTGCTGAAGTCAATATTGTTTCACGGGTGTTTGGAAGGTTGGAGCTTCAGATCAACGAAATGAGAAAACGACCGTCCTTATGGGATTAAAAAACATAAATATTTCAAGAATAGGACGAAGAGTCGTGGAATTCCCGAATTCGATCCTGAATTTATAAATTTCATTAGACCGTTCCCTGTGCTAATGTCAATCGCAAATATAATTCAGCAGAGCTAGACCGTGTGAGGCCACCACAAATCGTCTCTATGATAAAATTTGGGAAATAAAGCATTCATCTTGTGGTATCGGGAAGGGGAATGGAGGGGGCAATGGCCAAGCCATTAAAACTGCTGCTCATAGCCAATTTTGGTGTTTTCTCTGTTCGATTAAGAATTAGGTTTCGTTTTAAAAGTATTTATAAGTGTAATAAATTAAGTTTATGAATGATCATGTACAATCCGGACCGACGCACATCCCTGTAATTCATGCATTACTTACCAATAGCTTTGAGAGGTAGGTTTTAAGCGATTTTTCTGAGAAAATGAAGCTATTGTAATGGCTACGAAAATGTTATAATTCAAGTTTAAAAAAAATGTCTCCATTGGAATTCATGTTGAAGCATTCTAAATCATTCCATATTTTAACGCTTATATATTGACACATGGAAAACGTCTTCAACGTTGGAAGTATAAACTCAGTTATAACTACTTTGCGGTGATCGCAAGCTCACTTTCTAAACCAAAAGTGTTATTCGGCTGAAGGCTTCGTCTCACATCAGATTCAGCAGGTGGTAAGAACAAAAGGTTGTTTTCTTTTTAATTTTAGAGAGACATCACCTATAATAAGCGGCTTCGCTGCTAGTCCGTCTTCGGGACAAACAGAACTTGGTTTTTCTGAAAAACCATTGGGCTTGAATTTGACGGTCTTAATCTTGCTGCGAATTTTTAAAATATTTTATGATTGTGTTATACCTCTCTTGGTCTCGGCGGCCATCGTTCCCTGTAATGGATTATATCATTGAGCCAAGACCACAACTATTGCCGCTCTTGTAGTTCTTTAGGGTAGATGAGACTGATGAGAGATTGGGAGGTGGATGTCATTTAATTTTTCTTCTATTAGTTTTATTGCGCTGTTGATAGGAATCATTTGGAGTCCGGTGTGTTCGAATCCATTTACGTCTTCACTTATGTCGAGAAACGCGAGTAAGTATATGGCCTTCATTTCTTTTGTCTTTCTAATAATTTGTGTCAGATCACAGTAATGGGTCAACGAGTGGTATCCGTCGATAATCCGTGCAGGTTAACTGAACTGGGCAATATGTAGGTCGTTATGTTCCTCATCCTGACCCATATTGAAGTCAGGAGGGTGCTCTGAAGAGTGATTCTGAGAATTCAGAATAATTCCTTCTTTAGAATTTCATAGCAGATTGTTTTTATAATGAGGGGAATGTCTGAGTTATTGATTTGAAGGGGTTCACAAGTCGTAACGTTTTTGGCGAGCTCGAGCAGGCATATTCCACATTCGAGGGTTCCGATTTGTTGGGGGGTTTAGGGAAACTGTCCACGAGGAGAGGTCTAGGATTTTCCTAGTTTTGGTAGGTGTTCTAACCTACCTGATAAGAAAGGTGGAACAGGGCTCTCGCAACTGTTCCAGGGAAAGAGATGCGGAAATTCATCCTTCGTTTGTTCGGCAATTGCACAAATAGTCTCTTGGTGTGGCGCTTAGTGGAAAATCGGGGAACTAAAATACCTATTTGATGAATGACGCTTAGTACCAGTATAATAGGAAATGAATAATTTTAACTATAATAACAAGAATAAGACGCTAATACTCAAATAAATCGATTGTAGTAGGCGAGACGAATCCAACAATACCAAAAACTCGAATTTGGAAATTTCGTCACCAAATGGTGCATGCGGTCCAATAAACCGAAACTTCCTTATAGAACTCTCCGGATTCGACGTTTCAGAAACGTAAACCAGCAAACGTCCTGAGGTGGTGGATATGGTTTTTTCTTGGTAAACTAGAAAGTTACACTTCATCCAGTCGCAAATCAAGAATTCTGAAATAGAAGCTGGATTCATTGGAAAGAACGTTTTGAGCATATTCAGTGTTTGAATCTCAGAAAAAAGTCGGAAAAACACTAAAACAAGCCAAATTTGATAGAAAATCTGTATTTTATATTTTCTTGTGGGATATGTCTACTCGTATTTTTATTGTTTTATATGATAAGGTTAAAGCAGTAAGTATATCTTCTACTTGATTCATCAATGTTTGTATCAGAATGATTTAAATAATAAAATCTCATTCAATTGTCCAGAAAATGGTTGGCCACTTTACAAAATGTTAAATTCTGGAATACATTTCATATCTACCAATATTTTTAAAATCGTATTTCTTGTTCAAAATTTTCATTTACAACTTTTATAATTGCTGAGTGCTTAAAAAATGAAAAGATCTAAGTAAACACAAAAATTGGCTCATACGCTGCCTAACTGTTTTTTTTTTCTTATTTGTTTTCTCTTTTCAAACTGACAGAGTCAACAAATGCTTAATCGGCGCCTATTGATGACATTGAGACACAATGAAATAGTAAGAATGCAAAGGGAGTCACCTAGCGTATCCTTCCACTATTTCATTACACAGGAACAAAAGTAGCTGGCATACTGCAAAGGCGTGGATCGCAGCGCCAATCACAGATGGCCGTAGAAGGATTCTCGTATAGGTGTAATAGTTAGGTCGGGAAAAACGGTCGGGGATTTGGGGCCCGTGACGATCATCCCCCTTTACCCCAGCTCTCTCAGTATAGCAGCTCCTTCCTGTAAAACCCAAACCCCAAAGAAACAGACTTATCGATCCCTAAATCGGACAGGCATTAGGATTTATCTCGGAACGGAACCTATTGAATTTCAAGGTGGTCCGATCGCCTTCACAACGGTATCTTGATGGCGAAGGAGGGGCCTCTCCCCGTTTCTTTTTCGAGCCATACCTACTCCCCCGACCCTGTATAGATCCATTTAATTCCTCCAGCGCTAAAGACGCAATATTTCTTTCCATCTTGAAACGGCAAATAAATTGCTTCATCCAATTTGCTCCCCATAGTGCATGAACGTGATACAGAAAAAAACGCTCTTATGGGATCTTCTCAGTATGGCGGAAGTAAAAAATGAAATCATTTGTTAATTGGATCTGGTTTGATTAGATTTGGTTAATTGGTCCTGGGTGTGATCGCAACCTGTAACATATTTCGATGGATATCTTGATCACAATGTAAGAGGAAAATGAAAATAATAATTTGCATGTTGATAGGGAGATGTGATGACTGTTGATCGGCTTCCGTAATGTTGATTTTAATCATTAATGTTGAGGCCACGATGTTGGTTTGCTTTTAGAACCCACTTGTGTGCCCTTTCTGACTGGTGGAGCTGTCTGTCATAGGATCCTGGTGGAATCTTTTTGAGGACATTCACTCTAAAACACTCATCAAATGATGCATCGTGGGATCTTGCATGCTCATTGATGAGGAGTGGCCGATTGGGGTGACTGAGGCTCGGTGGTTATTTACTCGCAGTTATTCTTTATGAAATTAGCGTCAACGTTAAAATTTCCTATCACCCTTATTTTTCTCGTACTTCAAAAAAGGCTACAAGCCGAAATATAGAAATTAGTGTTGTTATGTGAATTATTGTTGCTAAACGTTTTTACAAATATATATATGTATGTATGTATCAGGTTGATTAGAATCAGAGATTATTGATGTTCTTAGCCGATCGGTGTAAAGATACTGGTTTTTGTTTCTAACGTTCTATACATCATCAGGTTTATAAGTTGTCTCGGAAGTTTTAAAATCTACTGTTTCACAAAATATTGTGCTGTGAAAGTTCACCACAGCAAAGAGTGAGTCACACTCTTAATGATTTCTGAAATGATATATGTGTATACATGTATATATAAGTTTCGTTCTATCTGGTGTAAATTGTTTTTTATGCAATTTTAGTGATTACAAAAATGTAAAAATACTAGTTATTGTTGAAAACCATTGGTTTTTGTGACAGAGGAGAGAAATGGACTGGCTTTTTTCCCTTCATTTTGGTTCTTTTCTTTTATAAATCCAGTTTCTTCTACATCTGAACATTCGTTAATCTTTGCCAAACGTTAGTTGCACCACGAACTTGACATACATTTCAGAGACTGTGTCCGGCTGCAAAAAAAAAAAAAAATAAATAAAATAATAATAATAATGGTAGTCCTGGTGCATGAACATGTTCTTATAACACTAGTACTGTTAATCATTATCCCTACGAGTCTGGTCGGATCAGAGATATGCTTTGGACGCATAAGATAGGCATGGGACTTGAGGTGCTACAATCTCATCCTTTCCGCCCATACGTCCCTCTCCAGGTAGCTGAATAACATCCCCACTAGAGGAATCTTCTCCCATCAAAACAAATAATCCTCCTAATGAAGCGAGGGAAGCTTTACAACTTAATTCCAACTCTTCATATGAATAAATCTTTAAAGCACATACTCTTTCCGGTTCAGAAAATTATGTATTCTGGTTCAGAAAATTATGCATACTCAATTCAAGAAAAATCACTTCATAGGCTGCTAGGAGAGGTAGGAACTGCTGAAGAGGGTGAAAGATGATAAAAACTCGTTTCTTAAGCTTCACAGATGATGGCTGATTACTGTGACATCCAGTGGAAGTCCCCCTTAATTTTTTCATTATCATTTGAATCTCTTGTTTAATTCAGTTCTTTCCCTTCATCCAGTTTCAGCTTTGCAGTTGTCAGTAAAGTTCCTACCACCACACTCATCAACCTTGAATTAAATGGAAAATACATTTTCTAAAATCAAATCTGTTTGATAGAGGCTTACTGGTAGAAAGTCAGAATGATGACATTGAGGAAATTATAGTTCTCAGTGCCGATACAATCATCTCGACCAACTATTCCATGCACATGCTAATATGCATACTGCAGAGACTTACACTGTACTGAAGGCACTCAGTTTTGCTCTCGATGAACTAATACACTCATGTAGCATCGTCATTCCAACACATTCCGAGAGCGTAACCTCAAAATTGGCTAACTTGAGAAGTAGATCAAGGTTGACTCACATTGAAGCCGGAACACTGATAAGTATGGGGATAAGTAACAATAACATTTTGTTGGGTTCGTGGACACCATGGTGTCATTGGAAATGAGGAGGCGGACCGTGAGGCTGTTGGAGCTGTGTGTCTCCGGTACCCGCTTCTCATTCAGAGTATCCACCCACAGATTTGAAGCGAATGTTAGCTCTCAATCTCTCGTCAAAGCGAAAAGAGGAGTTTAGGAAACACCATACCTGTCAGAATTACAGAGAGCTGTTCCCTCCCACTGATTCAAAACTATGGTTTAATAAGATCAGTGTAGCTTAATCTAAACGATTCTACAAAACCATGGTTGTACTGAGGAGTGGACATGGTTGCGCCAACCAATACCCACGTAGTAGCACCTTACTGAATCATCCCGATACAGAAGTCGTGAGGTCAATCAAAAACGATGCAGCACATTATACTGGAGTATCCTGCGCATTCAACATTTAGAGACACCCTACTGAATGGAATTGGAAACATAAGGGAAATCGATTGCCCATTCAACTTGGATACTCGTGTCATTAGGGAACAGTGTTATTTTTATTCCTACTAAATTCATTACTTGATACTTGTAACTGCTGTAAACAAATTGAAGCAGATACAAAATTTTTAAAAAAAGTAGAAGGATATTGGATGATTTGAGTTGGCCAGATCATCAGTGTAAAGTAATATAAATCACGTCACACATGAATCACCCTCCGTGTCACGGAGAGACCCCTATTTTGGGGTTGGATTAAATTATTCTAGTTCTCGTTAGTTGCTCCCAATCATAAGAACTGTCCAATACTATCATTGTACTTACAATGATTTTAAAAAACACAAGCGAGAGCCTTTATTTTTAATTAACGAATTATCATTTTATTGGAGTAGGTTGTGTCAAGATGATATTTCTCACTTGGTTATTATAATTGTTATTACCTCCATCTTGCACAATCGACAAATATAATGAATTGACCGACCACTTCCTCCCTATAAGTGATTGAAACTATAACAACAAATCGACAGAAGAGGAGAAAGGAGGTTTCCCTCCTCTCATTATTGACGTCTGTTAGTTCACCCTCAAGTTAGTTGACTTGAAAACCGCGTTTGCTTCTGCAGTTGGCCAAGAGCACATTGTAGTTGGATCCACTAATAATGAGCAAACACGGATCAATCGAACTATAGATGGAGCCCCATCAGACACAGTAATGGGCATCTTCAGTCTTGATTAATTGCGTTTTATACCTGATCATTTGTTCCCAACTTCCCTTCGACTTGTAGCGCTTCAACTCTATGTGAATTAATTACGTCGGCATCTCATCCTATAAAGTTGGGGGAACTTGTGAGTGAGGCAGTTGCCGCCATCATCACCCCAACCCTCAGTACACCAGGCTCATGCTTCAAATTTAATCTTCTGGAATTCTTACACCCTCACTCATCAGTCCATTCAGCCTTTTTCTAAATTACTTAACGGGTTCGTACAAATCCAGGCTCTAGGCTTCTTCAAATATGTTTAAGGATCTTCGCTACATGGAACAGGATTTCAAGTATTCTATATTTATGTGTAGAGTTTTGGAAAAATCCAATAACATTTTTAAATGAAACGAATCGCTTTTGGAAAATTTGTTCTATTAAACTTTGTTTATTTGTACCCGCCTGTTGATCAATACGTTTTGCAGCCATCGTAGGCATAGCACTGCGCTGTTTTGTCTTTAGTTGTCTACATGTGTTTCGAATTGCTCTGAAAGGGGAGGGCGTTGATATGTTTAGTTTATGAAGAGGATGTATAGTTATTTGTGATTGTGAAATTTCTCTGACTGAGTTCAGTACTCCTACAGCGGCCATATCGATTGTCAATGTCATACGTTGGTTCCGAATTATTTGAGTAGCTTTCGCGGTACTAACTTGAATCATTCTTTATCAACGTAGTTATAAACCACGCTGTGCTCTGTTTCTAGGACGCATACAATAGAATCTGAGGATCCTTCCACATTTGTGTCTGTGTCTCGTACGTTCAATTTGACACTGGTCTTCATTTGCCACTAAGAGGATGCAAATATGAAAATAAATAACAACCACCTTACGACTGACAAGACAGAAGAAGAAAAAGTGACCTCCGATTCCTGAAGGAGACGGTGTGCGAGAGAGAACCCTGAAACAGTAGACAAGCAGAAACAGTAAAAAAGGCTTTTACATTTTTGGTGGTGAGGAAACAAGGAGAGCTTGCAGATCCAAGGTACTTGCAGTTGAACCGGTTGAAAATAATATTTCGGGTTCGAACCATTGGTTACGGCGAATTAAAAACCATGGTCATTACCACTACACCCCTCTGATAGTATTCTGTAATCGAAAAGTTTCAACTAAACTTTCTTGTTTGTAAGTTTACATGATACCTTACCAACGTAACTCTTCAAGTGCACGCGATCATGTTTTCTCGCCGCAAATGAAATTTGCTACTCTCTTGAAAAAGAAAAAAAAGGTGTATTTAAGTAAGAGGAGGCCGCCACCCTTTGCGACAATCATAAAAAATAATACTACAGAGCGGTTGGTCTCTGCCTCAGAACTTTTCAGAAACACTGCCGACGTGACGGGCTTAACGATGTGACTGGAGGAGCAAAAAACGGCGCTATGTGGATTTTTAAAGCGTTCGGACAAAAACCATGGGGATCCAGTTTTGTTTGAGGTGCTGGCGTGTGTTTCAGGTCGCTTTCTTCTCATCCCTTATTTTCTTCAATCAGTAGTGACATATAATGTTACAAACGTAGTTATTTAAAAATAATGTGTTTGTATTTCTTAGTGTACCGAACATAAATAAGAATGAGAACCGGGAGGAAGGATTTTATTTATAATTATTTCGCTAATCGAATTTAGGTACACTCCAAAGACTAAACACACATTCATTTCATGTTTTAGAATAAAAAAATATTTCAATCTCAATGAGAAGTCGCCATTTGCAAACCCCTGCGATGAGTTTCAACATCCCAGGACCTATAAATATTCGTATGCTCAAATAAGTACTAGAAAATACAAGGTAAAATCTAGAATAGGTCGCGAAGTGGAAGCGCTACTTTTTTTGAGAAGTGAACTGTCACTGGTTTTTTAACAATTCAAATATTGCTCCTTCGCAAACGTGCCTTCATCGTTTACGCGATTAGGCTTTAGCATGGCCTAATAAACTCGGAAAAACTAGTACTCACTCATTTTCTT
This sequence comes from Creontiades dilutus, assembly GCA_031894815.1. Taxonomy (NCBI): domain Eukaryota; kingdom Metazoa; phylum Arthropoda; class Insecta; order Hemiptera; family Miridae; genus Creontiades; species Creontiades dilutus. The sequence goes on from JAVIWC010000600.1 coordinate 1,838,038, forward strand.
CGCAATCAATATTTGAAACCATAGCATTCACCAGCAGGTATGGAACTTAGTATTCCTAAAATAGATCTAAAGTATATTTAGCTCTGTCTATTTACACAATAGTGAGTGTGTATTGTAATTTTATAGAAAAAATACCATTCACGATCAACTCCGTTCACAAACCACTATGATGAACATGAATCACAATTAGTAAATTACTTCTGTGACAACTAAGGGCGAAAGATCCATTCAGGGAAGTTTCATTTGTTTCTAGTCTCGCTTCATTTGACCTGAAAAGTTTCGAGGAACCTTTTTAAATTATTCAGAAGCACTTCCTGAAGGATTCTTTCTTTAGCCAAATAATTTATTCGAACAATGTATTTTAATCGGAAAACTTCGGGAATGCAATACTCTGAATTGTATTAGAAGAAGAAAACTGTGCTAAGTGGGGGTGGCGTTTCTTCTCCCTCTTGCCCTTATCCAGTCCGTCTGGAATACGTTTTGTACTGTTTTGAAATATACTAAACTTGTTTAACTTATGCTATCAAGGCTGTGATGGCTTGGTAAAGAAAAGCAAGTTACGCACTGTGGCGTACAGCAAGTGTCGCAATGTCAGCGGATGACCTTATAGGAACAGCCTAGGGAGGGGTATGGTATTCTAGCGTTATCTGAGTGGGACGAACTATAGCCAGCAGACTGAACAAGGGTATAGCGGAGGAGAGTCTGGATCATTGTTGATGTTGACCGAGGCAGTAATCAGCGAATCTTCTACGAAAATTAAGCTATAGCAGTTCCTCCAAAAGAGAGCTATGGATCAGATCATTAGAAAATCAAAGATTAAACTTATGCTTACTTAAAAATTAACTCAAATTCCATTTAAATGTACTGGGAAATCGATAAAAATGGTAAACAATTTACGGTAAGAAAATCGTTGTTTGAATAATAAAATCTTATTTAGATCAATGGTTTTGGCATAAAACCCTTTCTGCATTCACTAGGACATTTCACAAGACATTCTCACATTATCTCGGTAGCTTTGTTTCATTTCACAAGAAATTCCCACATTGTCTCGGTAGCTTGTTGTATCGACCAACATCCAAATCATTCAGTTGTAGGTGATTAAGTATCAGTACCAAATTTGAAGTAGCACGTTTTTCGTCTGTCGAAAACGTGATACCTCTGGTATTGTCATTGGTTGTGTTCAGCTGGTGCACGGATAAACCCTTTACACTCTGATAACCATGGTAACTCTGCACGAATGTATGTAGTCGTTTTTAATGTCTAGATGTGCTGTCGTCATTAATCCCAACTTCGATACTTGAAGAACTGTCATTGTGCTCGTAAATTTAAGTTCATCAACACAGGTTTGTTCTGACTGCTGCTCGGACTTCAACAAATCCTGATGGCAGCCGTGTTGGATGGAATGAAATCCCCACCCTAGGGGTCACTGAACAGCCACTAGGTAGCTGCATAATGTCCAGATGAAGCGATAATTGCGTCGCTAATCGGCGGCAGCTAATTCATCGTCTCCAGTCCAGCTGATTCATCCCCGCCCTCTCAACACCCTTTTCTTCCCCTACAAAACAATTAGGTTCGCTCGAAGTCTAATCACAATCTTGTTTGATACTCCTCAGGGCAGCTGATCGAAACGTGAATGAATTCCCAATCGCTCGGACTGATTTAATGAAAGGCACCTCCAACCGATACACGTATTCCCGGTGCGTGAGCGGCATTCATTTTTCTCCAATTTATGAACTCCTGCGGAGGCTTCTGTCGGGATGAAAGTGAAAATAAAAAAATCACATTTATTTCTGTTTTGTGCAGTAATGGATGGAATGAAATTGTTTGAAACTGTCCAGAATTGTTCCTTACATCCTCATTCTTGTCACACTTATCAAGCTCTATCGATTAATGAGGTTTTCACTTATTGTGCTTAGGTTTACATTATTATATTACTTGTCTCTCTTTACATATAATGAATAGTCTTGGTTCCTATTCAGAGAGTGGGTAGTAATTTCTGAAAAAGGTTAATAATATTGGATATTTAGTCCGTTTTGGGAGACAGTGTTATTATCTGCCATCTCAAACTATGTTTGAAATTGCAGGTTTGACAATTTTCTCGAATAATTCCTAAACCAAACATGTTACAGAAATTTCGATACACACCAAAAGTTGAGGAATTATGCAACAAAGCGACTGGACTCAACGGTCCTAAATGATCTTCTGAAACAAGGGTTTTACAATCCTACTTTTTTACCTCTGCACTTAAAAATCACCTAGCGATCTCATATCTGTTTGACGGCGCCTTCCAGAATGGACCCCAAACGTTCTTAAGAAATGACTAACGATTCAATGTCTCGGCTCCCGGACTATTCGAAAATTCGGATGCCATTCGGAGCGCCTCAGCCTGAGGAAGGTGTGAACCAGCATATCTGTTCCAAATGTCTTAGACGGCTGTCAGTGATGTTGACGGAATCAGTCCCAGTGTAGGGAGCCCTTAGAGCCTTTTCGGCTCTTCAAGTTTAATTCATGTTGTTACCTCTAGTTCATAATCATCATCTATTATTATTTTAAAAATTATCCCGTCCTCTTAGTTGTTTCGTGTTTAAATTTGAGATTCTAATTTATTTTCATTCATTTCTCTCTAGGTTTTTAAATTAAATGCATTACATTTTCCTCTAGTATAACTTACGTGGTAAAATCACATTTTCTCCTTGCTTAGGAAAATAACTCAGTGACTGAACAGTCTGTGGGAATAATTCTTCAGCTAGTCAAGTGGTTGAACGACATATGTTCATTGACGGTCGGTTTTTATTCCGACTCTAGCAGACCGACTGTAGCCGCTCAAATGATAATGTTTTCCAGACAGAACTTAAGATTGGGGAACATCATCAGATCGTTATGGGAAAGTAACAATGGCACACGTTGGTCTATCCTTCGGTGGGATTCTACTGTGAAAACCTTAGCAGATTGCAGGTGTTGAGGAGTTGAGTCAGAAGAAACTCCGTTGATCATGCCGACTTGCTTGGCTATGCTTGTTGGTCTGGCCTCTTTACACCCCTAATTGCTACGTGCCCCTCGATAGACGGGGAAGATAGGTCGCGTCGTGTAGCTATTACTCAGTGGTAACTGACGTCGTGGATTTCTCTCAAAACGTCGGATTCGCTCTAGATTTTGTCCTTCTTCTCAGTTCTGTGTGGTTTATGAGGATTCTTCCCACAGAAAATAACCTTTTACCTCAATCAACTGAGCAGTGTAGTTCCGCTAGTCGTAAATTCCGGTTAAATGTCTCAGGGTGAATGTTGCAAAATTCCACAACTCCATTGACTCCAGCCCAAAGACATATTTCCTTGTAAGAAATACATATATATTAAAAAAAAAAAAAAATTACATTCCTGAATAAATATATCACTGAGGTTTTTATTCTTTTTTTTTTCAATGTTTCAATTCGAGTTTGTCAATGCTTTGAATATCGAGATAATGAACGTTGGAATTTTGAAATGGCAGCAGATTTCGTTCCAAGAACTTCAACACCAATAACATCCTTTCATTTTTATGATTTTTCAAAGTTTCCAGTTGTAGAAACAAGAGGTTTTCAATACTCTTTTAGATTGAGTGGAGATTTACGTGTTACGGGAGGTTGCTAGTGGACGAAGTGTTGTCAGTTAGTTATCTCTCCTTAATCCAAGGTCTGTGAGATGAATTTTCATCATGTTTAAAGAATCATTATGGAAGATACTTCTTTAATTAAAATAATTTTTTAAAAAGTCCCGCTTTTCCTCTTCTTCAAGTTAGAATATTCTATAGAGGAATTCTCAATGCAATACATGATTTAAGACAAATGTATATTGTTTCATGGAACGTTCTTGTTATTTGTATATCAATCTAAAACCCACATCGTCTACTGGGTTGATTGTTATGCGTTAGCTTGTTTCTTACAACATGATACACAGGAGTGCACAATGTGTGATGAGGTATGTAGATGGTTGGCGGTGAAAGCGTATTTCTGTTGTTGCGTGATACATTACTTAGGCTTACAGAATGACAGCGAACCCAGAGACACATATATGAGAGATGAGAGCATTTGTCTGAGATTTTTTTTTCTCCCCAGTGAACGCGAAAGGCACCCGGGCCAGAAAGAGAAACGCTGTATGGGGTTTAAGTTCTCGATGAAATATAACGGGGTTCGGCGTGACGGTTAGAATGTGGTTGGGTAGATTCTTGGGAAGGAATCGCGCCTCCGTACAAAGAAAACGTGGCGAGTTAGAGGGAAACGACAATGGTTTGCTCCCCGCCAAAGGTCTGTTCGCCACTTTACCCCCACTCTGAGCCCAAACAGCAAGTAGTGGAGTAGGCCCTCAACCACACCAACAGCGATCTTTCGATTCAGTAAAGACGAACCGCCTATACCCAACAGGATTCTTTATTTTTCACGCCAACTGCGGCGTACATACTTCCAGTTGAGGTTATATTTGATTTGCTAATTGTATACTGGACCGTATACTATAGTAGCGGAAAACATTGATTTGCACGAAACACCACGTACAAAATTATTGAACAAAAATCATGCCAAGGAAAAAAGTCCAAGTTTCCTGACCAAGTCTACTCTTGGACGATATTAAGCCGCTAATGAATTGCCTGTCAGCAACCGTAATAACATGAGTTCGATAAGCACAAAAAACGGTTGGCAAGGATAGAGCAATAGTGGAAGGGTGTTTTGTAAGTTCGGACCTAGCCTATTTTGCGCGTGTGGCTGTTGTAGCCACTCGGGTGATCCAGACCTGAGCATCTCCATGTATCAAACTTACAGACCGAACATGTACATACCGAATTTCAGCTTCATATGGTTAAAATGGAAGAAATTATTTTCAGGATCGTTTTTCCACCTCAAGCTTTCCGCGAAATACAAATTTCCCGTTGAAGGTTCACCAACTGTCCTAATTTTCCGCTGCTAACAAAGTGCATGTTAGCAACCATAATACGTATATAGCTCTTCCAAGTCAGATTCATAAATTTCCAAACCAATTTCAGAATTTTCCATTTCAATTTCAAACTTTTCCATTTTAATTTCAGAATTTTCCATCTCAATTTCAGAATGAGATCAATATCCGGGTGGGAGAGGTTTCTGAAATTGAAATAGAAAATTCTGGAATTGAAATGGAAAAGTTTGAAATTGAAATGGAAAATTCTGAAATTGATTAGGAAATTTCTGAAATTGATTAGGAAATTTCTGAAATTGGTTTGGAAATTTCTGAAATTGGTTTGGAAATTTCTGAAATTGGTTTGGAAATTTCTGAATCTGACTTGGAAAAGCTATAGTTCGGGAACCGAACTAATTGTTTGCGCCTATGCAGTAGATGTTCTGACCAAGCTTATGATATTATCCAGAACTCCCTTCAAAGCCGACTAGCAGTTTTCCATTTGTTTGGAACATAGATACATACAAACTTTGAATGAAAGGTGGATATATTTACAGACACCAACTTTCATAAATATTTCAGCTCCGTGCAACCAATGAGTCATTAATTTGCTTTTGGAGCCACTCAATTGATCCTGGACCTCTAGCCTCTTTCACGATCAGTCCTAAAGATTAAGATGGAAGACAATTTCTTTTCAAGCATCGAAGCTGATCCCGTACCTTATTATCAGTCCTAAGGTGGTTACATACCAAACTTCACCTTCATACGATTAATAAGGCAGAAAAACGCTTTTGGAGCGAGTTAGCGGATCCCAAGCCTAACCATCTTCAAGTATCAACCTAAAGAGGCTACATAACGACTTTTAGCTTTATACTATGGTAGAAATTAGGTTTTCCAAGTATCACGGTCATCCGTCGTTAGTTAACTGCCTATTAGCAACCATAATAACAAAAGTTCGGTAACCAACAAAATCTTTTCAGAAGGGTGGCGCCGCTTTGGAGGTTCTGATCTCGCTTATGTTGTGCGGGGTAAAGCGCTTATCATTTCAAGACCGCTCCCCTCAAAATCGGTTTTGCAGTTTACTTTGAACATACATGGATAGCTACAAACAAAACAATATACAAATTTTGATTGTGTTATATTCATGGTGCGTTTCGGTAGGGCACGGTTACTGGAGGCAAAGAAAAGATTCAGCTCATGATGTCAGCTTTCATACATCATCAATTGACGTAACTTCTTCAGTTCCTGATGCTAATGTTTATACTAACTCTTACTCTTCGCTATAATACTGTTCATAGTGCACAAAACCATAATTTCTATCATTACTCTTTGGTAGTAATCCAGGCTCATTTATGACATTCCAGGCCTACTTCAGTGATGCGAGGGGGGGGGGGTCGATTATCTCTTAGGGCGCTTCTATAGCGCATAGGAAACTAGCCACGAAACTTGTGTTTTATATGTCTCTCCAGGGCATAAGACCCATAATTCTCTGCTGTACATGGATAAGCAGTCTGATTCACAACGTACGCATTTGAGGAGTTGGAATTATATTGTTTCAGTCCATTCCTCCCTTTTACAGCTCGGAATGTTGAAACCGTAGAAAACAACCAAGGTTTTTTTAACACTTCTTGTTTTCAAGTTCCGGAGTTAATTTTGATTAGTTCTACCTCAATGGATGTTAATTATGAGAATAATTTATGAATATAATGCATGGATCCCTCTTACTTTTTCGGACTTAACCGTGTCGGAATCATTCATTGTCGTGACCTTTTTATTTTGTTTAATCCGATGATAAGTATCCTATCAAATAGGATGTTTAGCACGAGGATGTTTCACTGGATCAAGAGCAAAAGGATGCGAAATGGTTTAGATGGGGCATCAAGGGAGAATCCTATGAACCATGTTTCAAATTACAAACGGAGGCTTACTCCTTTACTTACTGAAGTATACATAAATACAGGGTGACCCACGAGTTGTGGGATTAATTTTCAAGGTATGGTTGAAAAATGAACAAATAGGAGCTTGAAACCCTCGCCAGTGATCAAGTGAAAAATCATCCTAATCTGAGAGTCAAAAGTTATCATAAACGATGGTTTTTAACGAGAAATAAACAAATTTTGGCCATCATTCCGCTAAAATTGAGTCAAATCAAGAAACGGTAGAATCACGTGAATCTCGTTCTCATTGTTCTTTAACGCCGTCATTCATGATGACTAAAATTGAAAAAACGGTCGCAAAATATACAAATGTTGGTCATCATTCCACAAAAATTAGGTCAAATCAAAAAACGGATAGCATCACGTGAATCAGCATTTAAAAAACAATGGAAATTCATGTGCCACACTTTACAGTTCACCATTATTTACTATTTGATAATTTTGGGGTTACGCACCGGTTACGCGCAATAAAAAAACTGGTTGAGGGGTCACATTTTCATGAAATCTTGGGTAGAATCCAAATCTTTAATAAAAATGGGGACTCGTATTTAAAATAAGAAAGTTAGCGTCAATTGCGCATGGTTGCGCAGTTACGCGGAGTGCGCAAATATGATATTTGAGATCCTTGGGAAGAAATTTGAAGATTAAAAAAGTATTTTTTTGTTTACTGCCATTTTGACGATTTTAGGAGGGGGGGGGGGGGGGGACTTGTGGAACACCCCGTATAGTTACGACGTTACAGATATCCAAACACCTTAATCCATCTACTGGATATCTGTAACGTTAATTTCTTCATGCTAATTTCACACAGCTTACCTTCTGAACGTGTAATTAGTATAATTGCTACACAATTTTGTACACCGTCGCAAACTCGAGAGTAGACCATTCCAGATTAGTTCAACAAACATCCTGATAAAGTAGCCATTATAATAATTTTCTGCTCACCATCGGCTTTGATAGTTATCACAATCATAATCATCATAATGAAGCAAACACGGTTGTTTGGAGTCTCTCCGATCCCACCTTTTTTTAGATAACCAGCGCTGTGTTGCGTGCTTCGTACGTCAATCAATGATGATAGAATCAATGCAGAACGTTTAATCACATCAGACGACGACGGCATCCAGTTTTCTATAATTCATTATGTTTTGTCCGGTTGGGCTCCCGCCCATTTACTTCCTTTCTTCCATTAATTAGCTTTCTCTGTTGGTCCGCCGGGACGGGAGAGAGTATCCCAAGGCAGGGCTTTCCGTACCCCCATTTCCTCCTTCAGCTCCTACGCAAAGTAAAACAGAAAGACCACCCTCCGTATAATAACTTTTCGAGGAGGCCATTAGAATATAAAACGTCAATTCCCTTTGTAAAACGGTCAAGTGTTTTTGATGAACGTCCTAAAACGAAGGGTTCCCTTCTTCCAACTTTGAAATGACTGTATGAGTTTCTCAGTTGAACTCCAAGTTGTTTTAAATGGAACGATTCCATCTAGACGAGACAAGGAACATCATTCCAAATCACCCCGAAGAGTAATAAAAATGAACCAGTTCGGAATTCAAAGAAACCAACATAACTATGTAGTTGATGCGAATCATGAATTCAGAATTCTACGCTTGGAAACATTTTGAATGTTGATTTAAGGTATAAAACGCATGAATGTAGGAGAATATCACTTCCGAATCATTATGTGCCAATGAAACATTTTCAAAAAGAACAATACTAAATTAGCATACTCAACATACAAATACGTACATTGAAAAACACTAGAGAAATGTATTCTCATTGAAAAACCAGTTGCTCATAACTCTGCATTCCGTACTGAAGGCACGACGGAAAGCCATTTACAAAACATTAACCTACAAGGAACAATAAAGTAACAGAAAAGCTGTTTCCAAGGGATTCACTATAATATTGTTCAAAACTGGCAAATAAGCTGTATACGTTTCATGAATTCAAGCTGTCCTTAGACTCAGGAGAGTAGGACTTCCTCAAAAATTGTCAATCTCTCTATTCATATAGAACTTGATAGACTGCTAGATTTATCGATACGAGCTCTCTATATCATGTTTTTTTATATAATCAAATTTCATCACCTAACACAAATGAAAACTATGTTAACGCGATATTTTTTTTTTCTATTAGGTTTTGTTGTTCAAGTTTAGAGACTTACACAAACGTACCGAAACAACCCCACGATTATCAATTGTGTGTTGGTTATCAATTGTGTTGGTGCAATCAATAATCTCCAATGATTGCACTTCGAAGTGCGAAAAAAACTTTTTTATGTAAAGACTGTCTCGTGCCAACGTCTTTTGCAACTTTCAGAAGTATGATATTAGTACGTCGAACTTGCGATTTTCTATTCGAGTACTTCTATTCACTTCTTTTTTTTTATATTAGTAGCAAACTGCCCACTAAATTCGCTGTTCAAAACAACGGAATATATCAAGAAAAGATCAACTTTTGATTCTGAAGACTTTGTCCAAAGGTTTGTGTTTTAGTTGTCAAGGAAATGAGGATTTATGAGGAATTTAGTTGCGTGCCACATAATTTGGTATGCCATAACATTTGGTATGTTTTTTCACAACATAACATAATTTCTCGGGTGGCGTAGACACTTTCTGAAACTTTCCTGGAGAAACACAACCTCATTCCGTTAATTCTCAGTTTTACTAAGGGGTTTTGAATGGAAATAATTGCTCTCACTTCCACTCGAAAAAAAAAAAAAGAATTGCCGTTTATTCGTAAATTCGTATGCGGAACATATGTTCCCTGCCTTATTGTCAGAGCTCGAGGAGAACACAATTAAAACGTTGTATCGATGCAATATTTGATTATAATTTTGAATTTAACAGTAGCATAACGGAAGGAGGTCCGTGTTACTTTTAAACTCTGTTCATAGTTATAAAAGTTTTACACAAACCAGACTTGCTTAATGACTTAATGGTATGATATTCGCCCGATTTGGAAATAGCATGCAATGACTGCTCTCAAATATGAAATACAATGTAATATCAAAATATGGTGCACATAGGAATCATTGGTTTGGGTGGTTAGCTGAAAAACAAATGTGGTCTACATAAAAACAAACGTATGTTTATAGAAATTATGAATTGAAATTAAATCCCCACTGTAACCTAGACCCTCTAAAACAGAATTGTGATTTTTTGTGTTGCGTCTTCGGAAGACATTCAAGCTGACATGACCATTCCGTGAGGAATCTGCCCACCCTAACTACGAAACAGGAACTTCTGCGCTATAATTCCTCCGTTTGTAGATTTATAAATGTAATTTAAATTAGTTAACATATTATTTCACGGTTTCCTTTCTTGAGTTTCAGTGATTTAATGAGCAGGTATGTAAATGATCTACCGATGTAAATGGTTTGTTCGATTCTCAAGTGTGTTTACGTCAGAATGGTGATGTAGGCGCTAAATGATCAGGGGGGCTATAATTTACCAACAGAAACACCTCCTGGGGTGCTCTCATTATTTTCGGAAATATGTCTGACATTAAAGACAATTAAGGTACGATACCTCAAAATTTGCGGTTTAGCATAAATTTTAATACGGTTTTAATATCGGAGCATGAGACTGCGAGGGGGCGGTGCAAAAACAGATCAAACCGCTTGTTTCCGTGAAAGCTAAGCAGAAGATTAGCAGTGCAAGCCGTGTTTTAGCTCTGTATGGGATAAAGCGATTGAGGGCCGGGTTTGAGGTACCCTACAATTACCAGCCACTAAATATGCAAAGCGAGATTCATCACCTGCTGGACCCCATCTGTTCATTCGAGATGGGGCCAATAGCCCAAACCGAGGCCGCTCTATTTCTCCAGATTGTTTGGAAGAAAAATTGGACAACGTTTCCAGCCATAATGAGATTTTGTTTCTCGTCAATCAATACGTCAACAGTTGTTTGAAGGTGATACGTAAACAAAACTGACCAAGTTCCAATATCGGAAATCCACCTCACATTTCACTACGTTCATTTCACAATAAAATGCCACGATTCCGTTTCAAATGCGTAACCTAACCACTGGTGATGAAACATCAAGGCGTTTTGGAATTACATAAATTACCGCGATGGCTCCCAAGAATTGCCTCAAACTATGCTTCTCCAGGGAGCCTCGGCACACGATCCCCAGTCAATTGCTGAGCTGTTCGCGTACTTCTCTGTTTCTGTTGTTAAATCCGCCGCTCTTGTCAGATCTGAATTGGACGAGGTCTCCTTGGGGTTCTTGAGGGTCGCTGAGGGGTCCATCTTAGGTATGCTAAATGGTTTCGACTGTTGTATGGAAATGGTCCCAAGTGGTATTCTTCCATTTTTGTTGAGGTTATTCATCAAGCTACTGTTCAGCAGATCTTTGTCATCTGGAGTGTTCCCGGAACTACGGAGGGAATCTTGTCTAACCCCAATTCATAAAAGTGGTGACAAGTCAGACATTAAGCAGTTCCGACCAATCTGTTCACTCTCAAAAATCCCTAAGATTTTTGAAAACTCGCAGTTCACCAGCTATCGCCTCTGTTTTCATCTTTTATTTGAACTCAACAGAATGTATTTTGTAGTGGTCGTTAGACGACATCTAACTTACTTGAGCTCCAACAGTATACTCTCCAGTCATTCGAGAGAGGGCATCAGGTTGACCTGATCGCAACTGACTTTTCAAAAGCGTTTGACCGATTGTCTCATCAAGTCGTTGTGGAGGTATTGAGATCCTTCCTACAAATACTAGATTCCTCAGGAAGAGGTGGACTTTGGCGCTCTGGAGAGGCTGTATAACGTGCGGAGTCCAGAAATGCAGCACTAACTGGCCAATGAGACATACTTCTGTAGAATTGCGACAGGAATGTTGGACTCTCCTTCCTTCCTGGCCAGGGTTGGCTTGGTTCTCCCTCGGCTCAGCTCCCGATCAAGCATCATTTTTCTGGTTCCCTTCTCGCCGACAAACTACCTCTATAACAAGCCTATTTGAAGAACACCTTGGCGTGTAAATTATGTCGTAAATGAATGCTACGAGTTGGACATCTTCTCCCATTCACCGGCGGTAGTATGGAGGAGGTGCGGTGACTTACTTCAGTGAGTGTCTTGTGTAATTAGTTGGACAGACTAAATTGATTGATTTATTTATGCTGACTTAATATTATTTTGCTTACTTCTTTTACACAATTATTCTGTCCCGACTATCTGAACATTTTCTGAATTGGGTGTTGCCCGCATTATAGTAAATAACTAACAACGACTAACGAAATTCAAGTTTGAAGAGATTTTTCTCAAATCGTTCAGGTCGGTATTTGAACTGTTCATGAACGATTCAAACAGCGTTGGCATCAAGCAAAGATGGCCTATTGCTGAAAATTTGCCAGGTGAAAGAGCAAAAAGATGAATGCTTTTTTAATAAAGTTGGAGGAGCGGCATGTACTGACAGCATTTCGGCTTGTTCCTTAGTCTTCGGGCTGTTAAATTTCGTCGTTGTATTACAAACCTAGATATTTTGTGAAGAAGTATTGGTTTATCATAAGATAATTCAATTAATCAATTACTAGATATTAATTTAGAAATGTATGCGAGTCATACAGTAACGAAATATCTGTTTTGATCAAAATTGTAAATAATTTCCGTAAAATGTAAGAGACGGGTAAAATAATAGCATTGTTTTATCCATTCAGATAATTTTGTTTCACGTACAGGAAAATCCTTGAAAAAAAGTGATTAAAACAGAAATATTTAGGGATAACAGCTTGAATTTCAAAATTTGTTCTGGGAAATTTTGGTTGTTGGAGAGTTAACCTGCAATGTAACGTTACAAATGTCTGTGCTGTAACAGTGCTACATATTAAGAGAAAGGACTAGTATAAGATCAAGGGAAATTTACCTCAAGAACATTTTTTATCTGCGCTAAATGATAATCAGTCCATCCACTGGTTTGAAGTACCGGCCGAATGCGTTCCCTCTACCTTCAGCAGGAAGCTGTTGGGTTATAGCCCAACACACACTGATGTGAGGGAATCGGTGAGAAGATTAAAAGTGTCGGCGCCGCATATTCAAAGTTTTTTTTTTCTTCTTACTGTAGAGGCGCGGCGCCACGACAAGCCCCACCACATTACACGATCATTAGGTAAGTAATTGTCGAGAATAGTGAGCCCACCAGCTATTTCCCCACCTCCCGCCTCTTCCTTAGCATCCTTTGAGAATCCTCGTTTCCCTCCCCGGTAGCTCAAATTAAAGTGCCTTATAAATTAGGACGCGTAACGAGGGACAACTCCGCACGGTGTGCTCCTCTCCCTTCGCCACTCCTCAACCCACCAATCCTTTCCCCTCCACGCTCGCTCCATCGCACTCGCACTCACTCAATCCCTTCGTCTCACTCTTCAGTCTCAGTACTTCATTCGCCCTTCCACTTTGGATACTTATGTTAATGATGGGTAGACGGGGTTGTTAGTAATCTAAGATACTCGAGGTACTTTAGGCGTAGTGGCCGTAGCGAGGGTGAGAGGTTACTCGTGTTACTTTAACGCGTGATCCAGAACATGGGGATGCAAATGGGATGATTATTGAAGGGTTTCATGCTATGGATTGAAGACCGGCTCCGTCTAACAATGGTGGCCCTCAAACTGCTTATACTAAAAGTTCCATTTAATGAGGGAACGTATCTTTACTCCAAACACCCGACGTTCAGCTATCAAAAATAAGCAAACTACCATGAGAAAACAAACGTGGTTTTCATTATATTCGGATCTTCATCCGTTAATTCAGATTTTCGAGGTCCGAATTTCAAGAGACTTTAATCGATAAAAGTCGTCACAGTAATTTATCTATCTGTACATAATATTGTATATAACGAGATGTGTCCACTGGGTAGATGTACCGGAAACTATTCGTGACACGTCTGACGGATATAGGTAGTTCCTCTTCCAGCCCCTTGATACAGCTACCTAGAGCATATACAGGGTGTTACATTTCTCGACGGTCACAGGCCAGGAGAACATTCTACGGAAAATTTCTGATCGAAAATGCCTCCGAGCAATTTTTGTTGACACCCTTGGAAATGCGTTTTTTTCAATGTTAAGATTATTCTCGTTTTTTTTTTCTCGACTATACCGCATTAAAATGGCCTCAACTCCGGCGTTATCAAAGTATTTTCAAGTCTAAGGATGCCTTTGGAAGGAGCATTGAATTTTCCATCGATTCAGCTTTTAACAGTAATTTTTTTGAGATAACTAAAGGTTGGAAAATGAGCCTGAATATCAAATTTTGAAAAAAACAATTTTTTTAATGGCTCATTAGTCACACTTAATTTTGATGATACGTTTGAGCGTGTAAGCCTACAAAATGCGCAAAAGCCTCAGCTATTCAATGGCATAATTACTTTTTATTTTTTAGAGGGAACCTTTTTTGAGAAAATTGAGGTTTTATGAGAAAAAAGGTGTTTCAAGAACATTTGGATTTTTTTTAAAATTCGCACAAATTGTTCAAAATATCCCCCCTTCTCGCGGACGCAGAGGGTCGCTCGTCTGCGAATGGAGAATACGGCGGAGAGGTATTGCAGATTTTGAATGTACGCAACGTGAATCGTAAAGAGGCTGAGTTTGAAGGGGGCTAATACGTCGTTGTCGTTTATGATTGCAAAGGCTCATTATTTAAAATAATAAACCAACAATTGGCTAATATCATCTTCCAGCATTATTGGTTAGTTTAGTTGCCGAGAGGTTCGATAATGAAGGAGAAAAGAAGAATTGCACCTTCTCACTGGAGAGAGATCAGAAAAATGGAAAACTCATTTCGCTCGAGTTTGTGCCGGAAAACACCAGCACTTGTTCAAATATTCGAGCTTGGTTCTCAGAGTGAACTTCGATCTCATTATTTTCTTTGGGCGTCTGCAGCTTTGTGATGAAGAACTATTTCAGTTCGCGGTATCACTATTCAGTTGAACCATTTTAATAATCACTTCTCACCACCTAGATGGTCATTTGCTCCGCTGTGCGCAGTTTTCTTCGAAACTTCTACAGTGAAACGGGAAATTCCTCGTGGCATTCTAAAACTCTTCCCAATCTAACTCATTAACTGTTGAATAATGCGTGATTGTTAATGTCAGTGTGAGGTTGGAGGGTCACTTTTAGGTATGTTCGAGAATGGCGATTATTCGTTAAGGATGAATTTCTACGGTTCCAAGTCGATTTTGTGATAAAAATTTCCCAAAATAACTGGAAATAACACATCACATGTATATGTCAGTAGAAACCACTCAGTTTTTAGCTCGTAGTATCTATGCGTTTAAGTCAATCACCCCAGCTAGAAGTTAGGACTAAATATGCTCCAAAAAGAGTCCTTCTGAGAAAGAACGGATTTTTTCATAAATTCTGACATCTTTTTTTGGCCCGTAATGACTTACAGTAGAAAGACATGCAGATTTAGAGTCTACTGACCTTGAAACGTAAAAGAACAACATTTGAGAGGGACTCGACAAAATGTGTAAAATAATTAAATAACATGCAAAAAAATAAAATAAAACTAATGAGTAAATAAAGTTGGGTGTGGTATGTAGATTCCATATTTCGATATCATGATCTATAAATGATTGAAATGTTATCAAAAATTTTAGAAGACGTAGAATATTAGGTTTGAAGGACCGAAATACGAGGCTTGTTCCAGCATACATCAACCACTTCAGATGTATTGGTTTACATGTTTTGCCCGCCGCGCTAAATCTAAAGAAGACAAAATAATTATATCCCGGCTATCCTCCACTTCATATCAAGATCTGACCTTTCGAACCTGAGAAAATGATGCTTGTTGGATTTATATATACCTATTCATTTGGTACGAAGGAGATTTCGTTGCGTCAAAATTAATGGGCCACTATTTACAGCCTAACCCCCACATTCGTTAACAACTTCAATAAAATCTGATACAAACAGTAACAATTAGGTTTCTTACAAGAATTCCATATATATTCTAAATTGACTAACTGGTAAATTCTATAGTTGATATTCCTGGTATTTTAAACTTCATGTACAACTTGATATTGAAAAATACAGTCAACAATTATAGAGAGTTGAAATGTAGCGGATAATTTCATTATTGATAGATATGCATTTTCTTCAGTGTAATTACTAATATACATTATGATAATCAATAAGAGATCAAATTCCTAAAAAAATGAAAATACCGGTATTTGGGAAGAATGTTGAAATTTATTGTCATAACAAAAGAATTGATGGATTAAACGAAAGCAAAAATGTCGCCTAGTGCATTGTTTTACGATGTTTAGTCATTATTGTGGATTTTGTAATCGAGTTTTCTTCTCGCATATCGCAGAGAAATATGTCTGATTAATAAGAAACATTTAATGTTACCAACTTGTTATTAATTTCTGGTCATATTTACATGTACTCCTCCCACTAGAGTTATTACTGCTACTTTTTACGACTTACATCTCCAAGTTCAAACCTGTCAAAAGACGTCTCGAATCAAATATTCATCGATTTTGTGAGTAAAGTAAGCAATTTTACCAAGCGCGACTCTGCCTGTTAGTTGGGAGTTACTGAAGACCCCACGGTTCCGTTTCACTTCTTCGTCGTTTTTCTTCCTTTGCATCGTTGACAAGAGCTCGTGAATGTCACGAGGAGCCTTCATGTACCTGGCGCCTTTGAGGGCTGAATTAGCCCCTGAATAGCTAGTGGAAATCGGATGGCTTAAAGGATTGTAGTCGCGTACACCCTGGCGGCAGCAAGTTCCTACTCCATCCCCCTACACCTCTCCATGTATAATGCAAGTGCAACGGACGGGCAACAATGCAAACACAAACCAGAAACGCCCAGTTTTCCTCCCCTCCGACTCCAAACTCCCGACCCCTTTCAAAATTACCTTCCCACAATACACATAATTAGTCTAATCTCGTATCGCATGCTCTCGCTCCATAATCCCATCATTTCGTTACCACCTCCCACTTGATGAAGCCTTGTTAAAACATAATCCAATCCGCTTCACCGAAATTCCTCACGCATATTCCTAGTGAGCGCGTCTATCATGGAACACAACGCCCTCGGATTTCTCTCCACAATTCGAATGAGCGCCTCTCCAGCCTCATGAAAATGGTCTCCTTTGGAAAAGGTCACTGAACTGTCACGTTATACTGTTGAATTGTTTGGTAACTTCAACATTATCTAAACAAAAATCACTGACAACCAATAGAGGGCATCTACCCTACGAACAATCACAGCATCGATCATTAGTTCCCGTCTGTCTAAAAAGGTGGATGAATATACATCTATCTAAGACAGACGAGGATGGAATTCCGTGCATTGTTAAGGGTAATCGGAGCTACAACAGTCCTCTAAATTTATTGATATCGCATTTTAGCAAAGTGCGTTTGTGGCTACCTCATCTTGAATTCGCCATATGGTAGCCTGAGCGTTATTTTTCTTTCTCCTCTCTGTGAGCAATCATTCCCCTAATTGATTCCACTTTCGTTCATTTCAATTAAGAAGCATGTCAAGAACAAGCGGTTACATTACAAACACAGTCATGTGATCCTCCATAATAGAGAAATATTCAACCTTGTGGAAATAATTTTCAGCATTTTTTAACATTAAAACACCGTTTTCTCTCCTTATTCGGCCAATTTTTTTGGTACAACAAGAGAAAAGGAAAATTTTTCCATTTTTTTTTCGTCAAAAGAAACGCAGAGAGTTGGAAATTTCATTTTTAAAATTCCACTAAATTTTATTGAAAAATGTTGAAAGGTCCTAAAATATCCTGTAGTTACCACTTTTGAAAATCAGTGTAAACGTAATGTTCATGCAAATTTAACGCTACTTTTTATATTATTCTAAAAATGATGTTTTCGGAAAACGTTCTGTCAGAAACTATTTCTTCTAAATTAGTTGTAAGGGTTCAGAAATGAGGGTATTTCTTTGGAACACCCTGTATAGTATTCGAAGTTTGTATCACAGCTAAACAACAAAGATAAATGATTTGACATGTGTACATTTTATCCACATCTTATACCTACTTGATTCGATCTAGTATTCAATGGTGAAGAAACGACGCTGATGCTGTTGGAACGGTCAAGAGTAGTTGTATAGTCAAAGGATTAGAATCTCTTATTGACTGTTCTTGAACTAGCAGCAGTTATACCAGATGATCCCCATAGAAAGCCATTGTTGAACGAAACAACAAAAGGGTATCGAGGTTAAGGCCGTCCTAGGCCCGGGTGTTAGTTGGGAATCAACCCTGATGCAAACGGGTAGGTATGAAGAGTCGTATAAATGGCGTTGGTTTGATGGGATGTGGACTAAAAACCTCAGGCCATGAATAGGTGAGGGGGCTCGTGATTCATGAGCGGGTCCTCTGCGGTGTTCAGCCGCCCTTAATCCTAGATATTCTACGTTTTTCCTCCTATAATTTGAATCTTCTTCCCTCTCTCTCTAGCGATGTCGCTAGGACGATCCCCTAAACCGCCTCTCATCGCTAATCCCGGGAAAAAACGGCTCAATCCCATACAATTAACTTCATTTCCAGACGGCGTGGCAGTGCAACTGGATGGGGATTATTATATGTTTCGCGAGGAACCATGTTGGCCGTCCCTCGGCCTATGCAAATCAACCGTCGTTTCCTGCTGTTTGCACTCCCGTTTTTATTGCTCAAGTTTAGACACATTTAATATAATAACCGGAATCCAGGCTTATCCCGGTCCCTTGAGGTCGTTTCGTGTTCTAATAAAATACGAGGCGGAATCCCGTTCACAATTCAGTTCAACGAATATTACATCCGTTATTTTTGATTCGTCGATTTTTAGGCGTAAAAGGTTGCTTTAATGATATCAAGGCATTAAAAACAAGGTGTTGACTATTAAAATTAGGTAAATCTGTTTGTGATAGGCGTAGATGGTAAAACTAGTGTATTTTCAGCTACATTGCATTAAATCATCAAAAGAACTGTTGAAGCTTTTAAAACATTTGTTTTCTATTTGAATTGTATAGCTACTAATGCAGTTTCGAAGCTTGCGTGATTATGAGTTGAGACACCAGTGGAATCTAGTAGTTTCCATAAGCAATCACGGATTTGAGTTTGTTTTGTGGATGGAAACATTGAAGGGGCTTCTTTGTTGGATCTCACAGGTTTTGAAGGAAAAGATTCGAAATGTGAAAAGTACTTGTAAAACCAGCAACAATACCCAATTTAAAAATCATTTTAACAAGTCTGAAAAATGTTTGAACAGTTTTGATTTCTTCCCCCTCAGATTGTATTTGTAAACACAAACATATGTCCAATGAAACCAAGAATTTTGGTTGTTGGGTTAACACGAAGTGAGCTCAACAATACCTAAGAATACAAGTAAAATAAAAAAAAATATACTCTTATTTAGGATTGGATTAAATTAAGAATCACCGAACTATTCTGAAACAAAAATATGATCGGCTGGTATGCTCATTGCAAATCGATAGAACCGGATTCCCTTCCCTGAAAAAAGAGACTTGATTGTGAATGACATCTCCTTTGTTTCCATGAAGAACAAACGAGTTCTTTCTATCCGTACATTTGATATTACAATTTTATCAGTCCTTCAAACAAATAACCTTCTGTGATCTGGGGTTCAAGTTGATGAGGGTTCCTTTGGTCACACTTGACGAGAACAGCGCTCGGGGTTGTCGAATGCGGGAATCGGAAGCTCGAAGCAGGTTCGGTTAACGATAAAATATTAACTGGCTAATCGCATCATGGGATTACGAGACGCCACTCTCGTCCCAAGGGGAACTACTATTCAATACAACAGCGAATTTCCTTTGTTCTTCGTAATAGAAGAGATTTATCGACACGGAATATAGTCACGTAATATCGACGGAACCTTGTAAGCCCCAAAACTGTTCCTTGGGGGCGGGTACCCTTTCACGACCCCTCCCTTCCGGCACATTTCATCGCGTCGTTTCAACTTTTAATGGATCGGGTTCTTCTTTCAATTGCCCGCCGCGCTGGGATGTTGATGATGAATGCCGTCTGGACGGCGAGGCTTTATTTCGCGATACTAAGCAGCTGCCTGGGTCCCAGCGGCCACGCACGTCTTTTCCAGGTTTTGCTCAATAATGTCGGCCCCAGCTGATCATCCAAGTGCCAAATCATTGATAAAGCTCTATCGTTGCTGATCTACTCCTTATCTTCCTACTCTGTTTTAAGAAGGTAGCAATAGCAACTGAGTGAATAGAGAGTGCTATTGGCGAATTCAATGTTCGTCTTTTACCATCATTCACTGATTGACTCTGTTTATTTTATGAAACTGGTTATCGTTCATAGAGGATGAAAGGGTGTAGGTGATTGTTTTTTGTCTTTCATTTACCTAGTTGTTCCAGTAGATGTACTACAAGATCCTACTTCTTTAGAGCTAAATTTAACTACTTATTGGAAACTGCAAGTTGAGTCCAAAACGTTCTGAAAAGTAATGCATGCATTACAGGACCTCCCTGTGTTGGTTCAAACACGTAAATGAGGATTAATTGGCACATCCTGTATTCACTAGCTCAAACTCAGGCACGTGAATTACTATTTGATGTGATTAACCCAATCATGAGATGAAATACAATACCTAGAATTAGAAATAATATGAATTCATTGATCTCGAAACCTGCACTAATAGTAATACTCATTTACCGCTCTGCATGAGTGAATCGGCTACTATTCCATCCACCCCTGCTTCCGAAAACCCCTCCTCCACATTTCAGCACACCTAGACATTCCCTACACCTTGACATTTCCTCAACTAGATTAAAGTCGGAGTCGAACAAAAATGAATAATTCCATTAAATAAAAATACAACCTAATATAACGAATGATAATGATTTAATATAACGAAGTTATAACGATTTATTACTATTACTCCTTCACCCCGATCCGATTCCATTCGGAAATACGTACCGAAACTTGAAAAAAGCAAAATAATCGGCTGTTTGCACAGCACTCGAATGGATTGTCCTCTACCCCCCCCCCCCCCCATCCCCCCTGTCGATAGAATATTCAAAATTTTAGTACCAAGTGGGCTAAAATTAAGTTCGAAAAAAAATCAGTAGAATCAGATGAAAATAGTGAAGATATAACGATTTATCAATGTTGCCCTCTCCATAAACCCACTTTCAGAATGAAAATTGTAGGTTCTGAGGCATGTTTATGAGGGAATGCTGGACTGAAACCCTGGAACAAAAAAGGATGAGATGAAACCGTGTGAAATTCCCACACGGTGATTTTGGAAAATTCGCTCTTATGATCACCTGCACGATAGGAACTTTTACCTCTTACCCTGATTAGTTTGATTACACCAAGGTTTGCGTCGTCGCTATTTATCACAGACGAGCCAGTTTACATCGAGTTGATAAGTATAGGGTTATAACATGGATGAAAGGTACCTCGCACATCATTATCAAACAAAAGTTCAGTAGAAGTTTTGTAATATTTATCTATTTTTTCCTCTTATATATCCATAATTGGGTATCTACTCATATAAATGTATCCAAACATAAACAATAAAAGATCCATAGACTCTCAAGTCAGTATCTTTGGTGAACAAGAAATAAATCATCCAAAAACCCTCACAGCCGATAGGATAGCAGATCCTCTTTAGCTCACGACTATTACTCAAAAGCCTGTATGACTATAAATTTCACAGCCGCTGAAAGGTTAAATTTCAAATTTAAAAACAGACTAAACGTAGGATAATTTATTCAAGCCATGAAGTTTTCCCAAAATAGAGAATTTTTATTTCCGTCGTAACATCTAAATGAAAATACCGATCCGAATAACTGAAAGTGAAGCTTTCTTGTAAATGTTCATCTTGATTCATCAAACCATTCAAACGAACGAGGGATAATATCAAGATGTCAATGTCACCACCCTTCGATTCCAACCAAATTTGAGTTTAATACCCATTTTTTGTCTGTAATAGTTGGACGTCGTGGGTTTGTTCGTCAACTAATCATGAGTAAAAAATAATATATAAGACACTACCTAATAAATCGCCAATAGTTTTCAACATTATGATCAGCATTAACATTGTCCCATTTTAGTAACGGATCTCCAGTTTTATCGAAAAGATGGTAAAACTTATATTAGTTAGTGAAGATGTGGCTTTTAAAGAGCGAAAGAAAAATTAAAAGCAGTCGAGTAGCTTTCGAGCCAAATTTTAACAAACTAAGTGACAAAAATTCTAATCTTTCCACTTTATAATAGTGGTTCAGATATAGATGACCAGTTAGTTTTATTAAGTAATACTGTGATTTTGGATCCTTCTATTTTTTCTCTAATTGTAAATTTCCTAGTGGGTCTAAGTGCAACGATGAAAAATTATTTAATATACAAAAACTAGATACTAGATATCACCATTCCTGATATTATTTTATCGGACTTTAGTCGCATACATTCATATTTTCTGATTTTTCACAAATAAATATGCAGGTTCTGAACTAATTTTCCATGCATTAGACTAGGATACAAAAGAGGTTAGAAGGTTAGTTGTTGGGTAGAGGGACCTACATCTCCAAGTGATGGCGTTATTGACTTAGGCCTCATGTTACCAGATATGGTAAGCTTTCAGCGCTATCATACCTTAACCAAGGGTATTATTACTTACTGAGTATTATAACATTCGATGATTATCAAAACCGCTGTGTAACGTAGAACGGTTCGTGAACTTTATCGATCCACTGACGTAGTAGTTTAATCCGAATTCGCTTGAAGCACCTCGTAAATGAAGCTTGAACCCCTCAAACGACTTTCAGGGCTAGTGATTGATCGACATTAATCCTTAAATGGTAATGAGGGTTCTAGCAAAGATCTGCCCACGGAACTCGTCACATATACTCCAACGAGCGGATGCAGGCTAATCGACGCATTTCCATAATGCAGAATTAACTACAGATGTTAATATCTGAGGCAGTGGAGCTTCAAGTTGTCCACAGAATAATTGCCTCCGTAACTAAGCCGCGGATATCGCTGGCGATCAATGACATGTAAATGCAATCCCGCGCAACACGGACTCGTGTTGTGGACTAGATAGCCTTTATGTAATAATCATATGATTCGCAGCTTGCCACTAGAGTGGTAAATTGTGTAACTCCATGAAATCAGTGGTATGAACTCAATAATATTGGATCCAACACACCATTAACTATGTTTTTAATTCGCCGAACAGATTTTAATGTAGGTACGCTACCCGAATTCCTAACCAATGTAAAAATCAACTCGGATGGCATGTAATGCATACTGTTTCCGAATCAACTATGATTGAGAAAACCTTAGATAAAACATAGATTCAAAAGGCAAAGGCCTTTTCTGTATCAACAGGGCCGCTTTAGGCCACTGGACGATGAATAGGTTCAAGAGGAGGTTAAGAACAAATAATCTAAACACTTGACCGACATCTAAAGAGACGAAAACACTTTTTTTCTGATGGAATTTAGAAATTTTAAATCGTAGAAATGGGTAAACGGACGAATTTGCTTTCAGAAACAAATAAATAGGTAGTTACTGATTCCACTAATCTTGAACAGGTCCAATAATCCACATAATTCATTGATGGTCTTATATTTGCTGGCAGCTTCCTTTTTCACAATGCAAAACAGAACAATTTCCATTCGCTTCCCAATTTTAATGTAAACATTCCTTTGTTTACAGGTATGTGATTGGCAGCCTAATTTGTGCATTCCCTTGCTTGCGGAACGTTTTGGGGTCTTGTAATGTGACCGCAATAGTGTGTAATGTCCTCAACAAGGTAATGTGAAAAATTGATATATATACCTGGGCTGTACATCTATGTTAATAAGTAAGATCGTGTACGTCGTCAGTTTTTGGGGAGGTTGTTAGTTCAGAATTACTCTGAAACAAAAACTGTTTCTACAATGTTGTGAAAACATCCATATCCAGAGAAAATTGTAACTGGTTTGAACTGCAGCTTGTCACGTTCAGAATGAAGTCATGTTGTCATGGACTATACTATGGAATTATACAGCGTAATGAATGCGATGTTTGGTACAGAAACCGAACAAATCCAAAACTCAACTTTAATACCGAAAAAATTATGTTTCCCCGAGTACTATGAACCCTTGTCAAAAATATGTTTTTTCAACATCAGAAGCTCGTCAGGGAGAGGGATTCATCGACGTGAAATATTAGTATTCAAACAATCCACCACCCGGTCGGTCGGTTACTTTCGTTCTGGTGAAAACGTTGCCTTATTGAACGGCTCTTTGGGAGTTATTCACCATTCGTCGTTTGAATGGAGTTTCTTAACGACATGATGAATTAGCTGAGATGAATACGAATTCTCGTTTAAGAGGAATGGTAGAGGGTGAGAGAGAAAGAGAGAAAGAAAACATGGGGTAGCTAGAGGTTGCGCATTTGCATAGTATGTCAGAACACAACGAAGAAGATATAAAAAGTTGTTGATCCTGCTCACTCCACGTTGTAGCACCACCGAGTACACATCAGTAACCTGTTGGTACCATCGATCATGTACAAACAACATTCTATTCAGGTGTATGTTCTTAGCCATAAAGTAGGGCAGCTTTTAATCATTAATAATTAAATTCACACAGATCTCATTTCTACATCTGTCTTATCAGTTTACGAACTGTGTTACGGTATACCCATGCTTAAACAGGCTCTGGCAAGATCCATGTTCGGTAATTTAGTATTGCCGACTCAGAGATAACATGGAAAATACTGAAGGGGCAATTCGATTTCTATAAATAATATAAATTGTTCCTCAATTTTGACGTTTTCCACTACATGGTTTGTGACGAGCAGTTGCATTACATTATTTGCTTCCCGAGGGGCCCAGAAATCCCCTCCTAGGTCTCGATTACGGATATACTTTCTGATATATCTCTTATCATCAATCAATGGTACGAAATAGTTGAGTCAGGAAACTTCATTCCTGGATTCATGAGTTCACAAATCTAGGAGATTCAGAGTGCAGTGATTCGACTTGATCATGAATCATTAATAAATTACTGATACCAATATATCACTCAATCACTTCCTAGTTTACCTTGGGGAAGACAATGATGAAAAACTCTCAAGTAATAACTGTTGTTGAAGGCTGTTACACTTAACCGCTAGATCAAACTTTTCCCACTTGAAAGTTATTTTCTCAGTCATTAAAAGTTATTTTCTTTTCTCTTAACTTTTTCGGGTGGAATCCTACATTTTACAATGTATATAGAAACATGAAACTTTGGGGCACTTAATTGGGCTAATTTATTTTTATCTGACGGAAAGGGTGATGTCACTGTCCATAACAAGCAACTCAATTATGGTACTTGCTTCTATTTATATTACCGTGACTTATATTACAAACTGTCTCCCATTGAGCGATAAATTCCCCATGCTCTACCCGGTTTCTTTCTGGATAAAATATGCTTTGTAGTCAATGAATGTTACTCCTAGTGAAAAAATAGTCTATCTTACCGAAGTATTGGTTGAAATGTAACTGAATGAATCATGCTGAATGAATCATTTCAATTTGATCCATTAGTTTCAACAGATATAGAACCGAGGCGAACATCGCGAATGAGAGATGGTGTTAACCCCAATCACTTCACTAAACCGCGTTCACTTCACGTCATCTTTCGTTTTTATAGTTACAAAAGCTGTAGGTATTAATTGTTTTTTATTTTATTTACATTTCGGGAATCAGGATTGATGACACCTACTCAATCTAGTACAACTTGGAGGAACTAAATTGTATAGAGGGGTGAGTTGATAGCTGTTTCTACTTGAGACTTCACCCGAATCTTTACACGAAAATTGTAGTTGGAAGCTTATATGTACAGGTGATTCCAAATCCTCGGTACTTAGCATTTGGAGAACTAGACCTTGATAATATATGTTTGTAGATTGTGTTGTAGAAGTGATAATAAATGAACAAGAGTTGGGAAAGCGATTGAAAACGTATGATGAAATAAAAATTTTCTAAATTTCCTACTTATGGACGGGCTCACGTTATTCAACATTCGTTTGATAATGGTTTGAACAAATCTGGTTTAAATGAGAATGACTGATACTTAATTTTTAATTCTTCGAAAAAAAAAAATAATAATAATAAGAAGATGCGTGATGGCTGATTCGTGGTCTAGGGTATAGCGTAGACTCCTTAACAAGGGTTGGACAATTGAATGAAGTGGAGTTATAAGTTTTATAGGACTTATATTTTGGGGGGCTCTATGTTCTGAATGTGGTTTCCACAGTCTAAACTCGTTTTGATGAGATTCTTAGAGCATGTGATTAGGCCGAGGATGGCCCCCCATGAATTTTATCACTCAAAAACTACAATCAACCTCAATTTTCTCATGGCCTATTTGTGGGATCTCGTCAAGCTCGGATGTAAGGGGAGATAATACAATTTGATTGCCATATACATGTTTCATCACATTGAATTAGAAAATGATAAAATCATATAATTTTCCAACTCCTAACTAATTCTAATTATAACTTAGTCTAATTAAAACTAATCAGTTATAACGTTTTACGCTCCATCTTAATTTAATATTTCCCTCAATCATGAGAATTCGCAATGGATTCTTCCAAAATAGGTTAAAATACTGTAATGATCTATACATTGATATTATGGATGCTACAAAGTTATGTGCGAATCCAATAAATAAACAACAAAAATACATACAAACAATAAAGATACCAAATATATTAAAAACCCAGTTTTCCTTAATAATACTTTAGCTTCGCTTGTATTAAGTCATACCACACCATTATGTTTCACATATTGTATGAGAAAAACAGACTGGAAACATTCCACGCACCACACCATACAGTACGTTCTAGCAGAGAAACTCAAAGGCTATTCCTATCGAAAACTTTCTAACCCTGGAAAATTGTTCCGGGGACGGAGGTAACATAAAGGAAATAGTGAAAATCGATGGTATTCATTTATCTTGATTGGGAAATCTGAACAGTCGGAGCAAGTTAGCGGTTGCGCTTCTCTTCCTCCTCGGCTGTAGCTCGCGACCCGTTTCTTGTGGCGAACCCTCTGCCGCACCACCTCTCCACCACCTACCGCCACCGGTCATTATATTGCAAGAGGTCGATATCTTTGGCTTGGTTGCACCCTGATAATTAACCCTAGGATTACTTGATTTGAGTGCTGAACTCTAGGCCCTCGTCGGTTCGTGACGCATTTGATTAATGTACAAACATCGTGAGGCGCATTAGTGTTTTTGCCCGGTAGCACAATATTTCGGGCAGAACGAGGTTTTGCTACCCCCCTCCTACCATCAACCTTCGCTAATTCTTCCTCTCACTTAAAACTGTACAATACTGAGACTCTTTGACTTTTATTAAATACCCACCAACGAATATGAGGTTCCAGGAAAATTTCAATTTCATTCCGACTTGAATATTGAGTTCATTCCTCACAAAAAAATAAATGAATTAAAATATAAATAACGAAGAAGTACATGAAGGGACGTAAATTCCTCGAGAGGAAGCTATGAAATCCCGTTTGAATGAAGAAAACAGAACATTGCGAAAACGTACGATGTTGAATATTCAAAATTTTCAAGTTATTATTTGTTACTGACAATGACCCAACCGTCAAAATAGATATCACTTTGTAACTTTTTATTTATGGAAAACCGAGAAAGTTCCCATCAACTATCGTTTTCTCCGTTAATGATTAAGTTTGTTGTTGTGTACTTAATAATGATGAATTCATTTTCGTTCAAGTTTTTTAAAATCTGAATGCCCAAATTTAAAAAAATTTTCCAAATTAAAGGTACAAGCGTTCGAGACGAAAGGAATTTTTATTCGAGATGGGCCATAAAGAGATTCGCATAAGATGGCTGTACCTTTTTGTGGAAGGAAAATCTGGTTTTCAAATTTTAATACGTTTTTGGTCGATAAAAACTTTGGGAACTTGGTTACAAACGAACTTGAAGGTTTCAGTGTCTGTAAATAATGTCTGTTTGCTGCCAAGCCCTCGTCGTGGGGGATTTCTGTGTATAGTTAGCATAATATGCTCTGCTATTAATATAATATAATCTGCTAGGACACATTATGTCCGCTGATCCTGGATAGGTAGGAGTTGCGGTTTTTGAGAATGGTAAGAAAATGATTAGTGATTTGTGTGTAATGACAAGGGGTTGCAGAGTATGATCAACATATCCTTTCAGTGATGCAAACAAACATTTCCACAATAGGGCGTTCAAGATGGAAGTACTCCTCATGAATCTTTGGGAGAATGTAGAACTCTGAGCACCTAGGAGTGCTATTAACTAATGGCTTGAAGATCTGACACACAGAGCTCTTCAGTATCTTTGTTTCAATTGACGTAACCTCATTTCTTTCAAGAATATTCGCTTTCAAGTTGCGTGTAGAAACGTGTGTCATATAGTTGTCGGTTGGCTTTGTTTCGGGAGTCTACTGTGTTCATCATTAAGACCGTTGATGCTTCGCTGACCATTTCAGTGAAGTAAGGTCAAAAATGGGAAAAAAACTTTGATAGGCAGAAAAGGAGCGGACTGAAGAAAAATTGTAATACATTAATTTATTTATTTATAATCGCCGGACATGAATACTGGCTTTATGACAATGTAAGGTGGGCCCGCAGAGCAGATTTATCTAACATAGAAATAATAAACTCTTCTTTAAGAAGTTTCGGAATTTTTTCGTAGCCAACTCTATAATATTAGAAGCACTAGAAATGTATAAAAAGGTAACAAAAAATAAACTTTTCTCCAACCCTAAATCGAAATATCCATCACTTTTAATTTTGTCTTACTAATATATATTATTTCTAAACTGAATAAATGATGATTACTCTTGAATTTTCCTTGTAACCAAGACAGCAGCAGACCTGCGACAGAATACAAATAGCATTAATATGTTCAGTCCCTTGGCGAAAATGAATAGAAATTTAGTTGGTAAACTACTACTACTAAAAATTTAGTACGATTAGCATCCTACGATTCATGGCAAAACAAGAAAGGCTAAATACTTTAGTTCAATCCAAATTGCATTCAGAATTTCAAACGCTGCCGATTTTGATCCCAATTATGAGTTCTCGAAACAGGTGCAATGAAGTGTTGAAATCTAACCGTAATGTACACCTGTAAATGGTGGGATCACAATATCTGTGTCAACAGGGACTTTGTATATACACTCCTTCGGAGCTTAAATCCGGAGCGACACAGCTCCGTAAGTTGAAGTGCCTGACAGAGCACTTAGCCGACAAAGGTAGCTACCTAAGTTGTTGCTCAAAGCCCACCCGAAGTTGTTGAAACAGTTCCCGACCGTTGGTTCAGGGACTTATTCAACCCCTGAGCCCCTTCTCCTGTTGCATTTCCTGTCGCCACTTCAAAATAGCCATAACTCTCATTTTAATCTATCGTCGAGCAAAGGTGAAGTAAGTAGACCGCTCAAGTGTTACGCAAACGATGTTGGCTTTTGCAGGTGTACACATTTTCAATGATCTTGCCTTTTTTCTTTAAAAATCTACAGTATTACATAACATTTATTAAAAATTAAATGGCTAGTGATTGCATGAATTGTACGGAAGAAACTATGAAACAAAAAATGAACATAAAACCACGTTTAATGTGCCCTTATCAATGGATTTTGGATATTTTAAAAACGTGTTTTGATTTTGAATTCTTAGCACATTTCTTTAGAATAAATAATGCTTTCTCCGAAACAGATATTTTATTTGGTTATTAGAGCAGAAAAAGAAAGTTCGTGTATCTGTGAATTGGCGTCGATGTGTTTGATATCTATGTAAAAAGAAGAAACAAAGTACAAAGCTAATTTTCTCGGTTGTGTGTTATAAACATATACATTATGAAATAAGCTTATTTACTAGTTGAGAGAGTATAAGAATAGGGAATTTAATTTGTTTCTAATGTAGATCGTACATGACTTTGGAGCTACAAAGGCTATTAAGTACTGATTAGTAGATTATACATAGTTAATTGATTATTACGCTATCTTTTTGTTGTTACCAGAAGTGATAGAATTTACAATATTGTAAGTTTTGCATTGTTATCTATGATTCATTGCTGTTGCGTGGAATTGTTGGATTTGTAGGGATGACTTCCCAGTGAGGACATCGAACATTTCGGAAATAGTAGGGTCAACGAGAAACCGTGTTCTGCCACTCAACTTTATTTAGGTTCCACTACAAACACAGTTTTTCGTTACATCTAGGTTAAACTGTGAACTCTTGAAGGTTGAATTCGACCCCGTTCCATGTAAACGCGTGTTGGAGATAACCCCGCTTTGCTCTCTGTCGAAAGTAATTTGAAGTAATCAACTCTAATCGACGCGCGTAGGGCAGCTGGTTTTTTAAATTTAATCAGTGAAGCTCAACTGAATTGATCAGAGCAAACCCAACGTTACGTTATAAAAAGAGACGTGAAAAAAGTGTCCATGAAGTGGCTCGCATCGCATGTTGGAATATTCTGCAGCGGAACATGTCCGATACTTTTGCAATCCAATTTGTTGACTTGGATTTCTTTCTAATTTGATAAATGAACTCCATTTCTTTATAATTTGGATAACATAGTTGGAATTTCCAGAGAAGTGCCAACTTACTCAAGCTTAGCCTAAAAAACATGTTTTGTTCACATACAAAAAATGTAATTTTGTAAAAATGTATCCACTTGTAAAGTAAGGAACCTTTCATTAAAGCAACAAAACTGAAAATTTTGATCTCTTCTCTCTTTAATAATAATAAATAATTGATGAACACTAGAACGGACCTGATTGGGAGGCTATAAAATACTTTTCCAATAAAAAAATGATGTTGTAAAGGAAAAATAGGGATATTTCTTCCCTTGGTTTTCATATACTGAACGAATGAAAATAAATGTTTGACTTCACATATTGAAAACAGAGGTAATTGATATTCTAAGGGAGAGGGGATACTTTCAAAGTAAGCAGTGCCCTATAATTTACTCCTGGGTTCTACAATTATTGAAGTCTAGAGGGACACGCAATTCTTTCGAAATTCACAACCTTGTTTTATGAACATTTCAATATTTTGCTGTCATGAATTTGATGTAGATCTTGAATATCTGGTCAGACAGATGATAATCTATTAATCGTTCTACTAGAAATAAGTAGGTTTATGAACCAATGAGGTGTTCGACAAAATTCTTCAGGTGTCTTACGGCCAATTCACGCTGTTGGCACACTGTTCGCAAGCAAACAGTTTGAACGCTGCCCTTCGACGAAAGCTTGTCAACCCCAAAAAGGAAAGTACATTCTGATGGACATGGTTAGTTGCCCTTTCTCGATTTTCGAAAATGCTACTCTTGGATGTAAACCCGAAACTAAATGAAGGTTTTTACATCCTAACAGTGAGACAGTAGTTTCAACACAGATTCCGATCTATTTGTCCAACTAATCCATACATTACTAAGAGGATTGATGGAGGATATTTTTCATTTTCGAGATGCGAGCGTGGCGAGAATCCAGACCACCAAACCAGGCAGAACACTGACCTACGTACAAGCAGTTACCTCTGACTAACGAAAAAAAATTAGTGCTGCCGCTAGAACTCATAACCTATAAAGTATAGGCTATACTGCCCACCTAACTTGATAGACGTTTTCTCGACGAATGCTGGATGGACATAAGCGCTGTAAAAATGGCAGTCCGGAAGATGTAGGGAAGAACGATTAGTAGAATGAGAACCGTACCAGTAAAGTGAACTGGTTTAATAATAAAGTAGCTGCACAGCCCATCTTTCTGTAGGGGGGGTTCTTTCTCCGAGTGATTGCTTCTTCCTCGGCCAAGTTATTTCCTTACAGCAACTTCCTAGTTCTACTTTTCCAACTTTGTCCAATCGGAGCGATCATATCTTGCCATTTATTGGAAATTTCTGGTTAGGGAGTACTTTTAAAAAAGCTTGTTTGAACGTAATTAGAAACTTGGGAAATAAATTGGAATGGTAATGGTGCTGGGGGAATGTTGATGGTACAATTTTACTTTTCTTATTTGTATATTTTCTTTAAATCAAACTATGGAAAATAATTTGTTTGGACTGGTTTGGTTTGGATATGGATTGTTATACATGGTTTTGCCCTGAATGAACTTTTGCATTATTACTGGAGGAATGTAGTGAAATAGGTACTTGGTTTGAACACAGCACATTAGCGACTCTCTCTCTCTCTCAGGATTTTTAGCAAAAGTGCCTTTACGATTGAAAACTGATTTAATTTTGCTACTTTTGTTCTTTGCGTATTCTCTCAGACACTCGTCGGTAATGTCCACGGACGGACGTTTGAAAACTTTGAAGAAGGATTGGATTATCCTACCTTGTGTTCAGCCGAGCTCCAAGATTTCAGGTGATCACAAGTTCATTTATGTTTCAAAAGCCGATAATTTGAGCACCCCATTGTTCGGGTGCAACGCAGACCCCGTTTTAGAATGACATAAATCAATTTACGAACGGTTGTATTTTTCAGTGTCATATGCGTCTCACAGTCGGTGAGGTAACTCTTTAACCCCCTCCCCTCTCAATGATGCTGTCACTGCCCAACATGCCACCCTTGCTTTACCCCTTATCCTTACCTTATATTTTAGAATCGATTAACTGCTTTAGAATGCTCTAAAATAGATTTCAACGTTTGAGTGTTGAAACTTGATCAATACCACATTTTTTCAAAGAAACTTGGGTTCAAGTGGAATAAAATTAGCGTGGATTCAAACAGGTAGTTTTTTCATAGGTATAATTTCTTGTTTTCATGAAATTTCATTGTTTATGATTGGTATCTTCAATAGTTATCGCTTTTGAGGAGATTACAAAATTGAAAGTAACATGTTGGAGGAACAACAAATGTCTGTTGTAAACAAGTTGGGTAACGGTGCCGGATTTGTTGTTATACAGGTTTCCCGTTCCTTTTGCCCCCTTTTATAAACCGAGGTCAAATTTTTAGTTTGATTTGCGGTGAATTGGCGAATTGTATCAGGTGCTGGGAGGATGAAGAGCCGGAGTGGAATTGACAGTCATCAATAACAGGGGGCACCGTGACCCCATTAAAAATCCAATCAAGACAGTTGTTTGTATTCTGTATGTACAAAATTAAATTTTAGGGCAGTAAACAGGCGCGGAGTGGCGAGAGGTTGTAATCAGGGAGCAGCAGGAGTCCCAGTCCCACCCCGTAACTCAACAGTCACTCGTCTCTTGATTGATCAGGATGGCTCAGGCCCCCACTCATTAGCATATTACCAGGTGTGTACGAGCCAACACGCTCCCCTCCCTCAACCACTCTTGTAGACACATTTCCCTTCTCCATCTTAACATTTGTTTATGTCTGTACATCAGATGTTCAAGTCTGCTAAAGTGGACCATCTTTGTTCATCTTATCCCATTGTCGACTACTAATAACTGTGACGAGGGTCCGAGATGAACTGAATGATGAGAGTAAGGAAACCGTTCGATTTGAAACATCCAATCTACGGATTTGTACTTCATTAGCAAAGGTCTTCCAGTAGAGCAATAACAAAATTGTTTTTAAAAGACCATACCTTTCTTGTCAGTGTACATAGCATATATTCCGAAGGCCTTCAAATACGTTTATCTCTTTTACGGCCTTAACTGATAGCTCCTTCGATTTTATATCATCTGCAGGCATATGACGTATGCCATGTACTCTAGCTGGGTCATTCCATACCCAGACAGACTCGAAATGTATCGACCCTCTACGATTTTGTTCATAATTGGTGTAGTAACTACACCAAGCAACTGTTGCTTCCATTAACGAATAAAAAAGGCCTGCCAGGTCAGTTCTTCCAAAAATGACGGAAAAAAATATATTAGCTATTTACATATAAATTCATAGCTTCAGTGGTCCGTTATGTCCTCCAAAGAGCACTGACCGAAATGATAATTTCTTGGTCCAAAACGAACACAACTTCGAGCTCACAGCCAAAAGCAAACTGAGGAGGATATCCAGTAGGAAGAGTGAAAATGATAAATTCATGTTCAAATAGAATTACGATGATTTCGAGGAAGTATCAGTGTCAACAAAAGCAGTACCTTTCGAGCATCTGTATTGTTTACGATGACTTGAAAAATGAACTGTTGCTAGACGTGGCCGAACCTGGGTCTGAAATTTTTCAGCCTAAAAAAGTCAGCTCAATTCAGGCAATTAGGGAGTAAATTGGAAAAATGTTATTCAATTAACGTTACTGTTCATACCCGGTCTCTAAAGGTTCATGCAATAGAAATTATAACTTGTTTAGTTTCAATAGCCAACCCGTTTTATTTGGGTTATGTCCCATTAAGACAGCAATAAAGTAGGTACACTCGCCTTGATTGATTCGAGGTAATGAATTTGATGCTCCAATCCATTATGGAATTCAGTACAAAAATTTGATTCATGCACTTTAGGAACATGAGAGGATCCTCAAAAATTCGTGGCTTTGCGAGACCGCATTGTTCAATTAATTTTTGAAGGCGAGCAGCGATGAGTTGGTGTCACTTTTATAAAAAACATTAGTCTTACAGGATATCGACATGTTCCTATCAAATAGGAACTAACAAATGAAGATCATACAGTGATCTTGCAGTCAAAGTGAGATCGGGTAACAGAAGAAACTGACCTTATGTTTTGACTAATTCCGTGATTTCTCTAGGATAATGTGAAGGGTATTTCAAAGAGATAAAAGAACGGCCCACTACGGAGGGACGTCTTGAGAACACAAGTGGATGAAAAGTTATCATCACTATATTTTTTTCTCTTTAAAAATAAAAGAATGCAACTCGGTAAAAAGTAACATTCAAAAGTTCACTGATGCGCGTCACACGCAGTCATATTTGAAGCGAGAGAAAGGCGGAAAAAATTGTTAGTGTATGTTGGTGGTGTTATCATAGTCCATTAGGGGCTAATGGTCGACTACCGTGACCCGTACTTCCCAACTGATGGAAGGTTTGGTCCAAAGCGCTCGCCTTGTCAGCGGTTCAGTTATCAAAATTATTGTGTTTTGTTTCATCCACGTACCAGATCCGTCTGTTGCTTTTTCTTCGTATCATTTGCCTTCACGGGACTCCAGTTCCGTTCCGTTCTGCCTAATTTGTATTTCTCCAGACGTTCGAAGAGACTCCCCTCAATAACGACCATCATTGAAGATGGGCGCTGTGATGAACTGTCCGTTTCACCTCGCTTTATCCCTAATACAAGATACGTTCTGTCGTGACTTACGGAATATTATGAAAATTACCGTAGACATTCGATCTTTGATTGCTATTTGTTCCATTACATTGATCTGCTGTCATCATTGATGACTTATTTATAACTCTATTCAATAGAATACTAGGTAACAATTACAATTTTTGTATGATAAATATCCGACTGAGAAATTAATAGATAAATGGCTTTACTTTGTACAGTAAACATGATGGACATTGGTTGCGCATATAGATGCATCAATGTACCAGATATGATGAAGAACTTTGGAAAATACCAGGTTTAAATCATATTGAGGATAACCAAAGTTAATGAACTGAGCTATGTTACAGCAGTAAAATGATTAGCAAAGGTAAGGACATCATCAGAAACAAACGAACTTGTTTACTATAGAAGATAACCTAACTGTCCAATTAGTTCAACGTTTAAACTCTTCATTTCTTCGAAATAGACTGCGGTCTTCATTAATTTCCCTTTTCTTCATTGAAATGAGTTTCTCCATCTTCGTTGAGAGTGATTTAGTTCGTTAGAAATGTAATTAGGAAGATGAAAACTAAATTAAATACAAACAAATGGGACCAATAGCAGTTCGTTTTGAAATATAGGAAGAAACAACATCGCCAAAAAGTTATTAAACCCATTGAAAGAAAAAAAAAGAGAAAAAAATATAGTATGTACACAGGGTGTCACACGAGTTATGCACAACCCGACTCCCACGTGTTCTACAACTCATTTCCGACCAAAAGTGCCTCACAGCAATTTTTTTAAGGAGTCTCATTTCCGAGTTATTCGCGATTTAAGATTTTTTTCGTGTTTTCGATCTTATGTCATGAAAACTGTCCTAATTCCCTCAATTTCAGAGATAGCTAAAATTTGAAGACACTGTTGGAAAGAGCGTCAAATTTCCTATCTATTTAATGTCAGAAAACATTTTGTAAATTGCATTCAAGTACGTAATTGCCTCGAGAAATGGCAGTTTTGTCGAAATCTTGAAATCGCCTGTTTTTCATCTCGCCTACCAACCCCAATAAAGCTTAACGCATAACTGTGCAGGCCTAGTAAAATGTGCGCCAAAATGTCAGCTTTCCAACGGTGTAGTCATTTTCGTTTAAAAAATATTTTCAGCTAAGGAAATGGCGTTTAACTACAGAAAAACGCGTGTTTTCTGTTGAAATTGAGGTTTTTTTTCAAAACTCTTATACGTAACTTTTCTCGCTGAATCGACTGGTGACAACGCCAGATTTGAGTGACAATTTGAGTGAGTTTTGTCGGATGCATAAATCCGTTCGTTTGTGAACAGCGTCTACGGCATTTCTAAGCTGTCCAGCCAAAGTCAGGATAATCGAAAATCCGAGAGACGGGTACTGTTTGTGTTCATTTACGATTGATTGCGATGAGTTGCTTTCAGTTGAGTAGCTATACCACAAGTGAGTATGTTGGTATGATTTTGTGCACGGTTTTGCCAATAGTAATGCTTCGGAAGCAGCTATGCTCAGCGGTTTCCCAACCGACGGACGCCAAACGCACAAAAATTTCCAGGGTATGTCCCTGTCTATATTATGAAGGTGCTCGTTTTTGTGTTCGGGATTACGGTGATCGTGCTCACACTCCTCTCGTGTACAACTGCGGACAAGTCGGATAGTAAAAGGAAAACATTTTTGGTAAATAATATTGTTTATGTCACTAATCCTTTTTATATCTATTAAACTATATTTTTTTAGTCTAGCAACCTTTTTTTTTGTCACTAAGGGTTAGGTTATTACTACCAGCCATGTTCAATAACTCGAATCGTCACTTGAGAGGTCTACCGTAATCACCATTCGATTCAGCGAGAAAAGTTACTTATATCCAGCATGCAACTTTTTCGTCGAGGCTTTTGAAAAAACCTAAATTTTAAGAGAAAACACACGTTTTTCTGCAGTTAAACACCATTTTCTTAACTAAAAATATTTTTTAAAACCAAAACGACTAAACTGTTGGAAAGCTGATATTTTGGCGCACGTTTTACCAGGCCTGCACAGTTCTGCGTCAATCATTAATGAGGTTGCTAGGTGAGATGAAAAACAGGCGATTTCAAGACTTCGACAAAACTGTCATTTTGCGCGGCAATCAAACATTTTCAATGTTATTAAAACAATGTTTTCTGACTCAAAATAGATAACAAATTTAACGCTCTTGACAGCGGTGTCATCAAATTTGAGCTACCTCCAAAATTGAGGGAGTTATGACAGTTTCAATGACATAAGATAAAACCCGAAAAAAATCTTAAATAGCGTATGACTTGGAAACGAGACCTCTTAAAAAAATTGCTGGGAGTAACGTTTGGTCGGAAATTAGTTTAGAACACGTATTAGTCGGGTTGTGTATAACTCGTGGGACACCCTGTAGGTATAAAACCTCTATACTGAGAATAAAGGAGATTTTTGATTTTAAAGCTACTTGAACAAGAAACGTACCAACATCAGAAGATAAAACATCATCTATGATTTCTCCCCTCCGTCAAAAAAAGTTTGAATAATATTTCTCCTTTGAGAAACCACATGATTGTTGAAAACTTCTTCATATCCAACAACGTTGAAAATCTTCGAGAGGTCGGTAATTTGTTGTATTAATCTTTCTTTTTTCTTCGCACTTTTACAACGCAATTTATTAGGTTTTCAAAATAACAAGAACAAGAAGAAAGTTTCCGCCATGAAGGATGCTGTCAGCCTTTTTCTCTTTTTTCGTCGTAGAGGTATTTCAAGGCTCCTTTACAAGATTGTATACTTTCTGAGGCCTGAGGCCTCAACTTCACTTTAATAGGATGTTGAGATGCTTACAGCTAATATCATTCTTGAAAGAATGCACCCTGTGAATTTCATCCTCCGTTTCCAGGTATATGGTGGAGGAACGGAATAATAATAAGTTCTGAAACGAATTCCCTCGTCGTTGTTCTTACACTCGCCATTATCAGATGAATTTCATTACTATAAATACCATTAGTAAATTCCATGGATATTATAAGTGGGTATCAAATGTATTCTCTACCACGTGTGTAAATATCAAAGTAATAAATCCATTGGCGTTTCAACTACATTTATGTGATTCTGGATTTTTAAAGCCTCAAATTTGCACTTTTTTCGCTAAATTTACAGTTTTCCTCAAATATTGATTGACACTTTTTCAGCCTAAACTCACTCCCAGGCTAGAATAGGAATATGAAATCTGAAGCTTCTAAAACCATGGTCAGAAACACAGTTGTTGAGAGCTCCAATTACTAAAATAAAAAAAAAAATTAAAAAAAAACTATACATAAAAAGAATTATCAGAAAGATATTCTAGAAAACGTTTTGATAATCGAAACTCTTATTTGTATAGTCGTAGATCGCTTACTCTGAGGACTTCCACTTCTTCATTCACAACACTTCTTCGATTTCCAGTTGACCAGGGCCACCAGCACACCTTAACTAATATTGACGTCTGCAGTGAGTTTTTATGTCTTTATGTGTGTAGTTCTTTCCTTTAATATGTTGATATGGGTTTGATACTCATTCCGGCTGTCCTGATCGAGTCAGATAAATGAAAATCCTGTTATCCAAACATCGTCATCCATAAACATACCTTACAATCTAAGGCTTACATTGTATACCATCACTGAAGCTGTCAACATCGAGCGTTAGACGATAGGCATACGAGTCGGATGGATTCGTGTGTGTGATGCAACATTCAGTATAGGTCCACACTTGCGGCATCTGAAGACGGATTGATATTCTCACAACCTCTTCACTGAGCCACAACCAGTGAAAACATGTCTGCTTAATAGTGGCTTAAATTTGGAAAATTTTCCGAAGAAGTCAATCCTTTTTTTGGTAGATGTTAGATAGGCGCTGGCACACTCTCAGTCCCTCCCCCACTAATGTGAAAACATTCGACATAATTCCAGTATATCTGAAACAGCAACTGAATGGCTCATTTTAACTATAAATATTTCATTTACTCTTTAAATGTTGATTATTTATTCATTTTATTTTTAGTAGCAAAGTTGGGAAGCTATTAGGTATCAGCAATTATTGAGGTGATTTCTGGTCAGTAACGAAAGACTGGCCAAAGTGGACAAACAACAGTCACTTGAGCTTAGAAAGAAAAAGCTACTGGTTCTTCGTAAGAGTGTGCAGTTAGGATTTACTTAGCACATCTCGATTAGCTCACTAGCTCCTATACCAATACCGTGATCAGAAAAACACAGTTTTTAAGCAAAATGTAGTCCAATTCCACAAAAGTGTGGAGCCTTAAACGTTGAATCGATATATACTGTTTATCCATCATGAGGAACAACGATTAAGTCATCATCATGTGGAAAAATCAATTGAACTCTTTGTTTTTGTGAGAATAGACTACTTGTTTTCTTAAAACTCTGCTCTTCATGACATTGATAGGAACTATTAACGTTTTCTCTAATAGCAGCTTCAGCAATTACTCCAGTTCTACTACCCGAAGGATTCAAATATGAGCAGAAACACGCGATTATTGGCTCTTCCGTTCAATAAATTATAATTAATGAGACCATTAATTTTATCAGTACTCGGGGATAGAAAATCAGTACTGTTTACGGAAGCAGCGAATAGTTTTTGTCTCTGCATTTCCAAAGAATATTATTCTAAGCAATAATTTTGGAGGAATATTTGGTAATACTTTGCATTTATGAGAGGTGGGTTTAGTTTTGCCTTCGGCATTTCGAGACCTAAAGCCGGCGAGCTATGATTGTAAGCTCTACAGCAGTCGCGTGAATGATCATAGGGGAGGCACAGGAAGTACAGTGTCCTCTCTCCAGGACCGTGCGGTGTATGTGCGAGTCACAGCATTGTGGTAGGTGGTTAGTCGGGTGTGGTTAGAAACGTGGGGTAGCCCCTGAGAAACAGTTTCTCATATCAGACCTCATGTGTTTGAATTACGAGTATATATTAGCCTTCAATTGCACCATGCTTTATATCATCAAAAGCTATCAGTGACCGATGTTGTCACAAAAACAAGATCAAATTAAGAAAAATTACCCGATTCAACAACTGTTGCTCAGTTTGAACAGTGTAGAGAAAATGAACATGTACTCATTTACAAAAACAGAAAAGCAATGATGAAGGAGGAGAGATTTCCCTTCTCCTCTCTCTGACGACATGGTGCGAGAGAAATGAGTGCCTACGAAGCAAGGCTCCACCCAAATGAATCCGGAGAACGCGACCCACCTACTCCCCCACTTGCCACCTTTTAATTAAAAGTTATTGGGTGAAGAAAGAGGAACCAGACGTGATCAAATGAGAGCGGAAAGGAGTGCACAAGATGTTGTTATCTCAACCGAAAGCTGTCGGTGACTGGGCGAATATAACTTCGAGGAAAATAGCTGGTTGGTGGAGGATAACTGTGGAGGGAGAATCCACTAAGAGAGACGTCTGACAAACATATGTTGGTTCTGTTTTCAACTTTATCACTTCTATTCCTGCCCGATTTCCTTGATTTTCATAAGCGGTAATGGACTTCGTAATAGCTGAGAAAACAGAACAATCGAGAGAGAGAATGGTATGTAGGTACATAGTTGCTTGCAAATCAGAAAATATAAAAATAACACTTGAAGATGGTGATTGCACTGACTGACTAGGGTAATCTGCCATTTTTCACGTACGTTAACTTTGCTAGGTACTTCTTGAACCGGCAGAAAAAAAAAAAGAAAAAAAATGAACACGTTGGTAAATACATTCGAAACACCAGAATGAATATTGAACTACTTGCAAATGATTACACTGCTTTTATGCCATTCACAACACAGAACACATTCAACGTGCTCTCATACTTATGATTTAAAAAATCGTATTTACAAACAGTGCATTCTGGCTGGTTTTGCACTGTCTACCTACGGAAACCGATGTTAGTATCCTTACTGAATCAATCGTACGTTGTTAGTAGAGCATGACGCCTAGAATGGGATAACTATTAAATTCAGTAAGCACTTTTTTTAAATCTTGGTAGATAGATAAGAATCATACTGCTGCAAGTGTTCTAAACAAAAAAAAAAAAAAAATACATTAATTCTGTTTTAAATCCAAGATATAAACTGGTCGTTCAAGTATTAGGCATGGGTAGGGTCCATTCAAAACATTTGGAATGAAGGAGTTTGAATAGTCTTTTATTCTTAGTCTAAATTTCTTCTTCATTTCTAAGAGTAACTGCATTTTTTCTTTTGGTTAAGATTAGTCCCTTCACCTGTTTCTGATGCTTGAGAGTAGAACGTTCAAGAGCAACAAAATGAAACATTCGCTCGGAAACCCTCCCAAAAGCTGAGGGTAATAAAAGGACACGAGAAATCACCTTCGGTAGGGACCCTCAAAAGTGTCTGCCTCCAACGAATATGAATTTGACCAAATGAATCCAAGAAGGACCGTTCCCAC
This sequence comes from Creontiades dilutus, assembly GCA_031894815.1. Lineage (NCBI taxonomy): Eukaryota > Metazoa > Arthropoda > Insecta > Hemiptera > Miridae > Creontiades > Creontiades dilutus. Next base: position 1,879,466 of record JAVIWC010000600.1, read on the forward strand.
TCACTACAATCATTATTATTACTGCTCTTCTTCCCTATAATTATAATAATTCATGATTCCAAGTATCGGCGGATGTATGTAGTTCACTGCTTACAAGCATTTTGTGGAGCTTCATTTTCTGTTTCATTAAATCCGTAGTCTGAATGAGGTATTGCATAACAACTAGATGACGGAAGATCCGCACAAGAGTTCTACTTTTTCCGTAATACATTGGTTTCGTCATTGGTGTACCTTAGTGGTTTATCATTGATATCAGCCAGAGTTGACAAATGTATTCAGAAATGAGGTTAAAATTGATATTCAAAGGAATAGTTTTCTATGAATGTGAATAAGATAAAATTCGTATTATGAATTAGGATTAAGATCAAAATCTAATAGAAAATTAGAATTTAAACAGATAAATATTCCTATAAATAATCATCTTAAACTTTATTTTGAATAAGAGTTGCTCTAACTTTGTATTGAACAGGGTTATTGTTCATGCAGCGTTCTAATGTACGTTCAAATGTTATTCGGACTCTTCTCTAGACCATGCTCCTATGATAATCCCATATGAAGAGGTTTTCAGCTTTAACTTTAAATCAACGTCAATGGATAACTCTTACAATAGGGTTATGTTCCAGTATTCTACAGCAGCCGGAGAAATCGTAACGTTCTATCATTAGTATGCTCATATATCTTCAATTTTCTTGTTATCCGAAAAGTAATGAAATCTGGATCTCTTAAAAACATGTTCATTTTACATTGTTCATTTAACCGAAAAACATTTGATTTTCTCGATAACGTTAAGAGAGTTTTCAAGTAGAATGTAGAAAAAGAAAGAAGAACCGTATTTTAATCCTCCCAAAGAAAAAGTATCGAAAACAGAAAGTTCCATTCACGCGTGAAACTTGTATCAACTCAAAGGGCACGTTATTCCATTTGTTCCCTTCAAATATATATACAAATATATCCTTTCCTCGGAAAAAGGTTTTTATGTTTCAGGAGGGATGTTGTTATGATTCAGCTAAAGGAAGGGCCTTCCAATGATTGAGTCCTTCAAGTCGGCGTTTTGGAGTGTATTTTCTTCACATACTTGGCTATTGTTCGGAGCGTCATTATGAGGGGAAACTTTGTCCGATGACTGTTAGCAGTGTCAAACACTAAACCCTCTTATTAGCGTCACAGGAGTTTGGCGAAGAGGGGAACAAAATGGAAATAAGTTTGACTAGGTAGTTCGATGATCAAATTGCAACAAGCCGTAGTTATAATGAGAGCTAGTTATATCGCTAATTATGTTCCGGTGATTAAAAGGGTTTATTCAAACACTGACACCGGATATAGTTTGAGAAAAGAAGTGCAGTTGCTCTTATGTATCCCTAACTCCCAGATAGGGCGACTGCGTTGAGTTTCAGAAGCGGAATTATGACCCATAACATTGTTCCCGTCATCCCTCCGAAGCGTGACGGCGAACTAGTAAAATTGGTTTGTTATCTCATTGTTGAAGCATCCGATATGCCAATATACGTCATCTGCTTACAGTTTTACCGGCCATGGGTTTTATAAATTAAATTCGAATTTAATATTACTTCTCATTTTACGGAAAAATAATTTTATTCGTCACTTTCTTATCTTTTGCTTCATAGGGTTTTGTGGCCTGCTCAGAATGTGTCGAACAACGTTTGCATCATTTTTCACCTGAATCAGAAGATGAAGTCCGTTTCCAAAAATATTCAGTAATTACATTTTTAATGCAAAAAGGTAGGTTTATTGGGGGAGGTTGGATTCTAGGATGATCATGTTTGGCCTTCTGTTATTGAGAAACTTCGTGAAACTATGTAATTAATCTGAACATTGCAGCGCACTTGTTGATCATTAAATATGTATCAATATCCAACAAATACCTAGATTTTTTACTCAAAACCTCAAAACGTTGAAATTACGAGAATTACAGAAACTGAATATTTCAAAATGACCTCATCGACAAGTTATGTATTCACACTTTGAAACGTAAGACGATTTGACTTGAGTAAATTTTCCTAATGAATTTTTCACAATAATTAGAATAGTAGCCAGGAGTGCGTTCAAAAGCATTTGTGCTGCAAATAGTAGATTTTCCATCTTGTCATATAATTATGATGAAGTTCACCATACTTCTAAAACTAGGGAGTGTAGGGAAAGCGTTCGTTGATGAATTATTGGCTATTTGCCATACGTTCAGCTGATGTGTTGTGCGTGCAATGATCGTCTAGAACAGGAATGGTGTGTGGTTAGCGCGAGAGATTGAAATGGTACCCGCCTGTTTGAACCGTCCATGTTTGGAATCGGACCAACGCTGGCTTCAGAACGCCCGCTGACAATTACACCACCCTTTTCACATTTTGGCAGGCTTAATAATGGTCAAGCGGTACAAACTGCTCTGCATGACGTCACCCCTCAATGTGACGCGCCTGCATTATGAAGGGATGAGATGGAATGAGACGCGAGGGAAATGCAGTAGCTTGCGATGACAGGAAGGGAAGTAGTACGAGAGTAATGTTCACAATAGCTCTCTTCCGTTTTCCACTGGATGACACGAAATTTTTCATAAATGGTTGAGGGTAAGTAAAAATGTTGCTCTTACTCTAACATCTTACATTGGCACCATAATGCTCTCTCCAAAGCATAGTAAAAAGGCTGCCACAGCAGAAAAAGTAACACTTCTTTATTCCAAGATTGCACTTGAAAAGGAGTGTCTCAGGCTTATAAACACCTCCACTGGTCATCGGGTGCCTTGACCCCGACGTGTCCATTCAACTGTATTTCATGAATCTTATAAAGTATTCTTCATTTGGTATTAATCGAACAGAATTCATGAAATAATTAACATGTTTTTATAGTAAAACACTGGTATATTGACTTATGAGCTGGAGAGATTGTAATGATCAATTACGTTTTTCATTCTACTGGTTATTGAACGAAAAACAACTAGTATATGCATTATATATAATAATATAATATATCTTAGAGCACTCTACTGATTTAAGGTCTCAATATTTATTATTAGCTCCCTCGGAATCTGAACACTAACATTAACAACATCACATGCTAGATCCTAGCCACACTTGCTCCACATTATGTGTCTGTGAGAGGCATATGAGTTGACCCTCAAGTTTTATGAGTGGAGAGCCCGTTACACATTTGACAATGTAGGTCTTGGCCTCAGCGAAAAATGTCACTGCTGTCAGTTATGATCTTAGTAATATCCCACTTCATGAGGGCTCAACTGCCAACCCAAATTGTCATTGAGAACAGTTTCAATGAAGTCTTGGTTACAGCTAATCGTTCATTATCCAATATTTGATGGAAAGTTCCTGAAATATATGATTGAAATATGCGTTACGTGATGGTAATAATAATATTGGTATTACCACTCGAAGAAGGCATGCGATGCTACATTCCCCAAATGTGAGAGCAATAAACTATAACACCAAATTAAATATCATTTTCCGATGCAGGTATGCTCCTTACGCAACATATTATCAGTCCAAATGTAGAAAAATTCAACCTTCCACAGTAACGATATAACGAAATCGCAGTGCATAGAAATGATAGCGACATTGTTACATCAGTAACTGATGCTACGCGTACAATTCTATATGGTGGTAATTTGCGTAACTTCCCTACCCACGTTATGTCCTGGATTGAATAAAGTAGAAACCGAAGGGAGTGGGAAGAATCGATAAGTTTTTCACGATCTCTTCTCACCCGGCATCTTAGAAACACATTTTCTACAAGATAATCCGCACGTATGGGCTTCTAGCAAAGTTATTATGGGCAGGGCGGGGGCCGCGTTTTTCTCCTCTTCAGGGAATATCGTTTTGTCGCCTAGGGGAGAGACGTTGCCACCAGTAGATTGTCAGTCATTTCCGTGGATCTCCAAGAACTTTTTTTCTTTTTTATCTCCCCTCAAATACGGAGGGGGCACACCATTAAAAAATAAACGAAAAAAATAAATAAAATAAAAGTGGGGGGGACGCCCAGATGTACTCGACGCCGGCCCTTGGGATATGGGAAGTTGAGGATGATGGAGAAGGAAGAGAGGGATGAAAGGAAGTGCCCCTATAAAATGACCACCAGTTTAGGTAAGAGCCCCGTTGGAATGCTCTATTCGAGAGCATGTAGCAGATAGAGCATTTGCTTCTAAGTAGTTAACCAGTTGTTGCTAAAAACCTTTTTCTATTATTTGGCGATGTTGCTTACTCGTGAGATAGGTTGATAGTTACCAAGGTCTTCTTTACTGCCTGCTTAGGAAATAGAAGCAATAATAGCAAGCTTTAAACATGGATGGAAAGATCCCTTGGTCAAAGCTTACATTTATAAGTATATGAGAGTACGTGGTTTAGAAACTTGACACTTGAGGAGCTTACTTTCAAACAGGCACATATCCATTCCGACAAAATGTTCAGGAAGGGAAAAAAACGATTTGCAGATTAGTGGAGATGTTTCTCTGCAGTTCCTCATCGGAGTAATGTGTGAGAAGGCACAGATAAAGATGCCTCAGAATATGAATCAATTTCCTCCAAAACACGTGGCTGTGTATCCAATTTCACTTTGGAAATGTACCCTTTTGATCAAAACTCATGCCTTTTTGAAAAAGAAAGAATTCATTCTCAATTCTGTTGGTTTTATTGAAAACTTTATCTGACTCCATATTTCCATTTGTCATGCCTGCCATCTATCAAGTCTGGTGTAAATATTCAACGCCAAGACGAAGGCGCAACGCTACTTTTTGGGTATGTGCCTTTTTGAAAACCCACTACTTATCGACTGACGAAATTCGGAGGATATGTGCCATTTCGATTGCAAGGTACTGAAAAAAATGTAGGGGACGGATTTGTTACTTTATGATGCAAACACATAACTTTAGCCCCGGAATTGACGTGGATGTGTTCTGTTTTGTTCGGAAATGATAGGGGGATCTGATTCAACTCATATTCTGAGATGGAAAATTGAGAAAAAAAATTTCTCCCAGATTTGGATATGTGCCTTTTTGAAAGTAAGCTCCTCACTTGATCTTTTCAAGTAATTTCCACTAACTTCATCCTTGAGCTTGAGCCTCCACGAATAAACTCAATTATTTCTATCACGGGCTCCTCAGTTACTATTCGCAATAAAACGTTCCCACCAATAGTTTCCTCTTTAGGCTTATGAGGGAAGCTGATGTTGTCTACTTCTGGAAGTTTACATACCTCAGTGGAATTTTTCATTTTTATTTCAAAAAACTGATTTTTTCCATGGTACATCATACTATATGGATCGTGGCAATCAATTGCTCATATTCCATCAAAAGATACTGAAAACTTCACATATCCGTAAGATCCAAATGATACTGTTCACCAGCTTCTTGAAATCCGTAAAAATTGAGATTCAGTTGAATTATGATAGTTTAACTGTGTGGGAAATGAATATCGGAAGTTAAACAATATACTAAGATTTTACATTTGCGTCTGAAATAGGGTTACAATACTTGGGAGCGCAAATCATTGACGACTACCAAGAGCCATACAGAATTATCAAAACTATCAGGAAATGTGTCGGGTATGCCACTTCATAAAATGGCAACAACAACAACAACAACTGTTTGACCTCAATTTCACCTCACTTGCTTCAATCCTCCGTGATTCCACGAAGTCATTTATGCGCTCTCCCCACCTTTTACTAAAATTCTCCGAAATTGACTTATTGAAAGTAATTTCCCCCTCTTTATTTGACATTTCTCAGGTCGACGCAAGTGGTTACCCCCGTAATTTCGCAATAGCCTGTTTTCCATTGTATATCAAGGATTGTGAATATTGGAGTGTTCGTTGGGTCGGTTTCCTCCTTCAACGGCTCTTCCAGTACAGGGAGAACGTCCCCCAGGCCTGGGAAAACACACTGCGGAACATCGTCTGGTGAGTGATCCATAATTCATTACATAATCCGTGGATTCCTCATTTACACAGTCCACTTTAAATTTCCGGTTTCGGTTTGCGTATTTTCCAATCTATGAGCGAGTGTGCTCTGTGCGCACAACAACAATGCTGTAACCACAACAATTCTACAATGAATACAGAGTTCCTTCGATTTCAAGTTGTTAAGAACGTGTACTTCTAATTTCTATTTCCCTAAAATTCAGTTAAATACATTTCATTAAGTATGAAAAATACTTCAAAATGCAACACAAAAGAGAAGGCACTTCCGCCCCAGCTCGCCCCTAAACAAAACCATAGTATACTGCATTAGATAACGTTCAAATTTATTGCAAATATACATGTTTCATATGCCTTTACGATAAAAACAAATGTCTTGAAGTTCACCCTTGCATTTTCTGAACTGAGCTTATTTTGGAAGAAAACAGTTTTTCTGGAATCACCCATTTCAGTTACCCTAATAAAATTTCATATATTTACTTTTCGGATATACACAAGCACAGTTCATCAGACAACCCCACTGAGGTTCTTCGAATTCACATCTCACTGAGGATTTGAAAACCTCGCCTGATCTGTATAACGGGTTAAATAAACACCAGTTCCATTAGCACTATTATTTACTCCAAGATTTAGATTTATTGTGTTAGCAGCAACTCCATTTTATCGAAAATTAGGCAGTCTTTGCTCATGATTTCTAGCGTATTTAAATAAAGTGTCATTGATAGTTTTTTTTAAATTGTAAGTCATGAGGAATATCAACGTTTTTTTTGTGACAAGCTGATTTTGATTTCATTGAAATGTTAAGTTCTAAGCTTTATTATACCGTTGGAAAGCTTGGATTTTAGCACCACTTTATGGCTTATAGGTAATAATTCAGCTCAAAATCACAAGGACTTATGAACGATTGAAAAAGAGGAGATTTTCCCTCTTGATGTTCATTCATTTTGCTTATTCGACCAAGTTCGGTTTCTCATCAGGGAGATAGAAATTCAATACTCCAAGAGCATATAATGTTTTGTCAGTTTCAACTTTTTAATTGAATATTCTGGTTTATTTCTTCAATTTTGAAGCAATCTTCACCCACACCAAGATCGTCGTTGAAAATGACGTTTGAATTGCTGAACAAATTTTTACAATGAAATCGACTTTTTTGCCCCTAATTTCGAGTTGCTACAAAAAATGTGTTTGGGATCGAATCTTATGTAGCGTTTTATAGCAAAATCAGATGGTACATCCTGGTTCAACAAACAAGAGATTTTAGGACCCTTTCTCTTATTTGAAATTGTCTTTATTATGCTGAAATTTGAGGGCGGAATTCATGGTCATTACTTGAGAAAAGATTTTTCTTACGATAGAAAGTTAAGAAATGTGATTCAAATACCTGCAGCCCTATGTTTATTTTTCAAGCACTTGCTTGAGCATTTCCTTGGTGACAATGAATAGCGCAACTAGTCACTGTGCCTCAGAGCTCCTCTAAAGCATTTCCTTTTGACTGAGTAAAAACTACGAAGTCCGCCCTTGAACTGTAGTTCTGTTCTTTCGACCAACAGGCAAATATTGCCTAATTAATTTAATGTGCCTGACCCTCGGTACTTGATATCTCAACTACAAGGAGTGGCAGCTAACAACTTGAGGCTTAACTTGACGTGACTGCGTCTTGGACTGGGTCGTGATGTGGAAAAAGTACGACGGTTGGACTTCTTGGCTGCAATGCTTCCGCATCTTGCATGCTTGGCCCCATCTGTGTTTTTCTGGTCCTTCCAATACCAAGAACTGGTGGCAATTTTGTTCGAGCACTTCCTATCATCTCTCTCCCTTCTCCGTCTCCCTCAACTTTCTTAATCGCTAGGGTCGGCGTCAAGTAGATTTAAAATTTTCTGTTCATTTTTAATGGTATCCCACTACCGCATGTAATGGGAGTCTTATTAAAATAACGATAAAAATGGGGATAAAAATTTATAACTATTGAGGTGAATAATGTATGAAAATTGCTTCTTATTCAAATGATGTAGTCGTCGCTGTAAGTTCCATTTTCCGCGAATATTTGCAAAAACAAAACAGGGGTACGTGGGATGGAACGAGAATAAAATTATCTTGTAAACCTATCATTGGATGGTTTCCATTTTTCTCGTTCAATAAATAGAAAACAATGACCGGATGATCTGAATCAGCGAAACACGGATGCATGGATTTATCCAAGAGTATATATACTCCTGCTTGGTTCCCTTAAATTAGCAAATTCAATCTCATGCTGTGATATAAATAAAACATTTTGAAAGGAAGTTGGAAGCAGAAATCCCTATGCGTGTGGCAAGCAATCAGTACACCATTATTAAACCAGAAGAGCCGAAGATGGAGGGTGAACCCATGAATAATAATGGAGTCACAAATAGTCTCAACTCACACCGATAACTTCAAGTACTATACATTCATTGATATGTATATAATTAGATACACCATTGAATTCACCGTTCTTAGGCTCACAGAATCGAACTAGGAACATCGATGACTTGAATATGTAACAACAGGTGATATCTGTCACCACGAGCAACCGCGTGAGAACGGAATTAAACGTACTTAATCTCAAAACATCCTGAAAGCCTCATGGACACTCTGAAACGCGATAATAGAGAGGGCTACTACCATTTTGCATCCTGGAGATTTCTGACTGGAAACAAAAAGTTGAATATGTTTGCGTGAGGATACATATAGCCTTGCGATATCCATCGCTCTACTATGTTTCATAAGATTTTGAAGAAAAAAATTTAAAAACACAAAAAAAAACCAGGAGTTACATCGTTATAACAGGAACCGTCTCTCAAGAACATCGTCTGATCAGACGTTTCAGTGATCGTAAAATCATCGCTACAATCATATTTTATCTCTGGTTCGTTATCGATTCTTACGGTGGCTAATTATAAGTAAATAATTATTTACTTATCTAATGAAGACAAAGTCACCACTCCCTACTTATTTAACAGACACAAATTTGATTTATTATCAAACGCTTTCTTGCTTCTCCGTTTTAACTTGATTTTAGTTTTATATCGATTTTGTCCAATCTTACAAAGAAAACTTTTGGCAATTTCGGATATTGAATGTAGTACAATATCTTCATCTGGCAAGTTTTTAACCGTTGGTTGTCGAAAGATATCATAAGTATTTTTAAGTTAAGTACAGATGCACGCGTAAATTTACTTAAGAAATCCCGGGTTGGGTGCTTCCAGATAAATTTGAAAATATATTCAACTGTTTGATGCAATACTCGATATTAGGTGTGGGACAGGCGTAAGGAGTGGTTCGGCTTCTGGCTGGGACACTGCGCTCAACATGATCCCGCTTATGTCTCATAAAACTCGAGTTAAGGATCATAAATCACATTATGCCTCTAGTCTTAAATGTATTGAATTTTTTCTTTCCCTCACCTACTCAATTCTCAACCGCCACCCCCCTCCCATCACAAAAAACGGTAAATAGCAGCGCGTGAAGCAGCTGGCGAATCCAACAGTTTGCTTAAATGTCTCCATTAATCCTTGTAGGTGGGGCGGGAGGGCTAGGGGTGTGCTACCATCCTCGGAGAAACGAGATGAGTCCCGCTCACCCGCTCCTTCTCAGTCTTGCTAAGGATTTTTTACTGGCCCCGTTGTCAACTACTCACTCTTCTAACTGCATTATTCCAGTCGGGAAACGAATTCTTTGCTCCTAGCTGTTTTGAGATTTATGTTACATATGTTACTATAGATTGGATATTCCCAGCTGACGGTACTAATGATGGTGAGATGCTGGAAGCACGTTGATGAAATAATGGTATAGATTTGAACAAATGGTTCAAGTTGGTGAATTCCTTCGGAATCGGAATATTTTTGCATACATTGTCTAAACCTTGGAGTTTAAATCATGTTTATCAATAGTATTGAATTATATGTAATTGCATTAAATAATACATCTTCCAAATCGATTCAATTTAACGAAATTTGATGACTTTTTCAGAGAATGAATTTAGTTGCGGTTATGTCTGCGCATGGGCAATCACTAATTTCCTCAAAAACGATTCCTCTCAATTTGATAACATGCCAACTCATAGAAGGAGTTGAATTATGTGAACGGTTAACGAGTGTTTAATGTGATTTTTAAAAAATAATCAAATTACGTCCGATAAATGCCAAGATGTATTTTTTTCCAAGGTTGGAAAGTGGGGTGAAATGGTAGTTTTATACTGTTGCGTGCTCCACTCCTCAGATCCTAATTATGGTGCCCTCGTTACGTCAACAATTATAACGACTTATGAACCGACGAAATGCGACTGGCTTCATGTTTCATTAATTCAACTGGAGTGGTCGTGTTCAGCCACCAGCAACCTAAAGCCGTTTCTCCGTTTTGGCTTGATCAAATTATTGACGACCTCACGTTAACTTTATTTCGAAGGACATACAGGACCATTTGACGGTTGCAGCAACTAACAGATGTGAACGTCGACTCCAACGCTTGTCATTATCTCGAACTTGCTTTGTGTATTATCGAGAAAAAAATATTTAGGGGTGGAATGAAACTAAGTAAAACGTTTAGGATGCTCCATGTTCCTGAGAGTCAGAACGAGGCAAAATTCTATTAATGAGGAAATGGACGTAAGTCCGTGGAGGAATTCATGAGCTATGTCAGTTAGTAGATGTTTGTTATTTAATTATGAAAATGGATCCCGTTCCCCAAACCTCAACTTATTATAGTCCTATTATTTTCATATACCTTAAAATCGACCTAGTTCTGTTCGATGTTGCGCAAATACGAATGTTTTTTAGACTTTCGGATGTTTTGATGAACAGAGAATGAGTTGGTTAATACTATATAACGCCTGTTTTTTTTTTAATCAAATCGCAGTTTATCCGAATCGAAAAAAAAACAAAAAAAAACAGGAGGGTGTGAGGTAAGGCCGACGAATGTGCGTTCCTAGGGTGATCTCTCCAGGCCTTAACTGATTTAAGAGGTGGTTTTACATCCATACCGGACAACTATCTATGCAAAAATCCGATTTTACTCTACCATACTAGACATTGCGATTCATCAAGAACCACTGTGCCTTCTTTTCACCTTCAAATCCGAACTCACGAGTATTACGGAATGTTGGGAAGAAATAGCGAATCCTTGATTTCATTTCCTTATCTCACCTCACTCTCCGCTTTCCCTCGCCACATGCTTTACATTCCACTTGCCCTCAAAGTTCAACTTGAATAATATTAAATACAATTTATTGCATTATTCTTATCTGGCGTTATAAATTTAGCTTTCACGAACACCCCAACTATCTCATTGTTGTATAATTCCTTCGCCACGATAACGTTATAGAAAGGAAACTGATTTAGACGAAAATAGAAAAACCTTGATACACTGTAATATGGTAATTATTTCCAAAATATAGATAGAAAAGGCAAATATAATTTTTGATTCGTACTTTGGTATCTTGACGACAGTTTTTTAGGAGCAGTACATACTGACCATGAGTACTTGACGGAAAGTTCTGGTCAAATTTATGTAGTACTTTTGAGTAAAGGAGTGAGTAGTAGGATCAAGGAATTGGATTTCAGAATTAGAACCAAACTACTCAGTTAGAATGCCAATTTATATTGAGTAACATAAGCGGGTATTATAAAAATTCGTGATGATGTGGAGGTATCTTTTCTCTGCATGTTTCACCCTCGGAAAGCGAATGTGTTTGTGAAGTGCAGTGTTCCCAGCTTTCAGAGCGTGTCGGAGAAGTGGAGTTAGCAGTGTGATTTACAAGCCAAATAGACGCGCTCTAACGTTAACTCTATAATCTATGGAGATCCCATACCATGATAAACTGGTCGAATATGACATATGGATGATACGATGCCGATGTTAGCTCGTTCTCCTAAGTGTCCATAGCTGTAATCCGATCCGGTCGGGTGCTATCTTGTTTTCAACCCTTATCAAGCAGTGACCCTCTCCATTCGACCCACGTTTCGACGAATCGCATAGTCATTAATTATATACGTATGTTTATCACAATGCTTATGTTTTAATAAATTATTCTCATTTGACGTTATAGAATCAATATCGAGTGGCTAACATCAACTTCCTGTAAATAATTTACTTTAATAACCAGTGATTCTATTTGGTGAGGTACTGTTGGAATTTTTAGCACTTCCTAGAAGGCCTTTCCAAATAAATAAAGTTAGAGATTGGAAGCTTCTGATCTCCGACAACTTTTTTTTAAACACTCTTCCGGATTTTGGGGACACCCATTCCGACAAAAGAAACCTTGAGATATTTTTCAAGTATTGGTTTTCCAACATTAAAAATGGACGAAGAAGTTGCTGTTTCTACATGAACAGAAGTATTGAAACAAAATAAATACCAACAAATATTTTCTCATTTTCTTCGTACACTTTGCTCCGTCTATTCTTTCCATTCCACTGTTTTCGAATGTTTATCCAAACTTCACGTATTTTCACTTAGTCCTTTACATTTGTATACTATGTACCCCACATCACCCATTGGTTTTAGCAATACATACGGTTGATAGGCATATAACGTATGGATTTATGGGGAGCAGAATACAAGACTAAAAATGTTGGTTTCTTAATTGAAAAAATCTTTCCTTGAAAATATTGAAAAACATTTTTTTCGTTATTTCAACAGATACAAGATTTTTTTTCTTCGAAAATTCTACAAGAACGCTGCAGTTTTTTAATTTTGGGAGCTTACATTTCTTTATATCAAAAGTAATAGGTAAGATGGTATCCGTGACTTTGGTTGATCCTTTAAAGAATCTTCCATTTGGATTCATGGTACCCGCGAAAAATAGGTTTCCATAAGGATAAATATACTTTACATCACAAAGATACGATAGCGATTCCTATCTCATAGGAAAGGCTGAAGAATGATTCAGCTCCTACTCATTACCAACTTTCTCCTGGATGAAATCTTTGAAATAACATCCGCTTAATAACGTTGTAATTTTTGCCGAGCAGAGCCGTTATCAAAGAACCTTTTGAGGAACCGCTGCTATGACAAAGTTCCGCTTTCGTGTTGAATAGCTGACAGATGAGTAGGGCTGAAGGACCGGCCTAAACCGGTTTCCACTTATCGGGACCGAGTAGCCAATTTCAATCAGGCCGTTTTATGGGCCACGATTTCACCGTATTAAGTCGATTAATTAGCATAAAGACGGCACAATCACTGTGATTACATCCATCTCCTAAAAAGACGTGAATGAGAAAAAGAATTAGGTAGAGGGTCAGTACCGTATTCTGATTGGACTTCACGAAGTTAACCACCAGCATCCCGCATTGTGGAACAAACTCGTATTTCCAGCACTCTCCCGACCTGTGAAAACATTAATCAATTGATTCTATCTGGTATGTTGCCGTAGGCGTCTGTTTGTTTGCCTATGAATTTTTAAAATCCCTCCTTTTACAACGTAGAAAAATGTTTCAACCAAGCAGTAAGAGGGACTTTTTTCCGTATTATATTTACCGTCGGTAAACAGTTTGAGATTTTACCACTCGTTACTGAAGGAACGTTACCAAATGTATGTTAACAAATGTATGGAAAAAATTTAGCTGTTTTTAGGTTCGTATAACTGTTTCAAGTAAACGGGTAGCAGAAACAGTAAGAGACCGAAACCCTATCTGTAAGTCCTCGTGTTCAGGATGCAGTTATTGTACATTGTAGGACTCTGTGGTATCTTCTTAAACGATTAATACAACTGAAGGTAATCTGAAAGCCAATATTGAAGTGACTGTGAATATCAACATCATAGGAGAACATTAGTTATGAATCTGCTTTTATTTATGAAAAATCATGGTTATGTATTGGAAATGATGGGTAGAGAAATTTATGACACGAACCCATCAACTTTTCATCACAGCACTCCAAGAAAAATTAAAAAAAAATCATTTTTCATAGACCCTACTACACTGAACCTAAAATTGATCATTTCTGCAATACTCCGGTGAAGCCCCTAAACTTGTTGCGATGCCTGCAAACATCACTTATTTCTGCAATCTTGCGCAGCGGAGTGTGGTCACCATACTACGCTTACGAGCTAAACTTTGGAGTTTTCTATTGCTAATTCTGATAGAAAATATTCTTAATTTTATTAGAACCGCCATTTAGTAATATACAACATTCACCAAAGCAGTGTTCTCAAAAAGCGGTATCTGTTTGGCAAGAACTACTGACTCACCATGTTCATGTTGTATCGTATTTGTATCAACCCAAATATTGGACATTCTTGCACCCTAAAAGCGACGTAGAAATGAACGATAAAGATAAAAAACAAGAGGTATACGAAAGAATAATTATCAAATAATATAAATGTAATATTTGTCCTCCAATATTGTTGGTTTGGTAACTCAGGTGTAGAATTCCATTGTTTCCAAGATGGATTATTGGCCCCTTCCACCAGGTTCTACGGATTTTCCTTAAATTGATAGGACCGGGTAGAACAAGTTCCCGATTCCTTCATACCCCTTCTAGCTGACACCGTCCTCCGATAACTCAACACAAAACGGAGGGCTTTTGGCAATAGCTTCAAGACTACGGGAGTCGTTAGTTGGAAACTGTAGATATGCATTCCCAGGTTAAATCTTCAACGGTCGTAAATCAACTGTCCCCTCTGCCCTGGGTCCCGTTCCGCAACTTGATCATAATTTATCTTGAGAGTAGCGGGAGTTCGAAGTGTATCACTTGATAAGTGGCGCGAAAGGAGATAGGAAAAACTTAGCGAGGTTTACACTAGGTTGAATTTAAAACGTTGTTTCAACTTTATTCCTAAAGAAGTTTACAATACAATAAATTTGGAACGCTTTCTCTCGAATGACTCTTAGTCTCCTACGAAACTTGGGCGGCCGAAGTCCAGTTTTGTAAGGTTTAGTACGACGTGGTGCTGACTCACTCAATTTAAATTATATAGACATGTCCACTAATGGAATATAAGGAATACCACGTTATCTAAAAACTAGGTAGTTATAAAAGGAGGTTAAACAACAGCTATTCAAGCAAAACTACGACCTGTATGACTGTTGTGCCAGAATTTTGGGAAACGGTTTTGAGGTGGAATACTATATTCTCATCCTAAATTTATTACTTATTTACTTTAATCCTCTAGAGTTCTAGAGTTCTTCAGAGTTATACAATTATATAATATATAATTCTATAACTCTGAAGAATTTCGACTAGAACTCTCGGTAATTTCGACATCTCCACTATAATAGATACAGTATATTTCCAGCATTTGCTTAGATATTATTGGTGTGTGTTCTTGAATAAATATATATATTGGATGCGAAATGCATGAATTACAGGGACAGGGATGTCCGACTTTTATGAAAATTATAAATAATTATAAATAAAATCGTCCGAGGGGGGTAAACAAAAAAAAAATTTTTTTCGATCTTCATAATTTTCTACACGGATCACAAATATATTAGCGCACGCCGCGCAAGTGACACTAACTTTCGTATTTTGAATGGGAGGAGCCCGAATTTTTTATTGTAGATTCGGATTCTACCCGAAATTTCATGAAAATTTGAACCCTTCACCAATTTTGTTGAATGTGCCAAACCGCTTCAGCGTCCACGCTAAGTTGTGCAACCCCAAAACTGTCAAAAAGTAGATGATGGTGAATTCTAAAGTGTAGTACATGAATTTTCATTTTTTAACGCTGATTGATTTGATGCTATTCGTTTCTTGGTCCGACTCAATTTTTACGGAATAATGACCGCAATTAGTTTATTTTAAGTAAGATTTTTTTATTTTACGTGCCTGTTTTTAAATTTTTACGGGGAGTAATTTTTGAGGTCTACCTAGTTGGAAGTTGTAAGAATAGGAGATTGAAACCTTCTTCAGTGATCATGCGGAAAATCATCTTAATCTGAGAGTAAAATCTGAAAAACAGGAGACTAAAATAAAAAATGGACGCGAAATCACAAATTTCTGTCATTATTCAGTAAAATTGAGTCGAATCAAGAAACGGATAGCATCACATGAATTAGCGTTGAAAAAAAACAATGAAAATCCACGTGCCACACTTCATAGTTGACCATCATCCACTATTCGACGATTTTGGGGTTGCGCAACTTTGCATATTCGCTAAACAGGTTGTATGCAATAAAAAAAATTGGTTGAGAGATCCAATTTCCATAAAATTTTGGGTAGAATCCAAATCTGCAATAAAAAATTCGTCTTCCCGTTCAAAATAAGAAAGTTAGTGCCACTTGCGCATAGTCGCGCAGTTGCACGGAGTGTGTTAGTATGATATTTGATATCCTTGCAAGAAAATATCATGATTGAAAAAAAAAATGTTTTCTATTTATTCTATATATAATCCTATATAAAATTTAAAAACAATTGACGAAGCCTTGCTTGTCTAAAACCTGAGGTAAACGTCGAAGATAACGCAACTTTTCCCCCATCCTCATTCACCCCTAACATGATTAGATTTGAAAGATCAGTACTATGTATCAAAATTAAACCTACGCTCTGGAAAAGAACAACAAAAGATGCAAGAAACTTGGCGGATCAGTAAACCTGCACAATGAGAGCTTGAATAGATTGTCTATTGCTCCTCTATTTCCCCTCCCGACAGAAACTTTTCCTAAGTTTGTTGCACAACTAGACTGAAATTGGGATGGAAAATCTAGGAAACTGTGGAGAAATAACGGTTCATCGCTATTAACCCCCCTTCATACTGCTCATTTAATGTGATGAAATATGTTTTAAAACTGAACAAAAAAAGTGAGTTATGCTTGAGCAGCGATTGAAAGGATCGGCTATTACCAACTCCATTTAAGGAAAGTAAAAATTTGCGAGGTTGCACAACCTACACTAAAATTGGGATCGAAGTAAATAGGAACCATGAAAATCTGTTGAGAATCACACCAGAATAGCGTCGAAAGAGTTCTTCTCGTAAAAATTAGTTTTTTCACTATCCCCTTTCCCTCTCCTCCTCTCTAACGGATTTGTATTAAGATGTTTAGCTTTCGAATCTGCGAAGCAGCGGAAGACTTGTCTTCACTTTCGGGAGCCGAATAGTTTTTGTTGTCCAAATTCAAAATTTCCGCTCGCATTTTGCGTTTCATAGCCCACTGAACAAATTTGGTCCGTGTCTGTCTGTCTGTCTGAACGCATTTCCTTGTTACAGCTAAACTTCCAGGAATTTTGAATGAATTTAGCTCATATTTTGAGGGACTATGCGGATAAAGCCTCCCAAGGTCCCATACGATAGTCATCTCAATATTATGAGCGGTACGCTCTGCGCATGCGATAACGTTTAATTCTTGAGACAGGTATAACTTTCACAATTTTGCTTCAATTTAGCTCATATGATGAAGGATGTAACGAGGAAGCTGATGTGCCGTCTCCTTGGCAGTTTATTTTGTTGTTGTCACGTTAGGGTTTCCTACACCCTCCTGGAACAATTTTGATAGGCCTCCCTTTGCTGGCAAAGACTTGCTTCAGAGGAACCTCCTGAAAATCACCATTTCCAGTGAAATTTTTGTGACTGGAGTTCTCTTTTTACTCTACTTACTGATTAATTTGATGAATATGCAAGGAAAATTGATGGTTCGTAAGACCGGTTCGGAGGTTTTCTGATTTCGACTGGTACATTATAATGAAACTGTCCACTGCGACTGAATATGTATTGTGATACAATTGAAGCCCATGAGAAGTTAAGGGCCGACCTCCTGACCCAAAATGCCACACTTTTTATTGTTCGATAATAGTTTCGATAATTTTCATTGTTTTCATTTATTGTTTGACTGCCTTGCACATTGTTCCCATCTTCCGTTGAAGCGGGTGCCGCATGAAATGGATACCATGACCACTGGCCTGTCAGTCATTCAATACCATTATTCTAATTTTGGAACTAACGGATTTTCGTATTGTGTATCACGTCGTCTACTCTTCCCAGGAGAAATAGTCCGATTGTCGCTATTAAAGTTAATGCATCCTTGACTATAAGGGTTAAACGACGAAAATGGTATGTTTTGACGAAAGGTTCACTGTGGGAGGTAGTTATGTATTGATATTGTTGGGCAGAAAGCGATATATGATAAAAAGAGGCTGGAAAGGTTTTGTTATCGGTGACGCTCGCTACCATCTCTAGTGGCACTTCACCTTTCAATAGACGAGGGAACCCTCCTATCCCGCTTGGGATCGCTTCCTTCACGGCCTCGCCATGCACTCCTGGCTTCAACGCTCATCGACTACATATTCAACTTACTAGGAGCACAGCAGTTTGCCTATTCAACTGTACCGCATTCCATTACATAAACGGTGACACCTGATAAGTCTAGAGATGAAGAAAAACTCAAATCTAATCAACACTCTTCAAATTCTAGAATGGGGAGTATCTTCCTTTCGAATTAGTGCTTCCTTATCTCCTGGAGAGTTGAAATGTTCTGAACGAACATAGGTACGACTAGGTACGATTGACAAGATAGTGAATGGTTCTTCAGTAATCTTCCTCTCCATGTTGAACAGGATATGTACATTACATAGGAGCATAATAAAGATCCTATGGAAAGATAATATTAGCCCCGGCTCCAGCAAATATGATTTCCTTTGGTCGTGCAGGGACATCCACGTGTTTGGTTTCTAAACGATTTTGACGCGTTCAGCGAATACATCATGATTTCACTGGATGTACCCACTACATGGTAAGATAAATTTGCTATGTTAACCTCGCCTCTCCATCTCACGCAACTCTAACGAATCATGAACTACATGTCAAATCAGAAAATCTCTACATAGGTAGAAAATATCTAGGTATATTTAACGTAAATGAATGGTTTTGCAGAAATCGAACAAGAAAATAATAATAAAAATCTGTACATAATCCATTTTATATTTCTCTCCATCACCCGTCACTACCAATCCGTTAAAGAATTGAAATTAGAGAATTTTGGTACATCCAAATCAAACCAAACTATCAATTGAATTACAACAAAAAAACTTTTGAATAGCAAAACTAGGATGGACAAACTTTGTGTAAAACGATTATTACCGCAGGGTTTATTTGTAAACAGGAACATTCATCAGTACTAAAGAAAAATTGTGCAACAAGGAGATGTAATACGGATAAGGTTTCCATATAAATAATTTTGAGAAATCGGCCTGTAAGGGTTTAGCGTGAAGGAAACGGTTTTATGATGCAAAAGAAAAGCTGCATACAGAGGAAGCGATGGAGGTCTGTGAAGTCAGATAATTTTGAAGCTTGGGTTTGTAGTAAAAGAGGTTTGCTTGGTGAGGTCGAAAATAATATCTCTCTTGCTGAGCACTGCACAAAAGAACACATTTAAAGGATAATAATTTCGTTGAACCTTCGAGGATCAAATCAAACTACTCGTAATTAAACAAAATGAATAAATTATTGAATACATTATCATTATGGTATATTAGGGTCGTGAAGAACTATAAATCAAAAGCCACCGAAGTTCTGTGTTATTGAACTAAAAGAAATTTAACCGCGAAGCCACAATGCATCGTAAAAGGCAAATGCCTTTTTGAAATATTTAGGAGGCGGAGATCTTAGGTTGGACATGTTGAGAAGCCTGGCTCATTATAGTGAACGAAAGTTTAATGGCATGAGCTGTAACATAATAATCTCAGCTCAACAGATGACTTAGGCTCCCCCTGCAGATTATGAAATCAATAGGCTATCCAGTCATTAGCATGTCGCCCGTCCTGAAAGCATAGGTAGTTAAGAATTATCCCACCTGCTTCTTCACCATAGCATTACCCCTTTTACCGATCACCTCGTTTCATTTTCATGTTCCTCCTACAACATTGTGTTGGCCCTGATTTAGTTAACAAAGTGAACCAGTCATTTTTGAATGTTTCACACTGATGATATTCATTTTGTCTTTGGTCTTCGTTCCCGAATCAACTCAATACTCAATAATCCGCTTTTTGGTGAATATAAATGATGTTGCTAAATTATACGTTGCTGTGGGATACAACAATGTTGTGCAGTACATCAAACAACGATTCAAAAATGTATTGCCAGCCCCGGTTGCTGATCTACAATGGATCCATCACCTGTCAACATCTAAATGAGCAAGTAACTCTTCATTTTTTAAAAACCATTAGTTGCCCCTCGTTCTTCTGTCGGTGGTTGGAAAACAAAAAATGATGCGATATTTTTTTGAACGATAATCACGAGATTGAAAATAGTCACCTACTTATTCAAAATGAACCGAAGGATGAGTCTTGAAAATCTTTATGCATACTAACATAATTTCGTTGAATAATAATTGTTACCAAAAGAACTTGATATTTTAAGAGATTTTATAGAACGAATTTTATGAATTTTATATTTATATCGGTATGACTAATAAACGGATCGGTAGCAAAGGAGTACATGTATACAATTATCATTAATAATTAGTTACTGAGAGTTTGCATCCGTAATGGCACTGGTTACTGACGCATAGACGTCAACCTCCCTTCTAGCTTTATAAGGAACATCAGAAACTCATTAAGGCACATAATTGTGATGAAGTGTGCTTTAGAACCCGGGCTTTGAACTTCAGTGCTTGAGAACGAATGTTCGGAACTAAGATTTCAAGAGCTGGTTGAAATTGACCAATTTATATCTTTTAGCACATGTTTTAGTTTTAAGTAACCCAGTGGGAGGGCCGAATCGAATTTGATTAAGTGACAACAAAAACGTTCGCAATAATTAAATAATTATGTATAGTATTAAGTAGGAAAGCATCGCCCGTCGCACATGAAAAATCATGGTTTTAACATGCCACCGATAATGAAATCTGGTTCTTTATTTCGAAGTGCTAATGATTATGGTTTGCTTCTCCCACCCTTATCGTTCATCATCGAGAAATGGGTAGTGCTTCTCCGAAAATGAGGCATATTCTTCTCCAAGTGACATAATGCTTTGCTCGTAAATTTACATTACACTAAACTTCAAGACTGCTTAGTGAACTGTTAGCGCGGGGAGGCCAGCCTCAAGACTTTTTTCCCAGTAAAAAGTTTTCTAAATTAGTGCCAAAAAAAGTAAATCGCACATTTGGATAAGTTCCAGTTCCTTTTCCGACAATAAGGCTTTAAAACGCTCCAACGAGACCCTTCTCCTCCACTTTGCCCCTCCACAACCCTCACCCTCACTTTGCCCTTATTTCGCTCCCTATTTAAAATAACTCACGGAGTCAGGTTCTAGATCTGGTCCCATTACAAATGCTTGCGCACTTACCAGATTTAGCTGAGATATCCCATTCTAGTTAATCACAAGCAACAAGTGTCGTAAATAAAGCAAAAGCCAAGTTGTCTCCAGAAACATCTAGATGAGGTAAGAAACAACGAAAATTGGGAAAGGAATTTTCCTTAAGAAAGCCCCTTGTCGTTTTACAATCATCTTGGGGAAAAGCCAATTATTGAAAATTAAAATAAAATAATTATACAAGACATACATTTTTCCATATTGTTCTGAGATTGAACATTTCATGTCCGAACTTCCACCAGAGTAGGTTTTTACAGTTGCACCTTTGTGCTCAGCATAAGAGGAAACCTTGAAATTGCTTCAATTGGATTCAAATACTCTAAATATGTCTCTAATGGATGTAAGTTTTTCCTCGGATGTTGATTCTAGTGTAGTTTTATACTTGGATCTGGATGAAGTGCATTTAAATTGTGATAGCATTCATTTTCACCGAATGATTCGGAAGGCAAAGAGGCAATGTGAATATTTTTTAGTATTCTCACTATGCTGGCCCCTCTGTGTGACTAGTGTCATTTACAACGAAACTAGAAGACGTACACCTGACGAATATTTATTTGAGAGGAGGATTGGGCAGTTGAAGCTAATGACTTGCCGTCGAATGCAAAGGCTTAGATGCGAAAACAAACATGAGTAAAAAGCGAGGACCAACAATCAAAACTCAACTGAAGAACTTTCAACGAATATTTTGATTGAAACATATCGGTTTCATTGTGTGCCTCAAAATGACCTATTAAATGTGCCTGTACCTGTTCTAAGGTTTGTTTTAAACAAAGCCCTAGAGAGAAAAAATCAACACATTCCGTTATGTAGCAATCTTAATTGTCCGTTACATGGTTTATTTGACTTCTTTGCACACCCCTTCTTGGATACATCCCCGTATCCAGATTTTGACAATGGATTCGACCGTGAAAGGCTCAGTTCGATTCTGTTATTCCTGGAAGTATAAAATAGTGATTATCGTACCCTGAGTTCTAAGCTGTGCTTGTTGAAAACGGAGCAAATTCTCACACAAGGGTTTGTTATCTTTGGTTTATATAAACCCGTCAGATGTTGTCAAGTTACGTGTCAAGGTTCATATTCGAATATGATGATTCGATTCGATGATTTTCTGTTTCATTGTTAGTTTTGGGGATCACTTTTAGGTTCAGAAATTACGACTTCCTTCATATTTAATCGTCCAGCGATTACTTCCTTCGGGTGAACTTCTGTATACCTGAAACCTATTCCACTTGATTTTATGCTCACAATTACTAGGTAATGACATCCCCACTGTCCTATCAGTGAAAATCTTGAAAAACCACTCTTTTGGTTAGTATTGGACCAGTTTTTGGTCCATAGTATTTATGTTTGTTGAGAGGATCTAGGAGGCTAACCAACTAGAATCCAGCAAAAAATGGATTTCTCAGGTAAATTCCAAGGCCTTACGTACAAAATACATCAGAAGGACATTGCACATTAGGAATCTGCCCATCTTGAACCGTAAAATGAAAAGGGGGGCGGCTATAAAAAGTTTTGTTATACGATTACAGAGGTTCATAATTAAAAATAATAGACCAATAGCGTGAAATCATCACCCCCTTGGATTACGCAGCTCGACAAAAAAATGAGCAGAATGTTGCCGGCATCTCTCCATTGTGGACGGTGCTGAAACCGAATCCGTTTTTCCGATTGGACAATTTTTTCTATTGTTCGACATTTTTATGTTTTTTTAAATTACAACTTTACAGTTTATTTTCCTGGTAATAACGAAGTTTGTCCAAAAATCATAATGCGGCTAGATTTGTAGGAAAACACATCGTGAATTCAACAATGACCCCAATTTTTCTTCCACAATCCAAACCCTCCAAATCCCACAAAACCTACTGGGAAATTGTGAAAATACTTTTCCCCCCTTTCTTTCACCTACGTTTTCGTTTACCTTGACTCCAACGAAGCTGCCAAAAAATATCGAGGGCACCAATAAAAAGTTCAGACTCTCCAGCGTAGGGGAGACCAACCGGAACTCACAAAAATTGTAAATATCGACCTTACGATGTTTTAACGCTGGACAAATGGAATTGATTTCAGCGTAACATGGTGAAATTACCTCAAAGTTCCTGATAAATGGGATCTCCTTCTACTTCCGTCTTGAGAATAAGTGCAAATTTCTCGAAAATGATATAAAAACGTCGGGTAAATTTTTCAAAGCAATGGGCATCGCTTTGTGGAGAAGGTTCAACAGCTTTTGTACGGATCAAGTTTGCCAACTAAAATGCATCGTATTCATTTAATTTTCAAGTTGAGCTCAGATGTTTCTTCAGTGGTAAACTGAAAAGAGGGAGTATTTGTGAACCTAATGATGGACCGAACCAATCAGTCATAGTCTTAATCATTCCGAAATAGATAATAACTGTCAGTTAGATGAAGAAAAACCGTGGATTCATCTCAACTTTCGTAGTTAAGCAATGTTAAATACTGATGATGAAATTCCCCCATCTAGTGATCTTTCAATACGTCTGATGAATTTTGCAAAACAATCGGAAGCAATAAATCACGGTTGGAAATTCAATTATATTCTTTAAATGATGAGGTTGACAAACAATAGTGATCTCAATACAGATTTAAAATATAGTTCAATGATATAATTTATATTTTGTCTTCAACATTTGGTTAGGACTTATTATTCGATAATTCTTCCAGCTCTCACTTCTTTCCATCGATCCATTATATGGTGGTCAAATCGCTGAAAGATGAAACCGCATTTCTGAAAGGCATCGACAAGCTGCCAATGCCTGTGGTCAGGTAATTAGGGTCACCTAGTTAACAGCGGCCGGACCATCCGCCTTCCTCAGCTGTAATCGAAACCACCGCTTTTCTCCCGAACGCTTCGAACGCTCACGATTTATGGTTATTGGTTTTTTTCAACTTTTGAACAAGCGCAAAACAATTCGTTCCGAGTCAGACAGGATACTCTGAAAAAGAGCGGCTAGGTAAACTCATTTAGAAGAATTGACAGATCTCATGTTTTACGTCCTGAAAGAGGCCTGACCTATTATCAACTGACATTGTGTCCAATGTGACCCTGGCGACATTCGTTCCCATAGGAAGCTCGTTTTATGACGGGAAGTCAGGCTCCAACCACTCATTCTATCCGACGGACTGAATGACTAGCAGGCGAAGGAAAAGAAATCTTAGCTAACCTCGTGGTAGCTGCGTTCATTATCTTGTCACGATTATTTCAACCTTCAAGATCACTGGTATTGAGGAACTTTTCAACTTTTAGTACTCCTGAAAATCTCTCTCAGATAGGTTATTATATATTCTTCATAGTGGAAGAAGTAGAAAATCCTCTAGATATTTCAATGTATAAGGATGAGTTAGGGATATGATAGCTGCATAATGAAATCTTTGGAAAGCCAAAAATATTTTGTGACATCATTCACTCCATACTATTACCAATGTTGGTAAAATAGCGGCTAGCGGCAGAATACATGGCTGCTATGGAACATTAAGTGTGATGATTTCGCATATTTGGGACGGAAATTATTATACCAGAGAATTATACCAGAGGTGTGCACAGAAGTTGGCTTGAATTGCGGCGGAAAAATACAGATGTAAAAAAGCTGCAAAATATTACACAAAGGTTTACTATTTCTGAATCGGACAACCCTTCTACATAAATCACTGATCTATGTTTATTAGGCGTAAATTTTAATTAATTTGATGTAATTTAATTAATCTGATCAGTACTTAACCACATCTTACAACTACGTTAACGACATACCGAAGACTATGGGATGATTCGTCATAAATATAACTCCTTAAACGGTAATACTTTATTGGTCCCTCCGTACTTAATAGAAGCTGATATGTAAATGACTGCAAAAGAGCACTATACTGTATGTCAACTCAAACGTTGAAACTTAGGAATGGAACAACTAAAATTAGACAAAATCAAATAAAACACCTACCTACGCTTCACTAGTCTGCAAACATATAACATATGTTAGGCAAAAATTGCAAAAGGAACCCTCGGAAAAAATGCCATTGCATTTCAGCTGACTGATGTAAATCAGCTGAGGCATTATTCTGCGATTTTCAAAGATCTACCCTTACCTGTTCATTTTCACATTCACGTCCTTGTTACTATTTCTGTCAAAGTTCCAGCCCTATAGTAGAGAAAAAGGTTCATTCGATTCATTGAAGGGACCACTACCAAAGATGAACACATTAGTGTTCTTTCGAAAGTTTTCATATGCCGAATTTTTAAAACTTTATAGCTCTTTGATACCTCTATTTAAGATTGACAGAAACTGGCGAATAGAACCCAGCTCTAACTAGACCATCATTTGTGATTTCCTTCCAATAGTTTTGGAGAAAATCTATGGACGGCGGACGAAGGGATATTTTAAATCCGATTTTCTGATTCAACGCATCTAAAACCTAAAACAACAAACTTTGGCGAGGCGATTAATATATTTTTTGTTCTTGGTCGATTACTAAGATTTATTATTGAAAATAATTAACTGATACCCGTTCTTTAGTCCCAAATAGGGACTAGTTGACCCTGTTGTCGAGCCAGCCTGATCGTCTAACACGCATAGATCATGTAGGGCGAAAAGCATGGTTGATTCCAAGGTTTTTGCTGATTTGGATGTCATTTTCCCAGTAATTTTGAAAGCAGAACTGACTGGAATAAGTTTCCTATGTGCATGAATTCTCGCTAGCAAATACTTGCATTTTTGGATATAAAAGTAGCCCCCAAATCCTCACAAGACCAACAAACATTTACGAATTACGCAGAATATTACAAGCCCCTGCATCACAATTACAGGCGAATTTCATCCAAATTTTGATTAAATAAAATTTCATTTTCTAGTTCAATTTTTTGTTAACGTTTCTGAGTATAATCGGTAAAGATAACTAATATATAACAAACAGGGTGGGCAAAATTAAATGGACCATTTATGTCCGTAATTTCGGAGCCTACAAACAAATTTCAAACAATAACTTCACTAATTTTTTACAAGGAAATCAAATATCATAATTTTGCGCGTTGCGCACATGCGCAAATGTCAAATCTGTCAAATAGTTGATGGTGGTGATTCGTGAAGTGTGGCATATGAATTTTCATTGTTTTTTAACGCTGTTTCACGTGATGCTATCCGTTTCTTGATTTGAATTAATTTTTGCGGAATAATGACCGAAATTTGTTTATTTCGCATCCGTTTTTTTAATTCTAGGCGCCTGTTTTCAGATTGTTACGGGGATTAATTTTCAAGGTCTGGTTGAAAAATGTAAAAAGAGGAGATCGAAACCCTCTTCAACGATCAAGTGAAAAATCATCTTAATCTGAGAGTTGAAAGTAGGAATAAATGATGATTTTTCACGTCAAGTAAACAAATTTTGGTCATTATCCCGCAAAAATGAAGTCAAATCAAAAAACGGATAGCATCCATAAAAAAAAATAAATAAAAAAAAAAAAAATAAAAAAAAAAAAACGTGGAAAAACTTCGAAAAACAATGAAAATTCAGATGCCACACTTTACAGATCACCGTCATCAACTATTTGACAAATTTGGGGTTGCGCAACTTTGCGTGCTCGCTGAACCGGTTACGAGCAACAAAAAAATTGGTTGAGGGATCGAATTTTAATAAAATTTTGAGCAGCATCCGAATCTGCAATAAAAAATTGGAATATCATGCGAAATTGTGATATTTGATTTTCTCGGTAAAACTTAGTGACGTTATCATTTGACTTTTTTTAGGCTCGGAAATTACGGAGATAAATGCCTGGTCCATTAAATTTT
The DNA here is from genome assembly GCA_031894815.1 of Creontiades dilutus. Classification (NCBI taxonomy): domain Eukaryota; kingdom Metazoa; phylum Arthropoda; class Insecta; order Hemiptera; family Miridae; genus Creontiades; species Creontiades dilutus. Next base: position 1,906,447 of record JAVIWC010000600.1, read on the forward strand.
GGCCACCCTGTATATAATTGACAAAACATAATTTTTCTGAACCCAAACTTTATTCTATTTAGTCATAACCATGTAACCTATGCATATAGCAAATTCCCAGTTAGAATTACCACCCCGGGTGGATGGGTTTGTAAGGATAAACAGGCTTTCTGTTTTCAAATAAAACAACTGGAACAATGGGAAAACAAACTCTTAAATTCAATATGTAACACGGCGTTTGCATAGTTATTTTCAAGTTGTAGCTGTTCGCCTCTAGATTTTGTTACGACTGAGATGTGAATAGAAGAATATTTTCAGTTGACTTTGTAACTTACTCTACGTTGTACGAGTTAGGGCAAGAAAATGTATGATTTATCATTAACAAACAAAAGTATATACATGAAAACAATAAGACAATTGCAACAAAAAACCAAGACGCTCCGTAAAAAAAGGCCACGATCTTCGGTGCGCAGGAAAGCATACATAGCCGTAAGGGCTTATGATTATTACTCAAACTTCTGCATCATTATCAAGTTCATCACTGCACATGTGCTATTAAATCCTTTTTATTAAGCATGACTTTTTCTGTTTTCTTCCGATTTCGACTAAATTTCGAATTAACGTTTTGTGCTGGTTGGTGCCGAATTTGCCTACATTCAAACTTTATTTGAAGATTAATTTCAAAATTTAAAATTGAACACAAAAAAGTATTTATTATAAGGCTAAACTTATTATGATAGTTCAAACTCTGGGACCAAATTTTATCGTTGAGATGTTCATTACTGTTTAGTCTTTTTCTGACTGGAAGGAACTCGGCAACAGGCCACCTCTCGACCTCTCACCGCTTCGCATATTATTATGTTCAGACCTATCCCACTTAAGTAACCCCATGACCTTTTAGTTTAATATCAACGTAAATCATACCGGTTCGGTCAGTTTTCGGTCTGTTATTTCCCTCTTGCTTGAACCATTACGTAAAACGTGTTCAATTAGGCACGGATCGTGATCAGTAAAGAAACGCCTTTGCGAGTTGGCATCGTCGAGGAGTTACAAAAATGTTGATTCATTAGTTGATAAATACGAACGTAGAGACTCAGAAAAATGTTTTGAAATTGGAGAACTGTGATTTTATAAAAATTTGCAGCAACTTAATTTTAGCAACTAATAGAAAAAAATTAATCTGTTAGAAAGTTAGATTCAAATCAGTTTTATGAAGTTCTGCAGGTTGTATCGATTTTTGTGGAAAGTTTTGGTTAAATTCAATAATGTTATTTACCCAATTTTTGTGCTTACAGTAACGATGATCATTAGTTATTTTGAATCAATTCATTTTCTGATACTATTCGAAGGAGACTAAAGGTATTGCTATAAATATAGTACAAAACATTCTTCAAGGGGATCCATTTGTGACATCCAGAATGTAACTGTCTTCCACATTGGTATACATTTACTGTTCCTTAATTCAGGGTTTTCAGTCTATAACATACTAGGCGGCTGGTTATTATTTACTCTCTGCTAGATTTTGCTCACATCCTTGACAATTGCATAGATTCATTAGTACTTGAGTCGTTAACTCGAGCACAAATCCCTTCTTCATCCGTAATTTAATTCGTGTCATTACAGGACGATAGTTCGGTGAAACGGTTATGTAAGTAACACTACTTATATATCAACAGTGAATATGAGACATCGCAGTGATATCATTCAAGTTCATCTAAAATCGTCTGCATTGCATTCGTTCTCTCTTATCCTTACAGGTAGTCGTATATTGAACACGAGTTCCATACACATCTCATAATCTGTCCGAATGAAATGAAGCTCTTTGGAAAAACTCTCATCCTTACTGGTGAGGTTCTTCGAACCAAGGTACCCAATACATAACCATCAATTCAAGCAAAGTGAATGGCGGGGAAGCAGCCTTTCAAACCAATGATTTGCATTGGTAATTCAACTAGTTCGGTTCGACTCAGGCTCGGTCTAGCGTGATGTTGGAATCCTCTTTCCCCAATCCCTTTGTTCAGTCTTACCGCCCCACCTCAAACTCATCCTCCGTCTTCTTGCCTATACTGGAAGAATTCTGTTCAGTATGCTGATGACGAAGTGAGCGTGTATCATGACAGCGGGTGAAATTATCAATGTTGGGTCGATACATCGTAGTCTTTCATGAAATTCCCGCTCCCCTTTGTAAAATGCATAATACAAATTACCGAAATTCGGAGGTGGAACCATGTTCAATGGGAACCACTTTCAAAGAGTAGTAAATTATTAACCCTTCAAAGGTTTCAGGGATTCAAAATATCCATCCATATATTCGGACGTACAGGGTGTATCAGATAAGGTGCGCAATACTTCACCCACATATTTTGAAACCAATTCCCTACAAAAAGTGCCTCATAGCAATATTTTTTATCTCGCTTAGTTTTTGAGTTATTTCACTTCTAAGATTTTTTCCGTGTTTTTGACCTTGTCTCAGCAAAACGGCTATAACTCCAATACAGTACTATGCAAAGTAAAAGTTGATGATACCGCTGGAAAGTGAGTTAAACTTCCTATCTTTCAAGCGCCAAACCAATTTTATTTGCTCACATTAAGTTAGCGAAAAATCACTCTACAAACCAAACTTCAAAAAAATTTGAAAAAAAGAATGGTTTATCAGATGTCTGTAGCTTAAAGAATGCGGCAGAAGGTCAGCTTTTGAATCGTATATCGAAAACAATTTTTGCTATTTTATTTGATCGAGAAAACCACGTTCGAATGCAAAAAACAGCGAAGCAAGTCGAAGTGTTTAACCCTTGGTAGTTTGTTTCAAATACATAAGTAGACATTTTTTGTGCAATGCACAAAAGGAGGATGCGATGCAGAAAATGGAGGTCATTTTGAAAATTTACAGTAATTACGTATTAGAAAATGCTTGCACATATTTAAAACTGCACCTCGGAAGATAAGACAGATTAATTTTCTCCGTAAAAATGTCTACTTAGGTAATTGAAACAAACTACCAAGGGTTAAACACTTCGACTTGCTTCGCTGTTTTTTGCACTCAAAAGTGGTTTTCTAGACCAAATAAAATAGCAAAAATTGTTTTTGATATACGATTCTAAAATAACAAGATAGCTCACTTTTCCCCTTTTATGGGATGGGAGGAACCCCTGGTCACTGAGACCGCTGGGATCTATTGTGACACTGCCCTTTACTTAAGCTCACTTTACTTCTAGCTAAATTTTTTCTCATTAAAATCTCCACTCTTCCTAAACTCACTGATCGAATTACAAGTAACATCTTCTCGAACAAATGGTAATACACTGATATGCAATCGTGGTAATGCTAGTTTTTTTTTTATGGGAATGCTATATTTATGCTTACATACATTGTATAATTTGACTAAACACACTTATGCAGTAGCAGTTACTTGTTACATTCCTTAAAACTGCACTAAGAATGCTAGTGCTTCGGTCCACTTACGGGGTCCGATGATGAGATAGTAGTAGGTAAGGGAAACAGTGAATACAAATTTGAGGGGTATAAACGGAAAATGACACACAGTGGCAGGACGTATTGACGAGAACGTAGCCCTTTCACAACACGTGTAATCAAAGTGGAACTACACCAGCGAAATATTCGTCGTATTTGAAGGAATTGAACCGCTGCCGATATGATGATGGCCATTGTAGTCGGGTCTTGTTACGCATTCAAGACTGAAAAACGCCGAGAATCAAAAAAAGATCTCATATCCTGGGGCTGTCGCTGCACAACTGGAGAACGGGACATTGATTGGATATGCCATCACATTTACAGACTCGTGTGTGTCACTTTTTCTACTCGAACCATCCCCAGAAGCATTTGATAAGGGACAGACGATGCGGAGATGCCAAACGATAACGATAGAAGGGGAGAGGGATGGGTTCTGTCTATCGAGTACAGGTAAAACGGGAGTATTGTCGACGATTTTGATTGAATGTTGGAATTGATTGTACGATCCGTTTGAAAACCCACCTGTAGGAATGAATATTCAAGGCTGTATGTATAGATTGATATCGGCTGCCCCGAACGTGAGCAAGATTGCATCTTTAGCACAGAAAAAAGATACGAATGAAACAAAGCCGTAATCTACAAATCAATACGTTTCATCGAATCTAGAAAGAAAATGGGCACACAATATTAAAAAATTGGGATTTTCTAATATCCCCACACTAAAAATCCGTTTTCAAATGTTCTAAGTGATTGCTGGTTATCTTGCTTACGCCAATATCAAGTTCGCATTTTTTGGAAAAACTCCTTCATATCTAATGAGCCACCCTCTATAAACCGAGTTTTTCTAACACGTCACTAAATATAAATGTATATGAGTGTATTCAATTACATTATATTACTGATGCGGATTTTGTGCTAGGCTTTACACTATTCGTTGGATAAATATGTGACTTTTGGGGCTGAAATCCTGGGCTATTGTCAAATTTCAAGGAATCGGACAAGTTTGCTCCTAAATGGTGCAGGTTAGCCCTAAAACCAGGTTACCTTCTGATCAAAAGCGTGCAAGTATACGAATCATTGGTTTTTCGTTGTGTTCAATACTCATAATTTATCGATCCGATTTCATTCAAGCTCAGGGGAGATAGTTGAGTATACGTTTTCAATTTGGTAATTTGGTTGCGAAAAATTACTGCTTTTTTTGAAATTGGCGAAACAGTAGATTTTGAAGAAATTTAAGGGATTTTGCTTAGCCAAATGATCCCTATTGACTTTATTGCCGTCGACCTGATTTCATTTGCAAACCTCGACCTAATGTCATCAAACATTTATTTCTTGTGGTATACCGTGATTCCGTCCAAACTTGTTTTCTTAATTTTCATAACGCTTCTTGACGCATAATATTGGAATCAGTGGAGCGACAATACTTGTGAAACAAGATCAGGTGTTCATCACTAATTTTCTGATACTACTTTCTTATTGTACAGGAAGGATCCATCTTGATTTCCAACTCCGTCTCTCTTTTTCTCTCGTGAAAAAAAGATACCACTGGCAGTATAATTTTAGCGGTCATTTTGAAGTTGATAACTGTGGAATCGCGAAACGGATAATTCCATCTCGCACATCTATGGTTGAAACGTAAAATGGAAGTGGGAACGAAGTGGGGAAATAATGAGACCAGTTGAGTACATTTGGTTGGAAAAACTCGAAAGGAGCCACCGAGACGGGCCACACGGCCATACCGGGCAAAGTAAAAGTGGGTGATGGGGGGGGATTCTCGCCGCAATATTGTAAGAGGAGAGAAAAGGTGACAAAGCTCTTTGTGAAATCCTGAGCTTCGGGAAAAGAGCCGACCTTACAAAGGAAGTGAAGCTACGAGTAGGAAAAAAATTCTGAGAACCTTCTTATGAGTGCACTCAATTATATCTACCTCCTCTTAGATAAGCGTATTCTACCGAATGGAATTCTCGGTCTTTTCCAAGGAAAATGAGAAAAAGTACGGCAGACTTCAAAGTGTTGGTTGGGGTGTTTATTAGAGATCCCTGAAGTTGACAAGCCTGGTTCCTTACTAGAACGCTAAGGTTTTTGTTTCCCTCAATGTCGGACGGGGAACCGAAATAACCGCTTGGAAAGCGAGGGTCGCGGAAACGTTCGGAAACTGTCCCGGCATCGGGCTATCAAACTGAATTTATGATCTGGGAAACATGAGCGTTATTAACTTTCATTACGCCTTGATACTCGGTTCCTGCTGGGGTCGAGAATCCGTCGAGTTCAGGAAAAGGAATATTTTTATAAATGAAGCCGAACTCTGAGTCTGCGGGTATGTTTAAGTGGAACAGACGAAAAGCACTACAAGATTTTAAAGCGGCACAGGAAAATCTCGCAGCTAGATTCCGAAAGGTCCTCCACCTCAAATATTCTCGAATGATGATTCCTCATGATTTGAAATTTTTATTCCGACTTCAAGGTACTAGTGAATTGTAATTTGTTGACGTTTATGATATGTTGTTAATACGGCGGAAACTAAAAGAAAATTCCTGCAGGAAAAATTGAGAGAGAAAAGGAAAGCTGTTTGCACCATGGAAGTATATAATTGGTTGAACTAAAAATAACGTGCCAAAATGTACAATAGATTAACAATACAAGGTGTCCCGCTCCAGCCAAGAAAAACAATTTATAAAACTAACTGCACAACTGCTAATTCTTTTTTTTAGGTTTCTTCCCAAGAAAACCACGATTTCTGCTTTAAAACGCACAACTCTTTTCTTAAAAAAGAATTTTATCAACCTTTGACTTTTTTTCGGTTTCAGCATTTATTTTGGCACACGCCCAATGGATTTTCATATTGAATTCCATATATACAATAAGTATGCTACCAAACAACGTGCTGGAAGCTATCAAACCTCTGGGAAATTGAAGCTATTGCAATGGCTCTTACAATTTTAGAATAAAAAATGTAAACCCATTTTGAAACACTATGAAATTTTTCTCCCAGACGATTTCTCTCGATAGGATTGAGATGAAGACTTCTTTCTTTCCCTGAAAAATCAATCGTTCCAAGAAAGCACTTTTTGAAAAATTATCTTTGCCAAATTAAAAGAAAATATCTAAAATAATCACTGAAAATTGCCTAAAATCGCAAATTGTTTACGTTCATCAGAATACTGCTAGCAAAACGTAAATCATGAACATGAATTAGAACATTCAAAAATTGTTGTACAATCTTGTTACGACTGTTGTTGTGTTCGTAAAAATTGAACTGAGTTTAAAACCTGGGAAACGTGGTTTTCAAACCGTTTTCGAAGACATTGTGGTTTTTATGATACAAAACGTGGTGTTTCACTATCGGAAATGCAAAAGCAAGTCAAAAATTTGATTCGTTCAAACATTTTTTTGGACATCTTGCATTAACATTTTATTTGGATCATGAAGACTACAATGATTGCTTAGCGAAATCAATAATGGCACCATTACAATGATTGTCCAGCCACATTAAGGACTTTGCCGCTGAGCCTATCCAGAAGCATTTCAACACGGCCAGAATCGGACTGCCCTCGTGTTGGTTAAGGAAGGATAATACCACTTCTGGCTGTGTCATCAGAAGGCATATAGCCTCCACATTGTATTTTTTTAGTTCGGCTTCAGGCCCCACGACGTCAAGTCAGCCAGCTATCACTACATGGAGGGGAGTACTCGTCCTGAACACTGACCATATGGATGCCCCTCCTGTTAGAAACCTGGCGGTCATCCATTCCAATATCTTGTAAGGAAAGCCTACTCATGTCACCTCAGTCACCTCTTCCATCCAACTCCTTGCCAGGTTTCACCAAGTACGTCAATCTTTCTAGGTAGTACGAGTATATTCGCTTCCTGTGATGCTGCTAGGAGTGCACCATCAACTTGGGACTTTCTAATTTTAGCATAGTTGATATCCGCAAGTGATCTCCTTTCTGAAATATCAATGCACAGGAATACAAAGCCTCCTAAGCAACTGTAGTGAGGAATGTGAAATAGATTCCTTTTCATTGGAAAATTGTCTGGGAATGCGTTCTTATGTCATTACAGAAGCTACATCTGCTCTCTTGAATCACAAAGTCCTCATCTAAAGGAACTGACCAAAAGACCTTTTCCTTTCGAATCCCTAAATTCTTTTTTATTTTTATTATCCCCCTCCCTCTCTTTTTTCATCACAGAATGATTAATACTTTCTCTATAATTATCCTCTCGGGACAAAACGATTAAGTTGTGGCGGAAAAGGAGGGAATTATTATAAAACAACGGTAAGCCATTAAGCCTGCGGGTGGTCTCTTCCTTCAGCGCCAGATAAAAGATACAAACCTGGCTTGATGGGGGCCGTCACGGAAAACAAACCCTAAAGGCTGAGCCTTCCACTTTTTATTCTTCCTTTAAAAAAAGTTCCGGTTTTCAGAGAGAATTCGAAAATGAAGCAAAACAAAAAATCATAGCTATGAAGACCGTATCAGCGCTGCCCCATTGTTGTTGGTTATCTCATCTCAAAAGCTCTTGCAAAGACCAAACCGTCCTTCTGGTAAACGGTACTAGTAGAGCGAGGTCTAAACATACTGTAATTACCAGTAGTAATTGCACCTTGAGAAACTGTTCTGGGCGCTTTCGGGGATCGCAAGTTGATGACAAGGATCTATCAGCTGCACGCAGGAACTTGAATGAATTACAACTCCGGTGTCCCTTTAAAAAATTCCCCACAAGTCGAACTCTACAGGTTCCCTCAATTATTATATTTACAGCTTTAATTACTGTAAGTAATATTCTGATTACAACCACGAAGAAGGATAAATATTATATTTCAATGATGAGTTTTTGTTGCTTTCTCACTAAGGTTAAGGATATCCCCATTAGTATCCTAAATGAACACATTTCCAGTCCCTTGAAATAGAAGTTTCTAGTTTTTGTTTAATTTGATAGCTTTCTGAACAATATTTCTTCAGAATATTCTGAATAGCAGTCTGTTATTGGTGAAAGTTGATTTTTTTCCTTTTTCTATTTAGTTCTAAGCCTTCCCGTTTCTCAAAAGGAAAATTGAGTAGGGACGATGAGATTTCTTTAAAGATAAAACTTGAATCTGCACCAGCTCTGTCCCGCTGTTTTGGTTTCAACTACCTCAATTTCATTTGCGTGAATATCTTGATGCCGATCTTTTCGACATTTACCAAGATCTTATAAGGATAATCGCGTAAGACCGAGATCCTAAATATTCCTCTAAGGATGCCTGCATTTTCAAGTACAGTGTTCAACGATTCTCAGGGCCTGACAACTGAACATGCAGGAGACCTATGGCCTTATAGACGACAGCGGTGTACTTTGGCATCGATGAATCCGAAACATCAGAGCCTCTAAAAATCAAATTGTTTCTCTTCTGTTGGTCGCCCACTGCATCCACCTTTTTCTCATGTTGAATGTTCATCTTCTTTTTTGCAGCTCGTGATTCACTTCCTAAAACTTCCGGACATTTGTCTTTCAATAACTCGGCTTCTGATGTTTTTACAAAATCCGATTCATTCTGCTGTGAGACTCACTGGAGGAGTTGAGAACCTAACATATTAAACACTCCAGTTCTTTGATTCATGATTGAACCTACGACCTTCAGATTCCAACAAACAATTGATTGTTGACAATCTGACTCAATATGACGCTGTCTGGTGTCGGTTACTTTTCACAACCCACCGTGATAATTCGCTTTTTACGAATGAAATTCCTGCTTTTTTCTAACCAAAAATTACCATTGGTTTGAAAAAAGATACCTTACTTGCGATTGAAGTATAGAGGGTGGTTCTAGCGATCTACCCTTCCTATTTTCTTCATATAAACAGTGAAAAGTGATTTTTTTTTTCAAACTAATTTCAATACGTAGTAATCAAATACTAAATTTTCATAAGAAGCTGTAGGTTCTTGGTTTACCTGGGAGTTCGTAATATTCAACTAAAACGTACTTGAAAATAATTTTAATCCGGTGTATTATAATTTTAATAAGGATATCAAAACACAGACAATCTTATCGCAAGAACACTTAACATCAAGAACATCCCTTACCTTCTTCTTTCTCCACCCAAAACCACTAGTCATTCATCTTCTCCAACAATGACACTTGCGACTACCGGAAAGTCAAAACATCGAATAGCGCTCTTTTTCAAACGGCAAGTCTTTGACTCCTTCAAAGCCTTCTAATCTGTCGAATACTGATTAGCGGGACGATACGGCCTAATATCACCAACACAAATTAGGTACGATGGATGCGACCTTTTGTAGGTACCAGGAAGTCGGCAGGTAGGTACAACAAACGATCAGAAATTTTTTTACCTCCTCTGCGCTAATAACTTTTAATATATTCAGGATACAGATAAATCATTTTGAGGATACCCATTATCTTGAAAATTGTTTTGGTCACTAGCTCTTAAGTCGGAATTCGAGCTGGCAGACACATTCCAAACGTACATTACCTTTTCATACTCTCAACTCCATTGAATTTTCAGTCGACAAAAACTTATCTCGGTGGTGGGGATGATCCTTCTCAGACGGTGTTTTGAAAAGGTTTGTTTTACAACTTCTTCTCGTAACTTGTTCCTTCCGTAAATATTGGTGCTGCGAATGTTATACACCCAAGAAACTTTCTTCCTAGTAATTTTAGCTTTTCTGTCTTCCAGAGAATAAGATTTTTCATATAATGCACTGTTCAATCCTTGTTAACTGTATTGTTAGGACTGTAGCTAACCATTTTATCATTATTTGTACTGAAAAACCAACGTTACTAACTGATCAATAATTAGAAGAGCTAAGAGAATTAAGGAAGCAAATGGTCAGATATCTATGTAGGATGACTTAACTATCTCACATTCGATAAGACACCAACTAAACGATACAAATTCATTCGACTGGAATTCTAATCACCAATAACCTGTTCAACTAGATACCCATGTTTCATTTTCCCTTATTTTTCATTTATCGCCTCACTTTCTAAGGAGAGATGGAGTTACAGAATTGAAAAACTGCATATCTATGGAACAACCTGCTGTGTCGACAAGATCGTTGTTGTCCGCACGAAGTCGAAGTCACATCGTATCTTGCGTACCTCTGACTTTTCAGTTCCGGAGAGGAACCAAACCAACTGCATTCCACCTCTCATGAAGTGTAGGTACAAGTCGGAACTCAGATAGGACTGTGGGTGGGAATTTCGAGCGCGGTAAAAACCGAACTAGAATGTCATGAGAAGAAAGAGCCTTGGGCTGTGACATGTGTAAATTACCGATTAAATATCATATAATTGAGTTGATAGGAAGGTTCCCGCAGCGAACTAATTATGTATGTTTCAAGTTAAATTAATATGAAAAATCGATCATGTAAGGGACAACGTGTGTTTTTCGAGCGACAATGAGATTTTGTGTCATTGAGGAGCTTGGCATCCTTTATTATTTTCTAAACTGTACACAAAGTATGTAGCTAGTTATGAGGGTCCATGTTGTCGTAAACGTTCCCACAAGTTTCCACTAGAAAATACCGAAGGGCCACTAAACCCATGGGGATTGAAGAAAAAACATCAATTTTTTTTGCCAGAATGATCAGAACAAGCCACGACAGTCATACTGAAGAAACGTTGTGAACAGCGAAGCTTAAGATGAAAATCTCACTGGTGATAGGACCTCCTTTTCAATAGCCATTCATATCTGACCAACTTTGGTGGTGGATTGAACAAATCGATCCTAAATGAATCTTTGTCCAAAGAAAGCGTTCAAAGCTCCTCGAAATTTTATTGGATTTGACCAATAACGAAAAAGTAAAATAACCTCATGAGAGTTGTTCGACTCAATATGTTAATTTTCAGTAACTCACTCTTCATTTTATGCTTTTGCCAGATGATGGTTGAATTTTAACCCAAATTCTCTGTTTTTTGTAATAGGTCTTCGGTGATAAGTTGTGGGTATCCCATTGTACTGTCACTATGAAAATTTGAGGCAAACGAACAGAATGCGATTACAGTAATTTTTGTTGAGCATTAGGCTGTGGTGTTGGTCGTACGGACACATGCAAGTATCAATGAAGAAAACGAAAGCCAACTAAGAACGTTCCCTATCTCAACGAAATAAAAGAGTTATAACGTTATATGTTCGATTTCGACGATATCAAAAAACTGATCTTTAATTAATTAAGTAATTGCTTATTGCTGATCATCCGTGATAAAATTAAAACAAAAATTGAAGTGAACAACGTTTTCTCCGTAAAGCCTGAAACGGTAAAGGATTTACTGTCCAACATGTCGTTGACGGCAAACTAAATATCGACTATCACAAAATTAGTTTGATATACACTGTATTCCAACATTCCACCGTGTCAGTCCGGCTCCTCCCTAATTTTGGGAGTTACGGAATATCATTTTGTCCCAATGATCAAAGGAAATTATGCCACCTCACCCTGAAGCCTTTCAATGAGGTCCCTCACTCCACGTATTAGCAAAGGAAATATTACCCTCAAAACGGCGGGTGAGGATACGAACGTTTCAAGACTAATTCGATAAATACAATGAAGAGTGGGGGAGCGACTGACATTTTACGCCCAGCCGATACGGGGAGGAGAGGACCGAGGCGTTCCGGAGTGTGCGTTCGTCGATTCTGCTGGAGGGACGAGCATGTGTGAGTGTGTGTGTACAGCGAGTGTATGTGTGGTGTTGATGGTGGCTTGCACGTGATTGTGTTTGGCGGGGGCATCGCTACTTCTCACCCCCTTTCACATGTCCCCTCTGAATAAGTAATTTATTTCAGCCTCTAGCTTTTTAATTAAAATAGTTGGGAGGAAAATTGAGCGAGTAATTGTGTTTAGGGAACCGCCGCTCCTATGCGAGACCTCATGGATTAGGCTACGCTACCCGTGCCTTCAATTTTATCTGTAAGAGCGTCCTATCTTCGTCGTCCCCTTCTCTATTCACAGGTCACATTGCTTTCTGCTACGTAGAGCCAAGAAGCCAATGAGTTCTACAGAGTTGTTACCTAATTCTCATCGAATCCAACTTTTTAAACTATGAGTGAGGGGCGTTAGGTGTATCGGAAACATCTATACCAGAAAACTCTTTCGAACTTTAAACTCTTACAAATTCTGAATCCTAGAAGTGATAAGATCGCATTTAAAAATATAAGTAATAATACTTTTTAATGTTTTTAACAAATAGACCAAATTCCTACCAAATTAAAAAAAACCGATAAGCCAAAATCAAAATCAAAAAGGCGAGAAAAACAGATGAAAAAAGAGGAGCCCATTTATCTCTATTATCCCCTGCATTTACCCTCTTCTACAAATAAAATGGAAGGTCTGAAATATTTGGCAAGACTAAAGTTCTTAATTGAACATGAAAGAATCAAGAAAATCGGATGTATAAGTTGTATGAACATCGATTGAATGGATCGGTTCTCATAAGCAATTACATCAGCTGTTGGCGATCCTCTCCTGATACTAGGCGATTTTTACAGTCATATCGTGTTTTCTTTTTCACGTTTAAATTCAGAACCGTGAAAAAAAATGTTTTTGTAAAAGTTCCAGCTGTTAAGAAGAGTTAATGGATGATCGTGAAGCGGCCCGGGTGAGTTCATGCGATTCATTGAAGGGATGTCTATTAATAGCGAACAAAAAAATATTAGTATCGTTTGAAACGTTTTTGATATCCAGATTTTATAATATATTTAAGCTCTATGATGTCAGTGTTCAGGATAGACTAAGAGCAATGCCAAGAATTCAGTCCTAACTATACGCCGTTTGTGATTTTCGACCCACGTTTCATTAACTCTGGTTCATTACTTCGAAAAAAACACACCATAAGGCGGTCGGACGAATATTTGTTATTCCATTTTCTGATTTTTTGAAATGTAGAACAACAAATTTTGAAAGGGTTAACAATTTTTTCTTCTTGGTCAATTACAATAATTAACCAAAAATCAAGGAACTGGTTTTTTACAAAGCTGAATTTGAAGGAAGCCATTCTCTTCAAAACTAAACGGCGACTATTTTTGGAAGGACATGTCTGACTAAGTGAACCGATGATCCATTTTGAAAATCGAAAACGATTACTTGATTTATTTATTTGCCAAGTACACCTTCGTTAATACCTTACCCAACACGAAAACATCTATTTACTTTCCACACTGTGTTTATATTTTAATGGTGAAATCCCCAAATGTTGCACTGTTAGATACTGCAGAAAAATAAACACAAGGCTTTACATGTCAATTGTTTATGAAACGTCGATGAAGACTTGGAAATGATACATCGAATCACACTCCAAACATCACAATACTTTTTTAAGATTGACAATATACAAGTCCTAAACCAAAGATGAAAAATTGTAGGAATGATGGCCTTTTGGTTTATTCAAATATGATGATATTTTGGTCCAAATTTATTACGTACTGTTCGGTTATGGTTGTGCAGAGAACAAATGGTAGCCAGTCTCGGCTAACTTGTCGTATTATGTTTCAAGATGTTAAACACATAATAATACTCAAATATTTTTACCTTGCTTTTGCTTTGGTAGCCAAGATGTGCAAATGCTGGCATAATAACTCGTCAGAGCAATTACGCGGTTAGGTTAACTTGGGGAAAAGTTTAAACCATCTTGTGCATACATTAACGAAGCAAATTTAACACAGTGAGTTACGAGCAGAGATCTTAGTAGAGCGTCAGGAATACGATATGGAGTACTAATCAGCATTTGGGCATATTCATACTTGAATGTTTGTTGAATAAACTAAACAAGCGCGGAATTATCTCAAGGCTTTCGGTGACTGGATGGTAGTGTTAAGCGGCTCTACCCATAGGTTCACAATTTCAATTGATGATTGATTGATTTTTTCAACGATTAGTCTAGTACTTGAGTTATATCAAGGTTGCCGATACACACTTTCAGTGCATAGCATTGAACTTTACGAAAACTCTTATTGCTGAGGGATAGCAGGATATTGATCAACTCAACTACTAATTTCATACTTTATTGGAGAATCCTAGGTTGGATGTTTTACCTCCATTTATTAGAAAATCAACTGATGTCTGGTAACTAGGTAAACCAGAACAACCCCAAATTATCATCATTCTGGAGATTTCATCATATAGAACTACGAATATTCGCATAGGATATGTGCTTCCACTTTACCTCAAACCATACAGGACTGTCTAACATGAACAAATTCCAATAATCCCTAACTTCACATATAAGTGAGTGTGTAACTCTCCCAACCCTTTACGTACATCGATCTATCTTGAATCCAAATCAACTAAATGATCAAATTCAGTGTAGCTCAATCACTTTAAAAAGACTAAGAAAAAGCACGTAATTTTCATGAGATAGAACGGGAACAAAAACGGGGTGAGAAAAAATATTTTAAAGGACTAACAACTTGTCAGTGACAAGATAGTCAACGTACAAATTAGAAGAAATAATAAATATCCATGGCTCTAAACGGAAATGAGAAGTTGAATTTATGTATTTCAGACATCCTATTTGATTCCATGGGTTCCGTTCATGACCGCGATTTCGTTCTCTTCAAAATCACTTGCCTGAGCCTGTGCACATGAGAGAGGTTAGTGTCGCGGGGCCCTAAGCTGCAGTTTTGACGTAGGAAAATTGTCACTCTTCGGATGTGTTAGGTTTCACCTCTGGCTTTCCGAATTGTACTACTTTCTGTCTAGTTGAACCATACGGCTTTACAAATAATTATATGTTCTTCTTTAGTTTTCTAAATTGTAATGATTCTACGTTTATTCATGATTAACTATTGCGTTTTTTAAACCTCCTGTGAGTCGTGTATTCAGAGTTCATTTGTCATGTGAACCGTAAAAATATTCAAACGTGTCAAGGTACAGAAGAAGTAAGATTAGTGAATAGGTACTCCCTTATAGTACGAAGAGGGGTTTTCTCGGCAGTTTCCTGATGATCTAATTTTGTAAGCGTATGTAATAGTCAGAGAGATGGGGTTTTGATTTTTCTTACATACAGGGCTACTATCCGCGGAAAAATAGCATACGAAGGTTGTCACATGCCGAAGCGATCGCATCGTACCCCAAATCAGGTCATAAAGTGAAATCCTCCAAGTGGGTATTTTCGTATGGAAAAGTCGGCACCCTACTCCCGTTTCTCTCTCAATTTTCCAGGTTCCCCCACTGCGTCTTTTCCATTCGCACACACAAAAAGGAAACAAGCTGGCAGATCTCGGAGCCTACTACTTTATATTCACTACCTGGGCCACCTCAAAATTTATTGCTCGCGATCCTGTTAAGAGCGGGACCGCCCCTGTTATCTCAACCCCGCCATACATCTGTGTAAACACACTCTTGATCTCAAAACGCCATGGGTCAAAACTAAATACTGTTCCCACCGCTTTCACTTTCTGTTTGTGTATGGCCTCTCATCCTTCGGAAGACTGCAGTGCGTGTAAAGTTTGATCGTAGCCTTATCTGTGTGTTGTACGCTGGTCCCTCTTTACAATAATCGAAATGAAAATTCACTCCTTAAACCTAAAGTACTACTCAATTCATAGGATAGTCAGAGATATATCCAATTCCCGCTTCGATTTAATGGAAAAGGAGATACAGTTGGAATTTCCACTCGAATTTTACGATATTTACATTCAAAAGAATTTTGGTTGAAAAAAAAAAAAAATAATAATAATAATAACTGTGCAAACGGGCAAAACTGCTCTGACTAGCTGTTTAGTGCCCCTATGAATGGGAATACATTTTTTTCCTCCACAGGATTATTCAGCGGAACAGCCGAATATTCTTTAACTTGTTTTCCCGTTAATTTAACCTGTAACATTTTGAATTGAATCAGAGAGGGTCAGCTTTTAATAATAAACTGATTTAACGTTTATAATCGTACTTGAGTTTATTTTCAACTTTCTTTTTCGTCAACAGCTAATGAGCGGTGTTTATTCTATTAGGAGTAGTCGTACATATAAATAGCAAAATCTCATAGTAAAAGGCTCTATTATATAAAATAAACTCTTCTGGCCTGACATCTCACCGTTGTAGAAAACACTAGGCGTCAGTGCCAAGAGCACGTGCTATCCGTAGATAGATCACGCAGGAGGAAGACCACACACCAAAACTTCCAGTTCCTACTCATAGTTGAACATAGAACTGGAGTGAACCAAAGTAGATTGTTCGTAATATTTCCATGTCGAGTATGTTGGAAAAAATGAATAAATAGTAAACTAAATAAATACAAATAAAATAAACAATAATAAACCAGAAGACAGAAAACGTTTACAATTTCGAATGAAAATATGAGAGAAAAACAATGAAAGAGAATCATCGGTCACCTCAAATCATTGACTTTTCAGGAATAACAACCAGCACCTACTCGAACCGCCCCTGGGCAACTGGGATTGATAAACCGTCCCCCTTAGTCGACTCTCGTGACCTTTATTTTCGACACACTACCCCTTTTGGGGCTGCCGAGAGCGGGTGGTCCGAGAGGTGAAAACCTCCCTTTTTTATATTGCGGTCCGCGTCGATGAAAATTGTTGGTATGACTTGGAGAGAGAAGCGGAAATAACGTGTCAGTCGGCCGCCTCTATAACTCCTTTGCCGGCACCCGGTCCCATTCACACCCCGCTACATAGCAACAACTCCCCTACCATCATGGGGGAAAAAAAATGAAAACATGGGGAAAAAAACAAGACCGGCCTTTGCACAACGAGTAAAAGAAGTTGATTTTCACCCCCAACGTTTTACGGTTTGAGACTATAACGCTTTGAGCGTTTGGGAAGTCTTCGGTACCGTCTCAACCGAAACGGGGCACGGTGTTTAGAGTATAAGTTCGGAATGAACGGAAATACCATATCATGGATATACCAAACATCAAGGATCCCTGTTGAGCCCTTTTCCTTCAATTATGGCCAATTCCTTCTTTTTTCGGCCTCCCGCTTCTCACTCCCGCTTTCAACTTCTGTGTGACATTTTTCGGCTAGCTAGTCCAAGGCTAAAGCATGTTCCATGCTAAAATGTAAACGTTAAACACAGTAAAAACGAGTAAAACAGTCACTCAAGGGAAATTATCCTAAATTCTCGAACTGCATGTATGTGGAATCTTGTTGATATTTGAACACTTTTTCGGATTTATGTAGGTTATAAATTGCATAGCAGATGAACTTTCGGCTAAAAAAAAAATATAAAATTTGGTCATTTGTACCAGCTTTTTGGCATTTTTGTCGATTTTTAAGTACATATAATGAGCACAAAAAGTCGTGTCCATCATACTCAAAAAATACCTGATTATATGGCGAAAGAACTGAAAAAAAGAAAATGGATTTTATTTTAAAGGATATCATTTTACTTTTAACAACAGCTTGTAGTTTTGGTTGTAGTAGGTTTTTCAAAATTGGTTTATTATTATTATTATATTTATATATAGGTATATAATATATACCTATATATTATAGTGGTGTGGTATAATATATACCAATATATTATATTGGTGTGATGTTCTTGACTGCGTATTTAAAACTTCTAGCAGTGGGTCTTGAGGTTCAGTCGAATAATCTCAATGTTTATCTGGCCATATATTCGATTTATTTATAAATCTTCATCAGGGCTACATCAACAAAGAAAATGTGGGAAACAGTTAGTCTACTTTTTTTTAAATATATTTAAATTAAATAATTATACATGGATATTTCTATTACTAATCCTATGGGTAAGATAAAGAAAACAATCCTCTTCGCCCAGTAGTTAGCTTTGTAAACAGTCCTACCTATGAAAGTGCCAAATTTCTCTCTAGCATCCTGAATAATATTACCTCCGATAAATATAACATAAAAGATTCTTTCCATTTTCATGATTCCATCAAAAATAATAAAGTACCTTCAGGACATATATATTAGCCTCTCTAGATGTGAAATCCCTGTTTACTAACATCCCATTACAATATGTCAAATCCATCATTAATGAAAAATGGAATAACCTCAGTACCTACACTAAACTATCAAAACAAAACTTTTTGGACCTTATGAAATTATGCGTAGAAGAAGGATATCTGGAATTTGAAGAAAAGTTAGACTTAATCAAAGATGGTGTTGCTATGGGATCACCAATAGCCCCAATTTTAGCTGACCTAGTAATGACAAAGTTACTAAATGAAGTAATACCCCTCCTCCCATTTGAAATACCTTCCATATACAAATTTGTAGATGATTAATATTTAGCCATCCCAAAAGACACTGAAACCTTGGTACTACAAACGTTTAATAATTGCCATACATCATTAAAATTCACTTTAGAAATTGAAGATCAAAAAGGTCAACTTCCATACCTAGACATGATAACCGAAAGAAACCTAGATGGAACCATAGGAATAAATTGGTGGAGAAAACCACAAAAGACAGATCGCTACCTAAATTTCAAATCACACCACCCCATGAGCCAACAAATAAATGCAGCACTTAATTTAAAACACAGGGCAATTAAACTTAGCGATCCAAAATGTCACAAGGAAAACCTAAATATAATTCAAAACATTTTACTAAAAAACAATTTCCCAAAATCCTTAACAAAAACAATTCTTTTCAATAGCCCAAAGCCTATAACCTCAAATTCTCTAGCAATAAATCTTGAACATGCCCAAAATGAATCTCTAGTAAACCAAGAGACCTCAGAACCTCCAACAATCCCCTGTAGCTTTAGAAGCATGACCTACGTAAAAGAGTTGTCTGAACAGCTAAAAAACCTCTGCCAAGTGGGTGTGGCACATAGCTTCCTCGTATCCATAACATGACTGTATAGATCATTGAAAATTATTATTGACTAAAGAACTTCGTTCAATTAGGCGAAGTAAATGTTGAATTAGGGTAAATTTATTGTTATGCAGGAGCGTAACTTGAGAAAATAAAGGTAGGCATGTTCAACTATTGAACAAACTATGAAATATACCTAATAAGTCCGAACAATCCCTGAAAATTTCATCGAAATCAGTCAAGAACTCCCGGTGTTATGCTTGTGGCAAGGATTTCACGTTTACGCATGCGCAGAG